>CM077251.1:10636777-11329277 GCA_039654775.1 Spinibarbus caldwelli
ACTCCTTATTCCACCGTCCCTCTCACTGAAGTCACTTCAAGCGGTCGAGCTCATGTCCTTATTTGGTACCGAATCGGCCCCTGCGTGGACAGGGCGGGGATACTGATTCATCCCAGAGATTCGAATCTTTTGAACTCGCGTACCAAAAAGATTCGTTCAGATTCCTTCCATGGTTCGTCCAGTCAGTGTACCCTTACATCAGATAACCAGTAAATGTGTACAGTGTACAGCGACTTCACAATTTTGCTAAAACATAATAATTAAAATGTTAATTAATAGATATGCATGTTGCCTAAAGTAGTCCTACAGTCACATTTGGTCTTTTGCATTAAATCAGATTTGGATACAAATCAAAGGTTAAGATTTATTATTTTTTTTACAAGGCTTTTAGCAAATTTGCATTTCTTATTCATGTACATTAAAACAATCTAGCTAGAAATAAGGCAAACGGCGCCCCCTATTGTGTACAAAACCAAATATCTTGACCAAAATGATGGTACCTCATGCAGCATAACAGAGATATGAAGGTCATTTAATATGATTGCCTAAATGCACTCTTACATTTGCTACCAGAATTTAATTTTTCTGTTTAAACATTAAGAGGCTGCATATATTTCTGTTCTTGGGTACAAATTATTTGAACTCAGTCTACCACAGCTTTTTCCCTTCGTGCATCAGACCTTGTCTCTAGTTTCAATAGCTAAGGGTGGTTTATGTCTCATGGCATTAAATTAGCTAGTTCAAAAATAGTAAAGCTTGGAGGCTCAAAGTTTGTTGCTTTTTAATTACTCACTTTTATTTTTGTATTACAATTTTTCACATCATGCTGACAGCTTCACCCTCCCTGGTCTCTCTCTTTTTCTCTCTCTCTCTCTCTCTCTCACACACACACACACACAAACACACAGTTCCTGTGGTTTTCCCTATTTAGACGCAGATGTACATTGATATGCAAAACACACCATAAAAATCACACATAATTGCCCATGTCTTTGGTATTACTTTCAAAAGAGAAGTGCCTGTCTGTGTCCTTTGAGATATGTGAAGTGGATAGTGATTTTTCGGTTTCGCAGTGCCACTGTAGATTACAATTATCATCAACCCTAAATGTGCTCTTACGGTCTCAACTTGGTCAGTTAGTCTCATTTCATCTGCATTCATCAGACAACCACCACACATTTATACTTTTTTCCACCCACTCTCTTTAATTTGATTGTGTACCTTAAGAAATTGTAGCTTATGTTGAACTACTATTGATTTATAATACATAATATAAAACAAATTTGATTTGGCTTGCAAACATTTTTATTTTCTAGAACAAAACCACAAATCAGTGGCTAACATTTCAAATATTTTTGTTCTTTCACTTTTACTTCAAATCCCTTTTTTGTTACTTTCAGAGAGGAATACTCTGGCAACACTCAAAATCACAGGCAGCAAATGGCTTCTGTCCATTTTAAGAAACAATGAACTGGATTTACAGAACATTCTTACAAGGCAAAAACGAACATTGTTCCCTTTGTCAAAGATTTAAATGTGATACAAATGCCAGTGTCACATCCAAAACAAAAACATCTCTCCCATAATGCTCCACTCCAGGAGGAAGTTAGCACAATTACAACGACCGAACAACACAGTTGTTCCCTCAGAAAAGACAAAAAAAAAAAAAAAAAATTAATGACACTGATAAACAGTGAAGTTATTTTAAGTGAAGAGTGGAAATAACTGAATGAACACACATGATTTGACAGATGCAAAGAAAACAATATGAATCTTGATCACAAACACAGCTCAGTAACCATATACACTGGTTCCACAGCGGTGAGGAATTTTATCTCCGTACTATGTATCTCTGTAAAGTCCATATTTTGTACATGAATCTTATGAGATTTTCACTTTGGACCTACAATCACGCAATTAATAATATCACTGAGCAATAATACACAAGTACCACAAGCATTCTGTGCAATATTTCAGAAACTGTCATTATTTTCCTTCCAAAAAAACAAAAACAAAAACAAAAAACAAGATTAGCATGGTTTCTTATGTTGAAGTATTTACCAATAGATGGTTTCAAAAAGCTCTTTCTATACGTTATACATTCTTCTTAATAGGCTGTACCATGAATATACTACAAACCTAACATAAGGTAACACTGATTTACTGTGAATGCTTCTATACACGGTCTGGTTGGAAAAGAACAACAACAAAATCTCAATGAAAACAGAATGATTAAAAAAAAAGCAATTGCTGGCAAAAATAAGTATTTGAAAAATCATAAATTTATCAACAGCAGCCCTTGAGTTTAATTTATGGCTTTGAGCTATGAGTAAAGGATAAGTACAAACACACACACATACTTATGCATGCAAACCTGAAAAACACCTGCCAGATACATAACATTTGCACATACAAAGTAAACATATACCATTATATATGCCAACATCAAACTTTCAACAAACACCCCACTTAGACTTGAAAAGTACCTAATGCAGCTTAAATTTGATGTCTGTGCTACAAGTAAATTGTAAATACTGATTAAACAGATTTTGCTAAACAAATCACTGAAATTTTATGGATAATATTTCCAAACCTATTCCTTCAGAAAAGACTTCATTTACGTCAAAAAAAAAAAAAAAAAAAGGCTGACATCTGTTTGAGATGACTATTACATGTTCTGACAAATCAGACCACAGATTAAACAATAAAAATTTCAAAAGAAAAGAACCAAAACAATAAAAAAGTAAACTGATAATGCCTTTTAAAAGATTAACATAAAATATGAGAAAATAATGAAACTATGAAATAAAATATATTTAAAATACGACAATACCACAATGACCAATGAGTAATTGAACTGAACATGAATATAACAGTCTGGTAAACAACATGAGCATCAGCTGGTTGTGGTTACCAAGCAGATGACCTTTGTGTGTGATCTGGAAATACCTGCTAAATAAGTGCACGTGTTTGGCTTTGATACTGGACAGTCCGATGTTACAAAAGACAGACACTGCATACAACCTACCGGCAAAAACAGCAGAGTTTACAGGTTAAAGTGCTAGACACCAATACTGAAGCACTCTTGCTAACAGTACGGTTAGTTTTTAACTCTGTGCTTTGCCTGTTCACCCAGAGTAAATGCAAGAGAACATTAATGGCAATTCCCTTAACAATAATGAATAAATTCCCTTCCATATATTTTAGGCACAAAAAGCAACCTTAATAACATCTCACCACATTTTTAAGATCTGAGAGAATCTGCTTCACTCTTTTTGTATCAATCGGAGTCCAGTATGAAGTGGTTTGTGGTCCACAATCCCACAGGTAAGAGATCACCAGCGACCACTAACACTTGCCATGTCCGAGTGGAACTGCCGCGACAGACGGCCGCTGGCCCCGCCTTCTAGGAAGGAGGAGCGAATGTTGGGCGTGTCAAAGAGCTTCCTCCTGCTCTTATTCAGCTCTGAGAAGACATTCAAATATCATCAGTAATCCATCAAGTAAACAGAAATAGAAAATAAATAGAAATAAATTGAAATTTTGTGTTACAATATACACTACTATTCAAATGTCTGGGGTTTAAATTTAATTTTTTCTTTCTTTCTTTTTTAAAAGAAATTAATAATTTTATTCAGCAAGGATGTGTTAAGTGGGAAAAAAGTAATAGTAAAGACTTATATTGTTAGAAAAGATTTCTATTTTGAATAAATCCTGTTATTTTTAACTTTTTATTCATCAAAGAATCAAAAAAAAAGTATCACAGGTTCAAAAAAAAAATATTAAGCAGCACAACAGTTTCACAACTGATAATATATCAGCATATTAGTATGATTTCTGAAGGATCATGTGTCACTGAAGACTGGAGTAATGGCTGATGAAAACTCAGCGCTGCATCACAGAAATTAATTGTGATCAAATTTTGATCAAATAAATACATGCATAAGAGACTCACTCCATTAAAAAACATTAAAAATGTTACTGATCCAAAACATTTGAATGGCAGTGTGTGTGTGTATGTATGTATGTATGTATGTATGTATGTATGTATGTATGTATGTATGTATGTGTATATACAGTGGGTACGGAAAGTATTCAGACCCCCTTAAATTTTTCACTCTTTGTTATATTGCAGCCATTTGCTAAAATCATTTAAGTTCATTTTTTTCCTCATTAATGTACACACAGCACCCCATATTGACAGAAAAACACAGAATTGTTGACATTTTTGCAGATTTATTAAAAAAGAAAAACTGAAATATCACATGGTCCTAAGTATTCAGACCCTTTGCTCAGTATTTAGTAGAAGCACCCTTTTGATCGAATACAGCCATGAGTCTTTTTGGGAAAGATGCAACAAGTTTTTCACACCTGGATTTGGGGATCCTCTGCCATTCCTCCTTGCAGATCCTCTCCAGTTCTGTCAGGTTGGATGGTAAACGTTGGTGGACAGCCATTTTTAGGTCTCTCCAGAGATGCTCAATTGGGTTTAAGTCAGGGCTCTGGCTGGGCCATTCAAGAACAGTCACGGAGTTGTTGTGAAGCCACTCCTTCGTTATTTTAGCTGTGTGCTTAGGGTCATTGTCTTGTTGGAAGGTAAACCTTCGGCCCAGTCTGAGGTCCTGAGCACTCTGGAGAAGGTTTTCGTCCAGGATATCCCTGTACTTGGCCGCATTCATCTTTCCCTCGATTGCAACCAGTCGACCTGTCCCTGCAACTGAAAGACACCCCCACAGCATGATGCTGCCACCACCATGCTTCACTGTTGGGACTGTATTGAACAGGTGATGAGCAGTGCCTGGTTTTCTCCACACATACCGCTTAGAATTAAGGCCAAAAAGTTCTATCTTGGTCTCATCAGCCCAGAGAATCTTATTTCTCGCTATCTTGGAGTCCTTCAGGTGTTTTTTAGCAAACTCCATGCGGGCTTTCATGTGTCTTGCACTGAGGAGAGGCTTCCGTCGGGCCACTCTGCCATAAAGCCCCGACTGGTGGAGGGCTGCAGTGATGGTTGACTTTCTACAACTTTCTCCCATCTCCCAACTGCATCTCTGGAGCTCAGCCACAGTGATCTTTGGGTTCTTTACCTCTCTCACCAAGGCTCTTCTCCCCCGATAGCTCAGTTTGGCCGCACGGCCAGCTCTAGGAAGGGTTCTGGTCGTCCCAAACGTCTTCCATTTAAGGATTATGGAGGCCACTGTGCTCTTAGGAACCTTAAGTGCAGCAGAAATTTTTTTGTAACCTTGGCCAGATCTGTGCCTTGCCACAATTCTGTCTCTGAGCTCTTCAGGCAGTTCCTTTGACCTCATGATTCTCATTTGCTCTGACATGCACTGTGAGCTGTAAGGTCTTATATAGTAAGTCCAATCAGTATAATCAAACACAGCTGGACTCAAATGAAGGTGTAGAACCATCTCAAGGATGATCAGAAGAAATGGACAGCACCTGAGTTAAATATATGAGTGTCACAGCAAAGGGTCTGATATTTCAGTTTTTCTTTTTTAATAAATCTGCAAAAATGTCAACAATTCTGTGTTTTTCTGTCAATATGGGGTGCTGTGTGTACATTAATGAGGAAAAAAATGAACTTAAATGATTTTAGCAAATGGCTGCAATATAACAAAGAGTGAAAAAATTTAAGGGGGTCTGAATACTTTCCGTACCCACTGTGTGTGTATATATATATATATATATATATATATAGAGAGAGAGAGAGAGAGAGAGAGAGAGAGAGAGAGATTTTGACAATAATGGCTGTATGTTGAGTTATTTTCAGAGCACAGTAAATCTGTACTGCTATACATATTGCACATTAACTACTCTAAAATATATCCAAGTTTTATTTTTACAGTATTGTCCCTTGAGAAGATATAATAAAATAGTTGCTGAAATGTGAGGGGTGTACTCACTTTTGTGAGATACTGAATATATATATATATATATATATATATATATATATATATATATATATATATATATATATATATATATATATATATATATATATATATATATATATATCTCATAATGGAAGGTCATAGTGAAGAAATTGCATATTTTACAAAGCAGTGACATCCTATTCTTTCCACATCCTTTATTTTGCTTTATCCTTTTTTCCTGTTGATCTATTCTATAGCTTAGATATAAACACAAAGCTTACTGACCTGAGATGGCCAATAACATTTTCCTGCGAGCACCAAATGTTGTGATTCCTAGTTCCTTTAGGTCTGGATCCGTTAGTGTGACAAATGTTTGCAGATCAATCTATTAGACCATAACACAGACATACACATATAAATGAACATTTAAAAAAAAAAATCACAATTAAATCCAGTGCTTTATAAATTACAGTGCTTGCAAGGTGAACTAGCAAAGCATCTTACTTCAATTCCAAACATAAAAATGCAAGTAAAAAAATCTACTAAAAATAACCAAGGCATGTTTTCCACACTGTTTGTGCAAAATGCACACAAGAAAGAATAATATTTAATCAGTATATTTTTATGCACCAATATGACAATACATAAATATCAATTTCTGCCTAAAGATATATTTTACCAATACATTTTAATATATAAAAAAAGAATAATTCATGAACATTTTTAGAGTGATGATTGCAAACAAATCCAAATCTAAATTCATTCCTCAAATGAATTAATGAATTACCTCCTGCTGCTGGAAGATGTCTGTGTATTTGCCGAGACCGAGTTTGCTGAACAGCTCAGGGAGATCTGTTCCCTTGAGAGATGAACTGAGAGAGCAGCCATTGTTGCCAGACATAGAGATGCTGTCCATATAATTGCTGCTGCTGAGATACTGCTCACCTACTGACCCAAACAGAGATAAAATGAAAGACACAACTAGTGAGTAGGCAGTGAATTTGTTGCTTTGTGTTTAGAAAAAAGGAGTACAAAATCTTTAGTCTTACAACATTTGTTCTTGATTCTCTTTGGGCTGCTGACAGCAGGGGAAAATTCAGAATTTCCTGGCAGTCCGTTCCCATCGATGTTAACGTTCCCATTCAAATCCCCCCAATTATCGGTTTTGGTGTCGTTACCCAAACCCTCCTGACTCCCAGAGTGTGAGACAGAGAGATGAGAATCCTGAAACCATATACACAAAAAGCAACTTTGAAATCCTGCTATTTTTTAAAATAATTTTTGAAGAGATCAGGTTCATATAAACTGAACTAAATTTATGTTGCACCGGTGAATTTGTACCTCATAAGTAGTGCTTATGCTGGGTTTATACGGCACATGGTGTGCCCTGCGCAGCTCTTTCATGCTCTCTGCTGGCATTGATTTAGAGAAGCCCAACCCGCTCCAGGTATTTGTGGGGGTCCGAATCTCCGTCACAACCGGCTTCTTCAGCATGGCTATACAAAAACAACACAACTGTTTAACCACAACAAAGTGATCTCATATTCAGATGTTATTTTTTGTCTATTTTCACATTCAGATGTTAAAATTAAGATTTTGCTCACCTTTAGTGGCTAGCAGCTTCTTTTTCTCATAGTCAAAAGCCTGAAAACATTGATACACAATGACAGTGTGAATATGTTTCAGTGTGTACACTTGTATGTGAGTACAATGTGTGTGTGTATGTGTATATAAACCTGCATATGTGGTGCAAGTCGTCTCTCTGCCGCTCTCTCACTTCCTGGTGCTCTTTTGTCAGCCACTGGATTCTCACAATCAGAATCGGCCAACACACACTCAACACTGCACACACACATACAAAATTTAAGGAGCACTTCACCGCTGCAGTGTAACCTTAAATAAATAAACATAAATGAATTGCCATGATGATGTACAGTAATTTTATGATAAACATACTGAAGAAGAGAATTCTTGGTTCTCTGCAGAAGTTCCAACGTTTGTCGTTTTCCTGATGACATGGTGCAAGAGGCCAGCATCTGCTTCAGCTCACTCCCATTGGCTGAGTGAGATGGGCTTCTGGGCATGCCCACTTCAACAAACGTATCTGAACCTGATACACACAGACAGAGTGTAATAACAGTATAATGCATCAATACTGTGCACAGTGAATTAGGATTGCAGAAAATGTCAGATAGATAGACAGATTATATGGACAAAGGTTTTGGGACACACATATATAATCTTGTATAAAACCAAGCACCTAGTCATGCATTTTGAATTTACAAATATGCAGTGTGAAGTCATGAAAGCACATCGCCTCTGAACTCTGAAGCATGTTCTGTGGAGTGACAAATCACATCACATGCCAACTGCACTGTGCCAACTATAAAGTTTGACAGAGGAGAGATAATGGTATAGGGCTGTTTCTCAGGGGTTAGGCTAGGCCCCTTACTTTCAGTAAGCAAAAATATTAATGCTTCAGCATACCAAAACATTTTGGACAATGCTATGCTTCCAACTTTTTGGGAACAGTTTGGGGAAGGCCATGACTGTGCATAATTGTACCCTAAACTACTGGATGAGTGTTATGTGGAATAACTTGAGTGGGCCGAACAGAGTCCTGACCTCAACCCTTTCAAACACCTGGAACGAAGATTGCGAGCCAGAATGTCTTGTGCCTGACCTCACGAATGCTCTACTGGATGAACGGGCACAAATTTCCACAGAAACACTCCAAAATCTTGCGGAAAGCCTTCCCAGAAAAGTGGATCCTGTTATAGTAGGGCCCTATGATTTCCGCGATGCGGAAAACACAGATGGAATAGCGGAATCCAGTCATAAATACTTTACTGTATAATGCAGAATGTCACGGAATTTGCAAAATTTTGAATAAATAAATCAAAAGTAGGTCAGCACACTTGAATAAAAACATGACTAGTGTCTGTGAATATTAAGCTGCAAAATAGTATTTAAATATGAATCCTGCATGTTCTGTGTGTCTCTGTGTGAATGAATGGCACAGATGCGCGGTTTCGTTTACTACACACATACTGCACGTGACGCTCGCGGTGTTTTCAGCCTCTGCCACCTCAATACACGAGTACATAAACACATGACCAACATAATCTCTAGAACTGCTCCGAGAGTCACTTCATGAGCATTTTACTATCATCATATCATATAAACCAAGAAACTTCTTCACAACAACCCGTCAAAATAAAAGTTCGGTTTAACTTGAAGAAACTGTGACAGAAATATATTACTTAATGTAACGAAAGAACTATTACTAATAATAAAATTATTATTAAAACATTATTTTTAAGGAATATTTAACAGAAAAATTATTTACCAGAAAAATGTAAATACACAAATTATTTCTGAAAATAAATAAATAAATAAATGAGTTTTTATAAAATTTAGAGATGCTTTTGATTGTTAAAATTTAATGAAACATAAAAATGGAATCCAGAAAATTTATGGAAAACACAGAAATTGGTAAAAATAAAACTAAATTTGAGAAAAAAAAAAAACGTATTTCATATGGCCTTAAAAAAGTAATTTTTGTTAAACTTTTAATACATTGCTGTTAAATTGTGTAAGTTTCATGATTTTCAATTAATTAGACATGCTTTTTAAGTAATAAAAATTAATTACAGAAAAATTAAAACGGAAAAAAGCAATTTGGAAAAAAATAAAATAAAATGGAATTTGGGAAAAAATAAAACAGAATTTGGGGAAAAATAAAATGGATTTCATAGGGCCCTATTATAGCTGCAAAGGGAAGACCTACTCCATTATTAATATCTATGTATTTTAGGGCTGCCCGCTAATAGTCGACTAACCGTTAGTCGACTAGAAGAGGCTTGGTCGACCAAAAACACAAGCGAAGTCACGCAGTCCGTGACTGACAGATCGTTAACGGCTGGTCTATGTGGTAATATAGTTAGTACATCGGGCAGGACATCCAAACGCTCACCTATCATCCAGCGACCTCAAATATGGCTTTTCATCTGAAAGATGTATGTAGTAGCAACTTTACATGGCCGCTCAATCTAATGTTAACCTAGAAAAATGTGCGCTATTGAAGTGTCTGTGCGGTGTGTGGAAGTTGAACAGTGATGGGAGGCGGTCCTCAATAATTTATGGTCATACAGATAAAAGTAATACATCTTTCCAATCTGTAAATACTCTACGTTTATTTGTGTGCACTCAGAATAACAATGAAACGTTGCACTTTTGAACTAAAATAATGAAAGCAAACAGGATGCGCTTTCTGCCATCTCGGTCTCTGTGAACTTGAGCACGAAACTTCAAAACTCCATGTATAGGCCTACTTGCTTTACAGAAATGAAAAGTATATCTATAGAGAGTGAAATGTCTACTTTTAAATGAATTAATTCAAATGGAAAACAAATATTCTCAGATTATGTAATCTGTATGAAACCTGCATACAGGCGCATCATACTGCAGAGATGACGAGTCAGTGTTGTCGACCTCATCTCTTAAACCGAAAGCAAAAAAACATAAAATAAAAAACAAATTTATGTATATTAATAAATTTATGTATATTAATAAATTATTAAAACGTTAATGCAGTCTCCTTACTGTTTTTCCCTGACACATTTATAATTATTATATCTGCCGGTGCGCTTTATGGCAAGCTTTATGCATGCGCTTGAGCGCTTATTAGGCTATGTAGGTAATTAAACGCTCATTATAATGATTTAAATGGTTTATTAATAAACGTGCAATTAGTCGACTAATGCCTAAAATGAACGACTACTAGTCGAACAGAAAAATCTTTAGTCGAGGACAGCCGTAATGTATTTAGAATGTAATGTCATTAAAGTCCCTGTTGGTGTAATGGTCAGGTGTCCCAATACTTTTGTCCATATAGTGTATAAGAAGTTTGTGTTTTATACCTTCATCTGCAGATTTATTGGACATTGATTCTGATTGGTTGTGTCCAATGACTTCCTGGGTTGTGTCACAGTGGGAGGATTTCAGTGATACAGAGGAGATTCGACTGTACACAGAACTGGCGAGCTGCAACATACACACAACATCCAGCAGAAGAAATATAATGAGTTTAAAACAAAACAGATGCACTCATTTTGGGATCGTCTTATCCATAAAAGATACATATGATGCCGCCTTGATTTTCCCCAAAAAGGCTTGTCATAAAAGGCAGCATAATTGAATCTATAATGCCTAAAAATGTTACAAGTTTAGTGACTTGGAAGAAGTTTCTCACATGTCCGTTGAGATGTTCTACATTGGCTGGTTTGTGTATTGGTGCGAGTCCAGGTGGAGGGGACGGTGTGTGAGCATGTGCTTGACTCTGGACCCCAGAGAGCAGAAGACCACCGAGAGTCGACTGAGACACAGACTGCAGCATCAGGTCTGTGGAAAACCCTGAGCCAGGGACAGAGAGAGAGAGTTACATAACACACATATATAATATATGTGGTTGAAAAGAGCACACACTCACCTGCTGTGTTAGCTGTTGAACTGAGTGCACTGGCCCAAAGTGAAGCTGTGTGACCAGCAGCATGTGAATGTGTGTGAGATGTATGTGAGGGTGTATGAATGTGCTGTGAGTTGTTCACTGCTCCGTTCTGAATGTTTAACACAGAGCCGTGCCCATTAAGAACACAGTTTGGGTTTGGGGAACCATTAGGAATGGGGCTGACAGACGACCTTAGAAGACCAGCTGATGAAAGAGAGAGAAAAGTAAGAGTGCAACATAAATACCAAAAAAAAAATTTTTTTTTGTCCATAATGTGTATACAGTTCAGTTATTATTTATTTATTTTGCTCCGATGTAACTTTCCAATCAGAGACAGCACAAGAAATGTCAAGAGCCAATAATATTAGCTCATTAGCATACTAGTTTGTTTTTTAAGCTTCTGTTTTCACATGAATTTTAATTAATGGTTTTGTAATTTTGTTGTGTTTTTGTCATTTTTATATGCCTATATTAATTTTTATTTCTGCATTTTTATTTATGCGTATAGCTTATTTGCTTTGAGTTATTTTAACCCTACCAAAAATTAGAAATATTAAATTTAAAAAAAAAAAAAAAATTTTATCTGTAAATGTGTACAATATTGTAAATATTATCTCGTATTTTTATTATTATTATTATTTATTTTTTATTCTTTCTAAATTGTCTATTCTTATTATTATTGTTGCTTTTGTAATTTTATTTTGTTTGTTGAATTATTTCGGCAGTAAGGGTCACCATGGGGGAATATTATATTGTATAAAGTGTTCTGTAAAAGCTTGAAAAAAATTCAGAAATAAATATAAAAAAAAGTTTTTATTTTATTTTATTTGAGTTTAGTTTAGTTTATTTTATTTCAGTTAATGTTTATTTCCAGTAACAAAAAATGTTTTTTAGGTTTTAGTTAATGATAGAAAGCCTCATTGGACCTGACTAAAACTTTTTTTTTAACATGATTTAGCTAAATACCATTGATATCTGATTTTATTATTGCTTTGAAATGTTGCTGCATGCTGCTAAGCTAATAATTTGATACTCTTAATTGGATATTACACAAATGTTGGATGAAACAAATTATATAATATATTTATACACACAAACACACACACACACACACAGCTATTGTTACCAGCAAGATTGTTCACTTTTAATCACTATTATGGAACAAATCCATAATGTAACTGTACTGCAAATATGCACAATTTGTGCATGAGAACAACAAGGCTTGAGTCTTGAGAACAGAAGTGACTGTTTTAAGTCACACTAATACTGTGTGAGTGAATGTGGAACACAGGCAAACACAAATACACACACACACACACACACAGCTGTAGCTAATTATGGATCTGCTTGGCAGCGTGCGTTGTAATCTACCAACACAGACAGTAGTAATTATAGTGACTGCAGAGCTAAAGCAGGACTGTGTATGTTGTATTGATATAAACAGGCCTTGCTTAGAATACACATTCAAGGAATTACTTTTAGATCATAAATGTACCTTACACAAGTCATAAAATATATACAAAAAATATCTAAATATATAACTACATTACCCAGAGTGCTTAGCCTCAGTCCAGCTGAAGCTAGGGTGTCCAGCCCAATGGAGCCAATGAGGGGAGGGGAGGCAGGAGCATGTCCGTTAACAGCCACATGGTTGATAGGAGGCGGCACACAGCTGGACTCCAGTCCCAACAGGATCCTGCGTACCTCATACATACTCCCAGCATTCCTTTCCACGCTCTTCACTATCACAGACTGAGAAAGAGACATACAGTCAGTGACAGAGGCTAAATGTAACACATATACACAAAAGAGCCGGGTATTTATTACCTTGCTGGGTTGTTTTGGTTTGGGTTTAATACTAATGAAGACGTCCAGCTGCTCCATGAGGGTACTGACGACCTGAGATGCCACCTCCATCTCCTCCTTAATGTCAAACAGCAACACCAACGGCAGACAGCCCTAAAATATACAGACGCACATATACAATTAATCCCAAAAAAACACATCTTTGTATGTTGTAAACCCAAAACCTGTCTAATTATACAAGCTTCCTTAAAGAAATGGTCCAGGTTCAATAACTTTTTAAATTATTTTTATATTTAATTAATTTAAATATTATTTATAATTATTATATTTTAATATTCTATAATTATTCAATTTAGTATATTCATGACAATTATAGTTATTGTTTAATAAGATATTTTTATTTATGTATATTAATATTATTTATAATATTTATTTATTATTTAGATATTTTAGTTTGTTTGTTTTTTTTGTTTGATTTTTGCTTTTCCAATAAAGAAAATGAGGGCTGCTGTTGACTGAGCTTAACTTTCAAAAGTTAAGCTGATAATTATAAATATTGTTAGTATGATATTTTTATTTGTTTATATTAATATTATTTATAATATTTATTTATAGAAATATTTTTGGTTGGTTGGTTGGTTGGTTTTTGTTTGTTTGTTTCGTTTTTGTTTGTTTTTTTGTTTTTTGGCTTTTCCAATAAAGAAAACTAGGGAATTAATTTTTGTGTTCAATTGCTGTTGAGTGAGCTTAACTTTTGAAAGTTAAGCTGACTATTATAATTATTGTTTAATATGATATTTTTATTTATTTATTTATATTAATATTAATTATAATATTTATTTATTATATATAGATATTTTTTGGTTGGATGGTTGTTGTTTTTGTTTTAGCTTTTACAATAAAGAAAACGAGGGAATTCATTTTTGTGTTCAATTGCTGTTGACTGAGCTTCAATTTGGAAAGTTAAGCTGACTATTATAATCATTGTTTAATATGATATTTTTATTAATTTATATTAATTTTAATTATAATATTTATTTATTATTTATAAATATTTATTGGTTGGTTGGTTGGTTGTTGTTGTTGTTTTTTGTTTTTTTCCAATAAAGAAAACTAGAGAATTAATTTTTGTGTTCAACTGCTGTTGACTGAGCTTAACTTTTGAAATGAGAATATTCCTGTAAATCATTTTTATGAACTGAAATAAAGCTGCAGGAAAATAAAATATAAATATTAGATTAAAAAAAAACTTAAATGGAAATTAGAAGTGTTGCCTTAGCAACTAAATGAAATAACATTAAGCTGAACTACTAAAATTAATAAAACAGAAAAATAAGTTAAAATTAACAAAAATCTTTAAAAAAAAGACAAACTAACGTGTAAACTGATATTATATTAAAACAATATTCTATAATAATATATAAATAATACTAAAATAAAAATGCTGATTAGTCTTCTAGTCCTAGAGGCAATTCACCGACTAACTGATTTTGAAAATATGTAATATTGCACGTCTAATATGAGACCTCTACGATTAGATTATAGTCTGAAATGGTAGTGTGGCTAAATCTACATTTCCTGTTTTGAAAAAACAAGAGCAGAGGAGAAGAATAAGTTTGGCATGTGTCTTGAAATCCCTCTGTTCGGGCATGTTGCTAAAGCCTCAATGTCTTCAGGCAGCCCAGCATGAGTCTCATCATCTGTCAGTACTTACAGAGACTCTCATCCAAACATCTCTCTCAATTTCATCTCTTTCAACATAACGTGTTCTGCTTCACAGATTGGCCACAAACATGGAGAGAGATAATAAATTAAAGAGCATAAGACTGAACAGAAAAAAGACAGACAAACTGTTGCCATACCATTAGCTGCTGTCTAGCCGCACATACGGCGTCAATGTTGCCCTGTATGTAGACAGCAGAGCGGCTAGTGTGTGTGTTGAGCTCGGGGAAGTGAATATGGGCTCCAGTGCGCTGGGAGATGTTCTTGACGTTGGCTCCGTTGCGGCCCAGAAGGAAGTTGTGGTGCTGGGGTGCGATGTCCAGTTGTGTGCTGACCAGCACTGAGCTCGCCAAAGACCCAGCGAGGTGCTCCAATAACAAAACTGTACCGCGCTGAAACACACACAAATATGTTAGCGCACACTTGATATAGATCTGCAGTTGCACAAACACACACAGAGATGCCAGCATGTGAGCTTACACATACACACACTAATAAAACCATCACCCATCTCCTGTAAAGTCTTACATTACACGGTCGCGGCTGCTGTTTTTGGTTTAATTTCTGGCAGCTCTAGTCGAAAACTAAATCTCTCCATTTCATGAAATGACCTAGTTTCAGTACTTCTGCTACTCAGGAGCTCTACTCATTTCGTGTCTGCTTCAGTAGGAGGTTTTGATTGTTTTTTGGGTCAAATACATTCACTTTTTGGCGATGAAATTTAATAAAAAACTCAAGATCAAAACTTGAAGATCATCATATTAAAATGTCTTAGAAACTTTTTACCAAGCATTTGTAATTTATTTTTCCACTTGAAATGTTTTTCACACTACCGTTCAAAATTAAATTTTTTAAAAGAAATTAATACTTTTGATTAATTTAATACATTCTTGCTGACTTTTTTTTAAATAATATTTTTGATCAATTTAATACTTTCGTGCTGAGATTTCTATTTTTTAAAAAAAATTAACAATTTTGATCAATTTAATACATTCTTGCTGATATTTTTATTTTTTAAAAAGAAATTAATACTTCTGATCAATTTAATACATTCTTGCTGACTAAAATTGACAGCAAAGATTTAAATTGTCATTAAAATATTGTTCTTTTGAACTTTTTATTCATCAAAGAATTCTGAAAAAATATGTATCCACAAAAACAACACTGTTTTCAACACTGATAATAATAATAATAATGTTTCTTGAGCAGCAAATCAGCACATTAGTATGATTTCTGAAGGATCATGTAATGCTGAAGACTGGAGTAATGATGCAAAAAATTCAGATATAAACTAAAATATAAAATATATTAAAATAGAAGATGGTTATTTTGAATTGTAAATTTAAATAACTTAAATTGAAACTTAATTATAAATTGTAAAATTAAATAAGTTTTTATTATGTAATCATATATAGTTCACTGCTTAAATAGTTCAAGCAAAATAATATATAATATTACATTAATAAAAATTCTAATAAAATAGATTAAATAAAACCAGCCCCCAACAATCCAGCTCTTTCAATAGCAGTATTCATTTATAAGTCTATCACCTCATGCCATGCCTCACCTTAACGTCACTGGCATTGTTCTGGTTGCCACGGACGATGGCGGTGTTGCCATAGAGACGGGAGGGAGGTTTGAAGGAGATGGAGACGTTGTAAGTGTGGGAGATATGCTGAACTACAGGAGAGCTACAGTCCACATGCTGCACCAAACCACTGCATTCAAACATCAGCATCAACGGTAACAGCTCCTACAGAGAGGATGGAGAAGAATTATGCTTTTGAGGAAAAAACAACACATGGGTTGAAGACAACAAAGAACAAATGATGATAACATTTCAACCACTAGGGTGCAGCACATAAAACTCCTAATCTATGATTGACTTTTCAAACTGGACCACAAGGGGGCCCTACAGAAAATTTGAAAGGAAAAACAGTGTATTTAAGGCTGTTCAGATTCAAGTTATTAATTGAATATGGGTTTGTGAAAATATTTCAGTGTTTTCAAAGTGTATCTTTTGCATTTATATTGTTCAAAAGGGGGTTTAAGGCAAAATTCTAATTCAAATTTAACTGAAAGGGTTTCTCTTCAGGTTTTACATCCAATACTCTAATAGTGGGTAGAAAAAGATATGCTGTCAACTTAATTGTACATATGTACAAGTAAATATTTTACAGATAGTTTAAATTGTTTAGGATGTAGTACAATCACAAATAAAAAACAATTATTAAATATTGGAGACACTGTTTTTATAATATAATCTGTGCTACATTATCAATGGTCCTTTTTCGTTCCAGTTCTGCGGACATTCACACAAAGACTAGTCACTAGTCAGGTTGCTACACAGTGTTTGACCACTGGATTTTCCAAAAATAATCATTTCAGGTTGAAGAAATGTTTCAACATTGCATCAAACTGATGAACATATTAATTTTTATTTGAATTATCACTCAGTAGATTATTTAACCATGTATTACTGTGTCTTTGGAAGGCTTTTGTCTTTCAAGCACATTAAAATGCACAAATTCACATTATTTTTTTTTTCCATGTAATGCATGGATTCCCAAACTTTTTTTGTCCAATAAAATTCTTTCAATTAATATATTTACTTGAAGTGCCCCTGAGATTTTAAAATAAATATTTTAATAATGAAGCATCACATTTGCATATTCACGGTTCTCTGACATTGGTTAATGATCACATGACATGCAGGTAAACATAAAATATTTCATGTATTTTAGTATGTGTTTTATTTTGATTGTTGTTATTTTTAAATGATTAATTTTAATTTTACACTTTTATGATTTAATTCATTATTAGCTTTTCATTAAACTAACAAACTGCCTGCAATTCATTTACGAACTCCTGTGTTGTAAACCTTTACATACTGTAATGTTTAATGCACTTCATGTTGTTAATTACAACAAATGGAGTGTATTTTCTTACTCTTTGTATTTTTATATCAATATGCTACAAGATTGTCCTACTTAAATTTGATCGAGGTCAAAAGTAATCTAAAAGTAGTCTGATTATATTACCTAAAATGTGTAATGTAATGGATTAAGTTACTAACTAGCTACAATTTTTATCATGTAATTTGGAATTAGTAACGGATTCCAAATTGTAAGTAATCTCTGAGTGTAGCTGCCTAAGTGGATTTTAAAGGGATCTTCATATATGTGGATCCAGAAGAAAGAAGAAAGAATGCTTGTAAAGCACAGGTAAACTTTAAACAAATTCTCACCCGTATTTTAACTCTGGCTGCTTCTACGCCAGTCAGCTGCCCCGCTATTGACACCTGAGAGAAAAATATAGAGACGAAGAAATGATTGTACTTCATGATCTTTCTTCACAACGTGCAGATGTTTATTCCTTTCTCTCATCCTGTAAGAATTTTTGTTAAGCTTAAATAAGACGCAGTGTCACATCCAGAAACCTGATTTATTATCCATCAAATCATTAAATGGGAGTATGTGTGTGGCAGTGTGCCAGTCAAAAAACCTTAATTAAAGTCCTGCTAGTTTTATTTTTTTGTTTCCATCATTTCATCCCGACAACCGCACGTTTAATCACGCCCTGTGAGAATTAATCCCGGTTTGGAACCAGGTGATTCGGCCCAGTTCAGAGAGTCCATCTGGTTTGGCTCTGAAGTCGTGTTTGTCCATGCGTGCGCTTGTATACGCTACTAACATTCCAAACTGTCTGCACGCCTCGTCAGACCACTCAGCAGTCTATTTAAACCTGAGAGCCGTCCAACAGCCAATCAGATCCATCATACTCCAAACCGTTCTCATCCTCCAGCCAATACAAACTGCTCCGTGTCCCTCAGCCAATAAAATGATTCAGCTAGAGTTCAGCCACTGCTGGATAGTAAATGCTGGCTGGATGGAAGAGATTTGCTGTGCTTTTTGCAAAATTTGCAAACATATTCCCACAGCAGGGATAATTCATGAAAAATAAAAATTCTGTCATGCATTCACCCTCATGTCTTTTAAAATCTAAATTTCTTTCTTCCGTAGAACATAAAAGCCATGAATTTTGCACATTAAAACATCAAAAAGTGCTATAAAATGTTATGACTTGCGCACTAGATTTCTTTGAGTTTTTCTGTGAGGAAAATACCAAAATTTAACTAATTATTTGCCAGAATTCTTTCCTCAACTGCATCACAATCGGTCACAATGCATCCAAGAACCAATGACATCACCAGTTATGTCATCTTACAGGTTTGAAAAAACAAAAGTACCAGAAATTTTTTTTCATTTTAAGATGAACTTTTACTAAAAATGAAAATGAAAATCTAGAAAATAGATGATAAAATGTTAAGGTTAAAATGTGTATGGCTGATCTGCTGATCTTGGTTGTGTCTGTTGGATTATCATGTGTGTGTGTGTGTGTGTGTACCTGTTTTTCTATTCAGGTGTGGACTTAAACCTGAATACACACAGACTCATGGGGACTCGTGTCACGGTGGGGACCTAAATTGAGGTCCCCACGGGTAAAGAAGCTTATAAATCACACAGAATGAAGTTTTTTGAAAATCTAAAAATGCAGAAAGTCTCCTGTGAGATCTAAGTTTAGGTGTAGGGTTGGTGTAGGGCAATAGAATATACGGTCTGTACAGTAGAAAAACCATTACGCCTATGGAAGTCCCCATAAGGATAGCGAAACGTGTGTGTGTGTGTGTGTGTGTGTCTGTACCTGGTTGCTCTTCTCCCCCTGGCTGTGCCTGTTGGAGTCAGGAAAGTGTATGTGACAGCCCGTCTCTTCCATCACTCGTTTGATGTTATTCCCTCCTTTCCCAATAACATGCGAGTGCTCCGTGTGTGATACGTCCATCTTCAGGGTCACACGATTACTCTATAGGTGTCAAAGGTCACAATTTAGAAAAATAACAGAGCATTCATGGGAACCTATTAGAGCTGAATTAAAATCTTTTAATCCTGCTCCAAACTCTAAGTAGGTTGCATTTAGATACACTACCATTCAAAAGTTTGGGGTCAGAAAGGTTTTTATAAAGAACACTTTAATTCAGCGAGAATGCATTAAATTGATCAAAAGAGACATATTTACATTTACATTTACATTTATGCATTTAGCAGACGCTTTTATCCAAAGCGACTTACAGTACATTCAGGCTATACATATTTTTATAAGTATGTAACATATAGCAACATATAGTTGTCTGTATTTCAGTGACTTAAGACATCTTCCATGTAAATATGTGTAGTTTCTATTTCTACAGCCAGGGTAGTTCTGCCTATAGTTAAATCTTATTGGCCAGGCATTCTTCTACACATAACTGTACATTAAACTTTAAATATGTTCTGACTGGCTGTATCACATTTCTTAGCATATTTACAGTACTAGAAATTTTGCCAGATTTATTCTTAAAACAAGAAATATTTATGCTTAAAACAAAAACAAAAAATCTCAGTGGAGTATGAAAATAAACATTCTCTCCCAATGTAATTTAGCTTTTAAAGAGGTTTAGATTTTTTTCTGAAAAATAAAATACTGGTTTAAAAAAAGTAGGTTTTTGTAGTAAACCCATACAGACCAGATATTTCCATGACAGTCATAAACTTATCAGTTACCTTTGTGTCAAGAACAGACATTATTTTCTCTTTTGCCTCACGCACATCTTCCCTTTTTCCGCTGACCTTAATATGTGGATCTGTGAGAAGGAGAGGAAGAGAGCAGATGAGTGCAGGACAAGAGAAGAAAGTCATACATTAATAAAGATGCTTACATTCAGTTTGATGAATTAAACTACAACTGCAGTTTCAGCACCAGTGATTTCAAGAGTTAACACTTTTCTCTGTCAGTTTACCGCACAGACAACCCTTACATGCATCATGAGAAACAGATGCTCTGCTTTACTGCTACTCTCTAAAAATAGCTCTTGTAGTGTAACTTATTGGAATTCTGTTTTTCTCTACACATATTCTCTGACTGTCTCACTCCCCCTAAAACACTCCCACGAACTTCAGGATTGGGCCTAGAAGAGCAGGGGGGGAATCAAACAGGAAGGATCACTGTCTTAGGCACACACACACAAAGTACATTGTTATTGGGGGAGGTATTAGAGTAACACCAGTAGGGGTCTCCTTGTCCAACCCACATCACTATCCTCTTCCTGCCATGTGGTAGTCATCAACTCCAGCATGTGTGTGTGTGGGGTTGAACGTGTGGCCAGCATGTTTATGAATGGAGAATGTCTATGCATGTCTGCGAGGAATGTAATAGTTCATGCGTGTATATATGTGGTTATGATATCAATGCCAATGTCTGTCTTTCATTTGAAGGGCATAACATATAGATGAGACTGAGTAGGTATATATACACATATAAAATAAACACAAATATTGATATTTTTTCCTTTTCCTTTCCTTTTTTCCCTTTTCATTTTTGTGTTTTATATATATATATATATATATATATATATATATATATATATATATATATATATATATATATATATATATATATATATATATATATATATATAAAATTTATTTATTTATTTTTACGGGGAAAAAAAAAAAAATCCTACTGACCCCAAACATGATAGAGATTGAGTGTTAGTATCTTGGACTTGGCTTCAATCAAGTCATTTATTTCTGTTCTCAACCAAACTGTCTGGCCTTTCTAGAGTTAAGAGTGACTTTTTTTGTCCGACAGACAGCCTCATTTAAAAGTGCTTTACTGACTCAGGACAGAGTGGAACAGACATCTCTCAGATTGATAACATCTGTTACAGAGGCCGAAAAAAGAAAGAAGGAAAAAAATAGAGAGAAAATGAGAAAACCGTTTAAGACCTGGGAGAGTAAAATATAGTTTAGAATGTGAGTCACAAACACTGACCATTATTTACATCAAGATGAACTGGGGACTTTACAGAAGATACAGAAAGCATGAAAAAAACTAAGAAAAGAGAGATCTTGGGAACATCATCAAAAAGAATATATGAGAGGGAAAACATTGACTGATTCTGAATAAACTGTGGAAAATGACTGTTGAGAGACATGGTACTTTAAGGTCAGAAACAAAGACAGAATGATATGTACATTAGATTCTTTGAATTTACAACAAATTACCAACAAATGATCTGTTTTAACCAATTTTAGCAGGTACAAGGCATGCACTCAGTATTTTTGTTTGTTTGTTGCACTAAATAATATGGCAGCTTGACTTAGACTTAGCAGCATGAATGTAGCATCAGACAAAAACGAAAAATTACGGTTACCAAAATCATTTTAGAAATGTTGAAAACAAGTCAGCCATGATCAATCTAGATGAGCAATTTGGCTGGGGATCTTATGGCAGCCTCCATGAGGTGACCTGCACCATGTGAATTAAATCAGCATTCATAAGGCTACTGATAGGACTGTCTTTATCTTATGGGGCTTACGTGATTATAAGAAGGATTATAATTATGATTAATTTCTTTAGGGGTTTTAAATAGAAAAATTAAGTGTAAGGTGATGCGAACCTCCAAAAGCACACTCTTTGAGTCTTTCGGTCATGTGGCAATGAGCCACATACAGAAAAATATGTGCAAACATTCACAGTCAGACAGATAAGCACAAAAACAGGTTCATGAAATATTATCCTCAAACATACATTCGTATGTACATTCATAATCAATTATATATAAAACATTAAAGGTAGCAAAGAACACTAACTTCTTTTGAGACTCCTAATCCATCCAGTTTCATGTCACTCTTCACCCACACTAGATTCAGTTGTGTTTAGTGTTGCCAGATCCTCTCACGTTAATCATTTAGGAAAAAGCCTAAAGGGCCTGATTATGTTCTATGGCTTTTTAAAGCCAACATTTTGGTATGAACTATTGCCACAGAAAATTAGTGAACTTAACATTTCCCTTTTATATTCCATTTTATTTCAACATTTGGGTCTGAAAGATTTTTAATGTTTTTGAAAGAAGTCTCTTAGGCTCACCAAGGTTGCATTTATTTGATCAAAAATAAAGCAAAAACTTAAGTGTCACATGACCCTTCAGAAAGAATTCTAATATGCTGATTTGATGCTCAAGAAACATTTCTTACTATTATGTTAAAATCATAATGTTAAAAGCAGTTGTGCTGCTGAATGTTTTGGTTGGAACAATGTTGTGTTCCTATTGAAATTCTTAAAGGAATAGATCGCAAAAAAAAAAAAATATTTTGCCATCATTTACAGTTTTTGTGAGACAGACAAAGACAAACTGAGAAAGACAGCAAGATACTAGATACAACCAAATTCTCCATCAGATGCAGCCGCTTGTGAGCAGACTGTAGGTTTGCACCTACTGTGACTAGCACAGTGATTTCTGCCATAACTACTGTCTGTCTATCTGTGTGTGTTGTGTATACCTTTTTTAGACTTTGCTCCAATCTTCAGTTTGGACGGCCAGGCGATCTGAGTGTTGGTTTCATCCATAACCTTAAACACAAAAACCACTGGCATAAGTGGATGCAAATTCATGTTAATCCAAGTATGAATTCAAAAACACATAAGCATGCTACACTAATATTAGCAAATGCATGTTTGTTTGATCTGGTTCTCAAAACACAAACACAAGAACTCACATTTTAGTTATGTTAAAATATTACTATACTGACAGAAATTTTCATGCTGTTTCAATAGAGGTCTTACAATCATCTCTGGCTAAAACATGCCCCACTTTCTCATTCTCACACACATATACACACAGCTGGCTTAAAAACCCGTGAAACATGTAAGAGCCAGTTGGCAGGGAGTCTTTGACAGGCCTAGTATGCTAACCAGTAGCATATGTGAAGGAAAAGAGACAGAAAACAAGAAGGTCAATGTGTTTTGTGTGCATATAAAATACACAAAAGAGAAACTTATGGTAATTTGAAGCTACATGAATACACAGGTTCAACGTTTATTAAAACTCTGCTGTGATTTTGCCTGGAGCTCAGTCCTCCTCTGGAAGAAGGTAGAGCACTTCACTATTTTTAGTGGTTTTGTCTTTCATGTAAATTCATTTTTTTAAAGCAAACCACAACTTTGGCAACACACTCTTTTGTCTATATAGAAAACACATTTCTGTACCAGTTTTGTGGCGTGCTTTCTATCTTTCTGCCTATAAAAACCTCTTGGCTTTCATGGTCAGCGAGGCTTTACTGTACAGCAGTTCTCATGAGAAGTTTTGGCAACAAACCCAATTTCTTTCAGGAAAAAAAATATCTGAGCATGAAACTGCAGCAATTAAACAAAAAAAACTGCAGTGTAGTTTTCCCACATGACCTTTAGGAGAATTTCAGCCTCTGGGCTAATACTAACTAGAATTACATTTATTTTGATTAAACATGGCATGGATTTGGACCTGCTCGTCTCTGACAGATCGACTGAATATAACAAGCAGTCATTTAGTGTCATCTCTTCAGAGAAGCTTGGACAGGACAAGCAGAAGTGAGTGACCATGACAGTTATGGTCATGCAGTGTAAATACTCCAGTATTTCACTTATTGCTTGTTTACAGCCCAGGCTGCACGTGCTTGTTCATAAACTGGAAACATTCGTTCCCGCATGCTCAACTAAAATTTATGGCCCATACGTTTCCAGGTTTCATTAGTCTTGGATCTGTGGTTCAACAGCAGGCTTCAGTTTTTATTTTGCTTTGACACCCTAAAGGACAAAAAAACATGAGAATGTTTTTTTTAACTAGAGGGAACAAGTTTATTAATCTCCCCAGATCTTCTTAAGTCTGTAAATCATACGCACAGCTGTGACGCATCCTGTGATTTAGATTTGTGAAATTATAGCTTGAAAACAGCAAAGTTCAGCAAAGCTACAATCTACACACCCTTTCTACAGTGAGCCTGAATCAGGCTGCATTTCCGTCCATGTTATAACATGCAAAACATCACAAACAACTTTCCCAAAATGCACATCAGCAAATACAAGAGTCCAAAATTCATGCTTCATTCTTAATCATTCTGCATATTTGACAAAAAAACTACATCTTATGTTTATTGATCTTTGTTTCATGTGTTTGTATGCATTGAAAACATAAGTATTTGAATTTTTTGCATGTACTGTACCATTCTGCAGATTTGAATGTCACCAATGTAACAATATATAACAAGCAAAATTGCATGAAAATAAAAAATACAGAATATAAGTATTATATTTTATATATATAGTATTAATATTACTGTTATTAATATTATTGTTGTTATTTTGTATTTATTTCTATGCAGTTATACACACACACACATACACATAAATATGAATTAATAAAGTTTGCTGTCAGTTTTTTAAATGTTTTTGAAAGAAGTCTCATGCTCACCAAGGCTGAATTTATTTGATCAAAATTTTGATCAAAATACAGTAAAAGCTTTAATATTGTTAAATATTATTACAGTTTAAAATAACTGCTTTATATTCTAATATATTTTTAAATGTAATTTATTCCTGTGATGGCAAAACCAGATTTTTTTAAACAAAAAATCCATATTTTTTAAATCCTCTGTACTGCAATCTATTGCACAAAACATCAGTCACTTGCACACACTAGAAACAAGACATTTGTAAGCTAAACACAAAGTAACTTTATTATTGCGGCAGTGGGAAAAGTCTTTCTGTAATATTTGCTACATACTCTTGAGTTAAGTTTAAATACAGTGTTTCCGTTAAGCAATGCAACAACGTCAGAGCACTCTACGCTGATGACCTTGAACCAAATGAAGGCACAATCAAACATGCCTGAAGGAAACCCGAACATTTCAGATGGGATAAAAGGGTGAACGGTGCTTAAAGTTTGTACAGGCGGAGCGCCAGTTCCCATTTCCATTCTGTGTGTTTGCGTTGTGCTGCCACGCTGTTGTGCGTTCTATAGGTCTTTATTCCCAACCTGCTCTCACTTTCTCTCTTGACTGCTTTCTTTGGCTCCAATCTGCAGATGAGGGAGATTTCTGACAGACCACACAGCAGTTTTGGGGTTTGTGGTTTATTTTTGTGACGGACCAGCACATACCTCTCAAATGGGTCAGACGACTTCAGAAAAACTGGGTTAACTATACATTTGAAAATGTCCTTTCCTTTTCCCCCACACCCAATATCATCCTGTCACAGGAATGTATACACTCACCGTTAACAGGAGAGAGCGTTTCAAACGGCAGTGACTTCAAAGTACTGGAGTCACACAAACTCAGATCTTCATTAAGTCATTAAAAATGGGCACAGTTATGGAGAACAGAGTGTTTATATTTGACAAATGATGTGTATGAGAGAGTGGATGTGCAAGAGCATGTGTATAGAGATCTGCTTCCTGTTTCCTTTGCTGATTCAGCTGAGGAGCACTCAGAAGAACGAGCAAAGTAAAGAGGTGTGAGGAGGAGAAAAGGAGGGAAACGGAACGAGAGAAAGAGAAAGGGCTGGGAAAGCCTTCACTTTGACTGGAGGCTGAACTGCACAGGTGTGTTCAATACTCTGAAAAAATAAAACACGAATCCATTACAAACTCTGTAGTATATTTACTGATCCATAAGATGGCACGATAGGAACTAATGGTATTCTCCACCCAAAACTGAAAATTCTCTCATCAATTACTCACCCTCATGTCATTCCACACCTGTATGCATTTATTTTTCTTATAGGGAAACAAAGAACATTGGAGCCCATTGACTAGCACTTAGAAAAACAAAAACTTTTTTTTTTTTACATTACCATTCAAAAGTTTAGGGTCAGTAAGTTTGTTTTTGTTTTTTTGTTTTAATAAATTAATGCATTTATTCACCAAGGATGCTTTAAATTGATCAAAAGTGACATTAAACGGTTTCCACAAAAATTAAGCAGCACAACTATTTTCAATGTTGATAATAATAAGAAATGTTTCTTAAGCAGCAAATCAGCATATTAGAATGATATCTGAAGGATCATGTGACACTGAAAACTGGAGTAATGATGCTGAAAATTCAGCTTTGCCATCAAAGGAATAAATTACTTTTTACAATATATTAAAATTAAAAATCTATTTTATTTTATTTTTACTAATTTATTTTAAATTGTAATATTATTTCATATTTCATTTTTGATTGAATAAATGCAGCTTTGGTGAGCAAAAGAGTTACATTTTAAAATACTTGTAATCAGACTACAGTTACTTTTTTATGGATTACATGATTACATATTATTCACACAATAGCAATAAATTATTCATAATTCATTGATTCTCCCTAATTTTTATTTTTCATCTTTTAAATTTTCCTTTCTAAAATAGCCTACCAATTATATACATTAAGAAAGTCCAGTTTTGTGGACATTCACACACAGACTAGTCATTGGTCAGGTGGTGACACAGCATGTGACCACTGGTTTTACAAAAATCATTTTAGGTTTAAGAAGGGTTTCAACATTGCATCAACTACTGATGAACACATTCATTTTCATTTGAATTATCACTCTGTAGGATTTTTAACCATGTATTATGTCTTTGGAAGGCTTTTGTCTTTCAAACTCATTAAAACACACATTCACGTTATTTCTTATTTACATGTAATGCAGGCATACCAAAAATTTTTGTCACCTAAACCTCATTCACCAAATATATTTACTTTAAGTACCCCTGAGATTTTAAAATAAATATTTCAATAATTATGTATCACATTTGCATGTTCACGTTTTCTTTGATGTTGATTAATGGTCACATAGCATGCATGTAAATAAAAATATTTCATCAGTTTTAGTAAGCGTTTTAGTTTCATTATTTTAAAACAAAGACTATAGAAATACAAAGACGGTTCTCTCCTACACTCATGAATGGGAGAAACTGCATCGCGCACTATGGCGGAATAGTCCCACCTTCTAAATAAAAGAGCCAAATTTCTCATAGAAACCTGAGGCTAGACACGTTAAGCACGTTATGACTGCGCATGTGCATCAGCTGGTTTAGCCTGAAAAAATGATGATGATAATCATGATAAAAAATGATAATCCTATTTGAATCAATGTGATAAACGAGTTGTCAAAAGTAATCCAAAAGTAATCTGATTATATTACATAAAATGTGTAATGAAACGGATTACGTTATTGACTACAATTTTTGTCATGTAATCTGGAATCAGTAACGGATTACAATTTGTAAGTAATCTACCCAGCTCTGCACACACACACACACACTTTGCTATTTATAAATACTGAAACTTTAACTATGGCTGCAGTATAATGTTTTTGTTATGTCAGTGTGTTTTTATATTTTTTGAGTGACTTTTGAGAAAATGTTGAAGAATTGTGTGAAACAGCGGTAAAACAACAATGAAGGAATTGGAAGAGACTACCGCTGTGTTGATGTTCAAGATAATAATAATGATAAATATACGGAAACAGAGACACAAAGAATGGCTGAAAAGCAAGAATGAGCAACAGGCATAATTCCAACCCTTTCACGGCAGGGAAGGAAAACTCAACAAAAGGTTTAATCACTGAAATGATGACTCTCTACTGCCTGCCTCCCAGAAAACCCAGTGATATGGCTTCCCATGTCACCACTATCAAAAAGCATCAGACATTTGTGTTTCTCTCTCTCCATTTATCTTTACTAATGGGTGATTCTCAGAAGACCAAAACAAAGACCGTGTTGGACAGAACAAAATAGTACAAAATTATACAACAAAAAAAAGAAAAGACATCACAAGGCAAAAGCAGATGAGACACAGAAAATCCAGTTCTTACTCACTTAATATTGGCATGAAATGAAAATTCTCTTCATTCATTGTCTATTTTCTAAATGTATGTGATTGACCTTATTGTGAATGATTCATTTGTGCATAAGTTACTTTTTTTTGAAGCTCATAATTTTTTCTATCAAAATGTCTTGAGATCTCCCGCTACTTCAGTTTCATTACCATTTCATCTCAACTAAAAAAAGCAAACAGCTGCAAACAACTAAGACAGTGAACTCTGCATCTGTATTGTTTATATATCATACGTGAAGGGCTGAATCGTCAAGTCAGCTGTAATTTAATCTCTAACAAAGATGAATACAAGAAAATATATTCAGATGCATAAAAATGTCTAAATGTACCACTCTGAAGTGCCTGAGAACTAGAGAACCTGAGAACTATTTACTAAAAAAGATAACCACTAAGGCCTTCTGGATCAACCATCGAAAGATAGCAGTAGTGCAAGTGAGGACAAAAACCAGTGATCATATCAATACTGCAACCAGAGAAGTGCTGGTCATAGACTATACACAAACCACAATCATCTGAGCCAAACCAAGAAATTTTTGACAATTTCACTGGCCCTTGTTATCTCTGTTTATTAGAAACCTAAGCAGGGATAATTGTTTGGATCAAATCAATCAAACTTCTGAACTGGCTCCTCCATCGAGCATCTTTGGTCAGATTTACTGTGTGTTTGAAGAAGCCTCACCGCAAACTCTCACACACACACAAAAACACGCTGAAAATCCCAGCATGCAACTGGAACATGGATGATAGTTGTGATAGAGTTTGTGTGTTAAATAGCTACAGTGTGTGATGCTAGAGATGGAAGATCTAGTTCCATCCTGACTTGAAATTAATGCTGAAATTGCTAAGAACAATCACGTTCTAATCATTTAAACATAATACAGTGAAACTTAAAGAGCTGGCGCACCAAACATTGTATATACAGGTAAAGTGGGACATCACAACACCAAAAACTACTGTTCAAAAGTTTAGGGTTTGAAGATTTTCAAATGTGTTTGAAATATGTCTCTTATGCTCACCAAGGCTGCATTTATTTGATCAAAAATACAGTAAAACAGTAATACTGTGAAATATTTTCTAGTGTAACATATTTTAAAATGTAATTAATATCTGGCAAAGCTGAATTATACTTCAGGCTTCACTGTCACATGATCCTACAGAAATGTTGATTTAGTTCTCAAGAAACATTTCTTATTATCAGTGTTGAAAACAGTTGTGCTGCTTAATATTTCTGTGAAGAACGTGATACATTTTTTCAGGATTATTTGATGAATAGAAAGTTTAACAGCATTTATTTGAAACAGAAATATATAAATAAAACTTTATAAATGTCTTTACTTTCACTTCTAAATAAAATATTTAAAAAAATATTTTTAATAAAATATTTTCTAATAAAAGTATTAATTTATTTTTTTAAATGAAATCTTACTTACCCCAAACTCAAATAGATAGATAGATAGATAGATAGATAGATAGATAGATAGATAGATAGATAGATAAATAGATAAATAAATAAATAAATAAATAACTTCTTACCTTCTGAAAAAAATCCTCTCCTCCATTTATCCTCCCCTCACTGGCCGCTGTGTGAGAAAAAGAGAGACATTTACATTACCATTAGAAAGAGAGACTTTTATTTTACAGTTATTGCTGTTCACTAAAATGTTTAACTTTCTAAATGATATTTAAGCAATAAGGTATGAGAAGCCATGCTATATTGTGAATAAATTACATTTTAAGGTTGCTGTCAGCATGATATGAAAGCTTTAATGCCAGATTCACATACTCAAGACAACCACAAAACACACACCTACAAGAATCAGGCAGCATTCTCACAACCTGCTGAAACTAAATATATTTCATATGTCACGCACATGCTTGTCTATTACACACGCAGGCAGCTGTATGCAAGCTCACACTCATGCACTGAGTTATAGATGGCAAAAAAAAGAGTTCATAAATCTTAATAAACACTCTCACAGAATCCCACACAGGGTATGACGCTCGCGTATGGCTTATACATGTACAGCATGTGTTGAAACTGCTCTTTGACACTAGAAAAAGTCCATTTAAACTAATACAATGATCTAGATAATTTTTCCAGCCATTATCAGACTTCGGATCACTCAAATATCCAATTAAAATGTGATGTTGAAAAATTAAAATGTGCAAAGACTCCCATTCAGGTGCGATGAAAACATTGGGTTCACAGGAAAATCTGAGAATTTGTTTGCTTTGGTGGGACACTGGGTCTCCAGATGTTTGGTTGAGATTGTCCTATCATATGAAATGAAACATTCTCGCGTATGTGTCTACATAGAGGGCGATTCATCTAATAGCGCCAAGCCCTCTCCTGCACTTTGCTTTACCTTTAAAGTTGAAATATGGATTTCATAGAGAGCTCAGAACAACAAACCCCAAAATGGGAGGAAATAAATGGTTTGGAAATGGGACAATCTTGTCATCTAAACCTCTTAATGACCCTAAAATCACAACCAAGCACATCCACCCATCTCTCCATGAAATTCATTACATTTCCAGATCCAAACAAGGAAAGGAAGAGCTACAATTACAAGAAGTGCCCATCTCATTACACCAAAGTTTGGTTTGAATTGAACCCTCCTTCACTGCACAACATTGCACGGACTAGTCAATGGAGCAATGCAGAGATTTAGATGGCTATGATGAAATTAATAGATTCTTTTGGAAAACAAAGCAATGGTATGATCGTAATTTCTCAACAGTGTCTGGCATGTAGTGAAGAGAGAGGGATGAAAACAACAGTGATAGACAGAGAAGTGGTTTCAATCTTTGAAACCCCTGTGTTCCCAAAACAAAATCCATTAAAATACTTTCATTTATTGATTCCACTTCATTTTAAGCAGAAACACTTTGTACCCGGTTTTAATAAACAAGTTATTTTCCAGATAACATGCAGAAATAGTGTTTAAAAAAAAAATTCTTAAAACAGACCATTTTTTCTTGCATGTTTGCTATTTTGCCTGTTACACAAAAAATTGACATGTCCAAATATAGTTTAATGTGTTTCTATGATTTTGTTATTTAACAATAAAAATCTCAATTAGATAGATAGATGGATAGATATGTACTATATTCATAGAAAATGCAACTACTTCACTAACTTTAGTCAGAAAACCACTTCACACTTTAAATCACATGCAATCACACTTTAAAACAAAGCACCATTCACATTAGCTCACACAAGTCTGATTTTGGGTGAAGTGAGGACAGAGGAAGACTGAGTTCACTCTCTGAAGTTGTGAAATCAGTGAAAGCTCACTTCACATCTCTCCTATCAGATGCTGTAAATTGAATTGAGTTTCGTGAGATGTTTGGATGATGTCGTATCTCTGTAGCACGGATACACATGTGGTCATTCATCTGTAATGAGTACAGCATGCAACAGATTAACACCTCTGAACTAAACCTGTCCCCACTACTCACAAACCAGCATATAAATTCCTATGATTCCATGTTAACTTAAAAATGTTACTTCAAAATACCCTTGATACTCTTTCTCATACTCACAAAAACAACTGAAACACATCCAATAGAAAACATGTACATACTCAGGCTCACACAGAGAAAAATATGAAAATAGCAAGCCTCAAACCAGACAGAATGTTAAATGCAGTGTGTGTGTGTGTGCCTGTTTTTATATCCCGGTGGGGACTTAAACCTGAATACACACAGACTCATGGGGACTCGTGACAAGGTGGGGACCTAAATTGAGGTCCCCACGGGTAAAGAAGCTTATAAATCACACAGAATGAAATTTTTTGAAAATCTAAAAATGCAGAAAGTTTCCTGAAAGGGGTAGGTTTAGGTGTAGGGTTGGTGTAGGGAAATAGCACATACAGTTTGTACAGTATAAAAACCATTACGCCTATGAATGTCCCCACAAGGATAGCGAAACAAGCGTGTGTGTGTGTGTGTTGATTTCAGGCCTTTCCTGTGCTCTATTTAGGATGTGGGTCAGAAAAACTGCACAGCTTTTGAGTTTCTGAAAGATACAGCTTCACACACACGTCCAAAGTAGTGTTTGATTATAGCACAGCTCCTGTAAACTGTGTGTGTGTGTTAGGAATGTGATGAATAAGCGAGTGTAAGAACAAAACTGTATAATTTGAGTGCATTTCTCCTGGATAATGCTGGAACTTCCCTTCAACTCCAGAACTAAGTGAGTGGGCGAGACATCAGAGAAACTTACCCATGACCAGCATCTGGATTCAAATCTTACTCTTAACTATTAAGATTTGAAGCCATCTGTTCCGAAGTGATGTCACAACATACAATACATTTCAAAAGTTTGAGGTCAGTAAGATTTTTTCTTTTGGCAGAAATTAATAATTTTGTTCAGCAAGGATTCATTAAATTGATCAAAAGTGACTGTAAAGACGTGTAATTTTACTAAAATGCTGCTCTTTTGAAATTTCTATTAATCAAAGAATCCATAAAAAAGTATTAATGGCTTCCACAAAACCATTGACTAAAAATTTTTTTTTTTAATTCCTTCAGCACCAAATCAGCATATTAGAATGATTTCTGAAGAATCATGTGGCACTGAAAAAGTAATGGCTGCTATAAATTCAGGTTTGCTATCACTAGAATATATTACATTTGAAAAAATATGAAAATAGAAATCATTTATTTTAAATTGCAATAATTTTTCAAAACATAATCGTCTTTTATTGTATTTTTCAACAAATAAATGCAGCCTTGATGAGCAGACTTCTTTCAGAAATCTTACTGACTGACCCAAACTTCTGAATGGTAGTGTAATCTGATTGGTTACATCAACTTCTTACGACAGGAAACATAAATCACACTACATATAAGCACAACCCTCTCAGTGCCCAAACTAAAGCACTCAGCCACTTGTGCAAAAGATTCAGAGCTTTTATCTTCTCAGACAGTTTATGTGCCATGTATAACTTGAGATTACACACACATGCCGTCGACACATCTATTGCAGACTGGTTGTACAATTTTCTTTTGCAACTTCTGAAAGCAAGCAGTCTGTATGAAAGGAAACTCAAAATGTAGAGCTCAAGTGAAACATCTGGTCATATGAAACTAACACTTAGGCCCGAATGCCTCTCAGAAACAATATGTACCACCCCTAAAAGGTCTGTGCAAGCCTGTGAAACTATTCAACATGCGATGGAAAACAGGGCAATAATCAGGCTATATGAACTGCAGAACTATTTGCTATTATAAATTACAGATGTGCCGAAAACACATTCAAGACCTCTCCAAAGGTACTGAGTGAAAAGGATTTGTCTGTAATGTGAATTAAATAATGTGAACATCTCATCTCTGCATGACGATAAGGCACTTTATCCCTGTCTGACAGGTTATGAACACAGATGAGTTTTCAGCCAAACTAAAACTCTCCCAACATTTGGAGTATTTCTGCCAAACACTCATCTTAGTAATCCAGTACTATCAGTTCTTTAAGATTTATTACTCAAGTCTGAAGTATTTTATAAAAACAAATGTAAAACCTGATGTATTAAACCCAAGAAATAGATTTATATTTGTAAACATACAAACAGAAGTCTTCTTGGAAGAAAACTGCACCAATTCTGGTAGTGTAGGCAGTTATAGCACTAGCAAAAAATGCCCTGCCAGTTTAAACTGCTAAAAAATTAATAAAATAATATAAAATAAAAAAAATAAATAAAAAATCAGCATACTGCTCATTGCATCTGTCAAACCATAAACTCTTGTTACCAAGACAACACTACTTCAAAATTCATTTTAATACTTCAACGTGATTAATAATTCATAAATATACATCAATGTCTGATATTGATTTATTGCTTAAATGTCTACACTAAGACACAAGTGTGCCTTTAATATTCAAACTGCATATGTATGCATATAAAAAATCTAAATCCAAGGCAAAAGACCCGTGTTTCCCTGGCAACAGTGTGCTGAGCCATAAGCACATTCCCAAAACACAACGCACTTCCTGTTGCTTCACTCACCAATCCAGACACATGCAGCATGTTAAAAATCATGCAGTGAACATGCACCAAGACTAAATTAGACTCAATAAATAAAACCCACATGTCAGAAAATCCGCTGCACGCATAAGCAAATTAATAAAATACACAGCACACTTTTGGTGGTAACAAGCCTGACCCACACACACGTTCACAGAGGGGAACAAAAAAACAATACAAAAAATATTAAAACCGATTAAATGTAAAATTTACTCATCCTCAGGTCATATAAGATGTAGAAGAGTTTGTTTCTTTAACAGGAAGAGATTTGGAGAAATTTAGCATTACATCACTTGCTCACAAGTAGATCATTTGCAGTGAATGGGTGCCGTCAGAATGAGAGTTCAAACAGCTAATAAAAACCTCACAATAATCCACAAGTAATCCACATGACTCCAGTCCATCAATTAATGTTTTGTGAAGTAAAAAGCTGTGTGTTTGTCAGAAACAGGCTTAAGAAAAAGGCGTTTTAACATTAAACTGTCACTTCTGGACAAAATAAGTCCATAATCAATAATAACATTGCCTCTGTTGAAAAAGACTATATTATGTTGTCCTCTCACATTAAAACCCACCAACATATTTGTTTAGAACTGTTTTGGATCATTTTCACTTATAAACGGTGCTTTATCTGTGCATATTTCTCTCCTTATTCAGATGAGACAACTTTTCACTGGAGAAAACAATATTATATATAGAGGATATGTATTTTAGCCAGAAGTTTGAAACCCTTCACAAGACATTACTTGTTGGACTGGAGTTGTGATGATTATTGTGATGTTTTTATTTGCTGTTTGGACACTCATTCTGACGGCACCCATTCACTACAGAGAATCCATCAGTGAGCAAGTGATCTAAAATTTCTCCAAATCGGTGAACAAACAAACTCATCTACATTTTGGATGGCCTGAGGGTGAGTAAAGTTTCTTGGGGGGTGAACTATTTCTTTAACTAGCAGGTGTGAGATGTACTAACATTTAGATCTTAATATGTAGTTTCACATCCTGCTGTGACAAAGAAAAACCTACAAAAACACACATCTTGATAAAAAAGCCACTGGGGGGACATATGATTTCCATAAAGTGCCGAAATAAACTCTGCTACACAAACACTGCATTCTTTTAAGAATTCCTTATCACACTGAATATAAGGTCAGGCCAGCACACATTCCTCTGTTTTTAATCAAAACCAGACATCTGATGTAACAGCCATTGGGGTAAAAAAAAAAAAACTGAATCCTAATATACAAACTATTCCCATAAAAGTTAGTGAGAGAGAGACAGACAGTGCAAGTGAGAAAGTACATAATTAAAGAGCGTTTGCATGCTCATCCCTCCAAATCGTCACTTGTTTTAGTGATTATTTCTATGTAAAAGTATGGGTATTTTTGTGCTTTCCGATGAAACCCTAAAGCCGCTCAGATTCCCTTACGTGAACATGAATCATAAGTGATCCACTTTTCTCCATTAGTCTTTCTGAATAAGCCTATAAAAATGAGCTGATTTAGTTGTGGTCTGGCCAAAGGGGAAAAGTACAAGAGTGGGTCTCCCCTCTGTCTCTCCCTCACCACGTTCTTCAAAGTTATTTTTAAGAAAAATGATTTAAATTGTAACTCTCTCGGTCCCGTTTCTCTCGCTCTCTCTCCCATTTCCTGGAAAAGGGGAGTAAAATTGTGCCACACAATAAACCTTCACACAAAAAACACACATCGCTGGATTTATGATCACGCCTACTGCTGCATCCGACCAATCAAAACAACAGCCATTCAAAACACCTCCAGATGTTGCACGTCATCCGGAGCAAAGAGATGATTACGAGTCACTGAATCATAGGTGTGGGAAAAAATGCCCACATCACTACAACAATGATTGTAGAGTAAGTAAATGAGCGTGTGTGATGTGAAAGGTGTTGTCGACGTCTTGAAAATGTGGTAGCCTAGCTATGGAAGTTTTGCTGAACTCATGCTGAATTGACCTTTGACCTGGGGGTTGAAATATCAGGGAAGCATTTACTCATGCAATCACACACATGAACACATAAAGCTGGTGCAAGGGGACTGAGGGCCTCAGATTTTCCACTTTTTACATTGCATATCTATGTAAATTGCAACAAAATACTAAAATATAATAGATATCATTATTCTAGTACAAAAACACTGTGTTTATGATACGTCCTTATTTACATAAGTCTGTGTTTGTATGCATGCACAGGTTTGGCTATACATGTGATGAAATATTTGAAAATATTTGCACAAATACAGTGAAATTTTTGTCTTGTGAGGGCATTTTAAGTGGTTGTTTTACTTCAAATCTACAGACATAAACGCTTTTTGTGAGGGACAGTTTATCCAAAAATGTAAACTCTGTCATCATTTATTCATTCAACAAAATACTCACAAACTATCTTGAGTTTGGTTGGTTTGAAGGTATGGTAACAAAGCAGAGACTCTGTAAACTAGAGGGCCTTCTATAAAGGACCAAACATTTTGTACATGTTTAGAATATGCCAATACCAAACCATTGACCTCAACTTGTAATACTTAAACTGTTTAAAATTCTCCTCTGCTGAAGTAACGACAAAAGAAAAACAAAACGAACTGAACATTATTCTGCAGTGAAGTAAACTGTCCATTGTTGACAGACTGACTGTAAAATATGATGCAAGTGTTGAATTATAAGTTTTAACCAGATGATGTTGCTTGAAAAATGTTTGTGTGTGTTTGTGTACAGGTTTGGTTGTACTTGTGAGGGCCAAATTTGTTAAAATGCCCTCACAAATTTAGTTAAACTTGGTGAAAACTGACTTGTGAAGTGGTCCTTATGATTTGTAATGCTCATACATCAGCTAAATTATATTTTACAAATGTAATGTCAACAGGTTTGCGTGAAGGTTTGGTTTAGGGATAGAATAGTAAATATCATTATCCTAGTATGAAAAAACACTGCATCTATGAGATTTCCTCACTAATATAACTTCAAAAGTCTATGTTTGTGTGAATGTACCTAACTTTGGTTGTACCATGTGGCCCAAATATTTGAAAATATTTTTACAAATATAGTGAAATATGATTGCTTCAAACCTACAGACATAAACAGGTTTTTATGAGGGACAGTTCAACCAAAAATGAAAAGTCATCATTTATTCACCCTCATGTCATTCCAAACCTGTATGACTTTTTTATGTGGAACATAAAAAGAAGATATTTTGAGAAATGTCTCGGTGTTTTGTTTTGTCCATACAATGTAAGTCAATAGTAACCAAAGCAGTTTGGTTTTTAAAAATATTTTTTGTGTTTCACAGAAGAAAGTCATACAGTTCTGGAATGACATGAGGTTGTGTAAATGATGCCAGAATTTTCATTTTAGGCGAATTATCCCTTTAATTTTAGGGTAGAGCCAACTTGATCACCACTATGAAATTTAAAAACCACTATGTCTATGGGATCTTCTCACTGGTATAGTGAAACCAGTATGTGTGTAACTGTGACAGTGATGCCCTTGATGGATCAATAATATTAATCTCATATTCATAACTTACATCTGACATTTTATTGTTATGCTGCTGAATGCATTGAAATTACTGGAATTTGGCAAGTATTCATGTAAAACTTTCATGACACTCCAATAATAAACTTATTTATTAATCATGGTGTGTTATGAATGTCTAACATCCACATATTTGTACTAAATTAACATAAGAAGCTTAAATATTCCATTTACAGAGTCCATTCAACATCCTAAGCTTATTATAAGATTTAGTGCAAAGTTACCCAAAAATTGTTGCTAGTTCATTTGAATGTCTGATGTATTTGGCTAATAAAACATCCCAGTGCTGGTTTTCATGTCCTACACAACAAGCAGTGTCCTCAACACATCTCTTTCAAGATGGACTTCGAGGAAACATTGTGATATTTTTAGACAGAACTATTTATGCTGCTCGACGCCACACTGCAAGGTTAGATAAAAGTATTTTCAAGACATCAAATTGTCTTCCCAGTACTTTATGAAAATGTTTAAGAAGTTAACATACCCAGTAACATAGTTTCTAATTTCTTGCGGTCAACTCGAAACCTTTCCTCGGTCCAGTCTGGGTCAGGCGGGGAGATGTGGCCGCAGTGGCCGCTAGAGTCATCCTCAGACACGGCAGACGGTGAGTCGTCACTCCGCTCGCTGCTGGAGCCCTGATCATGATGCATGAAACTCAGCGGCTCAGCCATTGCGCCTTAAAGTGTTTCAAACTTACTACACCGGGTTTATATGTGAAAGAGGCAAACGGCAAGTCAACATTAGGAGAAAAACATTCCGATTTCCATGCAAGTATTTCCAATCCTGCCTTTGAAGTCCCTTAAAGCCCCTCTGGCCAGTTACTGCCCCCGAGAAAATCAATCTGCCCCTAGATTCCTCACCCCTCCACTTTTCCTCTGGCTCCAGGACCAGAACTCACTACAGTTGGAGGACATGGATGCATGGATGGATTATGCTCCTGCGGGAGCATTCACGTGTCAGGATCACCGCCCACTCTCCTCCCAAAACTTTCTCATCATCATATCCAGCTCGCGCACAAAATAAAACAATATGAAATGACGATATTTTTAAGATGTTTACAAAACGACTGTGATGCACGTTTTCAATTACTGAATTAAAAGTCTTTTATTTAAATGTGTTTATTTATTAAAAAAAAAAATAATTAAAGTAAAAAATAAAAAAATGCCCAGGTAGTGCAACTCTCCAGGGGGAGGAAAAAAAGTCTAATTAAAAGTTAAGTGGTTTGGCATAATATTTTATTATTATCATTTTCTTATTTAAAAACAAAATAAATAAAAAAATCAGTGAAGCATTTTTTCAAACTTTTATAACTAACATACAGGAAGTCATTTTGCTGTCATGTGACATGAAAACCTTAAAACAGAGAGAGAGAGCACAGAAAATTCAGAAAAACTTACCTTTTTCATAAAATTGTTTATTCTGATTAAATGGAGCAAACTCTAAGAAAACGTAATTCACTTAAGTTTCTTTATATTTAGGATATTTTCTGTAAGATAAACTGTTTACTTCCTAACTTGACATTTTTAGTAAACAAATCAACCTTTTGTAGAGAACAAGTTTTTTCCAAATGTATGAACATTGACAAAGAGATTACATTTGTATGAACTTATCACGCGTATTTTAAAATAAATATTTAATTTTACTGACCTTAATGAAGTTAGGGGGGAGATGGAAAGAGAATTTGTGTATGACAGAAGCAAATTCCTTTGTCTTATTGAGCCAATACTAATTTCATAAAATAAACATCAACCTGGAATCATTCATGTGCACTTATTTGCCCATAATTGTCGCCTGCCAGTGAAACACTTAAATTGCAAATATAATCTATTGAGCAGACCGTCCTGTCAAAGTATTACAGGCCAGTGTTGATTTCTAATACTAGTACTGAGCACTAAAAACGCATAAAGCGTCACTGCATGAGACCCTTATGTTATGATGGGGATAAAACGGATGAATTTCGCCACCTAGTGGCACAAAGCTACGACGCAGCATGAAATATGAGCACGATCTGAACTAATTCCAAAATTACACACATATGGAAAACATATAATTCTCAAACAATATCATAAAACAGCTGCAGTGAGACACATATTTTATAATAACACCTTTTAATGCAAAAAACAATAAAAATGATCCAGTATTGTATTTATTTCTATACAATAAAATTACTAAAATGTAACTAATCCACTGGAAAATAAAACAATATTTTTGTTATGTGTTAACTGACAGGTTGTTCCAGGATGCCTCTGTGAACAGAGACAAGTGACTCGGTCTCCTGAACAAGTTTTTTCTGTAAAGTTGTGCGTGTATATATGTATATGTGTGTGTGTGTATATGTGTTGGGGAGGTTCATCTGTTGGTAAACGTCTTGTCTCTGTACAGGTGTGTTGCAGAGTCGTGTGCAGTAATAGTGTCCATGTGCAACCATTTCAAAATCTTGCCGTCCAGTTACATTGCATACTTCTGAGTCCATTCCCTTGCCATTCTGTTATACCTAAAAGACAAGAACAAACATCTTCATTCAAAAGAATAGCACTCTTGATGAAGCATTCAGAGTCATTTTGTACTCAAAGCATTTTACATATTGCCTGATAGTAATAAAAGAAGAAAATGTAGAAAAGATATGGAAATGAAGCTTTAATTAAACCAGACGGTACAAGAAGGTAGCCATTTTACAAATAAAACCGTGAAAGAGAGACATTTACATAAGGTCACTTACTTATCTTTGTCCGATTTGTAGATGTGTGCAATATCTGGAACTAAAGGGTCATCTGGATTCGGGTCACAAAGGAGGGAGCATATGGATAATAAAACTGAAAAAATAGCAATAGAAAACAGTTGAATCATATTTAATTAAATAAAGTCACTTTATGTCATAATGCAAAGCTCAGGTTTACGATGAAAAGCCCATGTTTGTGCTCTCTAACCTTTGGATACCGTGAGAGCGGGTGACCACTGGGAGCGCAGAATGTCCAAACAGATGCTTCCATTACTGTTGATATTTGGGTGGTAGATTTTTGTTGTGAAGGCAACCTGTCAGCAACATAATGTCAAATATCTACAACAAATAATTTATGGAAGAAGTAAGAAGAGATGTAATTCTCCACTCACCTTTGGTGGTTTAAAGGGATAATCAGTTGGGAAATGGATTGTGAGGAAGAAAACCCCTCCCTGATATGGACTATCACTCTAGGGGGAGATAAAAAGAGAGCGTTTGTGTATGACAGGAGCCAATTCCTTTGTTTTACTGAGCCAATAACTTATTTCAGAAAATTAACCTGGAATTATTCATGTGTACTTACTGGGCCCATTATTGTCGCCTGCCAGTGAAACACTGAAAGTGCAAATATAATATATTGAGTAAACCGTCCTGTCAAAGTATTAAAGGCCAGTATTAAGTACATACAGGTGCATCTCAAATTAGAATGTTGTGGAAAAGTTAATTTATTTCAGTAATTCAACTCAAATTGTGAAACTCGTGTATTAAATAAATTCAATGCACACAGACTGAAGTAGTTTAAGTCTTTGGTTCTTTTAATTGTGATGATTTTGGCTCACATTTAACAAAAACCCATTAATTCACTATCTCAACAAATTAGAATACTTCATAAGACAAAAAAAAAAACATTTTTAGTGAATTGTTGGACTTCTGGAAAGTATGTTCATTTACTGTATATGTACTCAATACTTGGTAGGGGCTCCTTTTGCTTTAATTACTGCCTCAATTCGGCGTGGCATGGAGGTGATCAGTTTGTGGCACTGCTGAGGTGGTATGGAAGCCCAGGTTTCTTTGACAGTGGCCTTCAGCTCATCTGCATTTTTTGGTCTCTTGTTTCTCATTTTCCTCTTGACAATACCCCATAGATTCTCTATGGGGTTCAGGTCTGGTGAGTTTGCTGACCAGTCAAGCACACCAACACCATGGTCATTTAACCAACTTTTGGTGCTTTTGGCAGTGTGGGCAGATGCCAAATCCTGCTGGAAAATGAAATCAGCATCTTTAAAAAGCTGGTCAGCAGAAGGAAGCATGAAGTGCTCCAAAATTTCTTGGTAAACGGGTGCAGTGACTTTGGTTTTCAAAAAACACAATGGACCAACACCAGCAGATGACATTGCACCCCAAATCATCACAGACTGTGGAAACTTAACACTGGACTTCAAGCAACTTGGGCTATGAGCTTCTCCACCCTTCCTCCAGACTCTAGGACCTTGGTTTCCAAATGAAATACAAAACTTGCTCTCATCTGAAAAGAGGACTTTGGACCACTGGGCAACAGTCCAGTTCTTCTTCTCCTTAGCCCAGGTAAGACGCCTCTGACGTTGTCTGTGGTTCAGGAGTGGCTTAACAAGAGGAATACGACAACTGTAGCCAAATTCCTTGACACGTCTGTGTGTGGTGGCTCTTGATGCCTTGACCCCAGCCTCAGTCCATTCCTTGTGAAGTTCACCCAAATTCTTGAATCGATTTTGCTTGACAATCCTCATAAGGCTGCGGTTCTCTCGGTTGGTTGTGCATCTTTTTCTTCCACACTTTTTCCTTCCACTCAACTTTCTGTTAACATGCTTGGATACAGCACTCTGTGAACAGCCAGCTTCTTTGGCAATGAATGTTTGTGGCTTACCCTCCTTGTGAAGGGTGTCAGTGATTGTCTTCTGGACAACTGTCAGATCAGCAGTCTTCCCCATGATTGTGTAGCCTAGTGAACCAAACTGAGAGACCATTTTGAAGGCTCAGGAAACCTTTGCAGGTGTTTTGAGTTGATTAGCTGATTGGCATGTCACCATATTCTAATTTGTTGAGATGGTGAATTGGTGGGTTTTTGTTAAATATGAGCCAAAATCATCACAATTAAAAGAACCAAAGACTTAAACTACTTCAGTCTGTGTGCACTGAATTTATTTAATACACGAGTTTCACAATTTGAGTTGAATTACTGAAATAAATGAACTTTTCCATGACATTCTAATCTATTGAGATGCACCTGTAGTAAACAGACACACTTACAGTCTTCTCCGAGTGGTCCAGCTGAGCACTGCGAGGGTGGATCCCGTTGCAAGTCCTGTAGCTCCTACAAATACAGTATAAATTCACATGTAAATTTCTATGCTTCAAAAACAGACTTGCATGTTACTGAGAGTTCAGAGTGAAAAAAACACAATATCCACAATAATAAACACAATATAAGTTGACATATTATCAAAATTCATTAGCTGAAACCCGTGTCTTATAAATGCAAGGTTTTATCATGAAGAATGTGTTTTACATTATTTATTAATAGCTTATTGTTTATTTTCACTTTAAATGTCCCAGTTATACCTGTTTAGCAAACTTTGTTACATGATTTTGTCATCTTTATTAGTTGCTGTTTTTAACTATTTATCATATTTATTTCAGTTCTAGTTTTAATAAATGTAGTACTTTAACTTCAAATCATTTATTTTACTTAGTTTTCACAACATCATTGCGTTTTTCTCAGATCTACATTTTAGAATTATCTCATATCTACAAAACGTTTTTTTTTTACATTTAATTTTAATAACACACACATATATAATATTTACACACACACACACACATTATATAATCAGAGCTGCTGTGTCTTTAACATCATATGTTGTATTGAACATATTGTGAACTATTTTATAATATACCTACTGTTTAAACAAGGATAACCTTTTTAACTACAGCTGCTAAAACATTCTTCGACAATCTAAATCAATGCGATGACACACCTATTACAATTATAATGTAATATTTTTGATGTCCTATAAGACTTCAGTCCGCTTTGTTCTCGACATCAAGCTCTTCTCATCTGGCCGAAAAATAAATTCTTCTAACCTTCCGACTTTATTTACTGATGTGGACCGAGAGATGACTCACTGTATCAGCCATGCGTACATCTTTTGGATCGCCGTAATGCTATTCTACTTTCAAGACATTTATTCTGTTTAGAAATAAAAAATATTACCTTCTGGATCCTTTTCAAAGCCATCGGATCTCCGCTTCTCTTCTCCGCCTGAGGATGTGAAGGGAACAACAATGTAAGGGCGGACATGAGGGTAGGTTATTTCAAAATAAAAGTCTTTGTAACCTGCCATGGACCTGTGCTCAAAAAGCAAAATAAAGCAATTTGTGGGACGGTTCATTATGTGAGGTTCATGATGCGAATTATTTAGATTTTTTTTTTTTTCAGAATTACAATGACTTTAAATAATAATTTATGTATTATAAAATTCAAGGTTTTTTTCTATTTCTTTCTTTTTTTATGAGATTTTACACAGACACTTCTGTTCATTTATAAATTCAGGTGGACGTGCACACTCCTCATCTTAAAGGAATTAGGTCTTTGGACACTTAGGTCCTGGCAACTAATAAGAGGTATTCATAAAATCCTGCACTAAGTATGTGTATGTAAATTAATACACTATGAAGTGATTACAAGCATCTGAATGAATGCATGCATGTAAATGTAGACCCAAATATATTAAGCAGGAAGGGAAGGGGACTGAAAGGGCAGAGTGTTTAGTGGATGGGTGGTGAGGGATTACTGTAATTCATTTTTGATGCAGGATGCAGATGTTCTGTAAAATAATCGCAAATTAGAGTTAATCCCAATAAACAACATATCAGACAGAATTACTGCCTGCATCATCTGCAGTGGGCTCCACTTCACTGTGGTGTGTGAGTTATATGTTTACTTGCTGAAAATAATCTGCTTGTTTGTGTGGTTTTGTGTCCATATCTTTCATATCATATCTGTCCATTTCATTCCTGTTCAGAGATACTTTCATGTGATACATGTAATTCATACAGACTAATTGTTCCCTTATAGTGAATTTATTTTTGTATATTATATTCATATTTATATTTATTAATTATGAATTATTGTTCACAATTATATTATATTATATTATATAGACAGTAACAAATTTCATTATTATTATTATTTATTTAAAAATAATATTTAATATATTATTTATATTGTTTGTATTTATAATATAATAATTATTAGTTTTACATATATTATGTTTATATATTATTATTATTTATTTAAAAATAATTTTTAATATATGATTTATATTGTTTGTATTTATAATATAATAATATATTATTATTTTTTACATATATTATTTTTATATTTTAATATTTAATTGTATTATATTTAATACATTATATATTATTTACACATTCTCAGATTATGAAGCAAAGGGTTTAGCTCTGATTTATTTGATTTATTGCAGTTTGCAGCCTTCTTTCATATGGCCACTAGATGGAACACGATTGTTGCATTGTAGACCTTTATAGGCATTTTGCATCTTATTGTCTTTAGATTCAGGACACTCAAAACTTGTACAATTAGATATATGTTTATTATATGTCACCCCATTGATCGCAAACACAAAATAAAGTTTAATGTAGCCTATTTGTTTACCATTTGAAGTGAGTATGCACAGATGATATTGTCTGACATGAGAGAAACTTTAGAGGTCAATTACAACATGGTTAGAGCCTGTGCTTTAGTTATGCATTAAAATACCAACTGGTCTCGCTTCATCAGGAAAACGCTGAACCAAATCAGCTTTGTTCAGTGATTCCACAGGACTTGCCAAACGACTGCTGTGTGCCAAATGCACATCTGCATGTTTGGAGCTCTCTGCACCGCTAAGCTACTTACAAATTAGCAGTGGACATAATATTTTCTCTTCATCATTATCATAAACATCACAGCTTTGGTCTCTGCCAATCCCTCTCTCCCTCTCACACACAGAAAGTACAACAAACATAGCTAATTTTTACAACTGGTGCTTGGCTCCGAAGCATCAGAAAATCTCCTGTGTGGGGTTAAGCCTATAACCAGAACAGATGTTGAAATGGGATTTTTATTATTATTATTTTTATTATTATTTTGTTTGCTGTAGATCTCTTAGAATGCTAAAACGTGGATGTTTGTAGTCATTTATTATGCGGCTCTCTGTAAACTTGACTCTGATTGGTCAATTGCGACATTCAGCGTGTATCAGATGTTGCACTTATAAAATTATTCAAAAAGTAACAGGAGCTACTGTTACTGTACTGTAACTCCTCTTTGGTATGCCCTAAAATCAGGTTATTTAATTTTGTTTTTCATTAATGACCATTTCCAACAGTAGGCAGGATAATCTTTCTGTCTAACCCTAGTTTAAAAAGGACCCATCATCTGTAATTGTTATTTTGTTAAGGGCAGTTGGCACGAAAGATTATTGGGATCAGCAGTGATTGATAATATTTTAATAATTTAATTCCTATAGTCCTGAGCTTGTCTCAGGCTGAAGTGTTTTTAATCTCTGTTTTCATGCCCCTCTCCTCTGTTAATCTGTTTTTATATTATTCTCTTTAAACCCCTAACAAAACAATTGCTTTTCCTAATGTCATATTATTGAGATTACCTTTAAAAAAAAAAAAAACAATATATACTATCAAATTGTTTATATAGCCTACCCATTACCAAATTACAGTAAATTTCATATAAACTTTATCCACCTTATTTTTTAACGTAGCAGGTGGGGCCATTTGTAATTCTAATTATTTTAGCTGTACAAAAAATCATCTACAAAATCTATGTTAAAATACAGTCCGTTAAGCTGTTTGATATTGCTAACTGCTATTTGTGATCATATTATTTAAATGTATTATCGTAATCATAAACACACTGGTTTGTAGCGCAACCCATTTACAGTTTTATTCACTTTTTCTTGCAGTTATTTACATGCGACTATTGAATCGGAAGTCTCGCGCATTCATAGAAAATAACTTAGGCTATTTTCGCGTTGCAAAATAAGGTGGATACTTTTATAACATGCCAGTGCATATAATAATAATAATAATAATAATATATATATATATATATATATATATATATATATTTTTTTTTTTTTTTACAGTTATTTCTGTTTATATTATATAGATTATTGGAGTTTGTAAATGGTTGCTTTTAAAACAAAGACATTTGTGTAATCTGATAGAATTTGAATTATGATGATTATGGTATTAGAGCTAAACCTTTGAGGTGAACAATTGGATAATGAAGTGATTTTATAATGTATAATGATAAACAAAATAGTAATATAACAAAACACTGTGTTTATCAGTTTCCTTTGACCGTCATGTGACTTCAAACATGGAGATCTAAATAATACTGTCTGGATTAGAATTAAAAAATGAACATGATTTATAGATATGCAGGTGATGTTCTTGCAATGGTGCATGTAACATCTGCAGAGCCTTTGCTGAGCTTGTTTAAATAAAAATATCTGGGCATGGATCATAAAAGCAGGCTGACATGAATTAAAGACGATTGGGGTGTTGAGTAGTCTGACAGTTTCTGGGAAACAAACGGCTTAACCTTGTTGTTGTTTGGCTTAAATACTTTTTTTCCAGATGGTAGAAGTGTAACAGACCATCTAATGGGTCAGCAGTATCTATACTGGAAGACATCTGTACCCCCTTCTCATGTCTTTTTAGACAGCAAAGACTGGGACAAATGATGAAATGAGCCAATTTCTTAAACTTCTTCCTTCTGTGTGACAAATCAAGGTAATTTTAGATGACATATTTTTAGATCTGGTTTGCTGAAACAAAGAAACAGAAGGCAGGAATCAAAAGCATAAAATATGTTTTATTTTTTGTCATGATGTGGATTTGTTTTTGCTGGTATTATATTGCTCCGTGTTGATGACATTGATCAATGCAAAACATTCATCATCACAGCAGGTAAAGTGCTTTAGAATCCTTTCTGGAGACTTTCTGTTCCCCAGACACATACCGTATTACAATAGGGAAATATTATGATTCACAATAGTGGTGAACAAGTGATCACCCTGCAGATTTCTTGACTGAGAAAAGGAAAGAAAATGTTCAAGAAAAATAGGGTAACTTATTTTAAATCAGATTTATGAATAATTCCCATCAGCATAACATAAAACATTATTTAACACTTTTTACATGAATCATTTTCAGACATGAAAGATAAATAATTCAGAATAAAACAGTCTCTAGTATTCAAATATTTGATAATCAACAACAAAAAAATCCACAGGAAAGCTGGCAAACAAAACCATTGTCAAAAGGTGAGATACTATATAAACCGATAGTCCTTTATACTGTATGTGGTCTGTAAAATTGTCCATATTCATTTGCATATTTAACTCTCAGTTTCAGAATCACTGCTGTCTTCTGTGCGAGGTGGTGATCTTTTCAAAGTGGTTTTACTCTCTTGTTTTGAAGTGCTGGACAAATCTATTGCCATGTCTTCTGAGTCGTCTGCTCCGTTGGCTCCACTCGACCATGTCGTGTCGCTGTCTTTCACCTTGTGTTCCTCCGAATATGAATCTGAGTGTGTTGATTCAGGTGTGCCGGGAGGTTTTTTTGCAATTTCCAGAGACTTTTTATGCATTCCTGAAAGAATAAAATGCAGATGCGATTAACATTTGATCTTAAACTGCTGAATATTTATTCAAAACAGCCCAATATATGTAGATTAAGTCTATAATTTTAAGTGTAAAATATGGGCAACACCAGACAGACATTCACAAGACACCTCAGCTATGTATTCAAGTGATCAAATACATATTTGAGTCTTTGAGTACTAAATAGAAAAACCACCTGCTGGCTCACCTAGAAGCCAGGGAGCGCAGGAGCCCATCATGCCATTCTTGGCCGAGTTGATGATGGATTCTGGAAGTGGAATGGAGTGACGGACCATGGCACCATACAGCCCATATTCTGCCATGACGCTGCTGCGGCCCCAGCACTTCTCCCTTTTCCTCCATTTAGCACGACGATTCTGAAACCATACCTGGACAAAAACAAACCTGGGCATTAGCTATTGGAAAGAGAGAAAGATCAAGAAAGAAAAAGAGAGGGAAAACTGTGAAAATCATCCAACCTGTATTCTGTCCTCTGGTAACTCTGTCTTCATGGCCAGCATTTCTCTTGCATAAACATCTGGATAGTGCGCTTCATGGAAGGCTTTCTCCAGCTCCTCGAGCTGATGCGAGGTGAAAACTGTCCTGAAAATCAAAAACGACAAGCGTGATTGATAAATCACTAGATCCTTACAGAATAACCATTTAATGTTCATTCAATACATACCTGTGCCTTCGCTTCTTCCTTTTTTGTGAGTTCCCTGAGTTTTTCCCATCATTGCGATCCCCAGAAAGACAATCATCATCTGTAATAATAAAAATAAAAATCCCTGACAGATTAACATAGAATTTATATGTTGAGTAAAGGCAATGCAATGCATCATCAAGTTATTAAATTAAATTTAAAAAAAAAATTAAAATTAAATTAAATAAAAAAAACACATATACATATATATATATATATATATATATATATATATATATATATATATATATATATATATATATATATATATATAGTGCCTAAATCCAGATCCATTGAGACGTGATATTTAAAATAATAATAATAATAATAATAAATTATTATTTCTGATTCCATCAAATTAGTAACTAAATTATTCGTTAATTAAAAAAAGTCTCCATTGCAAATAAAAAAAACCCCGTCAATTTCAGGGTCAGTTTCAGCACCAACTTCTGTGAACAGCTCTTCGGCTCATTCAGTGATCAAATAAAGTCATTTGTACCGGAATAGGCGTCCCGTTGCTGTTCTAGATTCTGCATGAAGTGGCTCTCTGTTCGTGACTGCAGGAGCGGGATGTGGCTCGGGAGAAAACACGGGGCACCCGGAGGTTGTTGAGCCGCCAAACTGCAGAGAAAACCCAAGCCGAGCGGCAAAGAGCCTCCCGGGAAAGCAAATCCTCCGAGCGCCGCGCTCTGCCCCTCTCCATTGGCCCCTGCGCCAGGACCGGACTGATGCGGCTGGAGATCCGACTCCAGACCGAGCAGGTCTGTGATCGCAAACCCTTTGGACCTAAATCCAGATCCATTGAGACGTGATTTGTCGATTCCGAATGAGGGGTACAGTTTAACCTTCGGTTTTTCGTCTATAGCCTCTTCTCTTCCTGCCATGGTGGCAGTTTGGTTAATTCACTTTCTCTTTGAGGAGGTCGTGCTGGTGGGACAGTTACGCGCTCTGGCGGGACCATTTATCCATCTGTCCAATCCAGCAGATCATCGCACTGTCCAATCAGCTTCAACATCAGATATGTCTACCATGAAGAGGCGTTTCCCTTTTTCAATCACAAAGGATTAATTACCACCAATTTTCCCTTTAATCCGATAAGGATTTTCCTCCCCTATCTGAATTGGTCCTAAGTAGTTTTTTCCCTTTAGATGGAAGATTTCACTCATATGCGCAGACTGTAACGCGACGAGTTGTGGATTACTGAAAATGTTTAATACGTGACTTTTTATTTGGAATCAGAATATAAATTAATTAGAAACGAGAAACCAATATTTCGAGATCAATATTTAAAATTTTAGTGACTAACTAGATCTAGCCTATAGTCTATTTCCTGATATAGGCTATTTCTTTATCATTCGATAGCCGTAGTCTAATTCTAAATAATGCCTGAATTAACTTGCTACAATAATTACTGAAATTAATTAGGCTATACTGAGACAGAAATATATTCTCTGTAATAAAAGAAAAAATTAAAAACTTAATAAAAACGGATTTTCTCTTCTAAATATAACCATAACCATTTATTTAAATCATTAAAAAACAAAATCTTATTGCATACATATAGCCAGTTTGATTGTAAATTAAACAATTGCCGTCTTTGCTAGGCTATTTGAGGAAAAATATTTCGCTGGTTTAAAAATGCACTATTAAAAAATGAATAGTTCTTTTCAGAATGCAAAACAACAACAACAACAACGGCAACATTAAAGACCATAAGTTTAGGTTGATGAATAATAATAATAATAATAATAATAGCCTAATTATTATTATTATTATTATTATTATTATTACTAACATAGGTTATATTTTTATACATTAATTATTTTATATGTAGCTATATAAGATTAATAATTATAATAATTAAAATATAAACTATAATGTATCATCAGCTTATTATTAAGTTATAAATTAGCCTGTTTTAGTATATTTAAACTTAAATGTTTTAACATTGAGAAATTTAAATCAGTAACAACGTATTCCATCTTGCATTTAATTACACAAGACTAGAAAACAGCTAATCAACTTTTGGCAATGAATAATGTGCATTTATGTTTTTAATATTCGCAACATGATTGATCTGCGTCCTCATGCATAGTTTCAATCCACCAAACCAGTGCTGGAGAGTTTCCTTAGTTAGATCTAGTAGCCTATTCCCACCTTCCACCAAATTTCCTCTCTGGAAGATAACCTACTGGAATACAAAACTGAGCTGTCTTGATGTGACTTTTCGTCACTGAATTATTATGTCAGCAAAGAGGGAAAATTAAACTTTTTTGGGAAATGAGGTCAAAGTTAGGGTGATGCTGTCAGGTCGACATGATGTACAGTAGCAGAGAGGCCATCCCAGGTGTTTCAATAACAGGGGGAAACGGACAACATCTCGGCCACTCTGTTTCAGAAAGAAGCAATTAGAGAAATCGTCTTACACGAGAAAATTAAATGAAGTCCATTAAATTCGTTTACAACATTAATCTGTCATATAAAGAGCTCGACTCTAAAATCTGCTTTTAGGGCCCGTTTCCACCAGGACGACCTCCAGCTTTTTAACTGGCAGTTAAGAGAGCTGCTCTACATAATCCTCATAACTGTAGCCTAATGTAAATTAATGTTAACTAAAACTAAATGTCATCATATGGGAGAAACGGGAAGGAGAGAGATCATTAGTGATCACGCTGAAGAATAATCTTTGGCTATTACGGTTATTTTCTTCTTCTTCTTCTGCTTCTCAATAATAATGATAATAATAATAATAATAATAATAATAATAATAATAATAATAATATTATTATTATTATTGCAGCAGCAGCAGCAGCAACAACAATATTGTTTGTATTGTGTTGTGATTATTTTCTAGGAACTTAGCGAATTACGAACACATAATGAACGAATGTAATTTAATTTGATTATTTCTTAAATCAATCAACAAAATTCCAAAATGTTCTTATTTATTTATTTATTTATTTATTTGCAGCCATTATTTCACATAATTACATTATGAAATGTACAAAAATTGCGTTGCGTGTTGAACACTGCATTATTTCCTGAATCTGCTTTCTGTTTTTAAACTGAAGCCCTTAATTATTATAATTATTTTTCATTATTTGTGATGCCTATTTATTTAGCCTGTTAATTATACATTTTCCTTAATTCTTCATAGTATACTGGGGAACAGGTTGCAGTTTAATACTCAATAAATAGCCTTGTAAACTGTCAAATAAATAAATAAATGTTAATTAATTCTGAAACCATTTCAGTAACGCATCTTTCAGAGTAAACAAAAAACCTGACTGTTGATTTCTGGTCCTGCTTTTGTTTTGACGCAGACAAATAAAACAAATCCTTCTGTAGAAATCATGGCGCTATTAACTGAAGCGAACAACACACTTAAACTGCGTTTGCGGTAAAGCGACGAAATAAATTGTTGTTTTAAGGGCCAGATTACAAGGCTGGGTTTCATGGTGTCATCAGATAGGATAATCCTGGATTAAACTAATCAGTAAATGTTTCTCCGCTCATTATTTTCCAGAGAAGATTTCCAGCCGATTCTCCACCGCCAAGATTATTAATCTCTTAAAGAGCGTAACATCAAAAAATCGCTCTTTGCTCTAATTTCCTCTGGCCGTGGCGCGCGGCACATGGAGGTTGTTTGACTAATAGACATGCCACGTGCCCTAATTCTGAGCAGGATCCCACCACTGGGAATAGCAGCAGCCCCGCACGCGCACTCATCACCCACCCACCTAGACTCTAAAAAAAATGGTGCTATATAGCACTAAAAGTGGTTCTTGTCTCGTAATCATAGGGGAACCACTTTTAGTGCTATAGCACCATATCTTTAAAGACGCTACACAGCACCTTTGTCAAATGGTGCTATGTAGAACCATAAGAGGTGCCATATTGCACTGTATTTCTTCAACAAACAACAAACAAACAACAAACAGTGGCTCTTTGGCTCGTAAAGAACCTTTAAAGGGGCTTAACAGGTTCTTTGTACGGCAGTGGTGCTATATAGCATCTTAATCACCCCAAAGAACCGGTGAAGAACCGCTGAAGAACCATACAGGAGCTTAACAGATTCTGTATATGGTAGCGGTGCTATATAGCCCCTCAGTCATGCCAAAGAACCGGTGAAGAACCACTGAAGCACCATGATTTGGTGCTATATAGCACCAAAAGTGGTTCCCCTATGATTACGAGCCAAAGAACCACTGCTATATAGCACCATTTTTTTTTTTTTTTTAGAGTGACTAGCTGCCAGCAGAATGCCTATTAAGCAATGGGATTTCATACAGATTTTACATTTAATATGATGGGGGAAAAAAAAGATTTCCTGTTAAACGAGTACACACCAGAATAAGGACCACAGGACCTTTAATATTCCTTGAATGGCTTTAGAGGAACAAGATTTCTCAAAAACCTAATAATGTCAAGGATGCTTTTTGTCACTTTACAACACTGGGCAGATGTTCAAATCTAAATCCAAATCCTCGATTCTTGGGTAGCTGTGTGTGTCTGCTCAAGGGTCGGAGGTCTTATGCGTTTGTTGTGCAAACATCTGGGTCCTTAGATCTCCAGATGTTTTACCCAATCTATTAAGATCCCAGCTGATTTGTAATCATCAAGAACATGACACACCGCTACTTAAACTCAATCTGACCAATCGCCAGTGCACAACAACTTCCCGTCACTCTGGCCCTCATTGCTTTTCAACAACACTGGATGATCCCTCTAGACAACTTGTTTAATGTCCCATAAATACGCTGCGAGGATCACTTAGTAGTCTAAGAAATTCAGTCAGAAGAAAGCTGCACCGTCAAGGTCAGCTGCACATAAGCTTCATCCTGAAATGGCAAACAAGCTGTAACCCAGCATCCTATTTGTCCCAAACCAGGACAAAATAAAGCGTATATTAATTGTAAGCAAAATGAAATGCCCTCATCCCAACCCTATATAATCTTTTATATAATAATAATAATAATAAAAAAAAAAAAAACGATGCAGATGTCCATTCGGCTGCTTTCAAACATGCAAAGGGAGACCAGCCAGATAATCATTTTGCTGTATTAGAGGAGAACAGGCTTAACAGCATTTGTGCACAAAATTTCAAACTTACCAAGGGCAACGATTTGCGTTTTGACGGGGTAATATTTTGTAAGCTGCTGATCGTTTTTTTGGAGCGTATGCCACATTAATGCCGTGAATTGTAATCACACCAGAGAAGTATTCATCCTGGAGTGGTAAATAATTTATGTTGAGATTAGGTTTTTGCATTCTTAGCTCCGCTGGCAGTTTATCTGTCGATGCACAAATCTATGAGATTTAGTAATTCATTTTCTCTGTTTTCGAAATTGATTTGCCTTTTTTTGCTTCACTATCCTTAAATTCACTCTAATAATTGCTCGTCTGCGCCTGATGTTTGTTTTCATTGGATTTTTCCAGCTTTCTGGGTGAAAAAAAACCATTTAGTGTTATGAGCCACAAAACCCTGCAAGGTTCAAACATGCTCTAATGAATTGATTATACTCTTTTAAAAAGTATCAATTTTGTTTCACACAGAATTAATAAAAGTAAACAGCTTTGTAAAGGTTTAACTAAAGAGATAATTCTAATCTAAAATTGAGCATTCTGTCATCATTTACTCAACCTCATGTTGTTTCAAACCTGTATGACTCCTGTGGAGCACAAAAGAAGACATTTAAACAACACTAAACTATTCACTTGGGATGTATGGAGAAAAAAGCTGAATTTTTTTGCAAAAGAAAGTCATGCAGGTTTGGAACAACACAAAGGCAAGTAAACGATGACAGAATTCAAATTTTGGGGTAAACTATCTTTTAAAATTTTAATTAATGCATGACAGATTTGTAGGGTACTGAAAACATTTCTTGCTACTGACAAATATCTTCTGAATCTGTTACCAACCACTGAGAGCAATAAAGGCAAAAAACTAACACACTCCCACTCACATGCTCAAATAGATGCATTGCGCGAGGACGTGTGCTACAGAGCGCGTGTGAGGCGTTAGGACGCGGTTTTCTCCCTCTCTGGGGAATAAGTACAAAAGCACAGAAGAGCCCACCTGGGAATAAGAAAGCCGGGTTAATTAAAAACCTTCTGCACACACACACACTCATATTCACACACAGACACAGAAGGGATATCAGAGGTCATCTGATCAGTTACATTAAAAAGCAAAGAGAAATTGGCCAGTCAGTTAGAGCTATGAATCACTTATGTTATGTGAATTTGCCCCTTGGGAAGACACTCCAAATTAAGCTAAACTGATGCTTTAAAATGGATTTTTGTACCACCCATGCTGGATAATACTTGAATGTGGGTTAGTAAAGTCCAGTGTGACTAGTTTTAGAAAATGTTGCAGAATTTAGGGCTTTCATTAATAGTTTGGTCACACTTCATTTTGGGGAGCAATTCAGACTATTAACTACAACTTTATCCTCAATAAACACCTAATTTGCTGCTTATTAATAGTTAGTGAGGTAGCTGTTTAGGTAAGTTTAGGTATGGGCTAGGATTGAGGGATCTAAAATATGGTCATGCAGAATGAGGTATTAATAAGTGCTTTATAAGTTTTAATAAACAGCTAATAAAAAAACTAATAAACATGAGTGTCTTTTTAATTTAATAATAAAGTAAACTAAATGGGATAGTTCACCAAAAATTTAAATTCTGTCATCATTTACTTACCATCTTGTTCCAAACCTATATGACTTTCTTTCTTCTTTTGAGCAAAAAGATATTTTGAAGAATGTTGATAACAAAAATTTTGGTTCCCATTGACTTCCATTGTATCGACAAAAAAAAAAAAAAAAAAAAAAATGGATGTCAATGGGAACCGAAACTGTACGGTTACCAACATTCTTCAAAATATCTTCTTTTATGTTCCATAGCAGAAAAAGGCCATATGGGTTTGGAACAACATGAGGGTGAATAAATGTTGACAATCCAAGATGATTTCGAATTAAATTTATTAAAATATCCTTCAACAGAATCAACAAAAGCTTTAATTGTTTCACGTATCGCCTACTGTGCAGGAAACGAGGAGATGAAGGAGTGTGGAGACGAAGGAGAATTAATATCAACAGGCTTTATTCTTTCAAATAGGCAAGAACACACACGTAGGGAGAGGATTGGCGAACAATACCGGATGCTGGACATTGGGAAACACTGGGCTTAAATACTAGGGAATAAACGAGGAAACAAGGGGAAACCAGGTGGAATCAAATTAAGTATCGCTTTTCATTTATTCTTTTTCCTATTACTTGTTTCACTTCTCTTTCAGTTTTTATAACCATTTCTTACTTGTATGTTTGGCACAGTTATTTTTTTAGGATTACTGTTAAACTAATGTAGTTTGATTTGTATATGTTATCTATTTTAATTTTAGTTACAGTTGTAGTAATGTTTGTCATTTTATTAGTTTTTTTTCTATTATGTCTGTATAAGTTATTTATTAAGTTTTAGTTTTATTTAATTTGAGTTTAGTACTTCAACAAATTACATGGAAATTAAATAATATTGAATTTATGGATATACGTGTGTGTGTGTGTGTGTGTGTGCATATATGTCTGTGTGTGTGTACATACACATAGTTGTTTTTGATGTTTGACTTAGTTTTATGTTAGAATCATTATTAGACTTATACCTTTTGTTCTCTTAATATTTTGAATTGTTTGTAGCTTTATTTTGTTTTCATTTAAATGTTAAGTTTAGAAATTTTGTCATATGCATTTTTTTTAATTTAATTATTTTTTTTAATGTGTGTATATATATACTATTTATAAAGTTTTAGCTTTTAGTTTTGGATCAGTTTTAGTTGTTTTAATACTACAATTGATTGTTTCTGTTGTCCTCATTTGTAAGTCGCTTTGGATAAAAGCGTCTGCTAAATGACTAAAAGTAAAGTAAAGTAAAGCAAATTAAAACACAGGTGGGACTTCTGGAACTAAAAAGGAACAGGAACAGGAAAAACCATATATGGGCACATGAGGGAGAGAAACACACAAGACACAGGAACACAGGACTGAGATTACTCCCCCCTCCCGTAAAGCGCGTCCCACGCCTTAACAACATCCAATGGGGAGGGGGGGTGGGTACTCTGGAGGCCCTCGGGACAGGCCTCCCCGGGACGGCAGGCCTCCAGAGCGGTTCCCATGGTGGGTCAGGCAGACTAGGGTGCCATGGCAGGTCAGGTAGTTCGGGGAGCCATGGCGGATCAGGGAGCTCAGGAGGCCATGGTGGAGTAGACAGTTCAGGCTGCCATGGCAGAGCAGTCTTCGTGGCCATGGCCTCATCCTCATCCCCCCCCCAAAAAAAATCCTTGGGGAAAATTACAGGCTCCGAGGCCCTCCGTGGGCTAAACTCAGGAACAGGAGCCCTCCGTGGGCAAAACTCAGGAACAGGAGCCCTCTGTGGGCTAAACCCAGGAACAGGAGCCCTCCGTGGGCAAAACTCAGGAACAGGAGCCCTCCTTGGGCTAAACTCAGGAACAGGAGCCCTCCTTGGGCTAAACTCAGGAACAAGAGCACTTTTTGGGCTTGACGGGGGAACAGCAGCCCTCTCACGACACTGGTCAGGGGCTAGAGCCATCTCCCGACTCTGGTCAGGGGCTAGAGCCATCTCTCGACTCTGGTCAGGGGCTAGAGCCATCTCTCGACTCTGGTCAGGGGCTGGAGCCTTCTCTCGACTCTGGTCAGGGGTTGGAGCCTTCTCTCTACTCTGTTCTGGGGCTGGAGCTGACACTGGAGCGAACTCCAGGGCTGGAGCTGACACTGGAGCGAAATCCGGGGCTGGAGTCGACACTGGAGCGAACTCTGGGGCTGGAGCAGACAGCCTTTTCCTCCTCCGATTCCTCCTTTGGCTTGAGGTGAGGGATACAGCTGCAGTCGGCATAGGGCTTTACAACGGCGCAGCTGGCGGGCTTGACTGACGCGGGGAGAAACAGAAAAACAAAAGACTAAACAAACGGAAAAAGGGTAAAGGGCGTCGCTCACTGTTTGTTTAGGTCCGGTATTCTGTCACGTATCGCCTACTGTGCAGGAAACAAGGAGACAAAGGAGCGCGGAGACGAAGGAGAATTAACATCAACAGGCTTTATTCTTTCAAACAGACAGGAACACACACACAGGGAGAGGATTGATGAACAATACTGGACGCTGGACATTGGGAAACAAGGCTTAAATACTAGGTAATAAATGAGGAAACAAGGGGAACACAGGTGGAATCAAATTAAAACACAGCTGGGACTCATGGAACTAAATGGGAACAGGAACAGAAAAAAAACACATATGGGCACATGAGGGAGGGAAACACACAAGACACAGGAACACAGGACTGAGAATTTGTTTAAAGACAAGGCAATTTGGCAGATGGGAAAGGAACTGTTTCATAATTTGAATCTTGAGTGTTTGAGTGGCACATTGTAAATGATAGCAGTAATTGCTATAATTCTGTATCCAGACAGTGATTATGTCCTGGGTCATCTTCAACAATGCCCTATAAACACCAGACCCAACTGAGTTTGTTTTTAATTGTTTAGCTGGTCCATTGTTTATGCTAGATAAGGGGGCAACAATAGTCTGGCCACGCGTCACCCCCTCCAATCACACCCCATTCACCGCCTCTGGCCCACTAATTATTCAAAAATGCACATTTATGCAAATAGCCCTCCTTGTAGATTAACCTAATTCAGTGACGTAAACAATGGGTAGTCGTGGGATTAAAGTTTTGTAAATTAGTCAAAACCACTAATGATCTCTGATGTCTGCAAGTCTGGGTTTTTTTGGTCTTCTTAGAGCTTTATAATCTCACATCTGAAGTGAGGCCACGCCATGCAGCGCGCAAGTCATGTTACAAATCTGTCAAAAGCGTAAACAATGTAACTCCACTTCCCGTTATGCATAACAGTTTAGGATTAAAGATTACTAGGGGATGCGTAGGGTCAGAGGCATGTTATAAATATTGTTAAACCTCTATTAGCCTTCCTTTGTAATTATGTATGCGTTTATATGCAAATAAGCCACGTGTCATCCGTACAAAGATAGATTATGGCAAGATGCAAGTTTTGAAATTAAAAGGGATAGTTCAAGATAATTCAGTCATTATTTAAATACCCTAATGTTGTTCCAAACCTGAATGACTGCCATTTTACTGTGGAACACAAGAGAAAATATTTTAAAGAAGTTTGGGTCCTAACAACATTGGGCCCTGTTTTCATATTTACAAAAAAAAAAAAACATTTAAAATATCTACTTTTAAATATATACTGTTATCAATATATAACAAATACATACTTTTTATTCTCTTATATTGCAACATATGAAAACATCATAAGTCAGACTCACAGGTTAATCAAGGAATATTTTTGATTGAGTCTTAATCCTCTGGTCCATTGCTTAAGTGTCCCGTCTTCAACACTTTCGCTAAAGCTGCACAGCTTGGGTTATCCTGAGTCACACATGATTAGCAAAGCTTTGTGACCCTGATGCAATCAAAGCACACATTCAATAATGGAAAGTTTCTTTCTGCAAATATTAATATTAACCAAATAAGGGCTTATAGTGGTTTTGACACTATGTCTGTATTTTACTGCCCATATTGGGACAGCAACTTACTTTTGCTTGTCAAACTGCAAGCTAATCATAATTGAAAAGTATTTAATTACAATTAAACCACCTTTTTGAAAAGGTTACTAGCAACACTGAGGCTACACTACCATTAAAACATTTGGGTTCAGAAAGATTTTACAAGTTTTTGACAGCTCTTACACTAAGCAAACATGCATTTATTCAATAAAAATACAGTAAAAACAGTACTATTGTGAAATATTATTACAGTTTAAAATAACTGCTTTCTATTTTGATATATTTAAAATGTCATTTATTACTATGATGGCAAAGCTGAATTTTCAGCATCATTACTCCAGTCTTCAGTGTCACATGATCCTTCGGAAATCATTCTAATATGCTGATTTGGTGCACAAGAAACATTTCTTATTATCAGTGTTGAAAACAGTTGCTGCTTAATATTTTTTTTTTTTTTGTGGAAACTGTGCTTTTTTCAGAATTTTCTGATGAATAGAAAGTCCAAAAGAACTCTAGAAATCTTTTGTAACATTATAAATGTCTTTATTGTCACTTTTGATCAATTTAATGCATCCTTGCTTAATAAACGTATTACTTTTCTTAAAAAATCTTACTGACACCAAAAATTTGAATGGTAGTGTACACATATAACTATTGGATGATTGACTGTAAAGTTACACATGCAATAAAACATTGCTATTTGTAGGAAAAAGTAGCTTGTTATTGGAAAGTATCACTGCCATTAGGTAGTTACACTCAAACACTGTCTGCTAGACACTTTATTTCATGATTTCAGACAATATATATATATTAGTGCTGTCAATCGATTAAAAAATTTAATCGCGTTAATCACAGTCATGGACTGTGATTAATCATGATTAATCGCACATTTAAAATACTAGGATTTACGTGTAAATGTGTTGAAATGAAATGCATGACAAACTAGTTTAAGGAAACAGAACCTTTCACACCTCCGCCAGGTATGAGACATAATCCTTATTATTCTTTTATCATTATTCTTTTGTTTTTATTCAGCCATTATCAGTCTTTATACTGGCAATAAAACATTTACCAAGCCACATCGCTTCAATCCCAGTATACATTTACCCAACTATTATCAAAAGTATTTCTAAATAAATACAACAAAACATTTTCTTGCGACCTCACGTGAAATATTATGACAAAATGCATTATGAAGAAGAATTGGACCTGTTCTGCAGGTGCATTAGAGCTAATATTAGCATCATGCTACATAAGACAGTTTATGAGATTAATAGTACACTTTTACTCAGAACTCACTTTAAACCAGCATCGAGTGTTTGTAATAACTTCCTTTTGCGATCACATGTGGAATTTGGTCGTTTACTGTTGTTAAAATATGCTATTTATAGCCTTTTATATCGCTGCACAAATTAGCATTTCAGATGTACACATTCATCTCAAGAAAAACACATACAAACCATATCCTATCGTAATCATGTGTTTATTATTTTATATAATCTATAGAGGGTGTTGTCATGTTTATTTCTGCTGTGTAAAAGCCTAAACGTGCTCTGACTGAAACTCACGTTGTTTGTGATGTTTACAGCCGCCTCTCCGTTCTTAAGTTGCCAGGGATACATTCCAACTATAATACACATTAGTAAAAGGATCTATTTTAATTTTCATTTGTCTATATACACTTTGGGCGGCCGCGGTACATTATAAAAATAGCCCAAAAAAAAACGCAACCCGCGGCTCTGTAATTTTTCCCGCGACTGTATTTTCAAAATAACCCACTTGTGCCGTTACCCTGGCAACACTGGCTCGCTGTAACCTCATCACAGAATGATAGATAACCTTCCGCGCTGCGATGACGGGAAGAAGTTGGGGTCAAACATTATCACATGATTAATCTGCGTTAAAAAATATTAACGCGTTAAAAATTTTAGATTAATCGCATGCGTTAACGCGTTAACGTTGACACCCCTAATATATATATATATATATATATATATATATATATATATATATATATATATATATATATATATATAAACATATATTGGGGGAGGAAAAGCAAGAAGGTCAGACAGGATAAAGGTTAACAGTGGGAAGTAGGATGCTCCTAACCACCAGTTGAGTGCAGAGTTTGTGTAATGAGTAAGTATGTCCACTAATGACCTTTGTGTGACTTGTTCAGTTAGCTGAGCTAACAAAGACACTATTCACACGCCATCACAGGCCTGTCTGACTTACTTAACCTATTAGACAGTGATCACTCTCTTTTTCTTTCTCCCACTCCTTCACTGTAAAAAATTTGACCGTAAATTCACAGTAAATTACTGGCTACTAGTTGCATTACTTTCACAGTAAATTACTGTATGTAAATTCACAGTAAATTACTGTAGTTACATTACTTTCACAGTAAGTTACTGTATCATTTTTACAGTAAATAATTGTGAAGACAACTGTGACCTCACAGTAGTTATTCCATACTGTGATTTAGCAGTATGCTCCTGTAGAATTACTGTATTTAGCTGTGAAGTTACAGTTAATGCCATCAGATTACTGCAATGTAGCAGTATTCTGCTGTAGAATTACAGTGTAAACTGTAATAGTAATGCAACTCAGTAGCCAGTATTGTGTTTTTAATTTACTATAAAATTTATTGTTAATTAAAAACTTTTCATTTAAAATTTACTTTTAATTTATTATAAAATACTGTCATTTTTACATTTTATCTGTTAACCCATTCAATAACCTATAACGTTCAATTCAAATAAACACAAAAACAATCAATTTTACACATTTATTTTGCAGTTTAATAAATTCTGTCTACACTTTCCAGCAAAGAGGTTCAGACGGTCATGCTTCTCTCCATCGAACCAGGACACACTGTAGAACATATTCAGTGATCATCTTACTGCATGACTACATCTAGCTTAACACAAATTCAGAGTTGAGTTTGTCCATTTTGGCTTTGGAACATTGCTTACACTCTAGATTGACATCCATTCGAACTCAATGAGTTTCCTGATCAGTGTACAGACTTGCTAGTTAATATGTCCTCTTTGCCACTTTGAGTTTGAGTCTCTGGATTGATGCCCAAGAAGTACCTATAAAGAAAAAGGCAGAGAGGAAAGCTGTTAGTTTCTTTCAGGTTGGATAAAAAAGGTGTCAGTTCCTAGTCACCACCTTCAGTGGGCCACTGCTGTTGCAGTACAGACCAAAAAGGTGACAGAACAAGGTGATATTAACCCTAACCATTTAAATAACAGCAGCTTAAAAACATTTCCATCACAAACACACAGTCAAGAACAATCCTGCAACAAAGTAGAGGTGTGTGATTTATCCAGGCAGAGCATTTGCACACAACAGTGTACATCACTTTATATGTACTGTTTGCAGAGGATGGAGCATCCTTTTAAAAACAGCTTCCTCTCTGGTCTCCAGCACAGCTTGTTTGGTCTCCACACCACTTGTTTGAGGGGGAGAAGGGGGTCGTCATCACTTGGCTGCTGTGGTCCTGCGCGGCTCGCAAAATCCCAACACATCCAAACATTCCTTGTTTAACCCACCAAATAAAAAACAAGCCCTCAAGTACAATGTTATGTAGAATTTACCTTTGGTAAATTCCAGAGTGCAAGAAGCATCTTCAGCATACTTTAAATTGACCCTCCAATGTCAGCATCCATGCCCTCGTCTTCAATGTGTCACCTGGAACAGAAAAAGATATACTGTTACCTATTGTTTAGGGGTGACCCCGAATAGTCGACGATTCGATGCTTTGATAGGAGGAGCCTGATTCGAATCCCAATCTCACAGTCGAATATTCGCAGAAGTGTTATGATCATGCCATTTTGGCTATATGGGGGTGCTCAATGTCTGATTTCACATAGAACTACCGGTTTTCTCCCAATAAGTTAACATAGAGCCTATTAAAATAATGCTGTAAATAAGAATCTGAAAAGAAGGAGGCTTTAAATAAACATTTTAACGTGCGTGAATAAATCCAACCACCCCTATAGATTTAAGTTTCACTTTCCATAATCCGTGACTGACAGAGGCTGCAGGGAATTAAATCTTTAACAAGACTCAAATTAACACAAGCAGAGTGAAAGACTGGATTTTTCCGATCAGGTAGGGTACGAGTGATTTCAGCCGGTTTATGTATATCGTGTATATATTATTTATCTCGTATAAGATGCATTTGGTTGAGCTGTGCTGCAGTAAAGCGCTTCAATGTAGTACTACGGTGATCATCTCTTCAGCGTGCAGCGCGAGCAGGACAAACAACAATGCAGAATGTTAATAACTATGACTGTCATATAAATAACATTATAATGAGAACACTATTACAATAAAACGCTGTGAATTTTTAAGAGTTCAGTTGTCAACTTGCTGTGTTTCTGCATGTTATTGCGTGAAGAATGCGTCCACAAAAGGAGATCATTCAGAGCCGCGCAGACACGTTCATGCTTTCAGGACACTTTGTGCAGATAGCCTATAAGTCGTAATATAACGTTATGTTGTATAAATAATGAAGCATATTCTACATGAGATAAATGTTGAGTTAAATCCCATTGATTATAAACCTGCTATATGCTTCATTCTACTGGTCATCTTCATCTTCAGCTCAAAACAGAAATGCAGAACATTAATCAGTCACATACATTACGTTATAATGAGAGCACTATTGTAAAAATGTTGTGAATTCTTAGGGTTTCGCTGATGTTTAATGCTATTTTTTAATCGAAACATAAAACATTATTTTTGTATCTGTATCTCAGTATAATTACTACAACCAACGTCTGTTTATGGTTCAAAAAAGGCGCGCTCAAACCTATATGTGTAAACTAACCGCTAACAACATGACAACAGAACCTACAACAAACTCTACTTGGTTAATACTTTTAAATTACATGCACTATCATATAAAAAAGGCATTTAATTTGACATTTCAACACTTGAATCCGTTGGACTCGGATGAGAAAATGGTGGAGACGAGGAGAGAGCTCAGTCAGACTTCACAGGAATTCACAGTAGTTTCCTGTAACTGCTCTGCCTACATTATTTTTACAGTAAAATTCCCGAACACGGTATTATACTGTGAAAATCACGGTAAAAGCCTGTAAAGTGATAATAATGTAATTTACTGTGAAATATTACAGTTGCATACTGTGAAATCCTAAAAATTTTTTACAGTGTTCCCTTTCCCCCTCACTCCTGTCTTGCTCTCTCTTTCTTTCTCTGTTTTTCTCCCCACTTCCTTAAAGTGTGCTAATTAGAAGGAATCAGGTCAATTAAAAGATGTGGCCTCATTATGAGGCCGTGATCAGTGACGCATTGTACTGTCCAGACAGCCAACCGTCACTGTGCCGCGCCATGGAGAAAACGAGCCAATGCATTCTTTACCTAAATGAGGCAATAAAAAGCCTGTGTCTCGGCTATCTGGTCTCATCAATGATATCACTTTGATTTTCTTTAAGTGCTCTGGAATGCTTGATTTTGATTGTTCAAGTGTGGAATTCTGCAGCTGGATATTTTCATACAATGACCGCTAAACTATAATTAATCAATGACTCAGGCAAATGATTTCTGTGTTCTTGTGTCGCATAAGATAATGATATCAATTCAAATCAATATTATTTTGTTTTCACTGACTGCACATTATTCCTTATCCTTACATCTGTATCTAAGTGATGACAAATCTTTCATTCATACACTATTGTTCAAAGGTTTGGTGTCAGTAAGATTTTTTCAAATAAATCTTTTATTCAGCAAGGACAGATTATATTATTCAAATGTGTCAGTATGTATGGTGGCCGAGAGAGCTCAACGCGCTGCATCAGAAAACACATGCAAATAAAAAAAGCACCAGCAAATCAAGAAAACATCTTCATCAGTTTGACAGCAGGTGCTGCAAATGCTCACAACACAAACAAATGAAGAAACACGCTGCAAATGCTCACAACACAACCAAATAAAGAATTTTATTTGCAGTGCGTTTCTTTGTTTGGTTGTGTTGTGAGCATTTGTAGCACATGTGTTGTCAAATTGATGAAGTTGTTTTCTTAATTTGCAGGTGTTTTTGCTATTTGCAGCACGTTGAGCTCTCTCGGCCAGCGTAGTATAGACATTTATTAGGTTAGAAAAGATTTCTATTTCAAGTAAATGCTGTTCTTTTGAACTTTTTTATTCATCTGAGAATCCTGAAAAAAAATATGTATCACACTTTCCACAAAACTATTAAGCATTACAAATGTTTTCAAAACTGGTAATAATAAGAAATATTTCTTAAGCATCAAATCAGCATATTAGAATTATTTCTATATAGCATATTAGAAGGATCGTTCTATATTGAAGACTGGAGTCATGGATGCTGAAAATTCAGCTTTGCATCATAGGAATAAATTGTGTTTTAAAATATTTTAAAATAGAAAATAATTTTACATTTAAGTTTCACAACATTTTTGTTTTACTATATTTTTTGATCAAATCAATTTCTTTGCATTTCCTTGTGAAAACCTTATAGAACTTAAACCTTTGAACAGTGTATTTATGCAAAGTTATACACATTTTACCAGTTTATGTTCCTGGAAATCAAACCCATGACCTTAGTGGTGCCAGCTGTATTTTTCAAATGAAATAATCCTGTTGGCTTCTCATGGGTCACAGTAACCTCATATTTTAAAGGCACAAACTGGAAGCGAACAGACTTTCAGTATGGCTTTAAATTTGGCAACACAAGATCAGATGAACTAAAGATGTAGAAACAGATATAGATTGAAATAACATGTACACTTTCGCCATATTAGAAATTTGGAAACGCTCAACTTAATTCGACCCAACGCACCCCCTGTCCTCAATGGAAGGAGTGGAGGGGTTTAGCTTTAACTGGCAGAGGACTTTTCTGAAAATGATAGGGAGAAATCATAATAGTATTATAAAAGAACAATGAAAACAGAAGAAATAAGAAGAAAATCGGTTTTAAAAAATGAAAACATTGATTCACAACGGATGACAAATGAATTATCCCATTCTCTCATTTAGAGATCAGCCTTTGATTTGAATAATAGTTGCGATATTAAATTGGACGAAGGGATTAATAAAAGAGTGGAAAGACTATTGTTCTTTTTTATGTCCATCATAAAAATAATCACATATGTTATGGGGCATATGGTTCATATCTGGGTGGAGGGGAAAAGAAAGAGCAATCTTGCACATGGATTACCAACTTATATCTGGAAGTATCTTTTCTCACAATGATAATGACGTGATTATAGTTCAACATCCACCAGGTTAATGACAGAAAGTAATCTGTCTTTAACCGTTGGGTTACAATGTAAGTATTTAATTCTCATGTGAAAGGGTTAAGAAATATATTTTCACATTTATATTTACCTATATTTTCTAAATAATGATATAAAATCACCTGTCTGAGGGTTGCAAGATACAAGAAATCTTAAGGAATTTAAAAAAATTCACATTAACTCCATAGGGAAACATGGCACTTGATGAAATGCCCTAAGCCCTGTGGCATTTGGTGCAGAGTGGCAGATGTCATGTGCTCACATTCAATAACTAACCTTGAGTGGGACAACCTTGCAAGTTCCTAGCCCTTGTCAGAACATCTCCCAATCTGGCTCCAATCTGTCACAGGGACGCAGAAGTGGAGCTCTATGAGTGCACAGGCTCCCCTTTCCCAAGGCCATCCCATCCATCACATCCTCATACTATAAGCCCTAAAGACTATATAAAAAGATATATCTATTCTTCGGGAATGACAAGATAACTACTTTTGCCTTTTGATTGAGGTTCTAGAGCCTCAAAATTCACTTAAGGTGCCTTTTAAGAACAAATGTATGAGGGAAATTAACAATGAATATAAAAGGAAGAGGCTTGGAGTGATGGTGGTTTTAAAATAAATAATATCTGAATAGTAAATATGGCATTAAACTTCAACATCTGACCATTTTACGTAAAGTACGCAGAAAAAAACAGAAATAGCCTAGGTGAGTTGCACGTGAATTCTTGCATTTAAACCAACCACAACCCATATGTATGAGGGCATGTACTATACATTCAGCTCATTTTCTCAGCTAAGTGCCATTACCCATAATCCACCGTAAGCACTGGAGAGCGCCTGTCCCCATGGTCCTCTGAGTCCCTCTCACCCTGCTTTACCACCACCCACCATCCACTCACCCGCCGCAGCCACCCCACCCTCTGCGGCAGCAGGATTAGGCCAAATGAGGCTAAGAACAGATTGAAAAAAGGAGGAAAAGGAAAATAAGAAGAAAATCGGTTTTAAAAAATGAAAACATTGATTCACAATGGATGACAAATGAATTATTCCATTCTCTCATTTAGAGATCAAAAATTCAGTATGTGGTAAGCGAACAAAAATTTAAGTGAAACTTAAGACACTGCTTATTCTTCACACTTCAAACTACATTTATTTACTTTTATTTTTTAACTAATTTGTATAATAAAAGGGTTAAACTTGTGTGGTCATATATACACAAAGGTTAAATTATAGCAATTTTAAAATTAAGGTCAAATGAACTCTGCAGGAAAAGGATGATTCTTTAAACTGGGAGAAAACATGATAATTAGAAAACATTGCTCCTTAATCATTGAAAATTAAAAACTAAAAATCCGCGTGTGTGTATGTTTTCAGTTATACATTTTTTAAGATAATAAGATGGGGTTTTTTTTGTTTACATGCATAACAAATATGTAAGTTAAACATATTAAATTATTTAATTACGATTAATACAATTCTTAGAGTTAAAGAGAATAGAGAATGTGCTTCTGTGGGGAATTTTATTCGCCTCTTAAAAATTGCAAAGTATTTTATTACTGTTAAGATGTCCTTCATCCATAACTCAATCACTGACCCGAAATCGCTGTTGTTTATTTATGGTGTGTACATGTTTATGGTGTGTATGTCACTATAATGTACGTTATGAACCCAAAACATAGATAAAGTTCTGCCAACCAGTGTTTACAACATGAAGCAGAATAAAATTAATTTAATATAAAACTTGTTAATTGCGTTAAACAAGAAGAAATAAGTGGAACATTTTCAGAATGAATCGCGTGTGTCAACGCGCCATTATTCCACAGCTCAAAATTTTAAGTAAAGAAAAATCAGAAGTAAAAATGTTTGGAGAATAACGTGGTTCTTCTTCATGTTTCCAGTGAGGCAGCACTAGTTGTGGCACTGGTGCAGACTGCATGTCTGTAGTGCGGTCTGCAGGGTTGGCATGAGGGTGCAGTGGGGCCTGCAGATATGGCAGCGTTAGAGACCCGTCTGTCTCCCTCCCTGGGGTAAGACAGGCACTCTGTGGCTAATTTTGCACATATGCTCGATGACAGGCAGCCGGCGTCCTCTGCAGCTGCCAGGATAGAGAGATGGTGATCAGGCAATTTATGAGTTTTTTTTTTTTTTTTTCTTGAAGGACATTCTGTTGTGATTATAATTTTGTTGATATAACATGGGCCTTGGAAGATATGGCTTCAAAACAGGAGAAATCGAAATACTCACACTGGGTATAGTGATGTTTATGAGACATACACTACAGTTCAAATGTTTTTAAAATAACATTCTTTTTTTTATTTTTTTCCTTTTTTAGGGTGCATTAAATTGATCATAAGTGAAAGTAAAGACTTTTACACTGTAACTAAAAATGCTGTTTTTTTATTATTATTAATTAAATTTTCTGTTCATTAAAGAATCCTGAGAAAAATGTATCACAGTTTCCACAAAAATATTAAGCAGCACAACTGTTTTCAACATTGATAATAAAAAATGTTTCTTGAGGTCCAAATCAGCATATAAATATAATTTCTGAAGACTTCAGACTGCTAAAAGATTGGCCATCTCATTTTAAATTATTAAATTAGATTTTAACATATATTTACACAGAAAGGTTATTTTAAATTGTAATAATATTTCACAGTATACTGTTTTATTGTATTTATGATAAAAAAAAACAATGCATACTTACTGAGCATAATAGACTTCTTTCAAAAACATTAAAAAAAAATCTTACAGACCCCAAACTTTTGAAGGGTATACAATAGTCCCATAAATTATTTTAAAATGTTTTTGCACTGTATTAATATCTATGCATTAATAATAACTTACTTTTGTGAAATATTTTGCTTGAAATGTGTGCTTGTGTTAGGATGAACCAGTGATAATGTATGTCCATTTTGTTCAAAAAAAGCTTGAATCTGAATTTTAAAATCTTGATATTTTTGTGCAGTTAAACATATAACAAGCATTATCATTCGATAGACTAAAGGCCTGTTCTTCAGCAGATTCTTTCACGGCGCGCATTAGAAATGTCAGTAATATTTAAATATAATTTAATGATGATGATAAAGAGTATCTTATTGATGGAATATCATTTAGTTTTATGGCTTATCTCATTGCAGGCCAGAAATCCAAGTTAACATGGATTAAATTGTTACAGGAAAGACATCAGGAGGCAGACATCTCTATGAGTTAATCTTCTCACCCACTAATGAGTCTTCTACTGGATTGCTTAAATTAAAAGCAAATGTGAAAAGTGATTTGGCTGGCTTGCTGAGAGCCTGCTGATACATAATGCATTAAGTGATTTGATTTCGCTCTCATTACTGTAATAATGCCCTGTTAGGACACAACAATGAAATTACCACGTTATCCAGATATTAAACGGTTCCTGTTTAGAGCTCAGTCAGGGTTAATGACAACAGGGTGGCAAAGCTGAACAAAAGAATGAAGACTTCGGGAGAGGGCTGTAAGATTTAGGACTTGAGTACTACTTGAGCTGCTTGATGTAATTTATTATTTACTGAGTTTGAATGGCAGTTAAATTTATTTTAAAAGATTGGGGGGCAAAAATGGCCTCCAGAGCAGAAGGTCTTGTTCCACTGCTGTAAATGTCAACTGAACTGTACAATGTCTTTAACAAGCTCTGAAAGCAATTTCTCTCAAATCTGATTGGAACAGCTTTTCCAGTAAAAGCTGTTCTCCTGTCACTTTTTAATATTCAAAAAAACACTGTAACACAGTGACAGGCTTATGTTAAGGACTCTTTATTTAAGGCCTACAATGATAAAGCAGAAATATGTTTTTGTTATACTTCTGATTAAAGTTGAGATCATATGATTGCTGCTTTAGCACTGATCTTTGCTTTGTCGGCTGGCTTCCTGATGCATGCGAAGGGGATTTTACACAGTGACAGTAATCATCCCCTTTATCACTGACTGTCCTTTTATTTTAGAACAAAGAACAGCTAATCCTCATAATTTTTATTGCTAGTACCAAAGCATTGTTTTTTCTAGTTTTAAAGCATGAAATTGGTAGGAAAGGAGATGTTAAAGTACACATACCATCAAATCTCTTGCTAATACCAAAACATTGTTTTCTTTCTTGTTGTAAAACATGACATTGGTAGAGATGTTAAAGTGGACAGTCCATTGGATCTATTTTATAAATGCAGATTGTACCTGAAATGAGCGTTATGCGCTGATGCACTGCTATTTAAAAGTTTAAAAATGAATAAGACCTTGATATTTTAGCAGATACATTTACATATTTTTAGCATAAAAACAAAAAAAATATAATTGCTATTAAATTGCCTATATGTGCAATTTATAAATGCTGACTCAAAGGAAGGAGAAATACCATAATTTTTAATTGCAGAAGGGTTTAGCTAACTGCATAATATTGATTCATTATGGCAAACGCATGATAAATTAATTTTAATTATACATACTATTTCTGATTTATTGCAATTTATCAAATTCATATTGAATCATAAATTAAAACTGTAACTCAATTGAAAATACATAAGAATAATGTTTTTGTTTGATCCTAGTAATTGGTATAAGCTGCAGTATAAGATCTATTGTGCCCAGTGTGCAGAGGTCAGAGGTGACTTAATTCAGTCTATTCTTCGTTTGGGTTTCTTCAGTGTTATCACATGCTAAACTTCACGCACATCTCTGTGTTTCAGGCTTTAGTAGGACAGATAATGTGAATCATTTTATTTGACTTATTTATTTATTTTTGCTCTAGTCTTGTCCAAATGAACTAAAGTGATTGGTGGTGAGAGAGTCAGAGAGGATTTGCTTTTAGTTGGGATTCTCCCTGTTTTTGCGATTTACGGAACATTTCCTTCAGATTAGCCAGCCCACGCAGAGCACATTAACTAAAGTAAATTTATTTAAATTATTCCATTATTATTATTATAATTTCCCTTGTCTGCTCTCAGAAAAACATTATATAATGAATCAAAAAAGGCATTAGCTCCTTTATCCTTTTATATTCCATCTATAAAAGGTAGTATGTTGGTGGATGAGAATTGGATTTGAACAGGCTAATGCCATCCATAACAAATGAGAGTCTGGATGAGGTTTTAACGTGCAGCAGAGCATCATGGGAAATCTCAGAGCTGTTACCTTCACTAAGGACAAATGGTTCTTTTTTTCTCTCAAAAACCATATCATGGTACCTTCAAAAATGATTCTTTGATCAGGGAAATAAAGTTTTTTATTTACTTTTCTGAAGTTTTACTGACATACAACTTTCAGGAACACTTTCAGAAGTTCATGCATCTTGATGAAGCTTTTAAAAGATTGATTTTTTTTTTCCAAGTTGAACCGCAAGAAAAGTAAGATTTCATAAATGTGTGGTTTTCAATAGTCATGAATAATTAACTAACTAGTTCACCATATTATTCTGTGATAAATTATGTTGCAATGAAAATGATTTTTGAATGTTACAAGAATTATTTGATTCTTGGTTCATAATTAATAAATAAAGGAGTTTGAATGATCTCATATAACGTTACATCAGCCTTTTTATGTAAGTAATGGTGGCTAAAACCTTTTAAATGCTTTCAGAATGGGTTCTAGTTAAAAATCTCTCAGCATTTTTGAATACATCTATAATACTTTGCCTTAATCAGAAAATACTGAAAACATGCTATACCATGTGATTTCCCCCCGCTCTCTTTATGTACACTCTTTCACATACATGTAATACATGTGATGCTGTATAAGGAGGATTATTAGGAAGGATTTAGAGCAGGATTTCATTCACAATAAGTATATTAGAATAATTGTTAATTGATGACTCCTATTACATCTCTTAAATCTTCAGTTGGATTACAAGAACATCTGGACAGGGAGAAATGTCTAATTTCTTCAGTTTATCCTCAAGTATATATTGTATATATGTAGTCCACGCAGGACATATATACAGTATGATTAAATGTGACCATACCAGGAGGCCTGTTTCTGTTCAAAAACAGTTTGTGGTGGTACAGTTTGGTTGTAATTGCTTTTGTGTCAATAGTCTCTGCTCATTCTGTTACATAGAGAGCAACAGTGTTAAATGGTTTCTTATAAGAGCCTAAAATGAAAGTATTTGAAAAGACAAAAAAATAAATAAAAATAAAACGACCTAATCCCATTGGATTATTTACCCTGCCTTCTACACGATTAAGCTACAAAAATGAAATTAAAATGTGTGTTCAATGGGATTTTCAGGGAATTTTCAGCGATTCTGCTTGAAAAAAACATTCTGATAATAAGGAACAATAACTAATTCCGTTACAGTAGATCTAATGTTATTTTGCATGCTCTGGGGTCTTGTATTCTCAGATTAACAGTGCAAGATTAAACTATTGTTTCATTCTAGGAAGATCTTAGACTTCTTATTTTTTGTGTATGCATTAGACATGAAAAAAGTAGTCTATGCTAAACAGAATAGTCTGTAATAAAGAAAAACATTTAAAGACTTGTACAAGTGGTGTTTCAGTGTTTCACCTTCAATAACTTTCGTCTTAAAAAATACCATGCAGGTTAATAGGGCAGGGTGTTTGGGGTATATAAGTGATGGTCTGTGTATTTCCACCCATTTTACATCAGCTGAGTCCAAGTGACTGGATTAGTGGTCTTACTATAGAGTGGCTCTTAATAACGTGACGTAATTGCTATAAATTTGCTTTAAATGGTTATGCAGACCACATCACTAATGGTTTAATCATCATTGTTAAAAATGTGAAGGGGAGATTAAGGGACCATTAAACATTAAATTGCTAAAAGCGATTAAGAGCTTACATGCACTGTAAAAAACAAAAAACAAAAATGCAATTTTAATTGTAAAAGATTATAAAAATGCAGAAAAAAGTAAAAAACTATTCACTGGTTATTGGTAAATTCCCTCATATATGGTAAAACTAATAGATGTAAGCTAACATTTTATGTAATATTACAGTAAAATACTGTTAAATGTACAATTTATGGAAGTGAAAACGAACAAGTCATCTTATAATTTACCCTGAAAAAATTTAAACTGACATTCAGTTCTCTGCATGTGTGGCAGCTCACATTTGATGGTATTTAAATGATTGTTTCTTAATAGTTTTTGTTATTAGTTATGTATACTAGGGTTTTATGTTAACTCATTCTTGTTTATTGCATTATTTTAGTGTCATTCTTCATATACAGGTGCATCTCAATAAATTAGAATGTTGTGGAAAAGTTCATTTATTTCAGTAATTCAACTCAAATTGTGAAACTCGTGTATTAAATAAATTCAGTGCACACAGACTGAAGTAGTTTAAGTCTTTGGTTCTTTTAATTGTGATGATTTTGGCTCACATTTAACAAAAACCCACCAATTCACTATCTCAACAAATTAGAATACTTCATAAGACCAATAAAAAAAAAAAACATTTTTAGTGAGTTGTTGGTTTTCTGGAAAGTATGTTCATTTACTGTATATGTACTCAATACTTGGTAGGGGCTCCTTTTGCTTTAATTACTGCCTCAATTCGGCGTGGCATGGAGGTGATCAGTTTGTGGCACTGCTGAGGTGGTATGGAAGCCCAGGTTTCTTTGACAGTGGCCTTCAGCTCATCTGCATTTTTTGGTCTCTTGTTTCTCATTTTCCTCTTGACAATACCCCATAGATTCTCTATGGGGTTCAGGTCTGGTGAGTTTGCTGGCCAGTCAAGCACACCAACACCATGGTCATTTAACCAACTTTTGGTGCTTTTGGCAGTGTGGGCAGGTGCCAAATCCTGCTGGAAAATGAAATCAGCATCTTTAAAAATTTCAGAATTACTGAAATAAATGAACTTTTCCACGACATTCTAATTTATTGAGATGCACCTGTAGTTTTCTCTTTAAAAGAATAGTTCACCCAAAATGAAAATTTGCCAATGGATCCCCTGTGTCAGACTTGTGTCCTGTGTTTTTCCTCCCTCATGTTACCCACATGTCCTTATTTGGTTTTCCTGTTCCTGATTGTTTTTGATTTAGTTCCAGCTGTGTCTTGTTTTCCCCTCATTAGGTCTGTGTATTTATAGAGTTTTCTGCTCCAAGTTTCCGGTCGGTTATTGAATGTCTTCCTTGCCTGTGATCTGTGTTTGCCTTTTGTTTCATTAAAGACTCTCGTTTTGTACTCCTCATCTCCTCGCTTGTTGCTTCTCAGAGCAATCGTGACACCCTGCAGATTTACTAATTTATTTTATTTTGTTAATTTATTTTTCAGTTTTAAAATGTAAAAGTTACAGGTTGTTTTGTAAATATGCTTATGTTTTTCTGTTGTTTTTACAGAATTATTTTGGTGACCACAGACTTTTTTTTTTTTTTTTTTTTTTTGGTAAAAACTGTGTATACAGTGTGTTAAATTACATTACATTAAAACTCTGATGCTATATTGAGGAGTTTAGAGTGTGAGTGAAACCGTAATTACCGAAGATAACTTGTTCAAACAAACACAGTTGTTGGAAGATAAATTACCCGAAAAGACTTGTGGAGAACGTGTACATCATCTCTTCAGCTAAATGAAAAAAATGAACAGCAGAAGTTTTGTGAACACACCTTTTATCATGATAATACATGCACCGCTGTTTGTTGATCTTCCTTCCCTTTTTTCTCTCTCTTAATTCTTTACAATCCCCATGCAGTATGCTAACTGCCACTCGGCCCATTATTGGTGAGTAAAAAGACAGAGATCAGGTCATTTATTTAGTGGTGAGGGGGGCAAGGAGGAGACGTTGTGCTTTCTGCTGCAACTGTTGAGGTACATCTGTAATGACTGCTTAAGATATAATGGGTGAAGTCATGGATGCATTGCTCTTTGAGGGGGGCAGTCAGCGTGCAACAGTTTGGAGGGATGGCCATCGCCCCCTTCCCCCTCAAAGCAGTCCGCCCACACTGATTTTTGATAAGTAAGAATGGCCTTATATTAGGCAGTCCGTTGCCCCTCACCCCTGTAGGACCTTGTGTCCTAGATAGATGCGCTCACACACATACATGCACGTAAAATGAGAGCATATGGTCCTTTCAAGTTCGCACTGTGCTTGCAGACACACTCAATGGGAAGTGTCAAATGAATATCATCAAAACCATCTCCATCCCCCTCATTATGGATCACTCATTGGCTGAAATTCGTGCTCAGATGGGGGCGTCTCATGTTGCATGAGAAAGTGTAGGAGGGTGACCACAGATTGGCCCATATAGCAGGCCTAATGATGGTTAATTAAGGTAATGAATGGAGATGCGCCACAGGTCATGTAGCTGCCACAGCCTGGTAAACTTTAACAAAACTCATAGGGCCATGGTGGAGAGACCAGCTGGTGCCATATTGAAAACAGCACAATGAAAGTGTAATTGGCTCTCTGGGCCTCAGGAGGTTAAGAGGGAAGCATTAAATAGTGGAAACGGGGCTTGAAAATGGCAACTTTAAAGCATTTGTGCAGAACCTGTTGCTTTTATAACAAGCACACATTTTTTTCAAAACATTGCATAAATAGAAGATTGTGTGGTTGTAAATTATAAAACAATAGATGTACTGTTCAAAATTAAAACAAACATATTCAGACTAATGCCACTGCTTTGTTTTCTAATGCAGTGAAATTCATCAATTTTAAATGTGGCTTAAGTGCCCAAATGCTTTTATGGGCCACATAATGTCTACTTAACTTGATTCAGATGAAATCTGCTCAAATAAAATGAATCAGCGGATTCAAATTATAAGCAAAACCATTATATGTGAGTGGAAAATTTTTGGATACAGCAATTCAGAGCCAATTAGGCTACTTTCCTTGGGATTTAATTTTAGTTAATTAGCCTATTTTTCTCAACCAAAACAAAGGGACTCAAATGGGAATAATAAAGAGTATTATTGAGCCAATTCTTACAATCTATCATTAATCATGTTAGTTTTTGGCGTCTTCATTAATATATAAAACATCAACGTAACAAAAGCATTTACGTCGATTTATTATACACTATAATTATGAGTCTGTATATCGAAAATATTTGAACGTAACAAAAATTATATGAGTCATTAGTATCGTCTTTTCATATGCACATCGTTCATTATACTGCTGGGTGCGCGCGCGCGCGCGCCTGTGTGTCATTGGAACGCGAGACGTGCGTATTCGCCTCGCTCCACGTCATCTCCACGCTGGACGAGACTGACGTAATCAAAACGAGACAAGAAGAGTTTTGACAATCTTTCAAAGCGAGTATCGTGTTAAAATCTCATCATGGGTATTCATCGACACCGAAAACACGACTTGCACTCGGAGTATGATCTTCCCACAGAGAGCTAGGTATAACGGTCTTAAATATATTTACTTCATTGTTGACTCATAATACTGAGATTGATATACACACACTATTCTTGAGAAATAAGACAAATTTTAATTTAAATAAAGTAAAAGTAAAGTATAAAGTTTTGATTTTGGAATAATATGCTCGCCATATCTGTTTTTCTCACTCAGTGTGTGTGCCTGTCGCCAAATATGGGTCAACACAGACAGATACGAAATTAATGTGTCAAATATTTATTATAAATATCGACAAATCAAGAACTAACTTAAATGTATAACTTACATAGCTCTATCTATTGAACTCTCACAGTCAGAAAATCAGTGTTGACAAAATAACCGTATTTTTTTTTATATAACGCATATATTAAACAAGCAGCTGTTTGTTTTTCAGGTGTTTCTAGGTACTAGTAGAAACTGCTTAAATTTAGTGAAATTATCTATAAATCCCAAAACAATTATTTACAATTTGTGTGATGAAGCTGACATATCATAGTTGTGGCAGAATATAAGTATGATTTGTTATATTTGAATTTATTGAATGTTTTGAGCTGTAACAGGTATATAAATATGTCTTGGATTTGTTAAACATGTCAGACGGGTCGGTGATATTTCATACTTGTTTGTTTTATAGCAAATTAAAACTTGTTTTTAATATTTTTTTTTTGTTGTTCTGGAGGTAGTGGAGAGAGCTGAGAAGACTGCTGCATTTGGAAACTGACTCCACATCATGTACCTCTGGCTGCCATTATGAGGTTCCCAAAGCTAGCTTTCGTCTTTATGTTTGTGGGCTGCCTGGTGGTCTACCTCACCTACGTCAAACGCCATTATGATGACTCCAAACCACCAGTATCCGACCAGCTGCCCCCGCATAGGATGGACACCCATAAACAGTCGACCTCAGCTCAGGTGGTCAGTGAAAATTTCCAGTATGGTATTATGTTTGATGCTGGGAGCACTGGAACCCGGATTCACATCTTCAAATTTCAGATCGAGCCAAATGGTATGTTAAAATTTAAGAGATATTGGAGTCCACTTGTCCATTTAAATCAACTTAAAGAAACAAACTAGCAAGCAGTGTTGTTATTATTAACTAAAACTTTTTTTTGTTGTTAACTGATACAAAACTGAAATAAAATGTAAATGTTAGACAAAAAACTAAAATTACTAAAACTGAAATAAAAATAAATGATTATTAACAAATAATCATAAAAAGGACAAAAGCACACAAAAGTTATTATAATAGTTTATAAATAATAATGAAATAGCACTATGGTAAATATATTTCCCACCAAAAGTTACTCAAGTAATTGGTAAAATTCACTGAAAAAATAAAGATCTCATATTAATTTATGATGATTTTATTGTAGTATTGATAAATATAGCTGTGGTTTTGGAAGAAATTATGGTTATGGTGGTAAATTTTTGTATTGGCTTGTTAGATCAATATAACTATTTATATAAAGCAAATTGTGGTATTTGAAAACTAGTAGCCAAAATGTATTTTGCCAGTTGTGGCTGTTATAGGAATACTGTAATGCTTACTCGCCTAATTATTTTAAGTTACCTTACTGCCAAATACCATAGTAAAACCATGGATATGTTGACTGTGTGGGCGTTATCCACAGATATTAGGTTTACTGCCTAGCACAGCACTGATCGTCTAATGGCTTAGTTATCGCATCCCAATTCTGAGCTAAATCAGTTAAGTGCTGCTTTAGCCTTTATTGTTAAACCTATGATTGTCATATTATAATGGACAGCAAGTAGTCTATGCTATTAGGCACGCTACATCCTAGCTAAGCCTCACAGGTCAACGGTCACACTGGAGAGTATGGTTGGATTTTATCAGAGGCTGAAACATTTGTTTATATTGTTTATTATGCAAACCTTGATATAAGCTATGAGGAATCCTACTACTGCAGTTAGCTAATGTCACACATACACATTTATGAATGTACTTTTATATACACTACCTTTCAAAAGTTTGTTTTTACAAGATATTTTTAAAAAGAAGCCTCTTCTGCTGGTCTTTGTGTGTTAACAGAAGCTCCTAAATTAGCCCATGAGACATTTAGAGCTATAAAACCTGGACTGTCTGCATATGCTGATGACCCAGAAAAGGTAACCAGTAAAATGTATTCAAGATTTATAATTGTGAACTCATCTCAAATGTCTCAGGGTTGTGATGATTATATGATTATATTAATGTTGTTTTACAGAGTAAGGAAGGACTGTTGGAACTGTTAAATGTTGCTAAAGACACTGTTCCTGAGACGTTATGGAGCTCTTCCCCGCTCATGCTCAGAGCCACGGCAGGACTCAGACTGCTGCCTGGTGAGAAGGCCACAATCCTGCTGGACAAGGTCAGAGAACCATTAATCACCAAGCGAACATTCACTGTATATTTTCTAACAGCTAGTACTTTCAGTTAACTAAATGCATACGTTTGCGAAGGTTTTATGGGGTCTGAAATGTATTCACATTTATTAATCTGTCAGAGGTTTTAATACTACAAATACTACAACACAAATTTGGGAGGTGTCAAACAACACAGTAACATTATAAATAATGTGACGCAAAGTTCCAAAGCAACAGTAAATTGTAAAGGGTGGAGTAAAATCTATTGTTTTATTATTTTTTTTTAATTTAGTAAAGGTTTAGTAAGCATTATAGAAGTGTGTTAAAGGTTATAGAGATGAGAGCTATGTCTTCAGGCATTTCTTGTTTAGCCTGTTCTCTTAGTATTTGTCGCGATTATGTTGCAGTTTTCAATATCTGTAACATGTAATGCCATGTTAAATGTAAAATCTCTTTGCTGCAGGTGAAGGAGGTGTTTAGCGAATCCTTGTTCCTGTATAGACCAGACAGTGTGTCAATCATGGATGGCACAGATGAAGGTACTGTGTCAATTACTTAATTGCCATACTGTATGTTAATAATGTCAGGTTTGTAATAAAAAAAACAAACATTTATTTTCAAATTGTAATAGGTTATACTGCAACTTTTAAGCATTGTGTAACTTACCATGTCTGCTCTGATTGAATTTCCAGGGTCACTTTTTAGCACGTAATACATTTAAAAACATGGCTCCTTGATTACTGTATTTTGACAGTCAGATTATTTGAATAATTAATATTAACATAAAATGATTTTTTTTTTCAGAATGATAATAGAATATTAACACTTTCATTTTAAGTCTAACTTGAAAATATAGACTAAACAACCTTAATAATATATGTTTGTAACATTAATATATATCAGCCAAAAAGGGACAAAAGTACATAAAATTACTAAAACTTAAACTAAACTTAAATTAAAAACTGAAAATATGAAAATAAAAGCTAATTCAAAATGTCATTAAATGCTTTAATATGAATAATACTGAAATAACACTGCAGTAAATCTATTTCCCACCAAAATACCATTATTACTATATACCATTATTACTATATACAGATGATTGTAATGTTGTAGTGTTTTGCTGTGCTGTGATCCATGCAGAAGTCTGTCGGCGATGAATGTGAAACCAGCAGATACTACTGTACATCTCTAGCTCGTCAAAAGCCTCTGGTCACTGCGGTCAAGCATTTGCACTTCTGGCAGAAAGATATAAGTTGTAAATTGAAATTTTCTTCAGTAATAGCTTGAGCTGTGTGTATATTAGTGATAGATCATGCGTATATGGGACTTTAATCCAATCCTTTAAAATAGTTCACACAAGTAATAATGAGCCCAGGGGATAATGTCCCGTGTGCACTATAATCTCAGCAAACAGATTAGCACCCATTAATTTGCTATGCAGTAAATTCTAATATTAAGCAAAAGCCAAGTTGATACTACTTTTTTGTTGATAATATACAAGTTGTTTTTGCAATTTGTATTTGAGATTTTGTTGTAAAATTAATGTGTAAATTCTGCAGGTCCCATAACCGGATAATCGGAGTCTCATTATCAGTGTGAGTCTGAACTCTCCTGGACGCACAAGCTTACCCAACCAGCTTAGTCCATCACAGCAAATCATACAGACTTATTGTTAATGCTGTGCGTAAGTGGTATATGTGAGGGAGACGGCAGGGATGGAGTTTATAGAGACTAAGTGAGTTTGGTTATTTCTGAGGGCTAAAGCCCCTTACTTTATTAAGACGCAACCTACATTCAAAACAAACAGAGTTTTAGGATAAAGATCCAATGATGGACTCACTCAGAGAGTATTTGTGATCCGGACCTTACTTTATGTTAATGCTAAACTCTCTAAATTCACCAGCATATGTCGTACGCTACAGTTTTGGCCAGATTTTTTTTTAAAAATATGAATTCTTTTATTAATCAAGAATGCATTGCATTAATCAAATTGATAATGTCGGTTATAATTTAGTTTCTAGCCCTTAAAGTCTGTTTTTTTTTAACCTAGTTTATGAGGTTTGGACATTTTATCTGACATGAAAACATTATTTATTTATTTTTTTGGCACCTTAGCTTCAGTAGATGTTCTTTTTGGGCTGGGATGAAGTTTTGTACTGTGAAACTAGTATTTTTTTTTTTTTTTTTAATACTACATTGAAGTCTTATCTAAGAAATTCAAGGAAAATTTGCCTTCTCAACCTTTATACATTTGTCAGTGGTGGTGTTTATTCAGAATTCTTGTACTAAAATGAATGCGTATTTGTATTTACACAGGCATGTCAGCATGGATTACCATCAACTTTTTATTAGGTAAGCAAATTTTATTGCTCACATTATATTTCATGACATCAGCAACAGAGCAATTACAGATTAATCTGGACACAAATTTATTTCCCTGCCCACATGCAATTTTTGTTTTGTTTGTTGTTGAAAATTAAACATTAAAAATGTTTGGTTTGATCTTAGTATGATTAGTTAAAATGGTTTAATAAAGTCTCTTTCACAGGTGGTCTTCATATTACTGAGACTCCTACAGTAGGCATGCTGGATTTAGGAGGGGGTTCGACCCAGATCACCTTTGCTCTACAGGATGAAGTAAGTCATGTACATGCATATATATATATATATATATATATATATATATATATATATATATATATATATATATATATATATATATATATATATATATATGCACATAGCTGTATCACCCTGTTAATGAAGCCATGACACTCTTAACAAACTACCATGATGTTCTCCCATCCTATGCATTAATCTGCAAATGTCGTGCTAATCCAGTAAATAAAGGTTGTTGTACACTGGGCTGAGAGAGTTAGAGAGATTCTTGCTCTTGAACTAGGTCAGGTCTTATACAGGGGGATTGAGGACCAATTTATCATGTCATTACACAGTTTCTCCGAGAGCTTTAGTTCCAAACATGAGCTCAGAGGGGAACTGCGCTGCTGATTGCAGCTTAGTTATAGTTGCTGACGGATATTGTGTTAAATAAGTAGTATGCTCTTAAAACTGCTACAGTAGGCAATTGCTGACTAATGTTGTGTTAAATAAGTATACTGGACAAGAAACTTGCTGAAGCAGGCGATGATGAGATTAGTACAAACTAGAAGAGTAAAAAAAAAACTTTTTCTCTTTCCGCAATCCCTCCCTGTCTAGTTTGTACTAATCTGAACAATGTCTGAAACTATATTATGAGCACTTCCTTTGTTTATTTGCTTCTTTATGATGAATCGCTTGTTGTGTTCCTCAAGTCACTTTGGATAAAAGCCTCAGCTAAATGAATAAATGTAATATTTGTCATTCTACCAAATTCCCACTTAAGAAGTGGAGAAAGCAACCTTTAATGCATCAATATTTGTTTGTTTGTGTTTTGTTCCTGTGCAGAAAACTATCCAGATATTACCTATTGATTATGTGACATCGTTTCAGATGTTCAACATCAGTCACGCTCTCTACTCACACAGGTAAAGTAGGCGAAGCATAGTGCAGCAAATAATGTAATGAATAAAGCAATAATGTACTGTAGAAAAGATACTCCAGAATAAATGTGTGCAACGTTGTGTTTTAAGGATGTGGGAGCTGACATTATTGAAAATGTCTCTCACTTTGCAAAAAACAAACAAAAACACATCTTGAGAGTTCAAAAGCATTCACTGTGTGATGAAGCCTATTAGAATACCTATAATTCAAGTTATAGAAGCAAAAAATATCCCATTGTGTGTTTTTTTTTTTTTTTATATTCATAAGTTACGATATAGTTAAATAATATCACACAAGCAAGAATATCAGTGTGTATGTGTGACTGCAAATGTGATATTTATTTCTTACAAACAAGAAGTTAATACTGAGTGAGTTCATTTTTAGAGATTTTTTCTGTTTCGGCAAGGAAAATAGTTCCAAACAATGCTGGAGTAGTTTTTGAACAACTCATTTGAGTCAATAATTCAATGATCCATTCATAAAGACAGTCACTTGCTTCATTTCTAAAGGAATTAGCCACTTTGAATGAATTGTTTGAATGAATGATTCAGTGAATCAGGGACCTGTTGCCACCTACTGGCGGTTTTAGTGTCATATTTTTTGTGACAGGCCTAAACCAGCCAATGTACAAGCACAAAAACACACTTCGCAAAATATTGTTTAATTATCATTAACGGAAAAAAATCTAGACATATTTTTGTCAATTTCGCAAACCCTTTTCACTTTTTACTTCTGAAAAACATTTTAACATTTAAAAAATAATGCCAGTTTACTTCTGTTATTTACATTTAGATCTCACTGAGCAATCAGAGAAGAAAAAATAATTTCTAGTCAATAAATGGCCAGAATAAACAGTACAGAACAGTAAATACCCAATATTAAAATTATATACTATTTTGTCTAAATAAATAAAAAATAAAGACAAATTTATCATATTAAATGCTACAAGTGATCAAAACATTCTAATGGTACAGGATGAAAAATTGACATTCAGTTTTACTGTTTTTTTTTGTTTTTTTTTTCCTCTGAATATCAGCCAATAACTGATATAGTAAAAAACATCCTCCGGCTAATATTCATTGAAGATCTCATTGAAGAATCATCAATACTCAGAAATACATTATTACCATATTACTCCATCCGTTCAAAGACTTCAGCTTTCTCTGTGGCTTTTTCTGTACAGTGACTTTACGTGACTTGCAGTCCTCTAGCACTAGGGTCAAACCACTGCCCGATGTTTGACACCGCCACCCGTAGGTTCCTGTGCTTGGTCAGAGGCGTCCAGGGCTTTCTAGGTTATGTGAGCTCAGTGTTTAGTGCGGGCAGCACAAGTGTTTATGAGGCAGTGTGTGTTCGCCTCGCACTCCTGATTAGAGCGTAATCACACAAGCCTCCAATTACAATCCCATCGTGGGACTCATCTCCAGATTACTAGAATTACTAGTTATTCATGGCAGGAGATTTGACACAACAAACCCTCCAGCACGGACCAACCAAGCAAAGTCTGTACTCATTGACATTTAAAAGGCAAGATGGTGATGAGGATTGGATGTGGGATCACTTGTGGTGTATGACAGTTGCTTCAGAATTGTGAAATTCTCATACTTATGATTTATATTAATGTTATAATATATATTTGTGTTTTATATGTTCATCCCTTTGATGTCCCTTCTCTTTCTCTGTAGTTACCTTGGCCTGGGGTTGATGTCAGCCAGACTTGCTGTGTTGGGAGGGATTGAAGGACAGCCTTGTATGTGGTCTGCAATCCCTCTTCATCTTTGGCTTTTAAAGACCTCATTCGCTCGATAAATAAGCCATTATCTAATCTCTTAATAACGCACTGAAGATTAATTCCTTGGTGGCCAGCTGTTGCACTGATTTAGCTGAGGCCAGAGAGAGAAACTGCCATCAGTGCAATAGCTTCCGCCTGCAGTTCACTACTGAGATTTACATTTAGTACACTACAAATGTAATCAGATTTCTTTGTTTATAGTTTTGTCCGTTGTATAAGTGTATCCTGCTTCTCTCTGAGTGGGTTCTAAGGTTATTATGAGCAAAGACACACATGTTTGTGTAAACGGTTTTTTAATGTTTTACCACCAGGTGGCACTGCAGAGCTCATGTTTGGATTTGTTCTCCAGTAGTGTCACAGTTATTCCACATAGTGGCAGTAAAAATGCTGTAATATTCATAAGCAAATCATTTTATTGATGTGTGTGTGTGTGTGTGTGTGTGTGTGTGTTTTATTTTCAGTACCAGGACCCCAAGAGCTGGTTAGTCCATGTCTAGCCCCAGATTACTCTGGACAGTGGGAGCATGCTGAAGTACTCTACACTGTTAAAGGGCAGAAAGCAGGTGTGAAAAATGCTATCTGCCTGAGTTAGGTTTTAGTATATTCATTTTTATTTACATTTAGGTATACTCCCCAGATATTTTATTTTATATTCATTTGTGTGTGTGCTTTCTTCTAGGGGAGCCCATCTATGAGACTTGCCTTACAAAAGTGGAAAAGATGATCTACAAACGTGTGAGAAAAATCGAGGGAGTGAAAAACATGAACTTCTACGCATTCTCCTACTACTACGACAGGGCTGTGGATCTGGGCCTCACTGGTATGAGATTAGCCTGACTGCTGTCATTTGATTTGAGTCAGATTGTTTTTTAGATTTAAGAGTAACAAATAATGAGTTGAACGAATCACTTTCTGTGTCTCTGACTCAGATGAGAGCATAGGGGGGTCTGTCAGAGTCAGTGATTACATTGAAGGTGCTAAAAAAGGTAAGTGTGTTATTGTAACAGAATGTAGTTGTATTTGTTTGATTTTATGATGTAAGTACCTGACAAATGTCATATGTATTGGGTCAGTAATTTTTTTTTTTTTTTTTTTTTTTTGAGAAATAAATCTTTTATTTGGCAAGAATGCCAAGAGTGAAAAAAATTACAAAAATTCTAAAAAAAAATTACACTGTTACATTTATTTTATTATTTTAAATATACTGCTCTTTAGAACTTTCTATTCATCAAGCAGTCCTGAGGAAAAAAAACATATCACGGTTTCTACAAAAATATTAATAAGCACAACGGTTTTCAACATTAATAATGATCAATGTTTTAGAATGTTATTATAATGATTTCTGAAGTATCATGTGACAATGAAAAATGAAATAACACTGAAATTTCAGCTTTGGCATCACAGGAATTAAAATTACCAGTACTGTGAAAGAAAAAAACATCTTATGGTGTTATTACTATAATATTAGATTATTAGTCATACTCAGAACTGATAAAATGTAAGTGTGTACCTTGAATACAGTTGCTTTGGATAAAAGCATCTGCCAAATGCATAAATGTAATGCAAATTTACATTTTAAAAATAATCCACTCTATTTACTTTTGCTTAACAAAAAATGAACTCTCTTCTGCTCCAGTGTGCAATAACATGGCAGCCGGAGGAATAAAGGAGAGTCCGTTCCTGTGTTTGGATCTGACCTACATCTCGGTACTTCTTCAGGAGCTTGACTTCCCTCCTGATAAAGAGCTGAAGGTGTGCTACTCTTGATTTATGATTCCTAACTTAAAAGAACTGTGAAATAGTTACTTCATTGTGACTTTTGAACATATTGTTAACTACAGCAGTATGTGATTTATCTGTAATATTTTTGAAGAACAAATGTGAGGGGTGATGCTGTGGTTTTGTTTAACCCGAACGTTCTGTTTAAATTTCAGCTGGCAAGACAAATAAATAATGTGGAGACTAGCTGGGCCCTCGGTGCCACTTTCCATTGCATAGAGTCACTCCATAAGCATGGGACATGCTGAAAACATAGACACTCTCACCGTTTGTACCCAGTAGAGCACTGATTGTTTTTAATGCTCTGGGAAAAATATCAACATTGATTGTATTTGCCATTTTGTCATTGAATTTATTCACAATGTGAGTTTTTATACATACCTCTGACTTTCTGAATGTTTCTGTTTTCATACTAGTATGTTAAGCTATGAGTGAAGGTAAAATGTATGTTCTGGTTTGGGTGTTTACAGCATGTCAGAATCGTATTATTCAGGGTTAATTATATAAAACGGATCAAAAACACTTGATTGCCTCAAGCTCAGAGTTCAAGGTTTTTTATTTTATTTTTAATTATTCTGTAGCTTCTAGATTGATTTAATATATTACATACAGTATGTTCATACTAATCATGTACTTAGTATTAAATATTATCTGCTCTCAAAGGGAAGAAGAACACACCTGTTACTTTCACGTCCATGTACTTTTCTCTTGTAGTTATAAACTTGCTGTTTAATGTGTCCATTATTAAACACAGGAAATATGTTTATATAAAATGCCATATAAATATAATCTAAAAATGTTGAAAACTTTGCTCTGTGTGAAGTCTTGAGAAAGTGCGATTGCACATAAAGTTCACAAGAAGGTCATAAAGTGAGACAGCAGGATGTGGTCTGCTTTGTGTTTGCTCCCATCACATCTTTCACCTGTTCAGACATGCTGCTGTTCTTTACTGGCACCAGCAGGTGTCACAACACTGAAGCCTGCAGGGGGTTGGGCAGCCCAAATCTCACCATTTATTACTCAGTGTTACTCATAGGATGTTGTATTGGGGTTTCTAGAAAGTGCAGTTCATTTCCAAATCTGTATAGCATTTACACAATATGATTTTCCTGTTCCTTGTCTGTGGACCTGAAGTAACATACCTATATATATATATATATATATATATAGGCTTATTATTGCTTATTTTTCTAAGCAATTTCCCTGTCAATAGTTTGTTTAAAAGATATCAAAGAGTCAAGTAGCAAGCTTGTATATATTTATTTATTTATAGACACCAATCAAGAAACTCTTAATATAAAAGATTTCTAGTATAATAATTTAAATCAAGAATGGTTTGTCACTGCATGACAACTCCTCAGGTGCTGTATTCAGTCTTCACTTCTAAATCAGACTCCTCCCACTTTTAAATGTTTGTTTTCTTATTGGTTGCTTGTAATCTCGTTCCATATACGGCCAGATTCTGGCTTTAAAACAGTCCGGAACTGTAACTATCAATAAAAAGTCCGGATAAGTATAATAATGGAAACTCGGCTCTTGTAAGGAAATGGGCAAGTCTTTACAAGTCATCTTTATTAGAGCTGAAAGAGGCAATGTTAAAATGTTACATCATAGTTGCTGGCCAAAGCTGTTTATACAGTAAAACGGCGATTTCGGTCCAAATCCGAGCACAGAATTCATCACAGGTCGAATATATTCGTAAACCTGTAGTTAGTTAGCGTTGCAGAGATGATTGACATCTCACGCAGCCAATGACAATGCAATCACTGGCCAATAAACAGACACTGTATAAAGCCCCGCCCACTTTGTTCTCCAGTTGACACAGGGGTGTGTCTCAAAGGGAACAGTGCGTGTAAAGTCCTCGCACACAGCACCATCCTGGGCACAGCGAGTCAAGGGGTCCAAACTTTCATTCTTTGCTTTTTAATCGCGTTGTCAACATGTCCAAACCTCTGACCGATCATGAAAAGCGCAAGCAGATCAGTGTTCGTGGTATAGCTGGGCTGGGGGATGTTGCCGAAATCAAAAAGAGCTTCAACAGGCATCTTCACTTCACTCTAGTGAAGGACCGCAATGTGGCCACCCCGCGGGATTATTACTTCGCGCTGGCGCACACGGTGCGGGATCACCTGGTGGGCCGCTGGATCCGCACTCAGCAGTATTACTACGAGAAAGACCCGAAGGTACGGACCTCTTCTTCTTCCTCTTCCTCCTCTTCCCTCTGCAGGCAGCCAGGAAGTGGCATGTTTGTGCGGGATACATAAAAATACATGTAAATTAATTATTGCCTGTTTTTACAATTTAGACATAAATGCGTAACTGTTATTTGAATAAATGAATAAATAGTTTGATGCATGAACCATAATCATATTCATAGTGTATTGTAAACCTATGTTGAATGTAACATTCATTTCCTTATCTATTGTGAGTCATTCATTAATTAAACTGTCTTCTATGAAGAGTTAAAGGCCTGTGGTTGTTTTCTCAGCTTTGTGTTCTTTGCATTGACATCCATTTGGTCATCCTTTGACATGGGGTCAGCTGTTAGTTTGTGCTTCCTGTGCAAAGTGTGATCTGTTCCTTGTCACATTAGGCCATCATTAGTAACGAAGTATTTTGCAACCACTTGATGTTGTGTGCTCACTATGGCAAGTACAGATTTCACTAAACTGTAGAAGCTAGAAGTAGAAGATAATAGGCCTTATCTAATGCACTGACATTGTCCATGTGGAGAATCACTCATGGCTATTAATAGACACCTGTAACCTGGGTGCTTTATTATGATTTGGGAGGTCATGATGGTGTGTGTTTTTTTTTTTTTTTTGTTTTTTTTTGTTTTTTTTGGAGGGTAACAAGTTGAGTAACAAGTGTTTTTTTTTCTTCCGGTCTTTTGTGGTTTCACTTATGTGGCTTGCACTATATATTCATGTGTCTGTGAAACTTGATGTTACTTGTTTGTTGATAAATATCAAATACAGCCATGTATTTTGAGTTAAAGCAGCATTATGTGGGGGAATTTTCTATACTTTAGGGCTTTTGGCTATTTATTTGTTTATTATTTACACTTTTTTTTTATTATTATTATTAAGTGCACAAGAATGGTCCTGTTCTGGAGACAATGTTCTGGGCACTAGCCAAACTCAGAGAGCTGGACTGCTTTCCAGAGATTTGTGTGCTTTATTTCAGCAGTCCTTTGAGCCAGTAAAAAACAGTTTTTTCCTCCTATCTAGATATCTGTAAATGGAACCAGATAGCTTTATATGGTTGAGCACAGCACACCAATACGTGAAGCACTTCCAGGAACTGCACTCATGTCAAGCGTTAGGCTTGTTGACATTCAGACCCTTGGAAAAACAGTAAAACACTGTGTCACTTTATTTAAACCTACAGTATGGCATCATTAAGCACCGTCTCAGCACATTAAAGTGAAGCAAGCAAGTATTTATTACTGTGGTATTCAAATATTGTTCACTGTGGATTTGAGGCCTTCAGCAGGCTGTAAACTCCTCCTTTTGCAGACATCTGATGAATGGACTCTTATGAAAAGTTGAGCCCAAGCCAAAGACATCAAATTAAGCATGTTGCTCTTGAGCAACCTGGAAGAGACATGACCAGAACATGAGTTTGACTTTAAGAGGAAGAGCATGTTAATGTGTCCTTTTTATTCATTTGTGATTTGCATTACAAATAATTCTATTGATATTTCTGAACTGTAACAATCAGTTTTAGAGCCCAGTATTTTACTCTCCTGTTCTGCTTTGAAAATGTACTCTATAAAAAAAAAAACAATATATTGATAGACCATTACTTTTCTTTCCAGTTCACATAGTGATTAATTGTAATGTTAGAAGGTCGAATTTTCCAGACAGTAAAATTTTGCATCTTCTAATCTTTGTAACTTGTATTGTCATATTTTTTATGTAGACTTTTGCTTACATGATCTGCTTCAGATACAGGTTCTCTGTAGACATGAACACTCATGCAGTCAGATTTATCTGTGTGTTTTCTGTTGCAGCGCATCCACTATCTGTCTCTGGAGTTCTACATGGGCAGAACTCTACAGAACACCATGATAAATCTGGGGCTGCAGAATGCCTGTGATGAGGCCATCTACCAGGTAAAGTGCATCACTGAGACCTAGCAAACTTAATATTTTAGAAGAGCGTTTGATATTTAATTGCAGAACTAGCCCAGAGCTCTATTACTTAAACATCCTGAAACTTTAGAAACAGCGGTTGTTTTTTTTTCCCCTGCTCACCCACAGAGAGCTCATTGGGATGTAGACCAATTGCTACAGGGTTGCAAAACTGTCTAAACCCTTCCTTTTCTGAATATGAAAACAGAAGTTACTGAAATATTAAACTGTACGAAGTTTACATAATCATTTTAAATTTTGTTGCCCATTATGGAAAATTAGTGCTGTGTATAAATGTTTTTATAATGAGATGCATTTTTTTTTTTTTTTTTTTTTACATGATGGTGCTGACCTTCAGCTTGGACTAGATTTGGAAGAGCTGGAGGAGATTGAGGAGGATGCAGGATTGGGAAATGGAGGGCTTGGGCGTCTTGCAGGTACCAAACTTGGGAAAAAAAAAAAAACCCTACACTTGTGAAAGAGTATCACTCTAAAAAATGCTGGGTTGTTTTAACCCAACTTTGGGACAAATATGGACTAACCCAGCTGTTGGGTTAAATTTTTACATTAAATTTTTAACCCAAAAGTTGGGTTAGTCCATATTTGACCCAAAATTGGGTTAAAACAACCCAGCATTTTTTAGACACAACCTGATCATAATGGGCATTCCCCTTCTCTTTTAGCTTGTTTTTTGGACTCAATGGCATCTCTGGGTTTGGCGGCATATGGATATGGCATTCGTTATGAGTTTGGCATCTTCAATCAGAAGATCGCCAATGGCTGGCAGGTAAACCAAAACTGAAGAATATGTTATACATTTACCTGTGCCTTATATTTATTTAGTAAGACAAAAAGCCTCAATGTTTTTTTTTAAATATCAAAACCATTTAACTCTGGGACAACTCTGTTTTTTAGGTGGAGGAAGCTGACGATTGGCTGCGTTATGGTAACCCTTGGGAGAAGGCCCGTCCAGAGTACATGCTGCCTGTGCATTTCTATGGCCAAGTGGCACATACACATGAGGGACCAAAGTGGGTTGACACCCAGGTCTGTCAGTCATGATCTATTGCAATGACTCTTAACTAATAGGTTGTGATGCTAAAATATCCTGTTCTGATAGAATAGCAGGAGAAAAAACACAGCTAAATTGAACTAATAAAATGCAACCCCTTAAACTATGTGTTAGTTTTTTTTTTTAATGTTAATGTTAACTTAGATTTTATGTTTTTGGAAAAAAAAGTCTCTTATGCTTACCAAGGCTGCATTTATTTGATCAAAATACTGTAAAAACAGTAATATTGTTTTGCTGCTGAATATTTTTAATGAATATGGAGTTCAAAAGAGCAGCATTTATTAGAAATTGATGTATTTTATAACATGATAAATGTCTTTAATGTCACTTTTGATCAATTTAATGCTCCCCTGCTAAATAAAAATATCAATTTAAAATATTAAAAATCAATTCATGAATATATTTACACTGTCTTTTCTTTGGCAGGTGGTGCTTGCAATGCCTTATGATACTCCTGTGCCTGGGTATAAAAACAACACTGTGAATACTATGAGGCTGTGGTCTGCCAAAGCTCCTAATGATTTCAACCTGCAAGAATGTGAGTCCACACAATGATTATGCATTTATACACACACACGCGCACACACACACACACACACACACACACACACTCTCACTCTCTCAACAGACCTTTGTCCAGTACGTCACATGTGTTTTGGTACAATTTCGGCTGTATCACTGAAAGTAAGTGACACCCTTGGTACTGGTTTGGGGATCCCTGCTTCTGTGTGAGCTAAGATTGTTGCAATATTGTTATGATTAAAATTCATTACAGTATGCTTGAAAGTCCTAGTATCATTGAAATAGTGTGTTGTATTACTTTTAGTGTGATCTAGTCTAAACTTACCTTCTTACTTGAGTTTAACTTGTTTCCTGGGAGAATGGTTTCTGTGTAGAATACTAAATATAGCATTCTTGCAGCAGCACAGAAACAGGAGAGCAGCTGGCAGCAGGCCAGCGTTACCCATAGATACGCTTGCTTTTGAGAGGGTCCTTCATGATTGTCGGGCCTCTACACAGAATATCTCATTCTACAATAGACATATGCGCCCAAATTAAGTTATATTTCCACATTAAAACACCACATTCCTTAAATTTAACTATAATTTTCCAAATGTGTAGATTGTCCTCTGCAAATAGTTGTAAGTGGCAATTCTTTTCTTTTTTTCTTTTCTTTTTTTTGAGAAGAAATTAACTTTATTCAGCAAGGTTACAAAAGATAAATAAATGCTGTTCTTTTGAACTTTTTAATTTTAAGAATCCTGAAAAAAAAATCACTGTCTGTGACAACAATAGTAGTGTGGCTAAATTGTTACTGTGCATGCTGAGAGTATTTCTGTCTGTAGTATCATTGATTTATAATGCAAAAAAACACTTTGTAGTTAATGTGGGAGATTACATCCAGGCTGTATTGGACCGAAACCTGGCAGAGAATATTTCCAGAGTGCTCTACCCCAATGACAATGTAAGTGCACACACATTTCAATACTATAAAACACATGGTGAGGTATCTGTGTGTGCCTGATGGAGAGAATGTGAAGAGAGAGAGAACAGAGAGTAGGAATTTGTGATATATGATATGTGTATTAGTTACCAAAATATCATTTGTGTATATTTAGACTATGTAGATGCTGGTATGCAACATATGGTTTAGCGTACTGGCACAAGCAGACTGAAAACTCTTATCTTGTGCAACAGTGCCACAGATATGTGTAATGCAATGAGGAAGTATGAAACTGTAATATGGAGTCCTGAGCAACAGTTGGCTTATATGTCATGATTCACTAGTGTATATTGTTATTGTTCACACAGCTATTGAACCATACAGCCAGAAAACACAATGCCTGGTTATTCTATCAGAAAAACTGATAGCCAATGAAATTTTTTGCTATTTGTAAAACTTTGAGTCTGTATATTAATTAATTAATTTCTTTGTATGTGCATGTGTAAGTTTTTTGAAGGGAAGGAGCTCCGTTTGAAGCAGGAGTACTTTGTGGTGGCTGCTACTCTGCAGGACATCATCAGACGCTTTAAATCTTCAAAGTTTGGCTGCCGGGATCCCGTGCGCACCTCTTTTGAGACTTTCCCTGAAAAGGTGATATTACATTAACTATGTTCAATTGGTTGCTGTTTTTAAATTTGACTTTTTTTTTTTTTTTTGTTCAATTCAACCTATGTCCTTCAAAAAAGTATAACGCTTTCAAAACTCTCTCTCAGGTGGCGATCCAGTTGAATGATACTCATCCAGCTCTGGCGATTCCTGAACTCATGAGGATCCTGGTGGATATAGAGCAGCTAGACTGGGAAAAGGTGTGATGTTCAGGCTGTCAAACTGAGTGTTATGATAATGGAGTAATATTTACTAATAATTCATGGGGGGAGTTTGTCCTGCATTTTTTGCTTATTCATGCTGACAAGAGTAATAGACATAGTAATGCTAATGTAAAGAAAAGTATTGTTCACACAGCCAGCCAGCTCAAAATAATGTCAATTTTATGTCAAATTTTTTTGGAAACTTATTTTATTTGTTGATTTCAATTTATTTTATGTCATTTCTATTTTTAATAAGTTATCAAAATTAGCATTTATGTATGTATGTATGTGGGTAGGCATGGGAGATCACCACAAAGACATGTGCGTACACAAACCACACAGTGTTACCTGAGGCTCTGGAGCGCTGGCCCATCTACATGTTTGAGAAACTTCTGCCACGACACCTGGAGATAATCTACGAGATCAACCAGCGGCATCTGGATGTGAGGATACGCACATACACTAACTCAAGATCATCAAGATGTTGTTAAATGAACCGGTTTATCTGATTGAGTCTCTGTTGTAGAGAATTGCTGCACTGTATCCAGGCGACAGTGATCGTTTGCGCAGGATGTCTCTGATCGAGGAGGGCGAACCAAAGAGGATCAACATGGCCCACCTTTGTGTGGTCGGCTCGCACGCTGTTAATGGAGTCGCACGGATTCACTCAGACATTGTCAAAACCACTGTGTGAGTAGAGTGCATCAGCCATTATACAAAAATATTTGACAGCAGAATGATGCAATTAAGATTATTTCTTTTATTACAAATACTATTATTATCAGAATTAATTATTTCGAGGGAGTTGTTTTTTTTTTTTTTTTTTTTTAATGTTGGAATGAAAAATGTAGTTCTATGCAGAGACAGTAGTTAGGTCAATTATATATTGACATAGGTTTTATTTTTCCATTGGTATTGTCTAGATATTAGGCATTTAGAACTTGGAGTCATATCAAGAATTATATTTTTTATATATATATTATATTATAATATAATATATATATATATATATAATATATATATATATATAATTATTTTATTTATTTATTTTTCATTTTTATTTTTTTTGTGGTTTAAGATTTAAGGACTTCTGTGACATTGAGCCAGAGAAGTTTCAGAACAAGACAAACGGCATCACACCTCGTCGCTGGCTGCTGCTCTGCAACCCCGGCCTGGCTGACATCATCGCAGAGGTGTCCTTCTTAACTACTCTTTCTTGCTCTTCCCACAGAGGTTTTCGTTCTGTCCCTCACTATCTTATGCTTGTTTTCCTTTCAGAAAATTGGTGAGGACTTCCTGACAGATCTTTTCCAGCTAAAGAAACTTTTGGACTTTGTTGATAATGAAATGTTCATTCGGGATGTGGCCAAAGTGAAACAGGTCTACATTTGTTGTTGTTGTTGTTGTGTTTGGTATTTGTGAATTATTGGAGTCTTTTTCAAAAATTTTTGGCTTCATGATTTATTTATTTACGTATGTATGTATTTATTTATTTTTTAGGAGAATAAGCTGAAGTTTGCAGCGTATCTGGAGGATGAGTACAAAGTAAAGATAAATCCTGAGTCCATCTTCGACATCCACGTCAAAAGAATCCATGAGTACAAGAGACAACTGCTCAACTGCCTGCATGTCATCACTTTATACAACAGTAAGAATTACACAGAAAAACACAGGAATGTGTTCACACTGGTTGATCAGTGCCTGAACACTGCTACCTGTCTGTGGACAGAGGAACTAACCAAAGATATTGCACTTTTATTAATATTGGTTTGTCTTTTACTGATATGATACTTTTACTGAGGTTTTTATTTTTTTTTTAATTTTTTAATTTTAATTCAGTTGGATATATAGATGTCTCTTCAATAGCTGTTTTCTTTTTTGTTGTATTGAAAATATTCTATGAAAAAAAAAAAAAAAAAAAAAAAAAATATATATATATATATATATATATATATATATATATATATATATATATATATATATATATATATATATATATATATATATATATATTATATATTTATATTTATATTTTTTGTTTTTCAGAATTACATTGGAGTTTCCTTTTATAAATAATTCTAATTAGTGAGTGATTAGTGAGTGGTCTTATAAATTATTCATATTTTTTTTTTCGCTCTGCATTTTCTAGGGATTAAGAAAGAACCAAACAAGAAGTTTGTTCCCAGGACAGTAATGATTGGAGGAAAGGTATGTGTATTCAGTTTAATTCAATTAAAAATTCTATTATTATTATTATTATTATTATTATTATTATTATTATTTAGGTATGTAGATAATGGTCATAACTGCATATGACAAAAGCTGGGGTTCTCAAACCACTAGAGGGCCTCAGCAAACTTCTGAGGGGGCTACAGGTTGATTTAATGAAGTCAAGATATATTAAGATATAATAAAATAATCAAACTTAAATGAAATTATAAAAAAAAAAAAAAAAAAAAAAATCCCCCCTCAGGAACAATTGTTTTATTAAAGAATGTACTATTCCTGAAACTTCTCGAATCATGAAATATATTTTTCATGATTTGATTTAATAGTTAATATTGACACTTGTGGCTTCTGTTGACGTTTGAAAACTACCTGCTTGTTCATATGAGGGACCTTTGAATATTGTACTGGACATTAGGAGGCCTCCAAGTCAAAAAGTTTATGAACCACTGCTTTAAGAGCCCTAAAAGTTCTAAAAGGTGTTTTTTTTGTGTTGTCGTGCACTGCCTCCTGCAGGCAGCACCAGGCTATCACATGGCAAAGATGATCATTAAACTGATCACCTCAGTGGGGGAGGTGGTGAATCATGATCCTGTGGTGGGAGACAGACTCAAGGTCATTTACCTGGAGAACTATAGAGTCTCATTAGCTGAGAAGGGTGAGTAAACAACTGTTGATGTATAGCCAGAAAAATATCAGATCAGATTTAATTTTTTTCAAGATAACATGCAATAATTGAATCAACAATTATTTTTGCTATAGATGCATTAGTTTTTTTTTTTTTTGTTTGTTTTTTTGAATGTTACAAATTATGTGCCGAGTATGAGACTGAATGTGTTGTATACTTTGTTTTTCAGTGATCCCTGCTGCCGACCTGTCCGAGCAAATCTCCACGGCAGGTACAGAAGCCTCCGGTACAGGGAACATGAAGTTCATGCTTAATGGCGCTCTGACCATCGGCACCATGGATGGCGCTAATGTGGAGATGGCAGAAGAAGCTGGAGAGGAAAACCTGTTCATCTTTGGCATGAGGGTGGAGGATGTGGAGGCCATGGACAAAAAGGGGTGAGAAAGATTGAATGGATAGAAAGAGGATAAAACAGGAAACACGGAAGCTTTAGGCTGGAGGACTGATGTAATCAAACTATGAAAGAAAATTATAGATATAAGTCCCTGGATGTGAAATTTATTATTTTAGATTCTGTCTTTGTGAGAACATTCTAAGCTAAAATCAGTAATTGCTCCTTCTGACTGGATTTGTATTGTAGTACTTACCAATATTTAGATATTGTCAGTTTTCTTTTTTTATGTGCTTTTGGCATTATTGTTATTTTTATTTTGTAACATATTTCTAGTTTTTTGCTTCTATATAATATTTTATTTTTATTTCAGTTACCAAAACAGTTTTATTGGTGTTGTTTTTAGTCTACAATAATAACACTGTTTGTGATCTAGATACAATGCCAGGGAATACTACGAGCGTCTGCCTGAACTGAAGCAGGTGATGGATCAGATCAGCACTGGATTCTTCAGCCCCAAAGAGCCTGAACTCTTCAAAGACGTTGTCAACATGCTCATGAATCATGACCGGTGAGTGTTGAAGAGTTCAGTTATTTTTATTTATTTATTTTTTTTAAAGTTTGCATTTATTAGTGTGGCTTATACAGGTGTATATATAATTTTTGTTTATACATAAAGGAAATTTGCTACGGTTTTATTTTTAAATTTTACCCTAATATACTGATGTTTATAAAATTCATAGCTATTTTATGCAACAATTCAGATTTATTTATGCTTTAGTAAGAGGTGCCTGACTTCTGTTTTTCTTTCTTAGGTTCAAGGTGTTTGCAGACTATGAAGCTTATATCAGCTGTCAAGAAAAAGTTAATGAACTCTACAGGGTGAGTTGAGATTTTTGGTGGTTTACCAATATGGGGTTTTCAGTGGCTGAGCCCAGGGTGTCAGTAGTAATATTCAGTTGTTCCATTAAATGCAAAATTGTTTATTTTTCAAAGCTCTAATATAATATATAATTTTAAAAAATTACATTTACAAAAAATATGGTGTATATAGATTTTCCATTTTCTATTTTTAATTATATTATAAACTATTAAATATTTATTTGTTTGGAAATATGGCCTGACACAAGGAGGCGCTAAAACACATCTGTTAATGGTTAGCCAGTGTTCACTGACTGATTGATCTACAGTACTTAAAGGAACACTCCACTTTTTTGAAAATAGGCTCATTTTACAACTCCCCTAGAGTTAAACAGTTGAGTTTTACCGTTTTTGAATCCATTCAGCCGATCTCCAGCTCTGGCGGTAGCACTTTTAACTTAGCTTAGCATAGTTCGTTGAATCAGATTAGACCATTAGCATCTCGCTCAAAAATGACCAGAGTTTCGATAATTTTAATATCGAAATAATCAAGGAACTTTGCTGCCGTACCATGGGTGCAGCAGGCGCAATGATTTTACGCAGTGCTACCGCTGAATGGATTCAAAAACGGTAAAACTCAACTGTTTAACTCTTGGAGTTGTAAAATGAGCCTATTTTCAAAAAAAGTGGAGTGTTCCTTTAAGACTATAAATCAGTCTATCACTACTCAAAGTGTATAGCTGACATTTGATGTATTGGTAAAACTGCTTTCACAGTTATTTTCCAATAGCAACTTTTTTTTTTTTTTTTTTTTTTAGCTTAAATTTTTACTGTCCTTCATTATATGTAAAATTTCCAAATCTTTTCATCAGAACCCAAAACAATGGACCAAAAAGGTCATCAGAAACATTGCTGCTTCTGGAAAGTTCTCCAGCGACCGCACCATCGCAGAGTACGCACGTGAGATCTGGGGCGTAGAGCCGTCTGACGTCAAGATCCCGCCACCTAACGAACCACGTGAATGAGTTGCCCACTCCACATGATGGTCTTATGGTGTCCACTGGGTCTGCTTGCCTGTTCCTCAAGCTTTCCCAGTGTGCTGGTGTGCCTTGACTGGTGTGCCTGATTCAGATTCAGGTTTCTCTCACTATGCATAACACCATGTGGAGCCTCTTTGAACTTCATCAACATACACACAAAAAAACTAACTCTTTCATGTGCACTTACACGGTAGTAGGTTTTAAATCACTGTTACTTTCACGTGCCCATACTCAATTATCAATCATCATGGTTTCCATTATGCAAATTCAATTTGTTGGTCGTCTGAGACTAATTTATTAAAGCTTTGTTTTGTCAAAACTTAGTCTAGTTTCAGTTTCAGAGGTATTTATGCATCAACTGTTGTAAATTCTCAATTTTTGTGCATTCCTGATAGCACTGATTATAACAGATCACTGTAGGACCGAACAAGTATTTTTGAGTATTTTATGAAGCCAAAACAGCAACTGGAAACCATTGGAGACTTGAGTAACATTTATGTCCTAGAATATTTCTTAAATATGACAAAATATTTGACCTGCAACCACCTTTGGTCTGTTTAAATTCAATAAAATAGTCTTTTTGCCTTAAAATACGTGATGTAACTAGTCAGAAACAGTCTCAAAAGTAACAAATGCAAACCGCATTGATGTAATGACTCCACAATGCATGTGATGTGGTTGTTCGGTGTCCAAATGATCTTTTTATTCAAGCTTTCAGACACAGGTTAAAGGGTGCCTTGTGTGCATACTGTGCAATATTAACAACAATAGCAGTACACATCCCTTTGTAAATGCATTTTAAAATAATGAGAATAGAGGATATATGGCAGCTGGCTGATGTAAACTCATGGGAATTCATCATGTGTGTCATTTAAATAGTGTTATAGTTGCTTTTTTTGTCAGAGTGGAAGCTGATTCAATTTACTGTACTATTTCACATAGTATTACCAAATGATGTCCTATTGTTCATTTTACAAAGCAGCTTAAACTTTGGCAAATGGAAATTCATAAAGCAAACCCTGGCTTGAGTTTCAACTCTAAACAGTATTTCGGATTGCGGTCTGTCATTTTAATGTATGCTTATGGAAGTGACTTTGAACATTCACACATTGTACTGAGGCCTTGTTTTCTTGCTACATTTTACACAAGTACTGTATACAATTAATGGTGTTAAAACCATGTTAAGGAATAATAAAAATGTTGAAAACAAAAACAGTATGCTGTTGACTTATTGACTAAAGGTAACTGAAGGTATAATCTGTTCATTGTTTTAAAGGTCGAATGCAGATGTCATGTTGTAATGCAGTATTCATATCATTCAGAATAGCAATGAATGGTTTGAACGGTTGCCGGGTGTGGTAAAAGTGAACACATGAATGAGGTAGTGAGGTAAACCTGATACGTAAATAAATCGGCCTATCAGCTTGTTCATTCAGCAAAAATACCCCAAGCTTCCTATATATGCCTCTCTGTACTGCTTTAACTGGATTTAACCAGTCCTTGCCAAGTAAAATTATTCAACCGGTCATTGTGGTTTGTAAGGGGATTATATGTACAAGAAGAACAGGTTAATGCTAGACTTCACAACTTTTAACAATGGAGCTTTTTCTACAAACTGAGATCCAAATGCAAGGTTCTTTTTTTTTTTTTTTTTTTTTAAGAGCCTCCCTTAGTTTATAGCCTACATTTTTTTTTCTGCTGTCTGTAAAATAAAAATAAAATAAAATACAGTTAAAAAGTGTAATACAGATATTTATAAAGTGAGGAAATTAGAAGAAAATAAACTAAAAATTGCCCTCCTGAGATTCAGTATAAAAAGCCTTTAAAATAATGGATATCAGAAAGCATACATTTCCAGTCTTTTATTGTTTACAAACAAACATACTGTACTAACATCTGTGCATGTGTCCGGTAAAGTTTAGCAGCTTAGAAGAAAACAAACACTGTAAACCACTCATGATATAGTCTGCAAAATGTAACAGTTGTTGTTGAAATAACTGGGCAGTATTTCATTTCATTACAAAAAAAAAATATTTTAAAATATAACAAGTGCTGAATTCAAATATGCAAAGTTTGGTCAACATCAACAAAGACGGCAGAATAAAATCTGTGTTCAGAGCAGTAACATCCAAATATTCTGTGGTCCATATTACATTCTAGTACAATGGAATATATAAGTGAGCGGCTTCATATTTATATAGGGTTGTTTTTGGTCTTACATATGGTTGTCCTTCAGCTTTAGGTAATATTACTGCACTTCTCTAGGACCTGGTGGTCTCGCTAAAATGATCATTTCTACATCATTTCTACATAGTCCTTCACAAACTAAGAGATTTTGCTTGTGTTTCTCTTTCAGTGCATCAGTCACACACCGGCAGAGGAAAACAAAAATTGATACAATTTCTTTCTGAGACTAACATCAATAACATCAGCGGAGAGCCTAGATCTACCATTGAAGCTTGCACGCACACATGACCTTATCATTATCAGCCCTAAAAAAAATAAAAACTTAGAAATATTTAAAAAAAACAAAAAAACAAAAAACAAATATAACCTGACACACAGAGCAACAATACAGCAGATCTTGAGTCTCAAAGGGGCTGTATTACAGTGAAAATTACTTTAAATATGCAGATAAGAATTGTCAGATGGTCAGTGCACATTGTGAGGAAAATATATTCATCATATTTACATGACAAGACATTAGAGCAAATCAAAGATGTGTCATTATTGCTCAGTTTCGTGGAGTCATGGATCTTGGTATTCAACTAAGTCCTTGACTTGAGTATTGCCTCATTTACTTTGTGCATGTTAAAATCCATTACACATTTCCACCAAATTAAAGAACACAATTATAAAACATTGCAAGATACACTAAATGTGAATTTTGGGTCAATGGGCTTAAAAAGTTCCAAATCTGGGTTTTGTTTTGTTTTTTTGGAAAGGAATTAATATTTTTATTCAACAAGGAGGCATTAAATTGATCAAAAGTGACAGTAAAGACATTTATAATGTTATAAAACATTTCTATTTCAAAAAATGTTGTTCTTTTAAACTTTCTATTAATCAAAGGATCCTGAAAAAGGCATCATGGTTTCCACAAAAATATTAAGCAGCACAACTGTTTTCAACATTGACAATAAGAAATTTTTTGAGCATCAAATCAGCATATTAGAATATTTATGTGAGACTGAAGACTAGAGTAATGACTGCTGAAAATTTAGCTTTGCCATCACAGGAATAAATTACATTTTAAATTATTAAATAATAATAAAACATTGTAATAATATTTAACAAAATTAGTTTTTACTGCACTCCTGATCAATTAAAAAGCAGCCTTGATGAGCATAAGTGACTTCTTTAACAATATTGTATATCAACAAGTCATTCTTTTAACATTTGTGACTAAGGTTTTTGATTTTGGTATTCAACATTTTTTGGTAATAATTAATTTTATAAGTTTTGTTTTGTTTTATTTTTTGGAAGGTGCAAAGTGAGAGTATAAAGACCAAAGAAAATATGTAACCCACATAACCAAGAAAAGAAAAGGATTTTTTCATACAGTCTTCTGTTGTCTTTTGACTGTGCAACAATCTTTTTTTTTTTTTCCAGTAACAGGCATGCAAACTAGTATTGAGCAACCGAATGCATTAAAATAATGAAACATCTGTGGATTTGGGGAGGGAAATGTCATTTCAAAAGCTCATTCAGTTCTGATGCAGTTGAGTTGCACATGTACCAACCAAACAAAACAGCATAAGCACAATACACAAAACATCGCATAAAAATATCAGAGTTTTAATGCCAAGCAGCACAAAATTCTGCACTTTAAATGTGTTAAAAACATTTTATTGTACACAATTCAAGTTCAACCTAAACAACTCGCTGTTCACATTGCGTGTATTTCAAAATTGAAATAACATCCATGATATTGTTGTTGTTCTATGTTCATAAAAAAGGAGTGAATTGCAGTCAGCAAGCACTGACGATGACATCATTATAGCATGTTGTCCTGCTTTGTCCCTTTGACCGTAATCCTCGTGTGGTCTTTCACAGTGCCATCGCTAAAACTTCATCAGTATGTCTCTCCTTTGAAGAGGGTTGTTGACTTAAGCATTATTTCAGTGCATATCTGCATATTATTTTGCATACTTTGTGCTCCAGCTGCCCCTTCAGATCTGTTACCATGGCAACAGGAGGCGGTGTAAGAAATCACCCAGCCCTGTCACTCTCTTAATGACAATAACTTTCTTCCTCCAGGTTTTAAGTTACATTTTGTTTGTGTGTGTGTGTGTGTGTGTGTGTGTGTGTGTGTGTGTGTTTAACTGAGAGTGTGTGAGAGAGGGCAGTCGGCTGAAATGATCCCGACTACACGTGAGGATGCGGCGCACTGAGAAAATCACTGAGACACAGAGACAAAGACAACAACAACACATTAGACTTCTTAAAATTCCCATCTATTAGAAATAAAACTTTAAACTTTATTTCCAACTGAAGTGCGAAACTAATTATTTGAACTCAACCACCGGGTTTATTGACTGGGGTTTGCAATATTTTTATAAAACATATAATGTTCAATTAAACTAAATAAAAATATATATTTAAATAAATAGAAATTCCACTAAACATACACTGCCATTCAAAAGTTTGGGATCAGTAGGATTTTTAATGTCTTTTAATGGAATCTCTTATGCTCATCAAGGCTGTATTTATTTGATCAAAAATACAGAAAAAAAAACAGTAATATTGTGAAAAATTATCGCAAATACTCCAGTCTTCAATGTCACATGATCCTTCGGAAATCATTCTAATATGCTGATTTATTATCAGTGTTGAAACTCTTGTGCTGCTTAATGTTTTTTGGAACCTGTGATACTTTTTTCTTTGATACTTTGATTAATACAAAGTTAAAAAGAACAGCATTTATTCAATATAGAAATCTTTTCTAACAATATAAGAACTATCACTTACTATCCCTTTTATCAATTTAACACACCCTTGCTTAATAAAAGCATTAATTTCTTTAAAAAAAAAAAAAAGTAGTGTATATTGCAACAAAATTTCAATTTCTATTTCTATTCACTGTTCTTTTTAACTTTTTATTTATCAAAGAATCCTGAAAAAAAGTATCTCAGGTCCAAGAAAAAAATATTAAGCAGCACAACTGTTTCCAACAATGATTATAAATCAGCATATTAGAATGATTTCTGAAGAATCATGTGACACTGAAGAATGGAGTAATGATGCTGAAAATTCAGCTTTGCTTCACAGGAATAAATTATAATATAAAGTGTATTAAAATAGAAAACTGTTATTTTAAATTTCAATAATATTTCACAAAATTAAAGTTTTTTTTCTGTATTTTTGATCAAATAGATACAACCTTGATGAGCATAAGAAACTTCTTTAAAAAATATTAAAAATCTTACTGATCCCAAACTTTTGAACGGCAATGTATATAGTGGTCCTTAAGTATTTTGATGCACACTTTTCAAGAAAATGTTTCCCAAAAAAGTTAGTATTATTTCCAATTATAAAACAATAAATATAAATGTTCAAAGTTAGGATTGCAACCAGTTGGTTGAAAGTAATAAATAAGTAGTAAAAAAATATCTAAGATATGAAGTTAGCTCTAAGAAAAAGTCTTCAAAGATTTATATTGTTATCCAATACAAATTTATATAATTCACATGTGGACTGATGTCCAAATGTTTTTTGGTATATGTAATGTATAATTTAACAACGTAAATATAAAAATGTTGTGATTTATTTTTAATTAATTTAAAATAAAAATATCTTATTTGACAAATGTAATTCAATAATTATATTTAATTGATAATCTAATTTATAAAACTAAACTTTATTACTAAAAATCTCATGCTACTTCATACAAATAATTTAGATCACAGCAGTTCAGTTAACAAAATAACCTCTAGTGTTCTTCCTTCAGAAATGTACAGGTTTGATCATTACAAAAACCTCATCTCAAATAAAACCGGATATCTGTATTCAGACAGAGTTGTCGGTTCAGTACCAGCACAAACTGGAACATATAGACACTGATTTCAGTCTGAAAAATTGTTACAGCTGTTGGTCAGGGACCTGGAGCAGAATGTAAAAAAAACTACACCACCTGGCACAATCCTAAAAATAGCTTGTATTCTCAACCAACAGAATAAAAAGATGAATGTAGCCAAACTGTTTTGTCAGCACTGAGCAGTAGGAAAAAATACAGATAGCAGCAGTTTGTAAAGCATACACACCTGAGTATATTTGGTAGCTGTGGGCTCTTGTAGATGAACTTGTGTCTATAGCCCAGAGAGCTGGGGAACGGGATGAACTGAACCTTATGACCGTTCAGACTCTTGCTCTGAGCCGCCAAATCATATAGCTGTGGATGAAAAGATTATTATTATTATTATTATTATTATTATTGTTGTTGTTGTTGTTGTTGTTGTTGTTGTTATTACAGAGGAGAAAAGACCCTTTTTAAAACAAATCATTAATAGCTACTACAATATAATAATAATAATAATAATAATTATTATTATTATTAATAATAATAATAATAATAATAATAATAATAATAATAATAATAATAATAATAATATTGCTATTATTACCATGACAAATTATTATTATTATTACTACTACTACTACTACTACTAATACTACTCCTCCTCCAGAAGAAAAAAAACAAATGCATTAGCAGCTACTACAATATATTATTATTGTATTAAAATCACCATAGTAATTATTATTATTATTATTATTATACTTCAAATAGCTATGAGTAGCACTGTAGTTCTATTTTATGAAGTACAATAATATTTGATAATATTAATGAAAGTAATAAAGTGATACCAGTGGTTTATATTGAAAGGTTTATAAGTTTAGATTCTTTCTGAACAAAGCAAAAACAGTTTTACTGTAACTTTGTACTATTTTTACTGTAACTTTGTACTATTTTTACTGTAACTTTGTACTATTTTGTTTGTATATCAGTATATTCTTTTGTTTGCCATAAGACAAGTTGTTTAATTAATTTAAAAAAAAACATACATGCCATATGTGCTTAACAACAAATCTAACCAAAATCAAATCAAAAGTCAAATCTACCAACACCATCATAACGAGTGATCAAATTATTGTGATCCAAGTATAATGAGCCTATCAGCTATTTTACAATAGCTCTGAATATGGCTCATCCAATCTGAATTTAGAGTCTGAAATATCCATTTTATAGTTTTAAATGAACCCTTTCATCGTCTGACACTGATGTTTTACCTTCTTTCCCAGCTGGAATGGTACGACTGTGTCATCTTCTGCATGCAGGATCAGAACCGGACAGGATATGTGGTTGACACTAAGAGACAGACACAATTCAATGGTTTGAGATACTTCAAACTCAAAATAAGTACTGCCTTACAGGAATTCAGGACATAGAACTGATTTTTTTAAAGTGTGGGACCTTCCACTAGAGGTTTGTGTAATGAATTACATGATCACTTCATCTATGACTCAAGAATCAATGCCCACATGTGGCTGAACACTAAAACGGTCTATTTATACACATGCACATTAAGTCTGTTTCTAAGCAAGTTCTCAGAGGAAGATGAAGCCGCTAGAGTGTGAAAAAGCTACATAAGAGAGACCCGAGATGATTATCTCAACACAGCTGCAAGGACACAGTGCTGTATAAACACGCAACAGTCTTTGTAGGTGGACACGGAGTAAACAATCACTCACACATAAACTTACAGAGAAATAAGACTAAAATAACCTACTTCTCGTCACTGGCAAATCGGATATCATTTGCAGTTATAGAATCCAGGAAGAACCAGTCAAAGCCTGGTAGATATCTGTAAACCTGTTCAAATTAACATATATGAATGTTCAAGGTTAGTTATGTTTATTTGTTTCACAGTATGTGAGATTGAACAGGAACTTGGTTTCTCACCATAGAGAAGGGATGGCTCTTGGCTTCCTCTCTGATATTGGTAAAGGGTGACTCTAAAATTAGGGCGTCTGGGGGCGTTCCTGTAAGCACAAAGGAAGGAAGTCTGCATCATTCCTTTATGTTTAAAACAGTGGCTCAACTACAGGCTTATGTAACTAAAAGACTTATTAGAAGTGCTTGGCAATTACATTAGTTCACTCTTAATCCAGTTAAGTCAGTGCCCATGAAAGCCCGTCTATTTCTGAAACGTCAACACAGTCACCGCTTACGTACTGTACTAACAAGAAATAAAGAAATTATATTCCTAAACTTTTTCTTTAGGGAACTTCATTCATTGTTCACAATATGAGCAAATTATAATTATTATCAATTCATTTTAACCAAACATACAGCTTTAGTTATTTTACACTCTTAATTTGAATTTTCCATGACTTATCCAGTTATTTTTGATGATTAAAAATTTCTTTTATAACTTAACATGCTGATTTGGTGCTGAAGAAATGCTTCTTTTTTTATATATATATTTTTATTAGACATTTTTGTAATATTATGTCTTTACTGTCAATTCAATTCCATGCATCCTTAATAAACAGAAGTGTTCATTTCTTTCAAAAAAAAAATAAATAAATAAAAATTGTAATGACCCCAAACTTTTGAACAGCACTATATACGGACTACAGAAATTTCAATGACCATTTAGAATTTTATTAATTTCTGTAACTTTTCCAGGTCTTGAAATCACATTTCAAGATTTCCAAGGACTGTGTGAAGCCTGATCATTATTTAGTCCCTTCATGAATTTTCCTCATAAGGACATGTACACAAGAAGGTTATGCTTTTCTTTTGGGACATTATTCATGAGTTCTCATGAATGATAATTAGGTGACATAGCGTTCATACATGTATTCAAAGTGATTTGTAAATGGCTGCTTGCCATTGACAGATAAAGCCACTGTTGGAAGTTTCTTCTTGGTTTTAAGCTGTAGTTTCATGCTGCTGCCTACTATGTGTTTTCAGTTGCAACATCCCAGCCCATAAGAAAACACAAATGCATGAATGTATGTTTGCGTACCCCTGTCACACAGACGTCTCACTAGGTTAGTGGCCACTCTGGAAAAACAGGAATGTACAGCATCAGCAACAGTTCAAAAATACCACAGGAAGTTACACAATCAATTCCTTTATGTCAAAGGACAGTTAAAATATTATTCCAAGAACTAGAAGATCCACATCTAGAAAAAAAACACCATCAACAGTGCTCTTTTAGAAAGACCAGGCGAGTTCATCTCACCCTGTGCCAAGTGAGTGACCCCAGATGTACAGGGGCTTCTGGCCAATCCGCTGCTTTATCCACTGGTAGAGGAATAGAGCATCTGACGTCATCCCTTTCTCCGAAGGGCTGCCCTCAGAGTCACCCCAACCTGCACAAACAAACAAACCCACATTGTGCTTCACTCCGAGACTGGGAATGGGATTCTGACTTAGTAATAGGATAGTGCATTAAAATTGACACCCAACATACCTCTATAATCGAATGTGACTACATGGTAGCCTAATGAAGTAAGAACCTGCAGAGACACACAGACAAAAAAAGTGTCTATCATTAACTCAAACAGACAAATGGACAATATGACAAGCAGTTCTTTTAAATCTTAAATGTACACTACCTTTCAAAATTTGGGGATCGGTAGATTTTTAAAAATGTTTTCATTTGCTCACCAAGGCTGTATTCATTTGACAAAAATACAGTAAAAACAGTAACATTGTCAAATACTAAAATGAAATATATATTTATTGAAATATATTTAAAAATGTAATTTATTCTTGTGATGGCAAATCGGAATTTTCAGGAGCCATTACTCCAGTATTCAGTGTCACATGATGCTCCTTCAGAAATGATTCTAATATGCTGATTTGGTGCTCAAGAATCATTTATTATAATCTATGCTGAAAACAGTTGTCCTTTTATTTGTGTGGAAACATGATCGTTTTCAGAATGAATAGAAAGAATATAGAAATAGAAAAGAACAGTATTTATTTGGAATAGAAATCTTATGTAACATTACTGCCACTTTTTCAAATGAATGCATCTTTGCTGAATAAAAAAAAAAAAAAATTCATAAAAAAAAAAAAAAAAAAAAACAACTTAATGAACCCAAACTTTTGAACGTAGTGTAATGTCAAATTGGGCGGGGGGGGGGCCTTTACCTTGTACAGCTGTACTCTGTGATCCCCTCCTCTGAAACACACATACAATCACACTTAAGTAAAGTGACTAGAGATTTACATTTGATCAACTGCAAATTTATCAAAATATAAATGGTTACAGAGGAAAAACTGGCCATCATAACCGACTCGTACAAAAACACGCACCTCACTGCTAGTACACGCATGACAAATGAAGGCAATATGTTTTCTAAAATCAGCTCAAAATATCCAACAGGTCTGATCTCTGACAACTGGATAGAATCATAGTCTGTGCACATCATACATTACATGACTTGGTCAACTCTGCAGACTGACTCGTCCAGACTGTAAATTGGGGTAAATATCTGTATAGTCTGCAAAAGTCATGTAGTGCATTCCAGCCTTAACCTTTTGACACTGAGTTGGTTTTAAAAGTTTTGTTGTTCACAGTGTTTGTGTACCTTGTTCCAGCATTGCCATGGAGATACAAGATAACTGGATAACTGGACTGGAAGCTTTTGTCATACCATTCAGCATCTTTTGCCTGAGCCTCCCTCCACATCACTGAAGGTACAGTGTGCCTGAGAGAGAGATGACAGGATATACAAAAGAGATACGCAGCTGTTACAACACTGCTTCCTACGCATTAAATGGTGAAAAGAGGACAGTAAGTAGACATGTGGCAACATTCAAAAGTTTGAGTTTGATAAAATCTTTTGTTTTTGAAAAAAAAAAAAAAAAAGTCTCTTGTGTTCATGAGCCATTTATTTGTTCACAAATACAGTAAAAACAGTAACATTGTGAAATATTAATGCAGTATCAAGTAACTGTTTTCTATTTTAATATATTTTAAAATGTAAATTATTCCTGTGATGGCAAAGCTGAATTTTCAGCAGCCATTACTCCAGACTTCAGCATCACATGATCCTTCAGAAATCACTCTAATGTGCTGGTTTAATAATAATAAGGACTGTTTCTTGAGCAGCAATGTTGAAAACAGTTGTGCTGCTTAATATTTTTGTGGAAAATTGTGATTTTATTTCATTTTATTTAGGATTCTTCTGAAAGTTCAAAAGAAAAGCATTTATTTGAATTTTTTGTAACATTGTCACTTTTGATCAGTTTAATACATCCTTGCTGAATTTAAAAAGAGTATTAGTATTAATTTTTTTCAAAAAGAAAAAAATCTTACTGACCCCAAACTTTTGAACAGTAGTATATTCTTAAGACTGTTCACTTCACCAAGACTTCATTATCAATACTGAATCTGACCAGTGCACAGACAAGATTATTATGCAGAGAAAACTACAGCATCAGCTGCAGGAAGTTTATGTGGCCCTTCCCACTGTTACTCAGTAAAAGTCAAACACACACACACACACAGTCACACCCAATGGCCTGCAGCCACGGGCCTGTGCAGTCCTCTGTCACTACAGATTTACACACTTTGGGCCACAGGCTGCGTTTCAATAAGTGCAGGTCTTTTTCCACGCCCTTCAGAAAGACAGCCATGCCCATAAGGCAGATAGAGAGGGACAGAAACCTGTAGGGTAGAGAACGTGAGGACAGAGAGACAGACAGGCACAGGCAAAGAGATGAAGGGTGGAGGTAGGCCAGGCTGTGTCTGTATTTTAGTCGTAGTCTGTGTCTGTGCTCTCACCACACTCCAATGCTGATTCCCTCCTCCGGCTGCAGGTAGAAGTTGCGAGTGTGATTCAAGCCCTGATCCTGCGGTCTCTTCAGATCTATAAAATACGGCACTCGCACTGAAAGAGAGAGACATAGAAAGATAACAGTCAACATGAAACTCAATCTGATGTATTTCTGAGTTAAACAGGATATTCCACAGGAAAAAAAGTAGGTCAGGACTTGATTTTTTTCCATTGGGAATTGATGGGAAAATGGATAAAGTTGTATTGTGATTATGAAATGTTACTTTTTTAAATTAACACTTTTAATCAGCTAGGATCCAATAAATTGATCAAAAGTAACAGTAAAAAGTTTTATAATGTTACAAAAGATTTTTATTTAAAATAAATGCATTCTTTTCAAATCCTGAATCCCGAAAAAATCATGGTTTCGGTTTCCACAAAAATATTAAGCAACACAACTGTTTGACAAGTGTTACTATCATTGATAATTTGATAATAATAAGAAATGCTCTTAAGCAGCAAATCAGCATATTAGAATGATTTATGAAGGATCATGTGACACTGAAGACTGGAGTAATGAATGCTGAAAATTCAGCTTTGCATCATGGGAATAAATCACATTTCAAAACATACTCAAATAAAAATGGCTATTTTAAATTGTAACAATATTTCACAAAAATACTGTTTTTACCGTATTTTTTGTCAAATAAATGCAGCCTTGGTGACCAGAAGAGACTTCTTTCCAAAACATTAAAAAAAATCTTACAGACACCAAACTTTATCGTTAATGTACGTACAGAAGCCTTAAAATGTACAGTAGCAAAAAATAATTGTTCAATTCTACTGTAATTATAAATTCTATTGTTCGCACAAAGAATATGTTGTTCTGTACATGTTAAAAAGTGTAAAGCTATTCTGTAAAGTACAGTTCAGTCAGTTCCTGATGAGGTTTAACTTTATATTTTCTTCAATAAAAACACATTTTGGCAGAATAATAAAGTGTTTATAATAATAGAGAACATTTACAAGTTATCATGCTGGTAAATAATTTCACACAAAATTTTTTACAATTTTTCAAACTGCCCTGTCTCGCCTGAGAATGGAAAACAGTCATGTAAATTTAAATTATGACTGTTTTTGCTGCAAAAAACTCTGACTAACATCAAATTTGCAATTTAAGAACAGAAAGTGTGCCACACACATTAGCTCAGACTGCAAACAGAAGCAGAATATAGTGTGGCGAAACACATCAGCTGACAGAAACAGTGTGACACTGCTGACAATGCTAATGCTAACATCAGCCCAAAACACCACAGAACATGACTAATATCAGAGAAATGAAACTATGATGTGGCAAGTTGCAACATAAGAATTATCTGATAAAACTGAGAGGCGTGTGTGAGAGGCTGTTGAATTGAGACAGGATCTCAGCAGCAAACAGAGTGGGCATTTATCTGGATTGATGGATAAATGACGGCTTTGTTTGGTCGTTTCAGCAAAAGGCTGACTATGGATGCAAAGTGCAACTGTACATCAAACAAAGCTTTCAAAACGTCTTATTAAATGTCATGAGGTCCAGCAGATTCTGTTCTGTGATGGACATCATTATAATATACAAAAAGACATGTTGAAAAACAGGTGCTGAGGCATCAGTTCTTAAGCACAAACAGAGCCTGTGGGTCGTTATATTGATCAAAAGTGACCGTAAAAACGTCCCCGGTTACTGAATGTAACCTTGGTTCCCTGAGAAGGGAACGAGACAATGGTGCCCAAGCGCGTGAAAATTGGGGGGCGTGAAAAAAACCTCGGACAATGAGTGTTCTCCGCCGTTGCGAAGAGGTCCACCAAGTTTTCTACCACAAAAATGTAAGTGTCTAAAGCATACGCACAGTTCCATTGAATGATTAATGTGTTTTCACAATGTCATTGAAACGAATGTATGAAGAAAACTGTTAAAATAACCACAGCATTAACAACAACCTTGAAATAAGAGCGCAAGGTTTATCTGTCAATCAGATGCACAAGTAGCATTTGTTGCTATACGAAACAGACATCGGGCACTTTTTCTTTCAGAATCATCATTCACCGATGGAGAGGAAAAGTTAAATACCATAGTATTTTATTTTATGAAAATGAGCTAAAGAAATTTTTGCACTGAAATATAAGTGATCTTGGCTTGTAGAACTTAAGACGTGCCAGGAAATGCCTAATATGGACAAAGGCAGCTGCAGCTAAGCTGAATAAAATGAACAGGTGAAACATTAAGACAATAAACACAATAAATAAATAAAATTCATGAATGATGCAGTGCTAATTGACATATTTATTACAGTACAGAAACGATAAAGTTTTCTACCTTATTCTGTGCAGGAAATTGAAATAAACAATCATGAAATTGCCATTAGGAAAAAATTATAGATTACAAATGATTTATTATTGTCCAGCAGTGTATTTGATTTATTTATAGCAAATTCAAAGTAAGAGATAAGAAAAGAATTTCTTGTAAAAAAATAAAAATAAATAAAAAATAATACATACATAAAATTATTGTATTTGACATTTCTGTCACTTCTGAAATGATGGCTACACACCTGGTGTGACAAAATGTTAGCCTATACATAATACTTTTAAAGCTCTTTTTTTAAAATCTTGGCATACATAAATTTCTACATATGCCATATCACACCATAGCATCATTAAACTAGCATCTAACAATGGACAAAAGTGTTTTTTTTCTCTAACCTATGGTTCTCGAACCATAAAGGCTGTTGTGTAATTTGCCCTCTGACTAAGCATTTAAAGAATTTAGGGGAAGCATTTACATAATCCTGTGAATGCACTGAAAGAATGCATAGTCGAATCGTTAATCGAATCGAAAACCTGTGAATCGAATCGATTCGCTGTCTACCCAAAGATTCACAGCCCTAATATAGAGGTCACACCTCTGGGGTGTCAAAGAGCCAATGGTGACTTTCACTTTTGGAGGGAAAGTGTACGACTCTTTGTCTCTGAATATAGTAATTTGCATATGTAATTTGCCTGGGGTTAATTCAAAAACTACTAAAGATTCTTAGGACACTAATATGTTGCAAGGGCTTTCCTGGATGTCTGTGGAATGTCTGTGACACACTGGCACACTTGGGTGAACACCAGAGAGAGAGAGGCAGAAGGCAAATGCAAGTACCGAGGTGTTAGGCTATTTGAATGGGGAAAGGCTAGGCCGTGTAAGGTGTGAATAGCTGGTGAAGGGCAGCTAGTGAGGTAGGGTGCTAAGAACACAAGGAGAGGGTTTGAGTAACTTTGTTGACAGGGCTGTAAGCACGGGTCAGCTGCTGACCGGGCTATACGTATGGTCAAACTATTACTCAAAGCACTGATGGTTCACAGGTTTGGTCACTATGAAGGTATACAAAACTGAAATAAAATCAGGAAGAGACAGAGGGAGAAGGAAGGGCTTTCCTTATTTAGTTTAAGCTAGGAGATATGACTAAGCAGTTATCACTTGTTCAAAGGAATGTAGCAGGGGCATAAAACCTAGGGGACAGTTAGCTACGCTAGCAGGGAAACATCAACCACCTCAAGGTAAACAAACAGAAACAATAGGAAGTGTTTCTAAGGAGGGGTATAGAAGAAACAGGAATTAGGCTACTAATAACCTGTACAGCTCATTAAGGAGACAACAGTTGCTAGAACTGCTCTAATCCTATACCGAGAGGGAAGATGATGATGGTCGAATAACTAAAATAAGGTAAAGGTAAAATGAAAATGTCCTAATAGCTTTAGGAAACTAAAAGGAATAATAAATAAACAAATCGATTTAATTAAATCTCAGATTATTAATGAAATAAAATCAAAAGAGGTAGAATAAAGTCAAAAATAAAAATAACACAAATAGAACCAAAGTATGTGGAGAGGGACCGACCTAACTGAGTCTAAACAGAAGGTGATAGCATAACCAGGAAGTGAAACCAAGAGTGACGGGGAGAGAGAGAGAGGAGGAGTGGTTCAGATGCTACACTTTACACTCACACAGTGTCAGTTAGTCGGATGCTAACAGCTAACAGTTGAGGTAAAGGGCTTAGCTTAAATGCCTGTGCGGCTGCTACAGAGTTAGCTTTGGCTACACTCAGTTGTTTGTTTACACAAGGGTCTGTGACGTTGGTGCTGTTATCAGATTGAACCGGAAGAGGCTGCTCTCAACTTCCGGGGTCAGATGTTGCTAAGAGACCGATGCGAGCTTACAACACATGCAAGTGGAGCAGAACTTGCGCTGCTGTAAACACGCATGGGAAACTCACGCGCAGTCAATTATGACGTATCGTATACAACTTCTTTCACAAATCAAAACAGCACATTCACTTTACAGACGATGGCAATTACTAGTTAGCTAGGCTAGAATTACACTATTAATTCGCTAATCAATTGCATCACTTCAGTAACTACAATGATACGCGATGGTTACAAGGCCTTAACTCTGGGAGATGAGAAGCATCACTCAAATCACCATTTAATTTAATATCACTGCAAGAGGGATTTCTTCACCACACAGATTAATTTGTGCTGCTAATCTGAGATTTCTTGTCAGAGAAGACTTACACATTTAAAGATGAAATGGGGATTTCTTTGCCCAAAATCAGATTATTTTATTCTGGTACCATATATACGGGCTGCTATTTCTTCTGAGATTTCTTCGTCAGAGAAGGCTTACGCTCTACTAACAACAGAAATTAGGATTTCTTCGCTAATATCAGGTTAGTTCCTTATCGTATGATTTAAACACACATTATAGCATTGATAAACTTTCTACTGCTCATTGTAAGGTGCATTCAAGCTATAGTCTATCTGATTTTATCAGAAACTGCATGTGTCAGACGTTAATAAAATTTATGAGACAAACACACAAGTTTGATACTAAGTCTGTTTGCAAATAATGTTTAAACGATTGCCCGCATTCTCCATCATTTCTGTAGCAAATCAGCTCAAAAGGGAAATGTATATAAATAATTACAATTAATTATAATTAATTACAATTATTTACATCGGCTGACAGTAATAACTGTAGCAGAATTAAATTGCCATCAACTGATCTGTTCGTCCAGCGAACATTCAGTGTAAATTCATATCAACTCTAAGAAAGGATATTTCCGTGGCCACAGAAAATACTTTCCTATTAATGCATTAGAGCATGTAGCGAGGGTCAAAATCGTAAAGAGACATTCATTTGCAAGGCAGAACCAGAAACTCATGTAATTTGTGCACACAACTTTTATTAACTAAACGCTAACACACGTAACTAATCTAAACAAACAAACGAAATAAACATACACTCACGCGTACATACAAAGGGGAGCTAAAGTGGATGAATGAAGCCATTAGAGAAACCAGAGAATGCAGTTATGGAAAGAGTCAGTAAACCACCTGAGTAAAACCATCAGCGCCGTTTATAACGGGGTCAATAGCTTATACTACACCTCTGTTTCGTTTAGTTAAATGTACGATACTTGCATTGCCTTGGTCGTTGAACGAGTGTCCGGATGCAGTCTTGGATGAAACTCCAAAAGATGTTATTCTGGCTCGGTGGTAATTGGGAGTTTCTTCCCAGTTAGAAAGTGAAAAAAAGAGCTAAGAAAGAGATCTGCTGAGATCCGAGGATCTTTAGTTGAATGGAAAGTCAAAGCCGCAAGGCCTGGCGCAAAAACTTAAGGGTTGCTGAGGAGCTCACATCCTTCTCATCCTCTTAGGATCTAAAAGAACCGCAGACTGGGAGGCGGGTCACTGATGTGAGAGTTTTATCTGATATAGAGGTCACACCTCTGGGGTGTCAAAGAGCCAATGGTGACTTTCACTTTTGGAGGGAAAGTTTACGACTCTTTGTCTCTGAACATGGTAATGTGCATATGTAATTTGCCTGGGGTTAATGCAAAAACTACTAAAGATTCTTAGGACACTAATATGTTGCATAGGTATCAAGATGTAATATATACTGTCATTAGATCATCCGAAGACGAATTGATAGAGACCAAACATGGTATAAGTGAGGTGATATTAACTAGTGATCTATCATAAGTATGCATAAAACAGTATACAATACACAAGAACATATACAAGAACAGTAATAATATACAAAATGACCTGAAGGATGTGTGTTCATTCAAAGAAAGGTTTTTCTATGGATTAATTAGAGAAGAGTCCATTTTTATGGCATAATGTCTTTCCTACGGTTCAAAGATGGTGAGAGGGAGAATTCTCAACATGCCATTAGGTCATAAAGTTTATCTGGTCTGGCTGAAATGTCCTAGTTGTCACGGTAACCAGGGGCCTGGAGTCATTCACAGACATACTGGCACCCAATATGTGTACTGGGTGAGGGGTCTGTGACTATTTGTTAATATAATGACTAATTGATTGTTAAATCTAATAAAAATTGTGTGTCTGCTTGGTCCAAAGGCTACATAGTTTTCCACCGGAGAGGGTTGGTTCGGAGAGCAGGAGGCAAGTGGGCTTTGCACCGGTGTGGGCTCGCTGCCAGCAGTGCTGGTTTCCATGACCAGTGACCGTTGCTTCTTTTTCTACGGCTCTGGCTGCGGCCAAGCACTGTGTTATAGGGGGCGACACACCCCCCAATTTTCGTGCGCTTGGGCGCCATTGCCCATTGCAGAGCAATGGCGTTAAGCGAATCAGGCTTCAGTATTCTAAGGAGAAAGGTGTTTCCCCAATGCGTCAGCAAAGCTGTACACAACGTCGAGAGACACTTCGAAAGGGAACTTACATTGTTACAAAGGTGTGCATTCGAAAAGTTTCTTTACTAATTTTCAGATGCTACAGGGTGCAGTTATTATATCTCGGCTACAAACGCGTGCGTGACTGAATGTGCCTAAAGAGTTGTTCTGAGCATGCTGAATATTTCACGGGGGAAAATGCAGCGTAACAATCTCCTTGGATACTACATTCCCCTTGAGGCTAAATGCCCTAAGCTTGTCTTTTCACTACATATGCAGCAGCAAAAAATTATGGAAACTGACTCATGTTACCGTATTAAATTTAAAAATCAGCAGAAACTAATGTAGCATCCAAAATAATGACAATTTACATGGAAGTTTAGCTTGAATAAACAAAATGCAAATGCAAAATGACTGGTCTAAATACAAAGGGTTAAACAGGTCAGGCTAGATACTCAAAATGTAAAAGGATACTCACTAAAATGTAAAGAACCTAAATAAATAAATAAATAAATAAATAAATAAATAAATAGTTCACAGAGAGAAGCCTAAATACTCACAAATGTTTACAAAGACTAGACTAAATGCTCAAAGTGCTAAAAACACTGACATAAATACCAAAGTTTACTAAAAATGACCAAAACACTTGCCAAAGATAAAAAAAAAATTATTTCCATTAAAAAAAAAACTTAAAAAAAAAAAAAAACTTTAGTGCCAAAGTATACAAACACTCAATGTTTACATACAGTTTGGCCAAAATATTCCACAAAGTTAAAGAAAGATTGGTTGAAAATACTCACCAAAGTTTAAAAATACTAATTTTGCTTGTATTGATGGACAGACTTTGATGATAACAGGGATGGCAATGTAGATTCCCAGCACCCAGATTAGTATCCTCCTCAGCCTCCATATCAGACCACCCCTGCAGACAGAGAGATTCATTTAACACTGATTCATTTAAAACACATATAGTAAATAAAGTATTTAATAAAGTAGTATTTTGTCTATTTCTACTATTCAACAAGACCTGCAGTGATTGGTTAAGAACAACACTCTCTCAAATTTAATTGGCTGAAACACTTATGACAGTTGAAGCATATATTGTGGCAATATTAAATCATGTTTTTTTAATAAAAATGACATGAAAGGTTTGTCATGTGCAAGTACAAGACGTGAATAAAAGTGTTTGTTTGGGAATGTTTTCAGACACACTCTTCTCTTTTGAACTGAAGGGTTAATGGTCCTCATAACATGGCCTGTCTTCTCTCGGCCTCCCTCACACTCAGAGGTCAGACAGCGTGCATCTTTGCGGCCAGCGTTGACCTCTAAATTGTGCCGGGGAGCATAAAGTGTCATGATTAAAATTAGAGAGAAAGCAAGAGATCACTTAGAGGAACAAACTCACCCTGTCTGACTTACTGCCCTGAGCTCTACTGTATGTGTTTGCGTGTACCTAATATACAAATTAAAGTGTGACTTTCCGATTCTAGGAGGTTTGTGGTGAAAAGCTGCTTTATTGAGCTTGTTTCATTTCCTTAAACTGTGTAAGGAATTTTCTTACCTAACTCATGACCAGGGGATTACTTAAACACTCAAATACTAACACAAAAACACACACATAGGTATACACATGCAAGCTCTATCATACACATTATACAGGTATATGTAAAATTGCATCACGGTTTCCACAAAAATATTAAGAAGCACAACTGTTTTCAACATTGATAATAATAAATGTTTCCTGAGCACCAAATTAGCATATTATAATGATTTCTGAAGGATCATGTGACACTGAAGACTGGAGTAATGGATGATGATATTCAACTTTGCATCACAGGAATAAAACACATTTCAAAACATACTAAAACAGACAACAGTTGACTGTAATAATATTTCATAATATTACATTATTACATAACATTATATTAGTTTTTACTGTATTTTATTCAAATAAATGCATCTCTGTTAAGTATAAGAGACTTCTTTAACAGCAGTGTATATACTGCATACACTTTAGTTTCTTCACAGTAAAGGTGCAGGTGCAGTCAATATGAAACCTCGAGAATATTCCTAAAACTATTAATAATGCAGAACTGAGAGAGTCAGCAAAGACAGGACATGAAGAAGACAGAGAATGTCCCAGACAGGGTGAAAGAGGAGTAAAAGCAATAATCCAGGAAGCGAGCCAAAGCTGAGCATCCGCTTTGATCCGGCTGACCCTGGATCAGTTCCACCATGGCATCTAACATCCCTACGACCTTTCCTCTGCCTCCTTCAGAACACACCTGCTCACTTTGATCAACTAATAGTGTACACGATTACCTAGTATGAAGAACTTAAGACAGGTCAGAATTTCAATTTATAAGGTAAACAAATTAGAACAAACCGAATAAAAGAATCCATTGTTTTCTGCGTTTATGGAAACAAGTAGAGAGGACAGGAAATGATGAAAGAAGAGAATAGAAAACTCAAACCCACATATCAATGTGCCAGCATGCAAACAACCAATAAACCGCATCTCTGGCTGCACTTGTAACTTGCACTACACTTATTCAAAGTGATTAATGCAGCAGGCGGCTGATCTTGAGTTCCCTGCAGAGATAAGACGGTGTGGTCACCTGGCAGTGAGTCACAGAAGGTTTGATCTGAGTGTGTGTGTGTCCATGTGGTGCGTGTGAGAGTTTCTACTTGTGTTTGAGAGTGCAAGGTGATTGTGATAGAGAGAGCAAGACAATTGTGCAACAGCAGAGTTAAATACAACACACACAGGCTGCACTGAGACTCATTACTGTACAGTGCTTACACAAATACTCCCAAGGTGCTGTTTGTGTGTGTGCATAAAATTGCAGTTGATAATATGCACTTTTGTATCCAGTAGAACTAGGCATTTATTTGTCTATATTGCTGGTTTTGTTGTAAGATTGTGAAGTTCTGTGCTTGTACACACTGTTTTTGCAGGTACATATCTGCACACAGCATCCGAACCAGAGCTTCAACACCTTCAGGGTAACACTAATATGTTAAGTCATGCTGATCCAATGCCATATGGACATTATTACGGCTGTCTGGGCATCAGGAGTCCAGACTGCACTGGGACAGAGTGTTTCTGACTAGTGCATCAATCAAAAAAGATGGGAAGGAATGAGAGAAAATAGGCTAAAAGTCCTGGCCAAAAATATTAACAGAAACATATTTAACAGATTGGATAAAGTTTGTTCATCTATTGAATCAAGTGTCACAACATGCATAAGTAATGCGTATAATCGTCTTGGATACTGACTGATTAATTAAGAGCAGTTTCTGTTATACTGAAATTTCTATCCATATCAAAGAATCTTTAAAAAAATGTGTCGCCGTTTCGGCAAATATTAAGCAGCACAACCATTTTCAATGCTGATAATAATAAGAAATGTTGAACACCAAATTAGTATATTTTTAGCATATTATATGATTTCTGAAGGATCATGTGACACTGTGAAGACTAATCATCATGCCTTAGAGCATAATATATATCATGAACCACTGCACGGATTCATTTTTCAGTGCTGATTGCTGTTTAACTTTGTAATTTGACAGTTTTAGTTCTGTTCTAGTGCACCTCCTTGGTAATTTACTTCCATTTGTGTGTGTGTGTGTGTGTGTGTGTGTGTGTGTGTCAGTCTCTGCATTTGACAGGATGCAACTCTCTAAAAATGATAACCTCCAACACACTACTCCTACACACCCAAACACTCATACACCACAACACTTCACACTCTGAAATCACCAAGTCAAGCGCATACGTCTTAAAATAGAGACAAGATCTTAAAACTTTAAAAACCACTAATGAGTTTATTCGAAACTGGCAGATTGGCAGCAGTCAGCAGCAGTCTTTATACCATATTTATGAAGACATCAAACTCTGAAAAGACTATCGCAGTTATCCAATAACCTGAATTAGCTATTCATTTAGAATTTATGAGAGAGAATTCCCCCTCTCCGCATTCCTTTAGTCAATCTGAAACCTACTGTGACATCAGCAATGCTCAAACAATAAAACTAAGTAGTTGTTTGACTATTATTTAGGCATTTTATTGTAATTGTATATACCTGGCATTAAACATGCAGCAAAAGTGAGACCCTAAATGCATGTCTGATTCTACATGAATAAATGATTGGGTCATTTTCAAGTCAGTGTATTTGGCAAAGAACAGATGCATAATTCTGTGTATTACCAGAGCAGACAGGCAGTAAGATCCTACTGTACTGAACGATAAGCCTACTTTAGGATTAAATGAACTACACAAGAACACTGAAGTATGCAAGAAACAACCTGAACAACATTTCATACCCATTATACAATACACCACTATCGGATTCCAGTGATTTTTTCTGTATGGACAAAAAAATACCACTACATTTTTCAATATATCTTCTTTTGTATTCTACTGAAGAAAGAACTTCAGGCTAAGTTCTGCTAAGTTTTTTGACGGATCTCATGGGCTTTAGATTCAAACGCATCTTCTAAGCCCAAATAAAACCAGCATATCCCCTACTCCAACCTCAAACTCTGATCTTGAAAGCCGCAGTTAGATCACTTCCACTTGATTGTGAGTTTGAAAACATCTCAGGAAAAAATTTTTGTCTCTTCCTTCCCTGTCTGTCCGACGCCAAAGGCTTGCCTCATGTCTGCGGGTACCAGACTACAGCTCCTAAGTGGCAGACGTTGGCATAGGATATGCTTTTAGAGCTCTCAGCTGCAGCTGCCCAGATCAATGTCCCAAGTATCCTGGTACGGCTGTAGCGCACCGACTGCCAAATACTAGCTCTAACAATGACCATGATCAATTAGCGGCCAATGCCCTGACTGCAAAAAAAAAAAAAACGTCTGGACGGAGTTAAGAACAGATATACTTTTTACATTATATTGCATAATGCCAACAGATCAGTAGTTTAGATACTAACAAATAATTACCTAGTAACATTGAGAAGGTGCGGTCTGACATAGATCAGATATGGTTCCACAAGTGTAAACACAAATATCTGATTTTTTTTTGCATCCGTTCTAAGCCACTTCCAAATGTGGTTTTACAGTGAACCAGATACATATCCAATATCCGGACATCTGACCTACTTCTAAACATATATATTCATTTTCCATTGGAATTCAAAGGCACCACAAGGTGAGGGCAACACATTTTCCCATAAAGATAGCTTTTCTTAAAGGGTAAGTTCACCCCAAAATGAAAATTATGTCATTAATTACTCACCCTAATGTCGCTCCAAACCTGTAAGACCTTCATTCATATTCGAAACACAAATTAAGATATTTTTGATTAAATCGGAGAGCTATCTGACCCTCCATAGACAGCAACGCAACTGAAATGTTCCCAGGTCCAGAAAAGTAGTAAATACATCGGTAAAACAGGTCCATGAGACATCAGTGGCTCAACTTCAGTTTTGCGACACTACGAGAATGCTTTTTTTTGTGCAAAGAAAACAAAAATAACAATTTACTCAACCATTCTTCTCCCCCGAGTTACGTCTTCCGCCATTTTAGAGAGTATCACAATACATGCGCTTTCCCCCTGAACGTAAATAACGAAAGTCTTACAGGTTTGGAACGACATGAGGGTGAGTAACTAATGACACAATTTTCATTTTGGGGTGAACTAACCCTTTAATGGTGTATTGTGAACCAGACATGCCCCAACGCATTCCAACCATAGACTGTAAAAAACGATGGACGACGCGTCTCCTCTTCCTTCCACTACAGAAATTTGAAGCCAATTCATCTCAGTATGGCCGCTGCCATCGTGAGTAAATGACGTCATTTGGAGCCAGAGTCTGCGCAGTAGTGTCGTGAGGTGGAGCCGCGGTATCAAAGGCCCTCCCAAACTCCCGCAGACCCAATCAAATATAACGACACGCCCCGTTTTTATAGCATCAAATTACTAGCTTAAATCAAACTTATCACAAAAACAAACAATTGAACATATCAGCGTGATAACAACTACCTTAAATGACCAAAACCATATTTCGAAAAATTGTATTGGAAGTGAAATTTATTTTTTATTATTAAAGTCCCATTTGTTTACATGGAGAGGGCGGGGTTTATGACCTGTACTGCATCCAGCCACCAGGGAGCGATCAAAGAGCCCACAGCTTCACTTTCCAGGATGTGTGAGACACACCCGTTCCCAACAAACTCACAAAAAAAGAAAAACCTGACTTGATTTCAGAAAACGTGATTTTTTTAACACAAATGTAAAAAAAGTCTAGACACAAGACCTGGCCATGCTGTGCAGAATAAAGATGATAAAGAAGAAGCAGTAGAAGTAGAGAAAAGTGAAAAAGCACTTTCAAAAACCTGCAGCTACAGCTACATGTAATAAATTATGACAGGTCTGATGGATCGGACTCTCAGAGAGACACTGAGGTGACACTGAGAAACCGAGTTCTGGTAACACAGCTTGGGGTAGGAAGAGGACTCTGATACTTCCTGCTTTTAACTCAGCAAAAAATGGCATCTTCTGGTAACATAATACAGGAAGTTATCTGTTAGCTTCCCCCATTAGACAAAATGAAATGGCATTCATAATGCATTTAACTTTGGTAATGTGACATATTTACAGAGGAAACTAGTGGTAATTCCCCTCTTACTGAATACTTTGATTCTTGGAATAAATGAATCAAGGCATGAATCAGAGCATTTCCATAACGGCATCGGAAACTGAAAACAATATCACGTTTAAAAGAATGTTCACAAACAAGACCAAGGACTTTAATTAAGGAAGTATTTCCGGTTGTCTTTAGACAACAGCTGATGTGGAATTGCATGGCATACAGTCTGCCCTCACATTGAACTATGCAATGATAATGTAAACGGGATCAGATAAGGCAAAACAGACATGCAAAGGATACGTGAAACTGTAGACACTGCACTCCTAAGGCTGAAAAAGAGATAGACACGTGCTATATCTCAGGCTCTCTACTTCCTCCCTCACTCCTTTCATCCTCCCTTTCACTCGCCCTTATGAGTGTTTCTGACCGCTCAGCGGAGCTTAGAAGAGCTGTTTTGACAGAGATGCCAGAATTAGTTACGCCTCTGTTTGAACCAAGATCAGTCTCCTTCAAACGGCCTCAGGAAGGACCACCACCAACCCAGTTGGGGGAGATGCAAAACTATATATATTCAGTATCAACAAATGCATGGATGCCTCAATGAATAGTTGACCTTAAGGAAGCTTGTAAAGGTTGGTTTTAGGTTCATCTAATGGAGGGATTTTGAAAAGTGTTTTTTTTACCTTAAACTTTCTGAGAAAAAAAAACAGTGTGCACTGTTTGTGAACATTTGTATGGCTGTGAAATCTTTTCTGAGATGGTGCAAACTGTGTAACAGCTAAATCACAGCACACTGTTATCATGCTAGCTAAAGCAATAAAAAGGAAAAAAAAAAAAAGACTGAACTAGTGGTTATTAGATGACTAGTTGACCTATGTGACCCATCCCACTCACAGCAATTTCACTACATTAACACACCCTTAACTTGTTTCTCAAGATAAGTCATTGTCAAGATTTGTTTTTAGTCCTCCTGAAATCTAAAAAAAGATTTCAGAGGATGACACCTCGTCAAGAATTCTTTTTCCTATCAAAGCTGACACACTTTCCCAAGAAGAGTTAAAATAAGACACCAAATTGTCACGATTAAAAGCCTCTTGGGCCTATGTTTGATCTAGAGCTCCTGTTCCCAGAATGTAAGAACAGACCAGAATTTCAGGTTGAAATGTGCAGAGTGAATAACTGACATGGTTTAGAGGGAAGCGGGGTTTCATTATTTAGGCTGAAGGTTAGTCCGCCCCTCTTTTCAATGGATGTTAACAACCTCTTTTAAAAGACCATATGAAATCAAAACTGATGTTTTGTGGCTTTAGACTTTTTTTTGTCTTTAAGCTTTTAAAGTCTTGATGAAACAGAAATAGCAATAGATCTTTTCTTCCTTATTATAACGTAGATCCAGGTGAAATGGTTTATCGAAAATAAAAAATGTAGGGGACGGAGAGAAAGAAGAGAGAGAAATCTGTCGTTTCACCGGAAGATGAAGTTATGACATTTTAATTAACTTATGAGTTCATAAAAATGCAAAAAATTAAACATATGCTTGGGTAAATCATTTGTAATAAAATCAATAACATGAATTTATAAAAGAGATATGGTGAAATTTCATTTCATGCTAACTTACAGTGGTGTGAAAAACTGTTGGCCCCCTTCCTGATTTTTTATTTTTTTTGCATGTTTAATCACACTTTAATGTTTCAGATCATCAAACAAATTTAAATATTAATCAAAGATAACACAAGTAAACACAACATGCAGTTTTTAAATGAAGGTTTTTATTATGAAGAGAAAACAAAATCCAAACCCACATGGCCCTGTGTGAAAAAGTGCTTGCCCCCTAAACCTAATAACTGGTTGGGCCATCCTTAGCAGCAACAACTGCAATCAAGCATTTGTGATAACTTGCAATGAGTCTGTTACAGCGCTGTGGAGGAATTTTGGCCCACTCATCTTTGCAGAATTGTTGTAATTCAGACACACTGGAGGGTTTTCGAGCATGAACCGCCTTTTTAAGGTCATGCCACAGCATCTCAATAGGATTCAGGTCAGGACTTTGACTAGGCCACTCCAAAGTCTTCATTTTGTTTTTCTTCAGCCATTCAGAGGTGGACTTGCTGGTGTGTTTTGGATCATTGTCCTGCTGCAGAACCCAAGTTCGCTTCAGCTTGAAGTCACGAACAGATGGCCGGACATTGTCCTTCAGGATTTTTTGGTAGACAGCAGAATTCATGGTTCCATTTATCACAGCAAGTCTTCCAGGTCCTGAAGCAGCAAAACAGTCCCAGACCATCACACTACCACCACCATATTTTACTGTTGGTATGATGTTCATTTTCTGAACTGCTGTGTTACTTTTATGCCAGATGTAATGGGACACACACCTTCCAAAAAGTTCAACTTTTGTCTCGTCAGTCCACAGAGTATTTTCCCAAAAGTCTTGGGGATCATCAAGATGTTTTCTGGCAAAACTGAGACGAGCCTTTATGTTCTTTTTGCTCAGCAGCGGTTTTCGTCTTGGAACTCTGCCATGCAGGCCATTTTTGCCCAGTCTCTTTCTTACGGTGGAGTCATGAACACTGACCTTAACTGAGGCAAGTGAGGCCTGCAGTTCTTTGGATGTTGTTCTGGGGTCTTTTGTGACCTCTTGGATGAGTCGTCGCAGCGCTCTTGGGGTAATTTTGGTCGGCCAGCCACTCCTGGGAAGGTTCACCACTGTTCCATGTTTTCGCCATTTGTGGATAATGGCTCTCACTGTGGCTCGCTGTGAGTCCCAAAGATTTAGAAATGGCTTTATAACCTTTTCCAGACTGATAGATCTCAATTACTTTCTTTCTCATTTGTTCCTGAATTTCTTTGGATCTCAACATGAAGTGTAGCTTTTGAGGATCTTTTGGTCTACTTCACTTTGTCAGGCAGGTCCTATTTAAGTGATTTCTTGATTGCAAACAGGTGTGGCAGTAATCAGGCATGGGTGTGGCTAGAGAAACTGGGTTTAACCTTGAACCCAGCCTGCCACACAAAGGTCACTGCAACCAGATTAACAGTGGCAGCTCCTGTGTCGGACACATGACCGGATCCAGCACCCAATACCCCAGACCCATACAGCACTGGAGGAGAGTCCGATTACTGCATCATCAGATACAGTGCAATAGTAGAGTAGCATTTCAGTTCAAATGAGATGTGATGGTAGAACTTTACAGTACCATTTCCTGCTAGTGTTTCATGTTAATTTGGCAAACAATGTCTTTTATAACAGGGCATGGAATCTTTCATAACATCAGCTCAGTTGCAACTACCTGAAATATTTTGCAACAAAATTGTAGTTAAGAGCTGTAAGTGTTTCCCACTATATTTTTTCTAAATCCCACTATAAATCAGATTAATCAGAGCATATAACACCTCCGGCTCATTTATTAAAAAGAAGTCTCATATGCCCACCAAGCCTGGATTTATCTGATCAAAAATACAGTAAATATTGTGAAATTGTATTACTATTTAAAACAATTGTTTTCTATTTGAATATATTTTAAAAGCAGCCATTATTCCAATCTTCAGTGTCGCATGATCCATCAGAAATCATTCTAATATGATTTGGTGCTCAAGAAGCATTTCTTACTATCAATGCTAGGTTTTGCTGCTTAATATTTTTGTGGAAACTGATGTGTTTTGTTTTCAAGATTCTTTGATAGATAGAAAGTCTAAATGCATTTATTTGAAACAGAAATATTTTGTAACATTATAAATGTCTTTACTGTCACTTTGATCAATTTAATGTGCCCTTGGTGAATAAAAGCAATATTCTTTTTTAATTGCTGCCTCAAACTCTTTTGAATCGTAGTGTACACTAAGCAAACATTAGCAAACATGAGACACAGGTCTCTAACTGACCTCCAGGGTCAAAAGTCACAGGCAGTTCGCTCAAAAGCAGTTACTATTTCCATGTGACATGGCAACCATGAAACCCAATGCAATCCTGTTATCTTAAAAGCATTTTGGGGTTGCAACCCACCAGCTGAGAAGCACTGATCTGTGGGAAATTCTCCAAGATCCCAATTGGCAACATGTTCAGGCAGTACATATTTTTTCTTTGCTGAGTGTACAATGTTTTACCACCATATTGCTGGACCAGAATGTCCAACTTCCTCCCACTTTGATCTGCAGAGCAAGTCCTGGCTGAGAAGAATGACATCACTACACATACACCTGTTTAAACTCAGCCATGGCAAGACCAAACACACAAGAGAAATGTCTAGAACCTTTGCATTTAAGGCCTAATATTGTGCCTGAAATCTGAATCATATGCAGGGATATGCCTAGACAGCAGATGAATACGACTATTCCCACCACGCATCCTCCTACAGTGATGCAATCTTACATTATTTTAAATTTAGCAGTAAAAACATGAACTGTATGACTCAGCTCTGCTTTGAGGAAATCTACAAAAGATATCACCTTGCTTCCACTTTAGCATTTAACCATGCATTAGAAAAATAACTCTCTCTTTGCGTGTAAGGGACCTCCAATGGGCTCTAAATCTGGCTTTCTGGATATTTCCACTCGACTGAGACAGAAATACTCTATTTGACGCAAAAGAGCTATTATGTACAAGGTCAGTGCAATTTAAAAAATGGTAACGATTGTGATTAGTGACAAAAAACAGAAATTAATTCCAAAAAGCACAATACTTGTGTGACAATTGTATCTCAAATGTATATACAATGGTAATGTAAAACCATATTTCAAGGTTTGTCATCTGAACTAGAATTTGATTTACTGTAAACAATGTCTGAAAAAAGTTCCCACAAGCAGATCAGAGATCAAGAAAGTTTACTTTCTTGTGTTAACAGATTTTTTACTGAAACAATAAGTTTAGACAAGACATATTAATGGTCTTGTCGCGTAATAAATAAATAACCTATCACAAAATTTGTCATCAATATTTTGGGTTTTCCCAAACTTTTACTTTATCTCCCAAAAGTGCATTTTGTCAACTTTTACGAGTGCACTAGCATACAACGGGCTTAAAGCTAAAAGATGTAGACTAAAAGCCACAAAAATCTATTATTTTGTCTTCACTTGATTTTTAAACTTTGCACAAATATCCCAAACTTACAAACATCTGCCATAATACTGCCATACTATGAAACAATCACACCCTACCCAGAAGTTGCAGATCTAGTTTTGTGATGGGACAGCCTAAATACTATTTAGAGTCTCAAGAGAGTCACATGGGACTGTGACTGAATCATAGAGAATAATCTATGTGGTTTCATTCCTCAAAAGAGTTTAAAGCCACTTGGATATATCAGGACTGGCAATAATGCATGTAATATCATATTAAACGCATCAAACGGGACTCAGTGTTGAAAATACATAAGATGATGCTGAAAATGCATAACTTAATAAAAACAACACAGAGCCAGGATTTTTAACGTGAAGTCAATGGAGAGGATATCATCAGGAAATTTATACATAAAAACAGATCCCTGCCATTTTTGCCTATTAACTGATTTTGAACTAATGCAGAATTGCTAATAAAAGTTATTATACGGCTAGATTGCTTTTAATACTGGGTCTGTACAGGTTGAAAACCCAAAGATAAGTTTTGAGCAAGCTTTCCAGAAACTTATACTGGTAAAATCAGGTATAGAGCCAGAGAACATCACTGCCCCATGTGCAACAGCAGCTGTCAGTCTCACCTCCTGTAGCGTCTCCCCATCGCTGTCCCCGAACCTCCTGGATCAGAAGCAGCTTCTGTCTTTTTGTGGCACTGCTTTAGATCGGAGCTGCAGTCCAGTAGTGTACCCGTGAACGAGCTGTCATGGTCTGCGCTGCCTCTTCTCTTTCGCATCACTGAAACAGCACAGGTAAACACACACAGATGAGACCGGAGGAGTTATACTGCAGTCCCGCGCCTATCCTCGCTGAATCGAGCGGAAGAGCTGCTGAAAAAGTCTTGCAGCCGTGCTGGAGCCGGTTGTTCCGCGATTGTGTGTGTGATCCGGTGTTTCTCCTCCCGGCGACTGTGACATTCAGCACTTTTTCTCCCTACATTGTTTTGCAGGAGTCAGATATCTGCAGAGACCAGCTGATCAGCGCAGCCTTTCCCCTCCGTGCCTCCGCTCAGCCAATCACACACAGCCGCTCAGCCCACGCCAACGCTTCAGCAGCCAATCACACACCGCTCTGTTCCGCCAACGGCCAATCACACAGAGCCGTAGCGCCCTCTCTCGTTCAGTTAAAACGTGTAGTGTAGGGTTGCCAGATCAGAGGAAAGCTCTGCTTTGTAACATGTAAATCTTGTACATTTTCTCTTACATCTGTGTAAGTATGCAGTAAGAGATACTACTTAAATACTAGCTCCAGAGGGCGCTGCGCGCTTTTTTCATATAGAAATGTTACATTACAAAGAAAATAGAGCGATTTATTTAAAAAGATCTGGCAACATCCAATTTGTCCTACAGAGAGACTTCCGTATAGACCAAACCTGCTCATCCTGCTATACTGGGTCACTTAAAACATGTCAGCCTCAGTGTAATTACAGACAATAAGTGGTCTTGGCACGTTTTTAACAAATAAGTCTTAGATTTCCTCTACTTCGGTGTAATTTAGTGCATGCGCTAAATATCTAATAACGTGGTGTATGATAACACTTAACTATCGAGCAAAACCATCGCACCCTCGTCCATATCAAAATGAGCAAACACATACTGTACAGTTCAAACTACGACGGGATTCAATAAACTATGTTTTAAAAGTTTAAAATATAAATGCACATATTAGAGAAGAATTACTTCCAAAACAGCCTCTATCGCGTCAACGTGACAGCACGATGACCAAACAAATTAATAATGAACGCATAAAAACATTCGTATAAATATCCGAGTCCATGCATATGAAGCTGTAGTCATGAATTATGTAATTATATGAGTCATAAAACCCAACCTGTTCATTCTGATGGGATTTCATTGCGGATGTTTTGACAGGACGCGTGGACTAGTAAGTTTTTCCAGTGAGTTTCCTGTCACGTGACCATAACCCAACCATTAATGCAGCGGGAGGAGCATGCAAGCTCTTTCTTTCCACACTCCCAAAAAAATATGGGCAAAATGTGTCAAGTGGTTCGAATGGATGATGGTGTATATGAAGATTATTAAATTAGATTAATCTTAGATTATTAAATTATCCTATGATATAATATGTAAAATAAAAAGACAGCCCTATTTTTTATATTTTGGGTGAGTCTTTGTCAAAGAAAATATATTATCAGAACTATTTTATTATTTAGATGGGTATTTAATCTCCCTCTAACCTCATTTAATGTATGCTTTATTATGACATTAATTAAAAAATAAATATTTAAAAAATAAATAACAGGGAAAATGTTCTACCCATGTTGTAACAGATTAAACTACTTCTAGATTAGATTTATTTAGAACAGTGTTACTTCTTACTAGGCTCACATTGTATGTTTTGAGTTGTTTTGGCCAAAAGGTGGCAGTATACTATCACTTCTGTCTGCAGATCCACTGTGAACAGTGTTGCCAATTTAGCAATTTTGTTGCTAGATTTAGCAACTTTTCAGACTACCCTAGCAACTTTTTTTTTTCCAAAAAGCACCTAGCAACAAATTTAGCTATTTTTAAAATGTGTTTGGCACCTTTTGAAAATTGACTCAAATAATAAAAAAGACATGCATTTTTCCTCTTAACCAAGCAGTTACTAAGCAGTGACTAGCAGTACACTCATCAGATGTGAATCAAGTTGCTAATTGCACTTGTTAAAAAATAATTGTTCATTTATGAAACACCTTAGTTGTTAGTTTGTTCCTATAATTGTTAATCAGTTACTGTTGATCTTATATCAATATCTATCTGTCTGTCTGTCTGTCTGTCTGTCTGTCTGTCTGTCTGACAGATCGATCGAAATGCATTGTGTCATTTAAAATATGCTGGTGAAAAATTAATTCAGAAAATTCCTTCATATTAACATATGAAGTACACTGTGCCCTATGTTATGGACTTTCCTTAGAGTGTAACATTTAACTTACTACCAATTCACTGCTTAAAACTGTAATTGTTAATCATGTGTAGTATTACTAGTTATTTGGAGAACACATAAAATGTAATTGTTCAAAAAATGTGTAACTTTTCAATAATCCAATGTTTTATTTAAAAATATAATAAAAAATGTGTTCATATTGCTTTTACAAATAATATATATTAAATGTTTACTTTTACAAACAAATCTAAATGAACATATTTCAAATAATATTCTTTGCTGAGATTTGAGTAATTTCAATTTGTATTCTGCGCAACGACGCAGTTTTGCGTCATGGTTACATAATGACATCATCATCCAATGACGTCACAACATCATTTAGCAACAAATCGACCCGCCTTTAACAACTTTTCCTGAAAATTAGTTGGCAACACTGACCCGAAGCGCGCACAAACAAACGTGTTTCAGACTCCTTTTTCATGTATCCCTGCGTTTAAGATGCATATGCATGAGGGTTTGCGGTTTCGTCGCAATACTGGAAATATTTCTGTTTTCAACCATGAGGGCGAGCCAATGGATATCACACAAGCAACGTGCAAAGTTTGCAATAGTTAAGCCGGTGAACTTCTTAACTTAAGTCATACTACAGAAAGTGAAAGTAAAAAAAGTTTAGTTTTCTAACGCTGCATCAACAGCGCACCTACTTTAACACGTGCTGATAATAGTATAAATGAATAGACCTGTTTTATTATTTATAGGGACATCTAACACTCAGTCTATAGACAAGCAACATATGTCTCCCATCCATTAGCTCTAGTGCTTTTCTCTCCTGAAGCCATTCTTCTCACTGAGACTGTTTTTAACACCCAAATTAAAAGCAGTTACTGTTGTTCATCTGAATGCTACTGTATGTGACATGTGGGTGTATGAGCCATCCACGTCCGTCGAAGCCTCTCCTCCTCCGTAGGGTCGACGTGACTCGTGAAACGTCTCTCCATATTGATGCTGACAGAATTTCTGTTGCTTTTGTGCAAACAGCAGTCAGATTGGGCTCTAAATTACATGTTAACGGTCCTCTGATCCTTTTCACATCTCCGCTCAAAGTGCAAGCCCTCTTTTAATGTCACACGCATGAGTGTCATTTCTAAAGGCTGCTTGAGTGCTTATATGTGTGATGCACTCTCATTAATCTGTCCCATGCTGCTCTCTGCTTTATGAAGTCCTGATTGCCTGCTCATTGTTTTCTCATTCACTTGTTTGAATACCCAACCTATAATCAGAGCTGTAAAAATAAGGCATTAAAAAGGCATGCTGCCATTTTCATGGTGACACTAACAAAGTACATCTGCATTCACACTGACTTTTTACTCATTTAAGCCATCAAAACTCACAATACCCATCAGAACAATCTGCAGGCTTCAGTTCAGAGTAAAACTGCATTATGGAGTTAGAATCTGAATTAAACCGTGGCAAGTGAAGAGGAGGGGTTGAATGCCCTCAAATACCCACTCATCTCTCTCTCTGTCACTCTTTCTCTTCATCTTTTCTTATTTCTTCATTGCACACAAAGCTAATGATAACATAGATCTCTGATTCCAGTAATTACAGTAGCTTATCAGAGGGAATATCCGGATGACAGCATGCTCCCATGATGAATAGCAGAATGGAAAGTTTGAAAACAAGCTTCAGGCTGATTTTGTCCAGGCTCTGCCACAGTTTCAGTATTCCTAATCAAACTTAATGGTCTGTGCTCAAGAGCTATATGGTGGAAGGCTAAAACTGACGCTTTAGCCACACTTGGTAAATAAAAAAAAAAAATTAAAAATCACTGCATTAAAATCTGAAATGTCCAACCAAGGAACAAGCAGCATTCATTTAAAGAAAGACAAGCATGCTTTTCAAGCAGAACATTTTGCAAAAACAGTTTTAAGAATCTTAAAGCAAACCGCATTATTGTATTAAAACTGCAGATAACCTGTCAAAAATGAAAGAGAAGTGGACAAAAAAATTGGACACTTTCTAGTGATAATGTGATGTAGTGACACATGTTATATATCCACTAAAATGACTAAAACATTAGTGATATATTCACTAAAACAAATGTAATGGCTTTGAAGTTACTGTCCGAAGGTTACTGTAGTTCAGAGAAAAAAAAATTGTTTGGAAATGCCACTTGGTGTGATATTTTGTTATATAATGCACTGAAAAGAACTAATTTCAAATGTGATGTAAGTGTCCAAATACTTATTTGGACAAGTGTATGTAGGCCTATATAAACATACACTAGTGTTCATGAATAATTTAGGGTTGGTAAGTTTTTTTTTATGTTTTTGAAAGTCTCTTAAACTTACTGAGGCTGCATTTATTTGATCAAACATACAGTAAGTCAAGTCAAGTCAAGTCACCTTTATTTATATAGCGCTTTTAACAATACAGATTGTGTCAAAGCACTTAACAGTATCAAATTGGAGGATAGAGTGTCAGTAATATATAATAATAAGATTAAACACTAAATTTTCAGTATTTCATTATTGAATTCAGAGATGTCATTGTCTAGCTCAGTTTAGTTTAAATAGTATATATGAAATCAAATTGATGATAATCGTTAGAAATTAAGTGTCCCCAACTGAGCAAGCCAGAGGCGACAGCGGCAAGGAACCAAAACTCCCTCTGTGACAGAATGGAGAAAAAAAAACCTTGGGAGAAACCAGGCTCAGTCGGGGGCCAGTTCTCCTCTGGCCAGGATATTATTGTTTATTTATTTTTTTTACTTATTGTTTTAATTAAATTTTAAATGTATAAATGTATTATATTTCTATTTTTATATTGTTGCAACTTCTAACAATAATAGTATTATGTAGTTAGGTATTTTATTATATTTTTAGTTATTTTGTTTTATTTTTAGTTTTATTGTATTTTAAGTCGAGGTCTTCACTGGGGATATGTCCCCAGGGCTCATCCCGGTGTCCCGGCCTCCGCCGACGATCAGGGCCGCAGACATCATCTCCCAGCACTGATCCACCATCTGATCCAGACACGGACTGAGAAACACAATAAGAAAGAAACAGACAAATATAGATGTAGATGCCATTCTTCTTACAATGTAATGAGTACATCGTGTGTTCTGAGGAGTGTTCCCGGTTCCGGTTGATCTAATTAATGCAGCCTAACAATCCTTTAACGGATTTGAATAATAGAAGTGTATTAGTGTGTTATGTGTAAGCCAGGTTAAAGAAATGTGTCTTTAATCTAGATTTAAACTGACACAGTGTGTCTGCATACCGAACAGTGTTAGGTAGATTGTTCCAGAGTTTGGGCGCTAAATAGGAAAAGGATCTGCCGCCCGCAGTCGATTTTGATATTCTAGGTATTATCAAATGGCCAGAGTTTTGAGAACGCAGCGGACGTGGAGGACTATAATGTGATAAGAGCTCGCTCAAGTACTGAGGAACTAAGCCATTCAGGGCTTTATAAGTAATTAACAAGATTTTAAAATCTATCCGATGTTTGACAGGGGGCCAGTGCAGTCCCAGGCTAATATGGTCATACTTTCTGGTTCTAGTAAGGACTCTAGCTGCTGCATTTTGGACCAACTGTAGTTTGTTGATCAAGCGTGCGGAACAACCACCCAGTAAAGCATTACAATAGTCTAACCTTGAGGTCATAAACACATGAATTAGCATTTCTGCGTTTGACGTTGAGAGCATAGGTCGCAATTTAGATATGTTTTTGAGATGGAAAAACGCAATTTTACAGATACTAGAAACATGGCTTTCAAATGAAAGATTGCTATCAAACAGCACACCTAGGTTCCTAACTGATGAAGAAGAATTGACAGAGCAGCCGTCAAGTGTTGGATAGTGTTCTAGGTTTATTACATGTGGGGTTTTTTAGGTCCGATAATTAACACCTCTGTTTTTTCAGAATTTAGCAGTAAGAAATTACTCGTCATCCAGTTATTTATATCGACTATGCATTCCGTTAGTTTCTCAATTTGGTGTGTTTCACCGGGCCGTGAAGAAATATAGAGCTGAGTATCATCAGCATAACAGTGAAAGCTAACACCATGTCTCCTGATAATATCTCCCAAGGGTAAGATGTAAAGCGTGAAAAGTAACGACCCTAGTACTGAGCCTTGAGGTACTCCATACTGCACTTGTGATCGATATGATACCTCTTCATTTACTGCTACGAACTGATGGCGGTCAGATAAGTACGATTTGAACCATGCTAAGGCACTTCCACTAATGCCAACAAAGTTTTCTAGTCTATTCAAAAGAATGTTGTGGTCGATAGTGTCGAACGCAGCGCTAAGATCCAGTAGAACTAATAAAGAGATACAACCACGATCAGTTGATAGAAGCAGGTCATTTGTAACTCTAATGAGAGCAGTCTCAGTACTATGATCTAAATCCTGACTGGAATTCCTCACAGATACCATTTTTCTCTAAGAAGGAATATAATTGTGAGGATACTACCTTTTCTAATATCTTTGACAGAAAATGGAGATTTGAGATTGGTCTGTAATTAACTAGATCTTTGGGGTCAAGTTGTGGTTTTTTAATGAGAGGCTTAATAACAGCCAATTTGAAGGTTTTGGGGACATATCCTAATGACAATGATGAATTAATAATAGCCAAAAGAGGATCTATGACTTCTGGAAGCAGCTCTTTTAGTAGTTTAGATGGAATAGGGTCTAACATACATGTTATTGGTTTAGATGATTTAACAAGTTTATACAATTCTTCCTCTCCTATAATAGAGAATGAGTGGAATTGTTCCTCAGGGGATCTATAGTGAACGATCTGATACGGTACTGTAGCTGACGTCTGCATGGTTACAATTTTATCTCTGATAGTATCGATCTTGGAAGTAAAATAGTTCATAAAGTCATTACAGCTGTGCTCTTGGGAAATGCCAACACCTGTTGATGCTTTATTTTTCGTTAATTTAATAAATACCAGGGGTTATGTTTGTTTTCTTCTAGAAGAGATGAAAAGTAATCAGATCTAGCAGTTTTTAATGCTTTTCTGTAGGATAGGGTACTTTCCCGCCAAGCTATACGAAATACCTCTAGTTTTGTTTTCCTCCAGCTGCGCTCCATTTTCCGGGCTGCTCTCTTTGGGGTGCGAGTGTGCTCATTATACCACGGAGTCAGACTGTTTTCTTTGATCTTCCTTAAGCGTAAAGGAGCAACTGTATCTAAAGTGCTAGAAAAGAGAGAGTCCATAGTTTCTGTTACATCATCAAGTTTTTCTGCACTGTTGGATATGCTGAGGAATTGAGATGAATCAGGAAGATTACTTACAAAGCAGTCTTTTGTGGTAGAAGTGATGATTCTACCATACTTGTAACAAGGAGTAGAATTTACAGTTTTGGCTATATGGAGTTTACACAAGACTAGATAATGATCTGAGATATCATCGCTTTGCTGCAGAATTTCAACACCACTAACATCAATTCCATGTGACAGTATTAAATCTAGAGTATGATTTCGACAATGAGTAGGTCCTGAAACATGTTGTCTAACCCCAATAGAGTTCAGAATGTCTATAAATGCTGATCCTAATGCATCTTTTTCATTATCAACATGGATATTAAAATCACCAACAATTAAGATTTTATCTGCAGCCAGTACTAACTCAGAAAATCAGAAAATTCTTTAATAAAGTCTGTGTGGTGCCCTGGTGGCCTGTACACAGTAGCCAGTACAAACATCACAGGGGATTTATCACTAACACGTGTTTCTCTAGATAATGTTATACGCAGCACCATAACTTCAAACGAGTTATACTTAAAGCCTGCCCTCTGAGAAATACTGAGAATATTGCTATAAATTGTAGCAACACCTCCCCCTTTACCTTTTGGACGTGGCTCATTTTTATAGCAGTAATCTTGGGGGGTAGACTCATTTAAAGTAATGTATTCATCTGGTTTTAGCCATGTTTCTGTCAAAAAGAGCAAATCTAGGTTATGATCATTGATCAAATCATTTACAAATAGTGCTTTTGTAGAAAGGGACCTGATATTCAGTAAGCCAAGTTTTATCAATTGTTTCTCTGTGTTGTAAACATTTTTTATTTGTTGAACATCAATTAAATTGTTACTATTACTTTGGTTTGGACGTTTTCTGTATTTTCTAGTACGGGGAACAGACACAGTCTCTATAGTGTGATATCTAGGTGAAGGAGTCTCTATGTGCTGAATATTAACTGACTTCTGTGGCGTGAGGCGGCTAGCAGATGGTCGGTTTAGCCAGTCTGTCTGCTTCCTGACCTGGGCCCTAGTTAGTCAAGTACGAACTCTAAGAGCAGTAATATTGTGAAATATTATTACAGCTCAAAATAACTGTTTTCTATTTTAATATATTTTATAATATAATTTATTCCTGTGATGGCAAAGCTGAATTTTCAGCAACCATTACTCCAGTTTTCAGTGTCACATGATCCTTAAGAAATCAATAAACATTTCTTATCATCGGTGTTGAAAACAGTTCTGTCTAATATTTTGTGAACAGCATTTATTTGAAATATAAATGCTTTGTAATATTGTGAAAGTCTTTACATGATCAGTGATATGATATAATGAACATGACATCCAGCTCTGTTCTCACCACTGGACAGTACAGTACAGTATATAGGCTACATTTTAACGGTGTATAGCTTGACTTCTATGCCCAGTTGAATCATTTCATCTCTCATCTCTGTTTTCAAAGCCCTTGTATCGCTTAGTTGTGTGTGTTTCTGTTAAATAAACAAATAATCAGACAATAAAATAATTACAGGATTACCTGATAGAGGGGCGAGGAACATGTGCTTCACAATGCAGAAAATGTGTCAAGCGGCCACTTCTGCAGATCATGATTCTGTTGGTGACAGAGCCGCGTGTGGGCGGTACCTCTGAAGATTCCCTCTCACTATCACCCTAGCAACCAGCCAAGTTCTTCTGACTGATGCGCCGCGCTGATGATCTCACCTCTTTGATAAGCTTCCAAAATCTCACACACACACACACACACACACACACACACACACACAAATACATATACACAGAGAGACCCTGTCCTGTTTGAAGTTGAGTGGTCCTCCACTCCCTCCTCTGTTAAAATAACACATACACCCCTGCCGCTTGTACAAATTGAATCAGAAGTGCTTTGCGTTTAGACTCATATTCAGATGGGGTGGGATCCTCGACGAGGGTGCTTGAGTCTAACTATAATTGCTAGGTTTTCATAATAAAATCCTTTTATTAATACTTACCTGGCGGGCGTATGGACGGGGACTAGTGAGGATGATGTTTAGTGGCGAGTAAAGTACCCTCAGCACTGGAAAAAGGACCCACAAATGGAATGATATTAAACTATCTCACACACCCGGTTCTTTTGTTCAGCTTACTTCTGAAATGTCAGTTAACTCTATAAAATATCAAAAATTACTCTATGCGTTTGCTTTGTTTTAATAATGAAAAATATATTGTGATATTTAAATATATTATAAATACATTGTAAACTCATTGATATTAATACATTATTTATTATTCAGTATTTTTAAAATCATTATAAAATTTCTTGGAAGTAAACGCAACACTGAAGCGAACTGCTGGTGATTCACACGTCTACGCGTATAACAAACACTAGGGGACAGTGTTGACTCTTTAAAAATATATTTTTTTCAGCACTAAAATGTGGCGTGGCTTTTCACATTATCAAATTTTGTTTCTCTAATGCCAGGAATTGCCTCTATCCAGAAATTACTTTTAGGAAATACATAAGTTAAGCCAGAGTTTAGTTCAATACATAAATACACACTCTATTTGGTGTTAGGTGTTTTGAATAGAAAGAGTGCTTTCACATCAGTAGTTTTTGATATTTTTAGGTAGGAGTAGGCCACAGGAGGCTTGTAAGTAAACAAGACCGTGCTGTCTTATATATTGATTTTGCTGTCATTTAATATTCCCCTCTTCACTTTCGTACCAAAGATCATTCTATAGACAAATATGGTGTTTCTTCCTTCATGTGTCTGTTAATTACTATCTTTTTGGATTCTTACGTCGATATCTTATAGTCACAAAACCGGGCGATGTCATATACCGTCAGGTTCAAGTATGTTTTAAGGCCCTGAGATCTTTAAGAGTTTTAATTGTTCATAAACTGTACGCTCAAATTTCAGTCAAGCCAGTCTATAGAGGACCAAAATGTCCTTGATTTCAAATAATCCAGCAATATATGTTCTCCCCAGAACAAGAAAACAGTGGAATTTCTCTTTTGAACTGAATCAGTCATTCTCCACAGGACACAGGAGTTAAGTGGCCACTTCTGAGTATAAAAACCTCATTGAATGAAACAGGTTACAGTTCAGTGTCTCCTACATTATACCTCATTGCTGAAGGACCTAAAATGTAGTCTGTGAAAATAAACCAAAAAATGAAGGACCCTTTTCCTTCTAAACAAAAGCATATACTCTTGACGGCTCCATAGAAAATGAAAAAACTTCTAAACTCTTAAAATCTGGTGCCATTATGTACTTTAAGTTGATGTGTCAATGAACTAAATCAAAGTCTGTGAGAACATTGCTTTTATTTGTGCATATAGAATTTACAGATAGCAAATATGGCTTTGTAATTTTAAATGGACGTACATAACTGAAGTAACACTGCCATGAATTCTTCTGAAAGAAATCTATCGTAAAGTCAAGGTATCCAACTAAAACCACCTGCTGATGTGCAGGAGGACAGTTTAAATCTGCTGTTATATGCATGCTTTTTTTTACCTTATGGGAAGTGCTTGAACAGGGAACAGAGGATGTAAAGAAAATGTAATAAGAGGGATGCAATATTTATAAGGTAACTATAGTATCTAGAATAAAATTAACTTTTGATTACAGAGTGTGTCAAAAAACTCAAACACTCACTTACTAAACCATTTTTATTTAAAATTATGGTTAAGGTTAATTCAAATTCCTTTTATAGCTCACTGGACAGCCATAATAATAAAGCACCCAGGCGAAGTACAGTACAGCCCATATACTTATATGCATGGCCGTATTAACCACTGGGCTAGGCGGGGCTGAAGCCCCGGGGCCCGAGCAAGGAGGGGGCCCATGATTGGCTGTGGGTCATCTGTAGCGCCGATCGCCAAAGCCCCATCACTCTTAGCGCTATTATTTAGTGGAGCTTTTCCGTAAATTCCATGCATTACCATTAGAGATTAAAACGTAAAATCTGAATTTGATTTACCAATCAAATGCATTTATTTAACGATATGTGCACGTATCAATCAGGTGATCGCTGCCGCATTTGTCCGCATTCACCTCTTCAGTCCAATCTGGATATGGTCGCACAAAGAACAATATTCGATAAGTAAAAATGCCAGCAATTCTGAGAGAGAGGGGCTCAATAAACGAAAAACATTTAAAAGACAAAGAACAGAGAAAACAAATTAGTCAGTAAAATCCCCAGCTGTCAGGTTATTTTACTAAAGCTGATGGAGTGAAACAGCGAGTGGAGCAGAAAAAAACAGCGTCCCACAGATTTGAGGTTATTTTGATTATTATTGATGGATGTATATTGCTTTGTGTTTGAACAAACTCTACATAAGCTGCTCGCTTAAGGGTTGGGAGAAAATCTGTTAGAAATATATCGTTTAGCACGCCATGATGTCGGCTAAGCTTATCATTTAAACGCGTTTTAAGCAAGTGAAATCAAATGGTTTAAACCTGTTCCTGGACATTAAGCAGCGGGGCAGGAGTCATTCTGGTAAATGCGTGCGTTAAGACGGCTTCAGCCTGATCCGTGCGGCGCGCACCTGCTCCTGTAGCACGCGCCTGACTAAACTTGAGCTCTTTTTCCTAAACGATCAAATACACACAGTAAACACATAGTATCATTGTAAACACAGTTATGTGTCTTAAATGAACATTAATAGTTAAAGATAAAGCATATGTAATATGAGGCTATATGAGATCCTGCATTATATGATTAGATCTTAAAAGGACAGTTCACCCAAAAATGAAAATACTGTCATTATATACTTACCCTCAAAATGTTCTAAACCCATATGAATTTCTTTGTTTTCAACATAAAAGAAGATATTTTGAAGAATGATAACCAGTTTCTGCTCCCCATTGACTCCAATAGTGCATTTTTTTTTTTTCATACTATGGAAGTCATGGGGGCCCAGCAACTGTTTGGTTAGCAGTATTGTTCTAAATATATTCTTTTGTGTTCAACAGCAGAAGGAAACTTATAAAGGGTTAGAACAACAAAAGAATTTTCATTTTTGGGTGAACTATTCCTCTAAAGCAGCCTAATAGAGCTGCTGTTGTCATTTGTGTCAATAATGAAAATCAAACATCAGAAAGAAAATCACTTACTGTCGTTGACTGAATCACTTTTGTAAAATAAATAAGAATGAATGTATATTGAATTTATACAGTGAAGACTATTCAGTCTATTTGTACATTTTCTTTATTTATTATTCAGTGCTTTAGGTTTATCAAGTAGGTCGATTTCTTATGATCTTTGTTCTGTTGTAGCCTAATTATATACATTATATATATATATATATATATATATTATTATTATTATTATTATAGAATTATTGTGATGGGGGCCCTGCAGTAAGTCATAGCCCCGGGGCCCAGTGTGGTCTTAATGTGGCCCTGCTTATATGGAGAACTATTTGTCAAAATTATCCTTTTTGTTTAAAAATTCTAATAAAAAAAAAATTCTGATAAAAATATTATAAATTTATAAATTATGCTGTGTAAGCTTTAATCACCAACACACTCTCATGGCAATTTGTAGCTACTGTATTTTACATTTTGGCGAATTAGTGGCTAATTGTATGAATTCATACAGTCTCATTCGTACGTTTTTGCACGATCTCTTCACACCCCACTGATAGTTAGATTCACTTGTGGACCTTTATGCTTAATTTTTTCTTGAAATCATTTCTGTTAGGGCTGTCAAATGGATTAATCTCATCCACAATAAAAGTTTGTGTTCTTAAATATATACATCTATGTGTTTGTATTTATATATACACATATAAATATACACAGTACACACACATATATTTTGTTTAGGATGTGATTAATCACGATTAATTGATTTGACAGCACTAGTTTCTGTAAGAATCACATACAAATTAATACAAAATCACCACCTCATAAAATTGTTATAATTGTGTATGAATGCTTTTTATAAACAAGGTGGAAACAGTGTTAAACAGGCATTTTGCGAGCAGGATGCAACCACCATATTGAGTAATTTCCTCTATTCATAATTGTGCCCATAGTGTCTGGCTTTATTTTTTAAGTATGAAAAATTGAATATAATGTTCATCAAATAATATTTAACATTTTAAACTGCTAAGTAAGCATTTCAATGATGAATTAGCCTCTCTCGGATTTAAAAGAGAGGAATGCTTTAGCACAAGGTCACTCCCATAACATTTCATACGCAAGGAACACAACACAGACATTTTCTGAAATACACATACTTTTTATTGGGTGACAGTTTGGCTGTTAGTACTTGACATTGATTGAAATACAGTTGCATATCTTTTTGGATGTGCATATGGCAAGAGCATTGAAACTTTGACTAAAAACAACCCAGTAGGTATAGTTTGTGAGTTTACACAGTGAGTGAAAGTCCACATCAGCCATCTTGGATCTAAGTGAACAACTATGTGACTTTCAAGCATTTAAAGCACAGAATGTAGCAAACAGTGAAATTCTTCTCAGTTTTTTTTTCTCCCCCAAAACCTGTGAACTCGTTCATTGTCTTGTAGCTAAAACCAGTTAAATAATATAATGCTGAAAAGCCATTCAAAATCAAATTCACAGTGAATTATTAGCATATGTCCGTCTACAGGAATGAGCATCTCAATACTTCAAACAGAGTGATCAAAATGAAACTGAAAAACAAAAGAACAAATGGATAGTGCTCTTTATGTGCTTATACAAGCATATCATAGCAATAACTACATTTTATAAAGAGGCTATACATTGTGTTATCAATAAAAAAAAAAAATAGCAAAGCTGCCCATGAACTAGTACGATGCAAAACAAGTGAAGAATAAAAGCAAAAGTTTAAACCAGCAAAACAAGGAGATTTTCTTTTTTAAACATTCACCCTATCAACACTCTCAGAGCAAAAAAAGGTGTGCTTACTCCACAAATCTGCACGTGTGTAAAGGTGTATGTCTATGTGTGTGTGTGCTCTGCCCTCCAAGTGCATACACACATATCACATGATGACATCACTTCCTGCTTCTACTGCCTTGCACAGCCAATGAGAGAGTGATCTGTAGCAGCTTGGGTTTTATTATCCAGAGATTTAAAATAGAATATATAAATGGACATTATACCAAAAAAATCTCATTTGTTGGTCACTCATGCGAATCGTGCAGAGCATATGCAATTATTTGCAATTAACATGAGCAGCAAATTCAGATTACATTGAGAAGCTTTAGCATTTTTATACTGTGTATCTTGCCATTTATTTATTTATTTTTAATGATATTACATTGTATGATAATATTTTATTCACAATCTGTGGTCACCCTGGCAGATGCTTGGTATGATTTGTTTTTTAAAGGGAAACTTTTGATCCAGGATCTGTGCTATTATCACAAAATGTATTCGTTCTGTGCGAGGACTATTTGGCGCTTCTTGTCTTGTATTGCTATGCAAATCTATGGAAAGGCAACTACATGACCGATTTTATTAAAGAACGCCATAGTTGAGTTACATGCTGACTTTCAAATGATAAAAATGACCTCAATGATCTAAAATGGTTGATTAATACATTTCCATTGCAACATTACAATTTTGCAGCTAAAGCTTTGACACACAGACTTCACATTGGCAGAACAGCATGATGGAATAAGTGGGAATAAAATGTGGAACGTCACATTGCAATACCTTTATTGTTTTCATTTTTTTAGTGTTGCATTTGTCTCAATATCTTCCAAACCAAACGCACAACTATTGCCTGACATTTGTGGTATCATCTACAGACCACATACACATCAGTCACCTCATTTCCCAAACCAAAATATACCACAAAATTCTTATTTCAAATGATAACTGCGAGTAAAGTTAAGGTCAAAGGTTTTCAAGTCTTGTGATCTTTGCTGTAGTTTCTAAAAATAGAGCAACAAAGGCATTTCACACAACTGCATTTGAGAACTGGAAAGTGGAAATGGTAAATTAGAGGTTTAAGTTTCAAATGGGATTATTTTGGTCTACATAGGGGTGTAGTTTAGGGTTAAGGTAAGGTTATGGTTTTGGGATTACGTTTTAGTTTTTGGGGTTATGTTTGGATTTGGATTAGGGTAATATCTGAATTTAGTTAAGAAAGAACGTGTGCTCTTAAGGCCTGCATACACACACTGCTCATAAAGCCGCTAATGCTAAAACAACGCTAAAAATCTGTACAATATCTTTAAATACTGTATATACAGAAATAAACATTTTCATTTGTCACATATTCTCCAAAATAATCTCCTAAATAAAAAAAAAAAACAGAAAAAAAAAAAAACAGTGGCTTCTCTTTCTAAGGAGCAGGATTAAAGGCAACTAGCATATAGCAATGGCTATCGTTTCAAATCATGTTGCAGGTACAGCTAGTGGTTTCTCTGTCACTGCCACTTCAAACGATGATTAAGATTCACATTCTAGGATTTATGCGTTCTCATTCTGCTTAGAGCGACATACTGACCAACGATATGAAGATATGCTGAATTTCACGACAAACAAAACGGTGCCCTCAATCTCCTGCCAAACGGAGTCACTGTCTAGAACTCCTTGACATACAAAAAAGAAACAGACTGAAAGTCAACATAAAAAGACGTAAGAACAATACAAAAAAAAAAAAAAAGAAAAGTGTTTTGCCATGTAGTCCTGTAGCAATGACGGTAATTTTATCAGGGGAATCAGCACCTTAGTGATGTGTAGCTCAGGTTTCTGTACCATCCTAAATGTTTGAGATGAAGAACATACTGAGTTTCAAAATCGTCACCAGTCCAGAAGCCAAAACCATCTGCTTTACCTCCTCATCATAGAGGTAATAGACCAGAGTTTAAGAGCAAAGCCGTATGTGTTCTGAGAGAACGATATTACATTTCTGCCAGGATGTGTTTAGAAGACTAATGTAGCTGCCTTAACCTGAACTTGACTTGCTAAGTTATTACAGGGTGCTATTCCAAACTGCACTACTAGAAATACGCAGCTGTATTTTGGCTCTATCCATGCAGAGTTTGCATCTCTGTGCAGAAAATAGCCGCTAAGACTACAAAGAGACTATAATAGAAGCATACAGAGAATAACGGACTGAGCCTAGATGAGACAAAATGAACTTGACTTTGGCCAAATATGAGAAGTTTCATCTTGAGTTGAGTCCAGTTGTGGATCTGGAAAATGAAACAACCAAATAAAATAACATGAATGGCACAACTATTCAAGCAAATGTCACATGGAAGGTCGACAAACATGGTATATTAGTTGAGACTCCAAACCTTCATCTCTCGTTCATTCTCTATTTTTAGTTTTCTCTTTCTTTTCTCTATCCTTCTACACTGCAAACATATTTTTAATCAGCATTTTGTCGTTTTCCAGTCAAAATATCTAAACATACTTTAAACAAGCAAAATTGTATAAGATATTAACACTATTTTAAAGAATACATCTTGAATGAAGTTTTTATTGTTGTAAGCATAAATCTACAATTTAGAGGTTTATGTTTATAACAAGAAAATAAAAACATTTGCAAACAAATGTAATTCAGTATACTACTGTTGAAAAGTTTAGGGTTGGTAATTTTTTTAAAAGACACCTCTTATGCTCACCAAGGCTGCATTTATGTGAAAAATACAGTAAATCAGTAATATTGTGAAATATTGTTACAATATAAAATAACTGTTTTCTGTTTTAATTTTTATATTTTAACATGCAATATATTCCTGTGAATTAGCTTAATTCAGCAGCCATTACTCCAGTCTTTTGTGTCACATGATTCTTCAGAAATCTTTTGAATATGCTATTTTGGTGCTTAAGATTCATTTCTTATTTTTATCAATTTTGAAAACAGTTGTGCAGCTTAATATTTTTGCAGAATGCTTGATGCATGTTTTTTTCTGGATTCTATAATGAATGTATGCTTACATTTGATTGAAACCGAAATCTTTTGTAGCAATAAATGTCTCTATAGTCACTTTTGATCAACTGAATGTGCCCTTGCTGAATAAAAGTATTACTTTTTAATTCAGAAAAATAAATTCTTTTTTAAGAATTTTAATACATTAATCAATTTTAACTAACGAATCCATCTTGTTTTAAGGATGTCTGAATATTTTCACTGGAAAACATAACTAAAATGCTGAGTTTCTGCAGTGTGTGGTTTACTCATCCCTCATCTTCCTCTATTGACTAAGGAAATCGATGCTAGCTTTGACACTGCGAGAGGTTGCCACATCGACAGCCATGGCTCTTATCTCAGTGTCTCCGAACTGCATGAGCGTCTGGATCTCTCTTCGTGCCGCTGGACTCTCAGTACCGCTCACATCCAGCTTCAGCGTACCACACTTCCTCACACCTGGGTCCGTGATGAAACTGACCGACTCTTTTTCTGAGCAGTATACGTGAATGACGATCACCTGCTGTGACGGCTTCGCCGGCGTGTAGCTACGCTTTACCGTTTCACCCAGTGCCACTGACTGATCAACGGAGATGAACGTATCGAAGACGTCGGTGCACCAGCGCGTACTGTCCTTCACAAGCATCTTCTCCGGTGGGTGCTTTCCCTCTATGAATCTGTTCAGGACGCCCACGCCGTAGCTGAGCGGAGAGCGGCGCACCTTTATGACGCTGGGATCCAAGCCGAATAACACCGCCCCCTTGAGGATGGTCAAGCCCACATCATGCGGAATAATAATTCGGCTGCGGCCCTGAAGCATCTTCTGAACCGCCTGCTGCAGTAGAGGAGACTCTGCGAATCCTCCCACCAGGAAAAGGAACTTGATGTCTGTCACCTCTGGCCTTTCGAATAACTCAGCTGGAGAACACATAGAAGAATGAAAGCAGAGAGAGAGAGAAAGAGGAATGGGATTTTGAAACAAAAAAAATATCTCATTAGTCTATTACAAGACAATTTAACACATTGGAATTTAACCAAAGAATGTTACACATTCCTCAGGTTTTCATCAAAATGACAGACAAAAATGCAGTTTACTAGCAGTGGTGTCCCTGCTTGTAGTTTTTGTTTGAACAGATACAGATCACAGCTGGGCTCGACCAACATAAGAGCCGAGGGACTGAGTTCTGACCCAGTTCTGTGAGAGTATTTTGGGCAGATGGTCGAGACTCTCCTGACTGGGCCAACGCTTGTCCTAATTGTGTCTCCCAGTGGCTCATTAGTTTATACAGCTTTACACATTCTACTAAAGCCTGGAATACACATAACTTTTGCCCAGATTTTTGCCCCAATTTGCAGTCTGTTGGAGTTGGCACTAGTTGTCAGAATATTGGGCAGTCAGTGGACAGATTTCACAGAAAATCACATAGTATAGTATGATGAGCACAGATGATTTTAGGCTATTTTTTTTAGCTTCAGATTGTGATTCCATGTTTGATTTTTTGTGATATCATACTATACCAATAAAAAGAAATATAAATAGTAGATTGGGAAATTTAAATGAAAATGAAAAATGTTGCCTTGGCAAACAACTGAAATAAATAATATTTAAGTTGAAGTACTTAAACTAAAACTGAAATAAAATTAAAATAAAGCTATAAAAAAAATCAATCTTGGAAAATGACAAAAACTATTAAAACTGACAAAAACACGTAACAAAATGACCAAAACTTAAACTAAAAATGAAAAAAATCTAATTCAAAATATTATATAAAAAATATTAAAATGACACTGATTGTTATTTAAATATTGTTGTTATACTATGTTATGTTGCTGTTATGTTATGAGATTATGTAACATGTTATACAGCCTATAAACAAACAAAAAAATAAAACTATTTGATAGTATATTACAGTTACAATTCAGCACATCTAACCTACTTTTAGTGTGTAGTCTGGAATGTCTGTAAAAGAAAGACAGGAATTTATATTAGGAATATATATTATTTTCCCCTCTTTTATTTAAACCTTCAGCTAAACTTCTGTTTAAGTATTGTTGCCATTTCATCTGATATACAAAGAAAATTAATAAGTAGGGTCTGATCCTGATTAAATTAATCCTTTAATTAAATACATACTATTAAGAATAATAGACATAATTAAATCACATATATAACTCGTCTCAATGGGATGAATGACCCATGTATCAAGAGCACATGACTTTCCATTAACACCCAAATCCAGACAACGGACACTCCCATCTCATAAAAACTTCAGAAATCAATATAATATTATTGTTCCAGTAAAACTGCATAATTACTCACTCAGGTGCTGTATAATGTGGTCTATTGTTGGTTTGAACAGTGCATTCATTGCATCTGGGCTCATCCTCAGCATGCCCTGTGAAGACCACTTCACAAAGTCCACACTGCAGAAGAGAGAAAAAAACAGAGTGAGACTGAAGCAAATAACAGATTATCCTCATTTGGCCTTTAAAATGTTTCTTCACATATGGAAGACTACTGAGAAACTTGATATTATTGAGTTTACATTATTAGGTTTTACACTGCTATAAAAGTCAGCCCATGTGTGCTAATAGCTGAGGTTTCCAGTAAACAGATGTGATGCAAGGCTGAACGAGTGCTCAGAGATGCCTGACTCGCAAGCTTGTTGGAAAAACTGTCCCCTGTGAGACATAAGAGCTCAAAATCCATAACATGCAAGTTAGAGTAGTCTTACTTGTGACTCGCAAATGATTATCTCATTACTCTGTTAGGAAAGAATACAAAATTGAACCATTAAACGATGCAAATAATATAACAGGCTTGCATTTTCGAAATGATAGAAAGATAAAACTAGATAATTTCGCTTCTTAATTGGACATTTTGTCTCATATCTGATACTTTTGCTCAGGAAGCAGCTGTTATAACTAGTTTTAGAAGACTGATATTTAAAGTAATTTCTGAGAATAGTTTCGCTTTGCTGTGATGCTAAGAAATTGTAGCCGGATGCATAAAATTATGACGCTACCAAACAGAAGACTCTGTAAGCAATTATCTAATTAATAAAATTACTTGCCTATGAACAAATCTGTTAGTGCTACTGAGTGAAAGTTACATAAATTATTAATTCATGACGAGCAGATAATAGTTCATAATGTGCCCTCTTCTCCCCCTTTTTCAGGTTGTTCCTACGCCCCTTGATTATGATTGTGTTTAGCACATAGTCAGCAATCATACACACAAACAAACATGGTATTCATTTAGCTGACTTGGCCATCTTTATACAGGGCCTGATGGCTTACTGAATGGCTGTGTGTACGGTATTGACAGCAGTCATGAATAGACAGATTAACTCTCCAGGAGCTGTAGGTCACACATGCCTGACCTCAAAAGAGACAGACAACAATTACCGCAAAAGCGGAGAGTCAGCAGGACTCACAAGAGTCAACAGAAATACTATATGTTTGCAATATATATATATATATATATATATATATATATATATATATATGCAAATATTTTACTATATATATATATATATATATATATATATATATATATATATATAAATAAATAGTTAAATATTTGCATATATATATATATATTTTTTAAATATATTTTAAAATATAATTTTAAAATATATTATATAGGATATTATGAAAATATTAATTAAAATAATACATATATTATTTGTTTATTTATTAACATTGTATCCAATATGAATAGAGCTGTAAAATCCATTAATTACTTCCAAATTAAAAGTATGTGTTTACATAATATATGTATGTGTACTGTGTATATTTATATGTATATATAAATACACACACATACATGTATATATTTAAGAAATATATGTAATATATATTTATATTTATATAATATATAAATCATATATAAACATCACTTTTATTTTGGAAGTAATTAATTGTGATTAATTTTACAGCCTTAAATATAAGTATTATATTTTATAAATATAAGTATAAAAAAAATATAAGTATATATATTTTCTTACTAAACATAAAATAACATGATATAAAACAACATATAGGATATTATTAAAATATTAATTAAATTATATGAATTAAATTAATATTCATTAATATTAAGATATACATACACACGTAGTCAGAATTGTTGGTACGCTTGGTAAATATGATCAAAGAAGGCTGTGAAAATTAATCTGCATTGTTAATCCTTTTGATCTTTTATTTAAAAAATTCACAAAAATCTAACCTTTCATTGGAGAATAAGAATTTAAAATAGGGGGAAATATCATTATGAAATAAATGTTTTTCTCAAATACATGTTGGACACAATTATTCTTACCCCTAGAAATTCTTATGAGTAAAATATCTCTGAAGTTTTGTTTCACAGAAATATAAATAGGAGGGAAAACAAAGGCCAAATTCCCTTAATCATTCATCACAATGAGAAAAACCAAAGAATATATTTCTGATGTGCAGCAAAAGATAATTGAGCTTCACAAATTAGTGAAGTGGCTTTAAGAAAAGAGCTAGAGCAGTGAAAACTCCCATTTCCACCATCAGGGCAATAATTAAGAATTTCCAATCAACATAAAATGTTACGAAACTGCCTGGAAGAGAACGTGTGTCTATATCATCCTAATGCACGGTGAGAAGGAGAGTTTGAGTGGCTAAAGACTCTCCAAGGACCACAGCTGGAGAATTGCAGAAAATAGTTGAGTCTCGGGGTCAGAAAACCTTAAAAAAAAAATGGTCAAACAGCACCTACATCACCATATGTTGTTTGGGAGGGTTTCAAGAAAAATTCTCCTAGCTCATCCAAAAACAAACTCCAGCATATTCAGTTATCAGACACGACTGGAACTTCAAATGGGACTGGCTTCAATGGTCAGATGAAACTAAAAAAATGAGCTTTTTTAGCAGTAAACTCTCAAGATGGGTTTGGTGAACACAGGGATAAAAAGTACCCCATGAAATATACTGCTGTATTTTTGATGTTGTGGGCCTATATATCTGCTGGAGGTCCTGGACATCTTGTTTAGATACATGCATCATAGATTCTATCAAATACCAACAGATAAAAAAATCAATAAGTGACTGACTCTGCTAGAAATCTTATAATGGGCCATGTTTGGATCTTCCAACCGGACAATAATCCAAACACAAACCTCAAAAACAACACAAAAATGGGTCACTGAGCACAAAACCAAGCTTCTGCTATATGGCCATTCCAGTCCTCTGACCTGAACCCTATAGAAAATGGGTGGGGTGAACTGAAGAGAAGAAGCACCAACATGGAGCTGGGAATCTAAAGGGTCTGGAGTGATTCTGGATGAAGGAATGGTCTCTGATCTCTTGTCAGGTGTTCTCTAACCTCATCAGGCATTATAGGAGAAAACTGTTATTTTGGCAAATGGAGGTTTCAAAAAGTATTGAATAAAAGGGTACTGTTAATTGTGTCCCATGTCTATTAGACAAAAACATTTATTTCATAATGACATTTCCCCCCCATTTTGAATTCTTATTCGCCAATGAAAGGTTAGATTTTTGTGAATTTTTAAAATAAAAGATCAAAAGGATTCACAATGCAGATTTAGTTTCACAGCCTTCTTTGATCATATTTACCAAGGGTACCAACAATTCTGACCACGTGTGTACATGCATCTATATACACACACACATATACATATATTATATATTATATATATATATATATATATATATATATATATATATATATATATATGTATGTATATGTATATATAATATATATATATACACACACACACACACACACACACACACACACACAGTAATTCATTTTATTAATTAATATTATTATTAACAAAACCACCAGTTTGAAGCAAATAATCTGTGGAAGGTGCAACTCAACTGGACTGTGTTAATGGGTGATTTCTATTCCAACATTTTAGACACTCACTTGCTCTTCCTCAGCGCATGCTCTACACTGTGTCCTCTGAATTTCTTGTAGTAGTCGATGAAAGAGAAGGGCAGGTTAATATTCAACGGATTGCTTCGGTCAGGAGTCGCCGCCCTCTTACGAGACTCAAACGCAATCATCAGATCCACCCAGGCAGCCGGACGCTTGATCTTAAACTGGTCAATGAAATCCTGTCCGAATATCTTACACAGGAGCTTCTCAAATTCATAATCTATACCGATAGAGCCATATGGGCCTCCTGCAGAGAGGATGGAAAGATAAAAATGATTTCAGATGACTGGAAATAATGACATTTCAGAATAACAGACCACTTTTCATAGGAAATAAAAGCTTTTTAAGCTAAATATTAATGCTGAGCTACAGGTCATAAGCATTGTTTCTTGTACCTGAGGCTTTGTAAAGCTCCTTCAAGTGCCCTTCTGGCATCCGGATCTGATGCACAGTAAGATCAACTGTCCCTCCTCCACAATCCACCACCACATAACGGTCACCTACAGACCAGCAGAAACAATATTTGAAGGTCACCAGCAAAAACTACCTCATCTGGTGGCATTTTACACTCTTTCAGGAACTCTCTGCAGATGTTGGATGTGGGTGAGTGCTTTTGCAAGGTGTCAGGGGAACGCTGACCTACATTCAGGGTTCACTAGTTGGTAACTCAAGTAGAAGCCTTTGGAATTAAAGTTCTATGTAGGTTCTGTAAAATATTCACAAACTGAATGAGATATTTTCATGATGGTCCAAACCCATAGGACTTTTTTTTCCATAAAAGAGCATATTGGACATTCTGCAAAAAATCATACAGGCTTTGAGCAAATTACAAGCAGGTAAATTTTAATTTTCTTGTGAACTGCCCCTTTAGCACTGAAAATTGACTGAAATTTGAATGATTTCGAAGAACATTAATTTGCGTGGAGGTTATTCCAGCAGTGGTGAATAGGCAAAGTGTGCTGAGGCAATACTAATGGTTGAGCAGCTGCTAATTCAGACAGCAGAATAAGGGCAGGAATTTCAAACTAAGTATCTTCTTATCCTCTCAGTAAGGGTGCATCTAGTCTCAGTAGGCACATTCAAGGACCACACAAAATCTGTTCGCTGACTGTCCAATGCATAATGCACACAAAAATGGCAAGTTCCAATTTGATTAACTGTGAAATAATCAGTACTTTGATCATAATTACAAAGGTGATACACTATAAAAGTGCTACAATAAAAACCTGTTAATTTGTTAACAGTAAGTTCCCTTTACGATTAAGTTCTCTTTATGGTGAAAAACTGTAATCGATCTAATGGGACATTTAATGTAATTTTACAATAGATTACTGTCACCTTATCATTTACAGTGAAAAAACATAAAATGACAGGAAATTCATAGAATTCTCTGTGTAATAGCGAACATTTCATGGGTTTTCAATGAAAATGTGAATCTAAATGTTTCTTCTTTTTTTCTGTTTTTTTTTTTTCTTTTTAGTAATGCACATTTATGTTGTTAAAATAATGTTCATTGCATAATTTTAGTGTCATTTGTGTCACCATGATGGTGTTTTGTACTTGTGGGTATAACACTGTAAAGTTTCTATATATATTTACCTAAGCTAGTGGAAAACCTACTTGTGACGAACTTTGATTAAAACTTCAATTTTCTCTTTACCACGTGTTATTTTAAGGTGGTTGTTGGTATGTTATAAAAGTAAAAAAAAAAAAAGAAGATTTTAATAATTTGTATTTCAGTTCATGAAATATTTTTTATTGTAAATTTAAGTTCAATCCATCCTTTTTTTTTTCTTTTTTTTTTTAGTTTTTCAGTGTATGTACAGACAGGCTAAAATTCTTAATGTGATGTCTATAACACATTTCCACTCATTTTAATGTTTTCTTAATACAACTGAGATGAGACTAGTGTGCATCCTTCCTAAGAGCTTCAGATTTGAGGGTTTCTTAACTCATGACAGCAGCATTAGAAACAGCAGGAGCAAAATACTACAAGAAAAAAATGTGTGAGAAGACACAGACTCTACCTTCAGTGAGTTCAGACCAGAGCTCTCCTATGACATTCTCCACCAGAAAGGTGCGGCTCTGTCGGTTACGGCGCACATGCTCCTTGGCTGGTTATTGACAGAGAGAAACAGGAGGTGTGTGTGAGAGGGAAGGCAGAGTGAAGCTGTTTGTGTGTGTGTGTGTGTACGTGGCAGATCTATAGGCAAGGCGACAGGATGAGAAAGGAATATGGGCTGAATGTGCTTTCTTTAAGCAGGAGGATGGAATGCAAGACTCCTTTAAATTCAGGCAAGTTCATAAAATGCACAGAAAAACAGTAAAATGCTGTAATTATTTGATGTTATTTGCTTATTTGAAACTTAAATTTTAGGGATCCATGATATTAAAATTCTGGTTGAAACTGATGAGCTCATAATTATTTTCATGTTATGCTAAAAAAAAAACAAAAAAAAAAACAAAAAAACAAACACTAAAGAGTAAAATAACTTTAAATGGTAAAAGTGAATATAGGCATCAACATTATAATGTACAGTATGAAAATGTATATTTATTGTTATATTTACTAATGATAACATTTAACATTGTTATTAACTTATTTGTATTTTAAAGGATAACTTTAAATGGGTGTTAGATGATAGTAAAGCTACATAGAAAAGAAAAAAAAAAAGAGCATCCACAAATAAATATCCAATATCAACTAATATCAGTAAATAAGAAAATGTCTAATATTGGAAAATAACTGATATGGTAGTAATATATTGTGCATCCCTAGAAATTTTCAAACATGCAACTGTCATTTATGGGGGGAAAAAAAACTGTGCATTTTTCCTGTAATACAGACACTGTTAATCAAATGAAATAACCTGCATTATCTTATTTTAATCTAGTTTATTTAATTTTATTTACACCATTTTATTTATTTACAAATAAGTAAATTTTAACTAAAAACCCGATGTGTATGGTTTTGCTCAACGCTGCTATTTAGCCATGAAGTCTTAAATATTCAGTACATCTTTCCACAATTACTTCCTCTCTTTTTTCACTTTCGTGAACTTCCTGACTGTAACCGGAATGTAAAAGTCTCTGTTCATTCACTGTGGAGGGGGACATTGTCCAGGTCTGATAAAGGGCAGTTGGTCTGATGACAGAGGATAATGGCCATCCTGGCAGTTGTAAACATTCCCAAACAGGAAGTGTAAGCTCTAAGGGAGAGTGACCGCATGAAGACTGAGATTTCCTCCAACCTACAGAAAACAATGAAATGGACCAGCAGACATGTTTTCAGTACATGACAGCTTCAGATGGGGCGTGGGAGACCTAACCACTCAATCTAACAGTGTTTTAACCACACAACAGACCCTCGTCTGAAATTCTGATAGCAAATTCATGACTTATTAGCTGCATTCACAAAGAACCATGGCCTATTTTAGATTATCTAAATTCAAGGCAGTGAAAAGTACATTTGTGGATTCAACAGGAGATCAGTTTGGGGGAACGTCATTTAGTTCAGATGAATATTGATTCTTCATTGATTCCTTAAAGATAACATTTTATATAGATAACACTTTTTTTTGTGGAAATAAAAAAATAATAATACTTTTATTGAGCAAGGATGCACCAATTTGATTAAAAAGCTCAGGCAAAAAAGTATCACGATTACCACAAAAACATTAAACAACATAACGGTTTTCATCACTGATATTCATAAGAAATGTTTCTTGAGCACCAAATCGGCATATCAGAATGATTTCTGAAGAATCACGTGACACTTAAGACTGGAGTAATGATGCTGAAAATTCAGCTTTGGATCAGAGGAATACATATTCAAATTTATTTGAATAAATTTAAAATATTTTAAAATAGAAAATTATTTTCCTCAATTGCCAGTCACTTTGGATAAAAGCGTCAGCTAAATGAATAAATGTAAACAGTATTCATATTTCATATAAATGCAGCATTGGTGAACATAAGAGGCTTCCTACAAAAACATTTAACGATATTACCGACTCCAAACTTCTGAATGTCTTTAGAATATCTTTAATAATTGAAAAAACACATCCAGATGCTCAATAATTTCTGTGAGACATCCCTCAGAGAGAAAAGTTGTTATCTCCTGTCAGTCTCTGGTTGCCCTGTACAGAGAGAGAGGAGATCTATGGCTGTCAAACAGACGGCCCATCTGTGCTGCTCACTGCTGCCCTGCTCCACAACGGGTCGCCACACACAATTGCTTCCTGTCTCAGGCTCTCACTGCCAACTGCCAAATTAACCACGTTTTCAATGCTCACCATTGAATATCAAACATACAGGCTATCAGAGCACAAATACTACTGCTGCTAAAATAATCAATACACACTACTCCTTTTGTCCTTCAACCATTCTTTTTCTCCCGCTCTCTCTATCTATAGAACAGCATTTGCAGAGAGGTCAAATGCAATTTCAGACTTCCTTTCGATGCATCATGATCATTCATATTTCACATCTTTTATTTGTCACTGCATTATTTTAACTTAAAAGCACAAAATCTATCTGATCAAATTCTTTCTCTGTCAATCTTTTTTTGTACGTGCAGAGGTTACAGATGTGCTCGCTGATGACTATAGAGCTGCTGATGTCACATGAAGGTCATTGCATGTACACTGATATAGTTTGTTACAGGAATGATAGCTCCGCTTTAGCTGTCTCAGACACATAATGGACCAAATAACATTCTTAAATGCTGACAAAAAAGAATCTAAGGTTCTTAAATGTTGACATCAACCAATAATAATTAAAATTTGAACAAATGTGGTTAAGAAACAGATTAATAAACATTGCCAACATTTATTGGTATAATTTAAATTGTTTTCTTTTCAAGGGAAGGCAAGGCATGACCTCAAACAATTACACGATTATGAATAAATGTGCATGCAAACTTAGTAAGAGAGAGGGAGAGAGAAATTTATGAGGTAAGGGGATTGTGAATTTGCCAAAGCTGTTTCTCATGCTGGCTTCACCATTCAGCAGTGCTCCAAATGACTGTTACCTTCTGAACGCACATGAAAAATGACTTTTCATTGACATTTCTAAAATCACAGGCCACTAAAATGCTATATATATTTAGGTGAAAATGTTTTTTTAATATAAAGCCCACTGTGTAAGTGCATGCGCTGTCAGTCTGTAATAAGGACATGAGCAGGGCAATGGAGGTGAACTGGAATGGACTGGAAGACAAAGAGAGTGGTTCTGTGTTCTGTGAGAGAGGCAGAAAATGCTCTGCCTCTATACAGAACACATTTATGATTGAATTCGATGCAATTACGTTTTACTTTGGTGTGTGACATAAACTGGAAAGACATACTACGTCATGGATGCGTTCACGGCATATTTACTGTGGAATATAATAGGCTGTTTATTCAACTATGGGCACTTCTGAGCCTGTGGACTCCCTTACATCACAGTATTCACACTCAAAATAGTTTATTTAATTTGTCCATTTGTCTTATGGCTAATTTCATAGCTAACATTTTATCTAAAGAAAATCTATAAATCTAAAATAATAAATAATAATAATAATAAAAAAGAATGAAGGAGTGGTAAAATAATAATAATAATAATAATAATAATAATAATAATAATAATAATAATAATTTAATTTTAAAATGTAAACATAAACTCCTGGAAAAGTAAAGGTGCCCATAGTTGAAATACCACAAGATAGCATCTGTGTGTTCAAGCATGGTAGTAAATACAGAGTTTGGGACCTTTAAGATTACGTTTTGTAAGAAATTTCTTTTGCTCACCAAGACAACATTCATTTGATCAGAAATACAGTAAAATAGTAATATTGCACAATAGATAAATAAAACAGTTGTTTAAACCTATTTTAATATTTCTAATGTTTAAAAATTTATTCATCAAAATTCTTTGATGCACGCATTTATTTGAAATAGAAATCTTTTGCAACATTATACATCTTTACTGTTACTTTTGATCAATTTAATGAGTCTTTGTTGAATAAGAGTAATAATTTCTTTAAAAAAATAAATCTCATTGATCCCAAACCTTTGAACAGTAATTTATATGCATTATATATTTATATATGCAAGCAAACACATGCAGTAGGAAAGGCCAAATACTTGTCTTTGCTGTTAATTTAATGTGTCCTTGCTGAATAAAAGTTTTATCTTCTTAAAGAAAAAAATGTCAGGAAAGGCCAAAGATATATTAGACATCTAAAATGATCTTAAATTAAAAGCTATTCATCTCTTCCTCCCTCCATCTGTCCCTCCCTCCCACTGTTTTCTGCATGCATCATCACCTTCTCTCCCTCACTGCGGTGAGAGTTTAATAGGCATGTTGGACTGCAGGAGTCCTGCAGCTCTAGTTTAAGAGTAATCCTCATTTCAGTCCTAGTTTAATCTGTTAGGATTCCATTTCAGTTTACAATACTGTTAATCTAGTATATAATATTTTTGCTAGATCTGTCTTACCTTTCTCACTCTCCAAAAAAAAAAAAAAAATCATGACTGGCCCCACAACTTACTACAGCCTATTTGGCCTTTTGAAGAAGAACTTATCACTGGCCAAAAGGTTGATGGCATCAAAACACACAGACAAAATTATACTCAACAAACATTTAATTATTGCAACAAACTTGAGCGTGACTGGAACAGTATGAGTATGATTTGGTTTATCCTCATAACAGAATGCTTAGTGGTGCAGCTGTAATAAGACTCTATAGGTGGCTTACCTTGTGTCATTCCCACCCCAACGTTCTCAGTTGGGCTGTAACCGTTCAGGGCCGTTTTGTTGCCCAAATCAACCATTTGGTGGAGACGGAGCTTCCTGCAATAAATGGACGCAGCCTCTGGTTCCAGAGCAATGATCAGCTGATCAGGGTTGTCTCGAGAAACCAGACCAGCCTAGATGAGTACAGAACACAACGGCAAGACATAAAACAGGAATCTGAAACCCAAGCTCATCTTGACTTCTGCATAAAACATACAAATGATTACAAATAAAAGCTAATATGAACATTTATTCTCAGTAAACTTTAAAACTGCAATAAATTCACGTTTACTCATCCAAACATTTACTTATTTACTTAGCATTTACTTATCTGTACTTAATTGAAATAAATCTAAAATAAAAATAAATAAATAAATAATAAATATGAATATTAGATGAAAAACTTAAATGAAAATGATTCTAAATAAGTAAGTTGAATCATTAAATTGCTAACAGGAATTAAATTGAAATAAAAATAGATAAATAAAAACAAAAAATAAAAATGACAAAAACCACATAAAATCCAACAAAAAAATAAACTAAAATTAAACATTTAAATTGAAAATATGAACAAAAAAAAAATCTAAATATGAATTAAAAGTTGGTAGTTAATTAAACATTTTATAAATATTTTCTAATAAAATTATTTCAGACAGGCTACATTTTGGCTAAGTTTAATAAGGGCTGACCTTTAAGTGTATATTTTCTTACTTTTAATTTTTTTGTTTAAAAATTCATATACATATTAATATATAAACAAAAAAGTATGTAAATAAATAAATAAATAAATAAATAAATAAATAAATAAATAAATAAATGTCATATTAGCATGTCACACTTTAGGACATTGCTTGAAGTGAACTATGTATAAACCTAAAACAGTTATCGCAGCACAACCCCAAACATCCCGACCTGAATATTAACTGTCATAACTCACTTGCTGGGTAAAGGAATATTTAAATGATACAAATGACTGGTCAGACATATCAAGATCACATTACCTCATTTCAAATAAGAGGAGTGTAAATATGTAAAAAAAAAAAAAAAAAAAAAAACACACACACACTTGAATTTGTGGTTTACGGGGACTCTCCATAGGTGTAATGTTTTTTATACTGTACAAACCGTATTTTCTATCGCCCTACACCTAAACCTAAACCTACCCCTTACAGGAAACTACTGGCAATTTTTGAATTTCATAAAACACCATTTAGCATGTTTTTTAAGCCTTTTGTTTTACGGGGACACAGGAAGAGTCCTCATAAACCATGTTTACGTTGTAGTACCCATGTCATTATACACATTTGTGTCCTTGTAAACCATATATACCAGTACACACACACACACACACACACACAGTGATTAGTGACACAGTTTGCTCTGAGTGTGCTGCAGGATTCAGTGAGTTATGGGGCAACAGTTTGAGCAAAATGCAGAGAGCGAGAGACAGAGGTGAGGGAATGCAGTGTCCTTTCTTTCTGTTCTCCTGATCCTGCAGACGAAGAGCTGAGTCACTGCACACACACACTCAGACACACACAAGCACGCTCCTAAGGCAAGCTTTGCAGGAATTCCCACTGCAGATATCAGGTGTTGCAAAATACCCTTTCTTCTCTGCTCTCTCTCCTGCTGTTCTCTCTGATTTCTCGCTGTGTATCTATGTAGCTCACTCGCTTGTGGCTTCCCCACCTCTTGTCTTTGCTTTGGATTGAGATGAAAGAAGCTGAGGCCACATGCTGCTCTTCCTCCCTTTCTGTCTCTCTCTCTTCAGTGTGAGAACATTCACCCCTCTGCTTACTACTGTGCTGAGGTTATAGAATTTGAATGCACATTATTTAAGGTAACTAATGTCTTTTCAGTTCATTTAAATAATAAATTACATAATTACGCTTAACCCAAGTATGTTTTATATATTTCATACATTGAATAAGCAGCAATAACAGCTTAATAGTCTTTTTGGTTCATACTTTTATTTAGGTTTTGTTTCATTTCTCTTTTCTTTTGACTTGATGCCTATTGCCTTCATTTATCACAAGTGTTCAGTACTAAGTACATGTGCAACTTGGGAGCAAAACAATTGTGAGTTTTGACCACATCATATCGCACCATATTTGCCTAGCCGCTTGTAATCAGGTCACCCGTGACTGATCTTAATGAGATACTTACATCTGTTATTAATACAGCTCAAATACATACCCTACACACACACACTGCCTAATCTTCCACTGATCCACACACACGGTCACCAATCACAACGACGCCAACAGTGATAGAGTCAGCGATACCGTTTCACATGTATGGGGTCTCTAAGGGGGTCCAACGAGAGACGGAGAAAACAGGCAAACAGTGGCTGTATCTAAGAAGTGAGATCACTGTCTTTCCTTTTCCTTTCCTTTAATCCCTCTGCTTTTCCTCTCTACTCATTTACATCCTGAATTTCTGTATATCTCATTCCTTTTCTATTTTAAATGGACATGGCAGAAAAACAATGCTCTTTTACCCCCTCTCTTTTACTTGAAGTCCTTCAAACTTGTGTGAAAATTGAATCTTTGCATTAATTGAAAGCACATTAAGCACATTATACACAGACCTCTCTCCAATTTCAAAACACAAAGTAGGTTGTTAATTAAAAAGCGAGATGTGCATTTTTGTGCATATGTGGCTGTGAGAAAGAAATGTTATACCTTATACGCTGCCTCTCTCATAAACTGCTTAGCCGGCATTTTCCAGATGGCCGGTACTGTGATGACCCATCTGACGTCAGCATTATCAAAATCTGCCCCTGCTTGGTCACTCAGCTCCTGTATCCAATGATAAAAATCCATTTTTGAAACACTGATGAAGTTTGAGGTCAGTATGACAGTTTTTTAAGAAATTAATACTTTTATTCAGCAAGGAGACATTAAATTGATCAAGTAACAGACAGTAAAGACATTTATAATATTACAAAAGACTGTATTTCAAATAAATGCTGTTCTTTTGAAATTTCTATTCTTTAAAGAATCCTGAAATAAAATTAATCATAACAAATAAATAATTAAATAAAAATAAATAAATAATTTAGAAAAATGTAAAAAAGCACAACTGTTTTTAAAACTGATAATAAAAAATGTTTTCAGCATGATTAGAATGATTCATGTGACAGTAAAGACTGCTGAAATGCAGCTTTGCCATTACAGGAATAAATTACATTTTAAAAAATATTCAGAAAAAAACTACTTTAACATTTAATATGTAATATTTCACATATTACAATTTCCTGTGTTTTTACTATATAAAAATGTAGCCTTGATGAGCATAAGTGACTTCTTTCAAGAACATTAAAAATATCTTATCAACCCCAAACTTCTGAATGGTAGAGTACATGTAAAAATAATGTAAACAGACTGGTTTAAGCAGAATATTGATGATGATAATGATACTAAAACATACCTTAAGTGCCTGCTCCTTAAAAAAGGCCAGAGCATAAGCAAAAATATCCAGAGCTTTCACCTTTTTCCCATTAGCAGCGTGTAAATCTGTATCGATGGACAGATTCTGAAGAAGAAAAATGACAATAACACCTCTCAGAGACAAGAAAGAACATGACATGAATTAAAATTTATTTGTACACTTGATAGACTTATCACCACATTCACAATGAATAAAATATACTCTTCGAGGAAAATCTATTTTAAAGACTTATGTTAAATGTCATATATATTAGAAAACTCATTAACAGCATTATTCCAGTGTAATGAGGCTTTGACTGGTTAACCTGTTAGTAATGAGTTAAAAGTTTGTTTGTATTACTTGTTATATAAGTTATACAGTATCCACTAATATGTGACTATATCCCAGCATTATTGGGCATGAAGCTTATATTAAGGGGAGGCCATGTCCTCACACTTATGATCAATAATTTCCCCAATGCGTATATGTGCTTGGACTCTCAGTCCCCTCAGGTCCAACACTAACAAAAAAATCAATGCTGTATGAGTGTGTCCTTACTGCAGTGGTGTGTAGTTTCATTTTAAACTTCTCCAGGTAGAGCCATTGCTTAGACTCGGCGGGATCCAGGTCATGGTAAAAATCTCGGGCTGCATAACCAAAACTGTGGAACTTCTTGTCAGGACTCAGTAGAATGGTGGTGGGTGTCTTCTGATTGGATACACCTGGGTCACCACCCTCCCAGCGCCTAGCAACAAAGGGGAATCAACCAACGGGAGAGTGAGTTTTTTCCATTGGGCAGAATTTGGAACTGCTGTAGCTTTTCACCTCTTCTCCTAATTAGAAATGAACTGACCTAAGATGACCTAAAATATCATTCAACCCAACCGAGCATCATCATTCTCATTATCCATATCAAGGCAGTCATAAAACCAGCACAAGCATCGTAGAGAGACAGAGGCATTTAAAATATTCATGGGCTTTTACTTCCAGGACGAAGCACCTCAGTGCAAATCAGAACAAACAGCCTGACTACAGACTGTCTGAACATAGAGAGAAGCCAAAATGATAATAATAGAGAACTGACTTCATACACCCTATAGTAACGAAGTGATTTTATAGATCCACCTAATTTACACTGAGACCAACCAATGAAAATGATTGCAAAAATGGCAATTTAGCTCTTCAAAAATGGAAAAAGTTCATTCTAAGAAATGAACATCATATGTTTGCCACTTGGTTTGATATTTTGTTATGCTATGCACTAAAATGTATACATATTGGATTATATTTTGTATTTATATTTTGGGGGCACCTTATAACCAGCATTGCATTACAGATTTTTCAAAAAGCAAGTCAATTGGCAATTATTGGCATACTTATAATAGTCCATAAGGTTTCAGCTCATCAAACGTAATCATTTCGGTCTCTGAATCAGGACAGACTGGGAGTCAATCCTTTCATCTTCTGTTAACCAACTCAAAGCACCTGTCTTTTTGACTCTAAACAGATTTACTAAAAGAGTTTTGTGAGTTTTTAAAAGGGAAGGTGTGTTTATGTAAAGAATAAGGGACTAGACTATCAGTTCAACCCAAATAATCTCAGAGCCCTTGGGCTTTTTATGTAAATCTCTGGCAATAGACTAACCACAGTTCAAATTAACCAGGCACTGGTCTTTCAAAAGAAGAGCAAATCTCCCACTCTACTGTGCTGACACAATCATGATCCTGTATGAATACTATAGCCATGGACAACTGAATGCCAAGTGTGCTTGTCAGATAAAGCTAAATATATCCTTATATATAATGGCCTTCATGTTTCAATGGAAAGTGCCATCTTTACATTTATTTATTCCTCCATTTACACTCATACTTAAACAATGAATATATATAGTGAGAACACCCTCAATAGATGTTCTTGTGCTGTTTATCCGAATCCTGTTTCTAACTAATCCAGAAGAATCCTACTGTCTAACTTTCATAATGAGTCTGATGCCTAAAATTAACCCCACATGCCCGTTTGGGTGGGAAACACGTGGCTGACTCTCCCCAGAAGGTACTCTGGAGAGCTGACCTTAAAGTCAAAGGTCACATGACCAAGTAGGTCAGGTTAGGGTTACAGAGCAGCTGTGGGTTACCTTCATATACAACACACGCAGATACACACACTAATGTTACACAGTTCGAACCAGTATATACGCAGTGGGACTGTAATATCTAATAATTTTTAATGGGGCACCTACGTGCCCAGAAAGAAAGACGCCTGTGAGTTTGACTGAAATAAAGACATGACCGTCTAATGGATAGACAATCCTATTAACGTCTGCAGAAGAGATGAACTCCAGCAAGAAAAAAAATAATATAAAATTATATAAAATTACTTTAAGAATTATATAATTATATCATTTTTAAATTATATAATTTTTAAAATTATGTATTTTAATAAACAAATAAAAAAACCTAAAAAAGAAAAAAATATTTAATTTATTAAAATTAATTTATTTAAAAAAATATTAGAATTTTTATTTTTAGATTTTTTTATATTTTATTTTTAATATATTTTTATTTTATTTAAAAATATAAAATCAAATGCAAAAAAAAAAAAAAAAAAATGTCTGCAGATTCCTTCTGGGCCTGTTTATATCTCATTTTATCTCTTCTTTCACATGTACACTCCCCCCACTCCCTCTCTCTGCGCCTTTTGTCTCACCTCATAGTGTGAATGCACTCTGGCTCTTTAGTGAAGGCGTATGCGTAGCCACTAGAGGTGGTGCCAAAGTCGATGGCCACCACCACCACATAGGGGTGTCTCATAGGCTCATTCTCTTCTGAGTCCTTCTGTAGAAAGAAAAGAGGGAAAAGAAGCAGAGGGAAAATGAGGGATATGGAAAAAGGGAGAGAGATGCTCTCAAGTATATGTCAAGCATTAAATTGTTGCATGTAATTGCAGCTCAGTGTAAATAAGATGTTCCATTAAAGCCACATTTGCACACTGGACATTTCCCTCATGTAATGGGTGATGTCATGCTGGCAGTAAAAAGCAGAGCTCACCAGTATGTGTGTGGGGGAAAGTGGCGTGATGCCTGGGTCGCCCATACTCTTGGCTGGAGATGGAGTGGCCATTGCATCTGCAAAGAGAAAGAAAGAAAGAAAGAAAGAAAGAAAGAAAGAAAGAAAGAAAGAAAGAAAGAAAGAAAGAACATTGAGAAACCAAACATTCAAAGACAAGCCTACAGTCATGTTAATAATTTTTCTTATAGAGCTTATTGTAATACTAATAAATGTAAATGTTTTAAAGGACATTTTTGCATTTGTACAAGCAATTTTCTTTTCACTGTTGGGTTGTCCGTTGAGAAACACTGGATTATGTTGTGGATGTATTAAGTTTCACAAAATTTTGTAGGCAAAAAAAAAAAAAAAAAAAAAATTCAATGTTTATTGTGAAAAGTGCAGAAATGTATGAAATACAGCTCACATTATAAACTTGAACCCACTACAAAAATCTTTTGCGAAATTCCTGTGAAGATTCCTATTGAAATGACTGGATTTCGCTTGAAATTCGCCAAACTACAGTAAATTTGGCAACACATTTAGTCAAGCAGCATATAGTCTGATGTTTCACACAATTATAACAGGATCTCGATCTGTATGTTTTTTTTTTTCTGGACACATGGATGTTTCTCAGTTTTATGTTTATGTTTTATGTGTAACAAGACAAGTTTGAAAATGTTTTTTTTGTTTGCTCTAAAGCAGGGGTGTCAAACTCAGTTCCTGGAGGGCCAAAGCCCTGCAGAGTTTTGTTCCAACCCTGCTCCAGCACACAAACCATGTAGTTTTCAAAGAAGCCTAAATTACTTGATTAGCTGAGCTGGATCAGGTGTGTTTAATTAGGGTTGCATCTAAACTCTGCAGGGCTCCAGCCTTCCAGGAATTGAGTTTGACACCCATGCTCTAAAGAAACTATAGTTACCAATGGTACATTTTTGTAAATGAACACCTCACCAATGCCTACTGAACTTCTAAAACGCTCTCAAAATCCATTTAAATGGTGTTCAGAAGCACTCTAGGTCTCAGTTTCATGGTCACAGATGGAGAACAGGACTAAGTGGCACCATCAATGGTGATTTTTCACTAGAAATTATTTTTAGTGGGAACAAGACTTAAAAGCCTCAATTAATGTTCAACGAATTTGTCTGAAAGACCATTCATTTGGCCATACTTTTTTTTTTTTTTTTTTCCATCGCTTATGTCTAACATTTTACATTATTTGGTCATAAAATCATCAAATCCTTTAAGAGCTTTAGACCACTACAGCAACAGCTGATCCCCTCCACACTGACATTTGAATCGAATTAGAGGTTGTATTTGTCCATTCCCCTCGTCCTCATTAGCCGGGCCTAATAGCTTCGCTAAAACACTCGGATGCTGAGCACCCTGAAATGTTAAACGAGCGCCCCGGTTCCTCGCTCCACGGGACGCCACGTTTTTCTGAGCGTTCATCCTTTTTTCCTGCCTTTACCCCATACTGAGCACCAGAGTGAACAGAATGAGCGTGGCGCTCTTCAGCGAGTAATTATGGGTTGAGTGACTGGCTACCTGCGGCTCGCACTTCATTTCAACCACTCACCGCATACACGCGCTCCAGCTACCGAGATTGATTTTAAAATGGGACAATGGAACGTCAAAATCAATACTGAGGGAGTAAAATGATTGTCTATAATGATAAATGCCTATAAGTGAAGTGTTATTCAGAAACACACACTTGACCGTCTTTTTATACTTTTACGCGAATGGATTTGCGGGTTAAAGGAACTTAAGTTTGTTTACATGGCAACACGTCTCACTGTACGGGGACTTCATTAGAACGCATTAAAGTTGCGCGAGGGTAATTACTCGACGTCAATGGCGACCGTCTCCCTGGCGGCTGATTGAGAGCTACTTTGATTAGGGCTGTGATTGTGTTTTGTATGTGTGTGTGTGTGTGTTACATAGCTTTTCAATGAGACTCTTTAAGTCACAACAGAGAATCCAAACATGTGTGGGAATTGGAAAGCAGAAAATGGGCATAAATGGTGGAAAATGACTTGCATTATGGCCAGAGTGCGAAACAGACCAATTCCTTTGATTTTCCTGCTGTTTTAAAGACTTATTTACACATGACAATGAATTTATCTGCAGTCTGACCTTGAATAGATGTGGCACAAATTATTGTCAACAAGAAAAAAAAAAAACATATATAAATCAATTCTTTTACTCAGAATTGGCTGACATAATGAGCTGTTTTAACACAATAAATATAGAAAAAAATGTTTTCACTTCAAGTTGTTGGCCATTTAGATAGATTATTATTATTGGGCAACATTTGGAATGACTTGCTCTGCAGGTTTTTTGCAAAAGTTCATATCCAGCTCACATCTAAAGTTTCTGAAAACACTGAACACAAAAAGACTCTTTCAATAAGGCGATCACACATGCTACTACCATTACATATGCGTCGATTCAAGCAGCGAAAATAAACAGAAATCAGAGAGAGGATGGAGAGATGGAGCGAGAAAATAAAAGTAGTGTATCCTGTTTTCACCCCTCCTCTCGTCCGCATGAGAAAGGGAGCGAACGAACGGGTGTTCAAGCGTCGTTCTGGAATGTTATACAAAATTCTGACAGGAAGCAGGAGTCGTCAGAGGTCATACCTCCTCTGAGGAATTACAAATTCAGAGGAATTCCAAGCAGCTCAAGACACAGAAATAATTGCGCTAAGAGACATATGGACCACTGACAAACACAGACAAAAGTGGATTTAGGTCTGGAATCTCTCATCTATAAAATATGCAAAACTGATATATTTGAGTGAAGAGACGGAATCAGAGATCTGAGATATATATTTAAATATAATCAGTGTCAGCCATAAATGTCAATTTCCGATTTTTTATTTTTATGTTATTATTTATAATTAAATATCCAAAGAAAGGAAGTTGTGTGATTGGGATTTTTTCTGCCATTCTCAAAAAGCATTCCTCCTTTTCTTTTTCCTCCACTCCTCACTGAGGAACTTTTATTTCCTTTAAGGTCACATACCTCAATTCCCCAGATAAAAGAGAATAAAAAAGAAAGAAAAAACAAATATTAATGTAGAATGATTTTCCAACACTGCTGTCTGACAATGCAGGACAAAAAAAATAAAGAAATAAAGAAATAGTTTGGACAATGTTCATTGCACCATTATTTTCTCACTCAGAGCAAAAGTCAGGACTGAAGTAGGCCAAAGGGAATTTGGCAAGATTGGAGAAAAGAAAAAAAAAAAAAAACAGATTAACTGATTTAGTTGCACAATTTATTGCAATATTATGAAATCAAAACTCATCAATTCCTAATCACAACCTCATTAAACTCCACATCACCTTAAGAAAAACTTTTCAGTGTCTTTATGTTGAGTTTGTGTTCATATTCATCAAATCTTCAACCGATCATTATGGGAGCTATTGGGGTATTTGAATCTATTTCTCTGTTTAGAAGTTCAAACTACAAGTGCCTTCAATATGGTTAACGATTTTATGGCACACACACAGAGAGAGAAAGGACAAGACAATTCCATCTGTAAAATATTACTCACTGCAGTTTTGTTCCATTTTGAATGATTTGATTTTTTCACAGTTTAAATCAAATCTTGGCCGCTTGCTCTGTAACTTTTGGTTTGAATGTTTTCCAAAAATAATAACCAAATGCAGAGATAAAGAAAAGCGAATCCATCATGATGTCAAGTTGAGAATTCCCTAGTAAGTGAAACCAGATCAGGAAAAGGGAAAACATAAAATTTATGCATATCTCAAGCTGTAAAACAAGTGTTTTTGATCAATTTTATTAGACTATATTACTGAATTCTGTGTGAACATTACAGTCTACGGCTGATTTTTCAGGCCTAAGCTAAACACACTGAGCTCAGTTGTATACTCAAGCTAAACAGGCCACAAACAGCTACCGAGACAAGCCGTCTCAAAGATGGGCCATTGACAGGGCAGGACTGCTCCAGTTCACGTGTATGTGAAGGTCCATTCAGAGACGCAGCACTATAAATGCCAAAAACCAAACACAGTCAGCCGTCCTCTCACTCGCACTCACTGTCTCCAGCTGGACCTATTCACTCACAAACACACACTCATACACAAACACACTAATAAACACTCACATACAAACACACATCCCACACACAGTGGGTGAGACAAGCGGTGCAACAGCTGTGACTGCTGCAATCTTATTAGTCTCTCTCTCAGTTAGGGTTGTCAACTTTAGCAGAGGAAAATAAGGGACACTCTCACTAAATTCATAGGAAAATAAGGGACACCATTTCAGACTTTGACAAACCAGGTGACAACTGGCCAAAATCATACACAATCACTCACTTACATGGCATTATTGCATCTGTTGTACTGTATATAACACTGTTTGGCTATTAGATGCTAAAAACCGAGACAAACAAACTCCATTCCATATGGCTTTGCTATAGAAAGCAATTCTATTGGCTTGGTACAGGCCTTAATGAACATATCTGAGAGTTTCAGACTCAGACAGGCTAAATAATATGAAAGAATGTGTCTCTCATCTCATAATGCTGGAATGTTAAGTTTGGAGAAAAATTAGAGGGTTCGGAGAGTGCAGAAAACTCCCATTGCATTACCAAAGACACAGAGCAGACGAGTGTTTCGACATCTGCATCTACAACTCCGTCACACCCCTAAACCGCAAGCCATAAATCATAAATAGCATCACAAATGCTTTTAAGACTGTTTAGAGGGGCATACGACACATCATCTCATCCCAACAGTCTCCTCCCAAATCAATGCCAGTGTCCCACTACGTCAGAGAAACATGATACATACTGAAAGGAGCTGAAAGAGAGAGAGCATTGATTTTTGCAGCAGAACAGAGCTGTAACCAGCAGTCATCTACACAACAGAGCAGCTTTCTCTTTGTAACGTTATACCAGTAAAGTTGAGAGATCAGAGTCACCTGTGAACTCGGCAAGATCCCGCAGCTGTGTCAGTCAAATGGAGCTGCGTAAGCTCTGTGGGATGATACTGCAAAACTGCCATCAGTTCACTAGTGGGCTCAAATGGAAGACATCAGGATTTATTATCACTGTAATCATGTCTGTCTGGAGCAAACTAATGAAACTGATTAAAGTTGTTCTGGTTCCAAAACCTGTCTGTCTGATATTGATTCACAGACTGGAGCTTTCCTTTCTGGTCAGGTAATTACAATTTTTTGAAAGAAATAAATACTTTTCTTCAGCAAGGATGCACTAAATTGATCAATAGTGACATTTATAAGAGACATTTATAATGTTACAAAAGATTTATATTTCATGTTCTTTTGAACTTTCTATTCATCAAATAATACTGAAAAATTTATTTGTTTCCACAAAAATGTTAAGCTCTTTTCAACACTGATAATAAGAGGAAATATTTCTTGAAATTCAGCTTTGCCACCACAGGAATAAAATGACTGTTTTCATTGTGTTTTTGATCAAATAAATGTAGACTTGTGAGTATAAGAGTGAGTATAAGAGACTTCTTTCAAAAACATTAAAAATCTTATCAGCTGTTAACTTTTGAACAATATTGTAGGTAAACATAGGTAGGTAAGGGGAAAAATATAGAAAACAGAAAAATAAAAAATATATAGTAAAGAATAAACATTACAGACATATAACGATTTATGAAATGCCATCTAATGATCAGCTAAGACCTGAAAACTAGCTTAGGCTGGTTTATGCTTTTTTCAGCAAGGATAGTTAAATTACCAAAGCTATTACCTTCATAACAGATGAAATTTTACGAACAAAAATGTAACATGACGAAAACTGAGGTAATTAACCTTTCTGAATGAAGGTGAATGTACTGGGCAATGTACCCTGTGAGAACACAGACGGTTTAAACTGTCAAACGTGCACAGACTCCTATGGAACAATACAGAAAGATAGTCTTTTGAAAGAGAGGAAGACAACCCAAAGTTTAAAGTCTCTGTATTTGTATGTGTACTCATGTGCTTGTTGTGTCTACATGAGGAATTTCTAAAAAATGGCCTCTTGGAGTTACAATAGTCTTCCTTCCTGTGCATCTGGTTTTGGACAGCCTGATTACAGCTGCTGCACAAAGCGTAAGGAAAACCTCTCAAACTCAAACAATCACAAATGACACAATCCACAGTAAATGGTCAATCAGCAACTTTCAATAGACCATGAGTTTGCTTGAAAAACATAGTTCAATGAATGTTCCGCATTCAAAACAAGTCAAGCTCTACCATGTGATATTTTGTCAATCACCACAAAAAATCATTTTGATTCATTTCAAAGACTATAATGTGACATTAAACATGTTAACACAAGACTTGCGTGATGAAATTGCTTACTAATCTCTATTCCAAACTTGTATGATTTTCTTTTACAGTCCATTTATTTATTTACTTATTGTCCATACAATTGAAGTCAATGGTAACCATAACTGTGTAGTTCACAACATTCTTTAAAATATCTTCTTTTGTGTTCCATGGAAGAAAGTCATAAACAAATCTTGAATCAGACCTATTTCCACCTTTATTCATCTAAAACCCATATAAATAGTCTTGATTCGAGCAGTCATGCTCTGAAGGTCAGAGTAAACTCAGCGTCGTACACGAAGTACATGCTTCCCTAATGCCACTTTATAAGCTACGGAGGATATATATATATATCCATACATCTCCCCCACTGCCCCTGAGACTGAAGGTCAGACAGCTTGACTGGATTATTGGCATTTCTCTCCACACGGGTGGGGTCGGTTTCCTCACATAGTGCAGTCAAGCCCACAGGGAATTCACTACAACGAATCAAGGCTTCTTGGTGGCATGTCAATGCTTCTTTTCATGTCCACCCTTTTTCTGAACACTACAAAAATAAGACCACATTTTCACATAAATGCAGTCTGGTCTGGGGCAGCACAAAGGTGCCAATAACAATCTGAGATCTGACAAAACACATCAGCGTCTATTTCTATCCAACCTGAAGCTACATTCGTCTCCGAACTATGAGTAACATCTGTGTAGCTGGCCACACCGTCTCTCCAGATACTACCGAAAGGGCTAGATGAATAATTCAAACAAATGTGAAATTATTCAAACCCTCTCCAAAGCAAAGTGAACCACCAGCACAGTGCATGACAGACCTAGTAACTCTGTGAGCAATAGTCAAGTTTGTATCAGAATTGAATTAGGTCATAAAAACCAAATTTGCTCATGCAGGTTGCACAACACAAGCAAACATCTACCCTTTACTAGTCTGAAACAAAGATATCAGGAAGTGCAAATTCTCCTGTTGTGGGGATATATTGTATATTTCATATGACTGTATCCTAGGACTATCTAGTAATGGGCTTAGCAGACACCTCTGCAGTGACCATACTGCAGGGTCTGTGTTATATCACATGCATTCTATCTATTACGTTATGATGTCTACTAAGCTACTTTTGTATTTGAAGTTTGGCTTGATTTCAAAGATAAGAGTTATAATTGTTCAGACTCAGAGATTAAATTATTTGCTCTTATATATTCTTATATAAATTATGTGCTGTTATATACACTACTGTTTAAATTTTGCTTTAAGTAAGATTTTTTTTAAAGAAATTAATACTTTGAAATATATATTTCATATAAATGCCATTCTTTTAAACTTTCTATTCATCAAAGAATCCTGAAAAAAGTATCACGATTTCCACAACTGTTTTCAAAATTGATAATAATAAGAAATATTTCCTGAACATCAAATCAGCATATTAGAACGATTTCTGAAGGATCATGTGACACTGAAAACCGAAGTAATGGCTGCTGAAAATTTAGCTTTTCCATCACAGGAATAAATTACATTTTAAAATATATTAAAATAGAAAAAAACACTTTTTAAAACTGTAAAAATATTTCACAATATTACTGTTTTTACTGTATTTTTGACCCCAGATTTTGAATGGTAGTGTAGGTTAGTTTAAGGGGCAAATAAAGCTTTTAATAACAAGTTAATTTGTGAAACTGCCTCGATACACATGATTTACTGAGCTGAATATCACAGATGAGAACATATGTGCTGGGTGGAGTCTGCTTGGCCTGACTGACTGTCTCTTGGCAGACACATACTGTAAATAAAAGCTTGACTGTGTATAAGGGGTGCTAAAAAGTGATTTATTTTCAATTGTGAGGCTTCATATGGGTTTTTAATGTAACACTCCAAGGGCGTAACATTCTCATTATCACGTGGATGGTCTGTTGACATTAAAACCGCCCCTGCTCCCCCTTCTATAACTTTCCTCTCCTTCCCTTTGGGAACCAAGGCAACCGCAGCTAATACCTATACCATGACGTAATGCCAGAATGGAATTTTTGGGCTTTTGTGAGTGTCGTAGCAGGCTTCCAAAAGTCTACATCATTCACAGCACCTTTTTCAATTAAACAGAAAAAAGACAGCTTTCTGTCCCATCTGCAAGTTTTCCTGCCTCAAAACTCTGCAGCCATTAAGATATGGATTTTATCTTCAAATGATTTATATTCAAAGTCAGAGATTTAATCTCACATAAAAGGACTTTCAAGTTGCGATTAAGGCCTAAAAACATCTAAACCAAGTATCAAGCTCCAAGTCTAAACCTTAAAACACAAATTTTGGAGATCACTGATTGTATTGCAGAAGAACTCTAAGGAAAAGAAACAACAAAAGAGAGAATGAGAGTGAGTCTGACCTACACAGATGCTGACCACAGACAGCACTCATCAAATTAAGCCGTTCTAAACGAACGTGTGTGAAGCTAAAAGCCATTGAGCTGACTTCAAACAGAGACACTAATGGCTCTGCTTTCTATTACACCTACCTTAGTCCTACCTCTCCGAACACACACCCAGGGACCCAGACACCCCCTACTAGCTAAGCATCTCCTAGACTGCAAGGACAAGCCTTGCAATTTACTCACAGAACACGATGGAATGCAGTAAACACTGCACTGGTTAATAAAACGCACATGCATTTTTAGATCTAGCAAAAAATATGTTTGCATTTTTGTTCATGTGAAGTGAGTGAATGATTTATTTGCTCAAATACCATCACTACATTTTCTCTCCTCAGCCATGTGTCTCAACTATTTAAACAGATGTGCATCCACATCACATCTTGTGGCCACACCCTGACAGTGGACATTATCTCCGCTCTCTTGGTCACGTCATACTGCTGAGTCCAGAGTTACAGGCGTCTGGGTGCACATGTGTTAGTTTGTGTTTGTTAAACATCTGTGTATTTGGCGATAGCTGGTCACAGTTTGTGTGTGTGTGTTTGCATGCATGAATGCTGCAGGCAAGCATGAATACCCCGTATCCCATCCATGCTGACTAAGCGTTCCTGCCCCAGCCAAGTGCATCAGACTGTTTAACTACACCAGTCAGTGCACTGCAACCATCTTCACCATTGCTGTCAGCCTCACTGTACTCCAAGTCCATGCTTGCCAAGAGAGAGATGCTATTGTGTGGCACATGGTAACAAACCCTGGTGGATAATAAAGGTTCAAATACACTGTAAAAATTATTTTTTGAATTTTTTTTTATCATTGAATTATCATTGATTATCACTGAAACACTATTATAGTTTTCATTTTTATATTTTCAGTTTTCATTTTAAGTTTAGTTAAATTTTTAATAATTTTGTTGTGTTTTTGTCAGTTTTAGTAGTTTTTTTGTTTATATATATATATATATATATATATATGTGTGTGTGTATGTATATGTGTGTACACAGTTTTTAATTTAACTAAATTAAATAGAGAAATACTGCCTTGCCAACTAGCCAAAATAAAAAACGTTTTTTAAATTTTATTTCAGCTAACATTCATTTTATTTCAAGTAACAAAATAGGTTTTTATGGCTTCAATTTTAACTTCAGTTTTAGTTAACTATAATAACCCTGATTATTGGCGTACATTTTACAAGAAAATACTATTTCCGTTTTTCTACTTCAAAATTTCAAGTTTCATTCAAAGTTACTTGTCATTTCTTGGTAATTGTTTGAGAAATTTACTAGCAATTTCTGAGTGAAAAATGTTATTTGTTAGTGAACTTTTCCTAAACCAAATATGTAAGATGCCAAATGCAATCATATGCATCAGTGTGATCATCTTTATCAATAATATTTTGTTTTGCAACAAACTATCAAATGATTATTTTTTAAATTATATTTAGGGCCCAAGCCACTAAGGCACACGACCCTCCTGTTTTTCTAAGGATTATTATTTTTGGGGGGCCTTAACATGCTCAAAAACTCTTGAAAATCGGCACACACGTTGGAATCTGCGGTCATTAGGACGCCACAGAAACTGGGACCCGGGCGTGGCACAGGGGCTCTATGGCGCCCCCTGGAACACAGTCTGAAAACTTGATGTATAGCTCACACATACTTGCACGTATTCATATGAAACTCAGTACACATATAGATCTCATAGATCACATATAGATCTCACCAAACAACTTTCGCGCTACATGTCATAGGCTCCGTCCAACAGGAAGTTAACTATTTAGGGCTGTTTAAAAAGTGCATGCTCTGGATTTTGATATGCTCCTCTGAGGATTTCCAACGGATTGCCACCAAACTCAGTGAACATGATCTCAAGACATTGGGGATGCTAAATTGCAAAGGGATTTTTGATATCTCGAACGGTTTGCCCGTGGCGAGGCGATGAAGTTATGGCGAGAAATTAGAAACAGGAAGTGTCTAATAACATCCACATACATTATCTGATTTTGATCAAACTTCAGTGGTTTGTTCGTTGTATGATGCCGATCGCATAGATGTGAATATTAGGAGTCAAAGTTATAGTGCCACCAACTGGCAGCAGGACGTGTGTCATTTTCTAAATGCTTTAAATTCAGCATCTTATTTTAACTCGATTTGCTTCAAGCTTCATCAGAATAATGTCAAAACATGGCCGATGTAAAACTGTTGAGGGAATATTGAGATCTAAAATATTGTTGTCATGGCAACGTGTCAAACTTTAAAATTGGTTTCCAGTGTTTTTGAGGCAGATAACATGCTTAGAATTACATAAAACTCAATACACATATCAGTATTAATGGTAGTTAGACACTGGCCAAAGCTCATTAATGGGCATGGAGGAGGCACTCTATAGCCCCACTTTTTGTCAAAAGTTTAGTTTTTCCTACAGCCACCAAACTCGGTATATATGTTGTTCTCATAAAGCCGGACAACTTTCTAATTTACAGTCATTAGCTACGACCAACAGGAAGTCGGCTATTTTTATTTGAATGTGGATTTTTTGAAAAATCAGGGTGTAAATGAATTCATACTCCTCCAAGAAGAAACAAGTAATTCACACCAAACTTTGTCAACATGATGCCAATATACTGAAACTGTTAAATTGTGAACAGATTTAGGATATCTTGAACAGTGTGGCGATGGTGATTTTTTTAAAGTAACAGTAAAAACAGATAGCAGTAATTTTCTTGTATCTTTAAAGTGCAGCTTCCAAACACTTAAAAAAAAATTACATACAGAGAACAAGTCATTCTGAGGAAATATGATTAATATCATGGATTTGCAATGTACTATGGATAGCAGAAAATTAAAAAAATGAGACATCTGATGGGGGGGGGGGGGGGGGGTGGGTGAGTGAGAGAGAGAGAGAGGGAGACTTTTAGACATTTATTTACTCACTAGAAAAAAATATCAATCAGCATATTTATTTATTTATTTATTTTTTTGCATTACAGCTTAAGCAATCTCTTAGGCCTTATCCTTTTCTGTCAGTTTTACTGACCTATGGCATCCTGTGACATGACATTCAGCTGAATTTACATAATCTCATGGATGTAACAGTAAAACAGTTCAGCTCATAGATGAAGACTAAGCTGTAATGCAGGCAAAAATATTTCACAAATGCTATCAAATGCTATGCTAGATCAATAAAATCATTAAAAAATGCTCATGAATTATTAAAGGTTTTAGTAACACTTTATAATAAGGTCTCATTTGTTAATATTAGTAAATGCATTAACTAACAATGAAAAAAATATTTTCACAGCATTTATTAATGTTTGTTGATGTTAGTTAATCAAAATGTTCATGTTAATTCACAGTGCATTAACTAATATTAACAGATAAAACTTTAAATTTTAATAATGTTTAAGTTTTGAATATTAACTAACATTAATAAAAAACTATATAATTATTGTTCATGTTAATTAATATAGTTAATAACTGAAACTTTATTGTAAAGTGTTACTAAAGTTTTATATATTGTTCTGTGTGTGTGTTTCACACTCTTGATAGTTTGGATTAACCCTTTAACTGCTGTATCCCTTAAAACCAGACTGCCAGAGGGTTAGTGTAAATGCATGTGCCTGCTGGGCACAGTTTTCTTGATGCCTCCGGGGTGGCGTCTTCACTGATGGCTTGGGCCCGTCATCGCTGCTTGCAGCTATATTACATATTGTATTCTTTTTACTGCTCAGGGGCCAGATGCAAAGCATCAAAAAGAAAAAGAAGCCTTACAGTGAATGATGCATCAAAGAGATTTATGTGAACATTAACTTCAGAAAAAAAATTATATTCATAAAATTGCATTAAATCAACTAAAACACCAAATTAACCTCGGGATCTCAGCAGAGTGAAAATGCATCAATATCTAAAGTCTGAAAGCCATATTTGTTTAAATAAGGCATCCACATGCAACACGCATGACTACCCATCTAATAAACCATTTCTGGGTCTAGTCTTCTCTTCTGTACCCGCCTCCACACGCTACCTATGAGGCCTTTTCCCCTTTCCTCAAACAATGACTGCTTTATACTCGAGGCCCGAAGTGCCACCGTGGGAATGTGCTGAGGGGGAGGACATGTTTTTTTATACTGCTATTGGCACCCTGACCAGAGGCTGGCGATGCAAAGGTTAAAACTGCTACACACAAATACTCAAGGCAGTAGGTGTGGACAAATGGTCAATTTAAGGACATTATAGAGTTAATTTGCACATTTGAACAGCCAAATGGTCCAAAAAAACTAAAACAAAACAAAACAAAAAAACATTTGGCAGCAAGTTCAATGCTCCTATGCAAATTTCCTGGCGTGGTGCAATTAGCACGTCAGTGCTAGATGATCTGCAACATCCTGATCTATTAAAACGTTCACAGTCCCACTCATTTCAGCGAATCGATTCTTTCGGATAGTTCAAAAAATGGTCCAAAAATGATTCAGTTCTACGACATACCTGCGTCATCACGTGGTCTCTGATATCACGGCTTGGAATATATGCTTTAAATTTAAAACTTTCCATAAACCTGTATGAAAGTACACTGCTGTTTATTTGAAAACGAAGTCATTTAGAATTAAAAAATCATTTGGATCTCTTGGCTGAATTTTTGCACGTTTTAATAAGATGTTAGAACTTTCGTATGTGTATTAATAAAACTTTCACACAATCAAGTCATAAACATACGTCTAGTACGTTTTATTTTTAACTTTGCAGCTATTCGGCTACTTAAGTAACTTTTCGATCCCTCAGCTCAATCGGTTCTTGGTTGATAGCGAATCGGTTCTCGGTTCAACGAGTCAGCGAGTTGACTCGGGATGCGCTCGGACCTAAACAGTACGATTTGTAAACGAATCAGCGTTTGTGAACCGGTTCAACCGATTTTTAAAGATCCGATTCAAAAGAATGATTCATTCACGATTGATTCGAAAAGACGGCAATGTCGTAAAGATGTTACGCATCTCTCTCTGAATATCACCTTGATGCTGTCTAATGATGTCTACAGCACAAACAACCTCTTGGAAAACATGCTTATGATGACTATAACACAGATGATCTTGCTGTGTCAGAGATGCGCCCCTCCTGAATCACATCACATCACATCAGCAGTCAAACTGGCGTCCTTCCTAAAGGACAGACAGCAGCAGCATGTGCTCATTTACCTTCCAATGCGCAGAAAAAACGTTCAATCAAGCAAAATACACATCCGCGCTACTGTAGGAAATGCTGTTTAGATTCCAAAGCCGTCGCATTACTACTACATTTCTCTGCAGTGCGATTATTCCGTATCAGAACGAGCACTGGACCGTTTTAACATGCGTTATGAAAGTATCTTTAAGCTCTGTGGTGTGTTTGGGTCTGTGGTTGAGGAGCCCTACCTCGTTCCGGCTTCACCTGGGATGATGATGATGATGATGATGGAGCGCGCAGACTTTTGCTGCATTGACTCAAAGCTCCCAGGAGCGAGACCACGTGACCCAACTCTGCACCGCTACTATCTCAGTCATCCAAGTCTACACTGCGCTTTTATGCCATAAAGAGTCGTGCAGGGATAAAATCTCTTCCGAGATAAGACTAATAATATTCACATCCAGTACAGACTGCCTGCAGCATAGGCTAGATGTGCTTTCCAGGAATACACTGTTGAAAATGTTACATTTACTGTAAAACTGCAATAGTTGTGCGGCCAGAACATTATCGTAAAAATACTATGACGCCAGTGTGTCATTAAATCATATAACGTCCTGTTTTAACGATAATTCACCGTAAAAAAAGTATCGTAAAACACAACATAAACACAATATTATTTTTTACTGTACAATTAGGCTATATATTGTCTTTTAAAATATTATTTTAACGTAGGCCTGTATGGTAACTTACTATGGTGACCTAACCAACTAACAATTTTTATTGTAGTAGGCCTATTTTTAGATTATTTGCCCATTAAAAAATCTATGCCACAAAATAAAAATAACCCATCGCAGAGAGACACAAACGTATGATTAAAGGCTGTGTGTGGATCTGTCTCAGAGGGGTTTGTGAATAATTACACTTACAGTAATGATATCATGTGGGCTCTGACTCTGTGGGCGTTGATAATGTTGCACCATATAATAAACTGCTCAAACAGTTTTAAATGGGATTTAACTTACCTGTTATGATGTCGTCAGTCACCAACTCTTTCTCAGTCATCATTAAAATCTTCAAGTTTGCTTATTCCTGTTGTGATCCAACTTAATGTCTAACTTTTTGCGCGGCTCATTAGATCAAACCTGGCTACTTCTCAAGTGTACTTCCCCCGGTCCCGTTTCTTCACTACGCTCTCACACCCACCAGACTTTCAGCCCTAAACTCTTTAAGACTAACTCTTTGGAGCGCATTTAAAAGAAAGTATGTCGAGTTTGACCCACAGTTGAGTTTTTCTCAGGCTGTCTGACACCCAGAGAAAGGAAGTGTACCGATCCAGACTTTACGTCTGCTGGCTCGCCATCCCGCCCCGCCCTTCAGCTCCACTCCATGTGCAAGACTAATGAATACAGTAACAGAGTAAACACAGGCCTCTGAGAACTAATGTGACACCTAATTAATTCTGTATAGCCATTTTTATCTCTATGTGTACTGTGAAGATAAAATACAATATAATACATGAATTTCATAATACATGAATGAGATGTTTATATAGGCTACTCTCAGAAAAAATAGATACAAAACTGTAACTGGGGCAATGCCTTTTCAAAATATGTGTACTAATACCTTTAAGGTACAAATGTTTACCATTTAAGGGTAAATGAGGTCTATCGATCTATCTATCTATCGATCTATCTATCTATCTATCTCTCTCTCTCTATCATTAGACATGTAGATGAAAATTGTTCTGTGGAAACTTATCAAATATCATATCCCATGGCAATTGCACATGGTCAAATAATGCTGCATCCCACTATACACAGTATTGTATAGAAAATAATATTTTGCATCGTCTTATGTAGTATTTTCATTTCATAGGTTAATAGGGTGACATGAGTTTTAGACTGAAATGGTGCTTGTGTAGATCTGAGGAGGAATTGTTTTCTTTTTAATTAACATATGGGTGTGATCTCAGCCAGGGTGGAGTTTACATGACAAAGGCACTGGAATATTCATGATATCATACAAAATACAGCAGAACACATGTGTTTCTGCTGTAGACACGTTCACAGAAGAATCTTTGGTGAAACATGGACAAGTATTTCAAACACATATGAAAAGGTTACTTTCTGTTACTGACAGAGAGAAAACGTAAATTCAGATATAAAGTTATGTTTTAGCCTACATCTTAGACATTTGCGTTTTTGTACATACAATCAGTGATGGCTGTTTTTCTAAATTATAATTAGTACACTAAACTTCAGTAGACTATGGCAGTTAGAGGAGGAAGCCTATGGCCAGTGTTGGTCATGTCCCCTGGCATTACTAGGTTATAAAAAGGCTCAATGCCCCATCTAGTGGTCAATCTGAATTTGACCCACAGGACCCCAAACCTGCCAATCAACCTCAAACAGGTATTGAATTAATATAATCCTAATCTAAAATGTTTAAACATGTACAAAGTGTCCCATATATATTTTTGTTCATATTCATATGTGCATCAACACTAAGGAGAGAAACTAAAAAACAAAATATGTTTTGTCATGGCTATATGAAAAAGTAGTCGTATTTTTATTCAATGGTTTTCTATTTCCTGACTTGCATAAAAATACAGGGCACATTTCTTGCTGTTAGTTTCCAACGAGCTTGTTTTGACACTTTACCAAGCTTCCTGTTCACTGCTTTAACCATCAGAAAAATCTGAGTGATGTTGCGTCAATACTGGATTTCAAAATCTAAAATCAAATTGCTGCCCCATTACTGCCAAATATTAGCTGGAACTCAAAAAGTAACTGAATGAGTCATGTCAAACTGGATTGCAAACCTTTATTTTTTAACAAATATCAACTGAATAAACGCAACAGTGTATTTTCACTTTTGTAGGAACATTGGTTTATGAAAGTATATAGCTTTTAAATTGACCCTTTGAACAAGCCATGTTAGCCAGTTCAAAGCACTCTTCATAAAAACAATTTGGAAACAGTCCTACAGCATCCATAATATGCTACAAAATCGTCTGGTTCTTGTTTGTATTAACCATATGATAATTTCAGAGAAATTTACTTGTGTTTAGGCCTTTATCAGGGGCATCTCAATAAATTAGAATGTCGTGGAAAAGTTCATTTATTTCAGTAATTCAACTCAAATTGTGAAACTTGTGTATTAAATAAATTCAGTGCACACAGACTGAAGTAGTTTAAGTCTTTGGTTCTTTTAATTATGATGATTTTGGCTCACATTTAACAAAAACACACCAATTCGCTATTTCAACAAATTAGAATACTTCATAAGACCAATAAAAAAAAAAAAAGATTTTTAGTGAATTGTTGGCCTTCTGGAAAGTGTTAATTTATTGTATATGTACTCAATACTTGGTAGGGGCCCCTTTTGCTTTAATTACTGCCTCAATTTGGCGTGGCATGGAGGTGATCAGTTTGTGGCACTGCTGAGGTGGTATGGAAGCCCAGGTTTCTTTGACAGTGGCCTTCAGCTCATCTGCATTTTTTTGGTCTCTTGTTTCTCATTTTCCTCTTGACAATACCTCATAGATTCTCTATGGGGTTCAGGTCTGGTGAGTTTGCTGGCCAGTCAAGCACACCAACACCATGGTCATTTAACCAACTTTTGGTGCTTTTGGCAGTGTGGGCAGGTGCCAAATCCTGCTGGAAAATGAAATCAGCATCTTTAAAAAGCTGGTCAGCAGAAGGAAGCATGAAGTGCTCCAAAATTTCTTGGTAAACGGGTGCAGTGACTTTGGTTTTCAAAAAACACAATGGACCAACACCAGCAGATGACATTGCACCCCAAATCATCACAGACTGTGGAAACTTAACACTGGACTTCAAGCAACTTGGGCTATGAGCTTCTCCACCCTTCCTCCAGACTCTAGGACCTCGGTTTCCAAATGAAATACAAAACTTGCTCTCATCTGAAAAGAGGACTTTGGACCACTGGGCAACAGTCCAGTTCTTCTTCTCCTTATCCCAGGTAAGACGCCTCTGATGTTGTCTGTGGTTCAGGAGTGGCTTAAAAAGAGGAATACGACAACTGTAGCCAAATTCCTTGACACGTCATAAGGCTGCGGTTCTCTCGGTTGGTTGTGCATATTTTTCTTCCACACTTTTTCCTTCCTCTCAACTTTCTGTTAACATGCTTGGATACAGCACTCTGTGAACAGCCAGCTTCTTTGGCAATGAATGTTTGTGGCTTACCCTCCTTGTGAAGGGTGTCAATGATTGTCTTCTGGACAACTGTCAGATCAGCAGTCTTCCCCATGATTGTGTAGCCTAGTGAACCAAACTGAGAGACCATTTTGAAGGCTCAGGAAACCTTTGCAGGTGTTTTGAGTTGATTAGCTGATTGGCATGTCACCATATTCTAATTTGTTGAGATAGTGAATTGGTGGGTTTTTGTTAAATGTGAGCCAAAATCATCGCAATTAAAAGAACCAAAGACTTAAACTACTTCAGTCTGTGTGCACTGAATTTATTTAATACACGAGTTTCACAATTTGAGTTAAATTACTGAAATAAATGAACTTTTCCACGACATTCTAATTTATTGAGATGCACCTGTAGATATGTCAAGGCACTGGTTGAGTGAAAGTCAGTCAATGTGGAATACGCTTGTATTTTGGGTACATATATGAAAGGATGTCATTAACTCTTGTTAATGACCTCCTTTTACATGTAGCCAAAATACAAACAATGCATATCATTAGAATGGCACACAGGGAGGTCCCTGCATCACATTATTGTGAACCAGTCAGATCCCACTTATGACAAGCTATCAAGAAGTTGGATTCAGCATAATTCTGCTGCTGGGTGACTTATAGTCCCTATTAGTCTATTCAAAATCACACAGTGAGGAAAGATTGATAAGTGACTCAACCTAATTAGATATTTGGCTTAGATTACTTTTGTACCTGATGTCAAACAAAAAACTTGACACATGAAGTTTTGCAAACTTGAAAAACTATAACTGTCTTCATAATAGTTAAACACACACACACACACACATACACATACACACACACAAGCTTTGACAACTGTTCAAAGTTACATGTGCAAAGAATGTTTCCTGCACAAGACTAGACACCATTCTTTACAAGATATACTGATATATACATTGAAATGGTATGGTATTGAAATATATTGAAATAGTATTGTTATATTAACTTAAATTCTGAATAGGCTATAAGCATAAGTAAACTGTGAAAATAAGGGGTTCCTTAAAAAAAAAAAAAAAAAAAAAATCTCCAAAGCCTTGACGTAGGGACAACATGCCCTCAAGTCCACAAGGGGGAAGTGTTCAAACAGAATGTCAAAACCGTTATTCAAAACTTTGGACATTTTAGGTTAACCACTTTTACTCTGATTTACACATTTCACAATTACAAATGCACAAGAACTAAGATTAAGCTCAGAGATAAGAGTGTAAAAATTAAGGATATTTGATGAACAACAATAGAATGTTACATTAGGCTAAATCACATTGTTGCGCCTGGGCAGGTAAAGTAATTAATACTATTTTAAGGTAGTGAACTACAGTTGAATTATTGCGCTTTAAGAACAGTTGTAATCTTCAAGGACTGGCTGAGCATCACCGCTCTCAACAGAGTTCTCTCGATCGATTGGCTGGCTGTACCCATTGTTGCGCCCATGTCGTGCGCAAAGAGATAGTTAAACAACTCAGTTACTGCAAACACAACTGTTATTTCACTATTTATGTTTGCTTCGACCAATGCCCTCGGCAACATACCACATAAACCCTTGAACACACACACACAAAAAGTCGTAGCTCTTTTGGTCCAAAGATTTGCGCAGCGTTACGCAAAATGAGTGGCTAACTGACTAGCGCCACGCTCATTTGCAGATTCAGGTTGTATATTTACTCTTGGACCGTGTGAAAGAGACATTTTACTTTACATTACTGAAAACAATAGGAAATGTCAGCTCTGTGAATTAGACTCTGTGCCTCAGTGTTAAAACAGCTACAACGCGGATGGCTACAGAAACAGACTGAGACCGAAGTTTAAGTGCTATAATATAATGCAGATAATTAAGTCACCATTTCGCGTTTATTATTTCATAAACATTTCACTGTTAGGCTAAACTTTTAATTATCACCATTAACAGTTTAATGTCATTTGCTTGACACCTACTTGATGTGAGAGACCCTGTAGAGTTCTAGGCTACTCTTTTTACAGGCTACATTTACAGACTACATTTTATACATTGATTTTAAGAAACAAACAAAAGACAGACGCCAGTTCCTATGTTCTTTGTTGTTGTATTTATATATATATATAAACTGTTACGAATTCAAAAATAACTAATTGTTTTTCTTCTTCTTTAGCAGGCCTATAACCTAGGCTAAACTATATATAGGCTAAATACACTTCCCAGTTAACACTACTTAAGTTAATAAAAACACAACGCAATAAGGCTAGGCTTATATCCTGGAGATACTTTGAAGGATTCTGTAAGTGACTATTCCTGCGTGTACATCTTTCAGCGATTCTTTTTGTTCCCAGCCTTCGTTGTACTCACTGCAGGGTTAAATAACACTTGTCTCTTATTTTCCTAGGAAGAAAATGCATACTCATACGGGTACATGCAAAGGCCAAGGGTTTGATCTTACTTATGCATTTGCCAGATGGCAGCAGGCAAAGAAAGAATCGAATAATTCAACAAATCTGTTTCTCTCTCTTGGTCCAGGTATCAGAGCAATGCGCGCGACCTGTCCGTGAACCCTCTTTAGAGGGCTTAGGAGAGTGACTTGAACGAGATCGATTAAGGCAAGAACTCATTATTAATCTGAAGAGTGAGTTATTTCAAATAATTCTGTAATCAATTTATACATACCAACAAAATAAGTAATTTTTAGTCTGTTTGAAATTGTATTCATTTATCACCGAATATATGTTTGATCACTGCACATGAATTGCATTCTAATACATATAATACTATAATACATATAATACTATATTTAACAAACCTAAAATACTTTTCCTTTTTAAAAGTTGTCAGTAAATATGGGAGTTTTAAACAATTCCTATAGGAAGATGTGATGTTTCTGAACAGATAATGTGTTAATTATTTCTTATTACTATTAGCCTATATATTAATTCATACCATACAAAAATATCTATATCTATAAATTATCTATTGCGTGCATAAACAAAATAATAAAAAAAAAATCACTGATTTTTTTAAAATTATTTTCGAGCTGTAATGCATAACCAATTTTTTTTTTTTACGCTTGAATATAAATAACACTGAATCACAGACAAATAAAGTTTTTTCGACGTTTAGAATCGCACGCAAAGCGCGTAAAATCATAAAAAGAAGTTATCAGTAAAACATTGTTAGGTTTGCATGCATTACCAAATCAAACAAGCACAATTCTTAAGTTATAAAACACCACACATCTTTAGTGAATGGCAAGGAATTGCGCATTGAGTCCGTATTAATTCAGGAAGAAACGCAAACTGAAAAAAAAAAAAAAATCTATTGGTGTTCATTCAGATGACACCTGGCAAAGTTTGAAAACATGACTGGGCAAGTGCGCGGCTCTGAAAGCATTAATCAGGGCATCAAGCGATGCATCTGGCGGCTTAAGGACGGGACAAGACGCGCTAATTAGGTAGAAATGGCCCTTTTCCCCCGTGACCCAGCGGGACCCTTGGCAAGCTGTTTAACATTAGTTAAGTAATTAAAACGTTTGAATGCAAATGTTGCTTTTGGTGAAAGCTCTGGCCGTGGCTTAAAGTGCATTATTTTCTGTGTTTGTTATGATCCACATGATGCATGCCTTATATGAGGTCGCAATGTATTATGACGGCACGACAAAAACGCAATTACTGGCCTTAAGGGATAACAAAGCAACAAGTGGCTGAGCGCGAGATGGTTGGTCTGTGCTTGACACGAATAAATATTCATAAAACACTCACTTTACTTGCTAGAACTTTACGAAAACCAAATAATACAAATGAGGCAACATTGCTCGAGGCTCCAAGAAGTTCTGCGAGGAGGAACAAAACAGACAACAAATCTATCTGGGAGCGTCTGACCTACTGGCAGTCACATGTCTTGACAATGTGGATGTTTCCAGCTTTAACACTCTTGAAAATCCTGGACTCCTTCACAGGGCCCAGCGGTCGCCCCAAGACAGGCACAGGTCTGTTTAAACAGGGTGTTTTAGCCACAGCGTAGCAGGTATACGATTCTCTTTATTTGGTGACTACTGCCTCGTGTGCTTTTTATATGATTCTCCTATGCAGTATATAGAGCTGGAGATAAGGGTTTGGTTTGTCTCTATCACACGTTCGGGTTGTCCTAAAGGAAATGTCTATGGATGTATCCTCTCCGAAATGTAAGTCGATAAACATTCTTAATCACATAAAAGTAGTTGAGTGAATATTAATTTACATAGTCTTAAATTTAGTCACATTGTTAATTAGGAATTTAATATAGCCTAGATCATAATAAATCTAATAAATCACTGCAAAGTAAATGAAATAAATGTTTTATTTTCTGTAGTTTTTGGCAATTAACCTGAATTTTGTGACTCGTTGTCAATGCAAAATATGTGTTCTCTTAGGCGGGATAATATATGAAAATAAAATAAATGTTTTGGGAACAGAACGCCTGTGTAGATTGAATTTGAGAGTGCGCAGACGCGGCCGGCTGGTGGCGACAGTAACAAACAGGCATGTTCACTAGAACTCAGAGGTGATCGCACAGTCTGAAGACTAAATATATGCTCAAATATCTGCTTAAAGTGATTTTAGATCAAGAAATGTATATTTAAAAAAAAAAATGTTTCTAGGACCACATCATTTTTGTTAATCTTAATGCTCTGTTGAGTGAAGTTTACCTTGATCACAAAATACAGAGCAGGTGTTTTCCCAAATGTTACGCATTCCCGTGTGCATCGCATTAGAGAACTTAACCACGCTACTGGACTGCATCCTAATTGATTTCTGTGTGAATGTTTACGGTGTTTCCCCCCTGCAATGCTCTGTATAGCGAGACGCTGAAAAACAAAAATGCAATATCGATACATGTTCTTCTAAAATCATGCTGCTTTTGGTCCCTGCGGAAATGGGATGGAGGCTCGGTTCATGTTTAAGCAAGCATATTTTGTTGTGTCAGATATTGTTTGTGTCTGCCCCATCTGCACGACTCAGCCAAGCGCAGCACAAAGCCAATGAAACGCGCTCTAGCCCGTGACGTCAGGGACGCTGGTGCCCTCTCGATGACTTCCTGTCCTGGAGCGACTGACCTCCGCGTGAACCTAACTTTAGTCGCGAGCAGAAGCGCGTGCCACACACTGTCACACAGGCGTTTAATTCGGAAAAGGGAGAAACAGATTTTTTTATACTCCAGATTGTTCTATGTAAATAATGCTCTCAATTTAGTTTAATAGTTAGATTATGTTAAAATATGGTTAATTTCCTCCTGCAATCTCTGTTAATAACCAAACCTAACGCATGTACCGGAAAAAATGAAAACCATAAACTACTTGTTTTTCCTCGTTAATCTGGACAAGGTATCTTTGGCTTACTGTACTAATAGCAACACAAGTTAATTTGTAGCACAGAAAATAATATTTTCGCAAACGAATACTACAATAAACTTGGGAGAAAATTACTTAACGTTAAATAAATAATAGATGCAAATAATGTAAATTAATCATCACATTTGCTCGTAACATATATAGGCCTATATGTTAAATGGTCAAGAAAGAAAGGCTGGATAGAGACTGTGCCGTTGACACTGCTGCGCTCTGATTTCATCAGTTATTAGACTCAGCCTAGATTAAATTATTTTTAAAATTGGATTAAGTAAACACTCAGTGCAGAACATGGTTTATTAATACGGCACAATGAGCATAGAAAAAAATGAACTGCTTACTAAAACAGTCAACAGCGAGAAAAAAGATCTGATATGTGGGCTGGCAAAATAAATAGCCTATTTAGGGTAATAAAACGCTCTTTCAACTCTTAAATCAGAACATTTCAAATAATATCCTTACGCGTTTAATTAATTTACATTGCATGAAAAATGTTAAAATCATTTTAAAGAGCCCATGCACTCACAGCTAAATGTCATGTTAGAAAACCAAACAAAAACAATATTTAAAATATAAATTTCGAAAGAAGTGTATGAAATTAGAATTAAATGAAACATTAAACAATAAAATAGTAGGCTAGACCTATTTTTATTATAAATTAGCTACTACTTTGTATTGGATTTTGCAAAACTGCGTAACTATAAAGAGTAGAATTACACGTTTTAGTTCCACGAACATAACAGTTAACTTTGAAAATGAGCTAAAACAAAGGTTTATTTCCATTTCGACTTTTTCTCATGTGAAAAAAAATATATATATGTAATGTCAACAAAAAACGTTCCAAAACATTTTAAATGATCTAAATGATCTGAAAATACCTTAACTTCAGTTTCAGGACTTTATATGCGTTTTGTTTTTAAAGATTTAAGGGTTTGAAAATAAATAAACACAATAATTTGTCATTAATGCTAGCTTTAACAGACTGTAAGGCAGACTGTTGTAACAGATTGTCTTTTATATAAAATTAAAGCCTCGGCGCCCTGCCGTAGGCCTATTCTTTCCTAATACCTAATATGCCTAATACCTTTTAATGGCAACAACTTTTGCACTCGGGCACTTAGCAGAATAATTAATGTGGACTCATGGAATAGATTAGATACGTTAAATAATTGTATAAACATTATTATAGCAGTCTTAGTGGGTTACGCTGCAGCAACCACGGAGATCCACACTTTATAGCATTTCTACAAATAATAATAATAAAGTATTATTATTATTATTTTCGACAAATAATACTCATTATTATTATTATTATTATTATTAGTTTTTTTATTTTTTAAATAGTTACTCAATTGCCTTTTCTTTATTATGGTGATGGTAATTTTGTTTATTCAGAACGAAAATGTCCATTTTATGACCGCGGCGGTGTTTTTCGGATCATCTACAAAACTTACCACGTTCTTCGTTTAATTTTTGTTTAATTTTTTAACATGTAGTTGAACAATTCAAACGGGTTTCCATTACTGTATAATATTTCGAGATATTTAGTGTCTATTTATAGAAACGTAACATAACTGTTTGCGGAAACATCTAGGCTATATATAGCAAGGGCTAGGCTACATTTTCACCTTAACGGAGGTTCTCTTGAACACAGAATAATCCTTGCATTGCCATTTTCACTAATAGCCTATCACATGGGCCGCAGTGTAAGATTAACGTCAGTAAGTGTTAAATCCACTGGTTCCATAATAAAGCGCTTAACCAACAACCTGACACTCACAACCAAATCATAATGCGGCCAATTATTTTGATTAATATGTTGAAGTATGTTGGATCGTGTTTTTCTAAAACAAAATCAAAATGATAAAAATAGAAACTAAAAATATAAAATTATTTTAGTCTATATTAATTGTAAATGCGACGTGCTAATTCTCCACTCACTTTTCTCAACGTTTGCGTGTAGTTTTGTTGTTCTTAAATTAAGTCTGATAATGCGCTATATCAGATTTATTATTAAATTAATTTAAGGCTTGTCAAAGGAGGTCCCGAAATATTCCGCGTTTTACATCAAGAGGATTTGAGGGTCCTGTTAGATTTATGGAGGCCACGACAGCGTTAGAATGGATATTGAACTTGTTCCAATTAAATGCGTTATGAAAGAGAAACGCAGACTCAATTCTCGCGGTGTTTGAATTGAGGTTGCCGAGCAACCGCAGAACATAAACAAAGCCTGCGAGGACGCGCACGTGACAGCGAAGGACTGTAAACAAATGTGGAGGTTCTGTCCTGAACCAAACAAACATGTCATATAAAGCATTCTTGAGCCGTAGCAAAGTATCAAAAGAGGACCAGGAGTTTTACGACTTGAAGAACAAAGCCGCAGAGTATTACAGGTCCAACGGGGTCCCGCAGAAGATAGAAAACGTCCTGAACGAGATGTTTTGGCAGAAGCCGGATGTTATCTATGGTTATCTGGTGGGATAAATTGAGATATCAAAGCTTTTGAGATACGAAAACTGTAAACATTTTATCTTAGAGTTATAATTACACCTGCTTTAGAATGATAAATGACTTTTCCGGTTATTCCACCAGACTGAAGTCAGTATTGATGTAGGTCAGATCCCTATAATTACACACCAACATAATGAACTGAAATCAATAACTGCCTGCTGCTCTTTTTCAGGCGAACTATTTTTCCAGGCTCTCTTATACTCCTGTGATTAGTAAAATCACCGGAAGAGAGGTGTTTGACGGAAGAGGATTGACAGCAGTTCAGACCCAAGTGTACTGCATCATCAGAAATGAGAAAAAGGTATATTCTGAAATCATCCACGTGTTTCCTACATTTCAGAGCAGCTATTAGTTTGTCCATTTAGGTGTATTGTAGTAAACAGGGCTAAAATAATTAAATGAACTTTGATTTTTGTTAGCAACAAGGTGGATATCAGATCTGAGTGTCTGTTTTGATGGTTATGAGAAACTGGAAGCTGGGTTCACCTCTTGCCATTTGCACCATGCTGGACAGTTCGCAGGTGAAATTTGTAGTGACACGATGAATTTAGGTCACAGCATGTCCACACAGACAACACAGAACAATAAAGAGTAGGAGAGCGTGTGCGTTTGTACTGTGACGCACGTGCCTCATGTGTGAGCATCAGGTCACTCATTCTCCATCTGTTTTGCCTTCTCTCTATCACTCTGTTTATGTTAGCTAAGTAAGCATTATGCCTTCTGACATGGTGGCCATATTGCAGTTGAGAGTGCTGCTGTTTTAGTTTGGCACATTTAGGGATTATGATAGTAATAGATTAGGACAGGGAACAGGCCGACTGTAGGCACGAGCTGGGGGAGGAGAAGAGAGGTGAAAGCAGGAGGGGAGCAGAATAGCACATGAAAAAGGAATAGAAAAGTAGGGAGAAATAGCAATAGGAAGGGAGAGGTGTAGGATGTGATGGACGAGGATTGCAAACACTGCCCAGATTCAGATCAGTGTTTGGGCAGTGCTGAAACGTAATGTCATACTCTTCAACAGAACTTTCTGACTTCTGATCCTTGCTGTAGCATTAGCCCAATGCAAACACATTAATCCTTGCAGATCATATTTGCAGCTCCCCTTATGGTGCAAGAAATGCACTGTTTTCAATGTGAAATCCACACATTTTGACATTGAAATACAAAGATCAAGTGGTGAACAACAGCATACAGCAGCACCAGGGCCAACAGTTCGTGGACAGATTGTTATATTCAGACCTTGGTCTTTTCAGTCTCAAATTTTGAAATGGCTTGTATTCCTGACAATGAGCCTCATTCATTTTAGAAGAAATAGCTGTATAGTTTTTTAAAAGGCGTAAGCTTAAATGTCGTGCGTGTGTGTGTGCAAATAATTTCCACTGCAATATTTGAGATTATTGAAGATTTCTTTTCCTTTTTCTAACCATAAAAAAATAGTTTAAAATAGTTTTAGTAAAACTATTAAAATGTTTTTGGTAAAATAAAGCAAAACTAATAATAGTAGTAATAATAATAATAATAATAAATGAATAATGAATAAAAAATAAAATATAAATATTAGATGAAAAACTTAAAACTAAAAATTATAATGAAAATTATACATTTTACCTTGGTAACTAACTGAAATAGGTTTAAGTTAAAGTACTAAAATTACTAAATCTAAAACTGAATAAAAATTAGTTATACAGAAATATTAAAAATGTCACAAAATTGTCAAAAGCACGTTACAAAAACTTTAAATATAAATGAAAACTGAACATATAAAAAAAGCTAATCCAAAATATTAATAAAAACTATAACAGTATATAAATATTACCAAAATAACACTGCATATTTTATGTCAAATAGTTTAGTCAGCTGATTAAAAAGAATTGAATCTGAACAATAATTAAACAAGCCTAGAACAGAATTTAAAAAAATATATCAGATTTTCCCAATACAATACAGAGGAATTGATTATGGGGGCACATTTTCAGTGGATTTTTGTATAAATCAGACGGTGTGCAGTGCAGTGATGAGTGGCCCTAGTGATGGTCTGGAGACTGATGGTGTATCAGAAGAGGCATTTTCTAACAGCGACCAGCAACGTCTGTCCATCACAACAGCTCTGAAGTGGATCAGAGAGCATCTCAGTCCAATGCTGCAAGGCTTCAACCCCACTGACCAAACCAATGTAGACAAACTACTTAGGTGATCACAAAATACACAAGCACAAAGAACATGAAGGTTGCTATGATAACTAAACTTTAATGCACACATGCACGACTGAGGATGTGTTTCTTTTGCCTGCAGTGATTTCTTCATGGCATGTTACCTGGAGCACAAGGACAGTCTTAACATAGCGAAGGAGGATGAGCTGAGGAATGAATCTGTGTCTGAGGCTCCGCCCCAGGCCACTCCCACACCTGCCCCGGCCAAAGACAAGAAAGGAAGTAATAAAGGTAAAGGAGCTTAATATTTTTTAAAGGAGTCATTTTAAAGGGCATTTAGCTGCACAGTAAAACATCACTGATGTTGCGTATTATTTGAGGTCACACAATAAATATATCAGAATAGTAGAGGGATCAGAGTCAGGTTAAGTGAGGGTGCCACAGGAAGACAACAACTCATCTTAGTGCAGCAAGTCAAAAATAAACCTTGTGGGATTCAAAGACAGGAGGTTAAACAAGATTCCAGCCAATCTCCTGTCATCTCACTGATCTGAGACCTGTTGTAAAAGCAGTCTGAAAGATTGCACACTTCTCTGTTTCATAGAAACCCTACTGGGAGCTGCTCTCAGATACATTAGCAGCTTGTACTGAATCACATGTGTATCATTCATTGTGACGGTGACTCTGTTTTCACCTTTTCATTGAATCCAACTTTTCTTGAAATCTTAGAGAATTCAAAGGTATACAGATTTAAAGGTGCCCCAGGTAACCTTTTCTGCTTTAAAAAACCTTTTACCCCTACAGAAATGAATAGTACTTTTGAAAAATCAGTTTAAAATGATGGCCTTCAGTCATATCAATGGCCTAGAAAAAGCTGTTTTATACTGCATGGAGTGAGTCTTCTCTTGCGGTGGCCACCATGTCGACATCGCACGCTCAGTTAAATGCTTCTCACTTAATCTCCGTAACCCCACCATTATGGACATTTTTGCTAGAGAAATAATCAGGAATGGAAAACTTTGATGCTTCAGCTCTCCTTTAAGATTCAGGTGATATAAGATAATATAGTGCACTTTAAACTGCAGATCCTTCAAGTTGACCTCTTCATCCCCTGCACTTTCTTCTGCCATCACGGTGTTTGTATTCAGGTAAAAAAGGAAACAGCACAGAGAAGCCCCTCCCTCCTGCAGAGACCCCAGTGCCGAGGCTGCCAGGGGCTACGGCAGTGGGCATGGTTTCTTTGACTGTGGCAAAAACCGCTGCCAGACTTCTAGGAGAACCCTTATACCGACATATCGCATCAGTCAGAGTCCCGCAGGTACTCTACTGTTCATAAGTTGGGGGTTGGTAAAATTTTATGCACACTTTTATGCCCACAAAGGCTATTATTATGATCATCAGTGTTGACACTTGTCCTGGATAATATTTTTTTGTAAACATACATTCATAATTTTTTTCAAGATTCTTTGATTTACAGAAAATTCAAAAGAACAGTATTTATATGAAATAGATTTTGTTGTAACATTATAAATGCCTTTACTGTCACTTTTGATCAATTTAATGTGCCATTGTTTAATAAAAGTATTAAGGGAATTGTTTACCCAAAAATGCAGAAATGTAGATTAGTTTGTTTCCTCATTGGAAGGGATTTGGAGAAATTTAGCATTACATCATTTGCTCATCAGTGGATTCTTTGCAGTAAATGGGTGCCGTCAGAATGAGACTCCAAACATTTGATAAAAAAACATCACAATAATCCAGAAGACTCAGTCCATCAATTAATGTCTTGTAAAGTGAAAAGCCACATGAACATATTCAAGTTCTCACAAACACACAGCTTTTCACTTCAAAAGAGTGGATTACTTGTGGATCATTGTGATGTTCTCTCATTCTGATGGCACCCATTCACTGCAGAGGATCCATTGGTGAACAAGTGATGTAATGCTAAATTTCTCCAAATATGTTCCAATGAAGAAACAAACTCATCTACTTCTTGGATGGCGTGATGAGTGAGTACATTTTCAGTAAATTTGCATTTTGGGTGAACTATTCCTTTAATTTCTATTAAAAAAAAAATCACATTAAATCAGAAAAAAATATTGCTTTAGTTAGACACTTTTTAAAGTGTATGTAAATGCACAGACACACGTCATGCATGTTAATCATCAGTGGTCTTGAAGAATTGCATAATGGGAGAAGACTTGTGTTCTTGTGGACTTATTATGCAGAAATATACTGAACACTATACTGATGTAAAACTCCTTTTATCCTCTTCCTTATTTCCTGTGAACCGCTTTAGGCTCAGAGTGATATGCACCTGCCTGTGCCCATGATTACAGTTCTGAGCTGTGGAAAGAACTCTGCGGCTAAACTCAACCTGCTGGAGGAGGTCATCCTCATGCCCAGCTCATCACAAAGAGTCAGAGAAGTATAAACACACTTAAACACAAACAAACACTCTTTTAGTAAAGTAGGCTGTGTTCAGCACAGAAGTGTTAATGCTTTGCTGACTGCTCTCACTCCAGTGTCCATACCGCTTCTCTTTAGTGTTTGTGTGTGTGTGTGTGTGTTGGCCTTGCAGGTCACTGGTATGAGCCTTGAGCTGCAGTGTGAAATGAGGAGAGTTTTTAATGGACCTGCGTATAAAGCTGGGGTAAGGATGCTCTCACAGAGTTTGACTCTTTGACAAAGGGCCATGATGTTCTATGCTCCAGCTCACACAAAAGCATCAAACAGCAAACAAATTACATGTAGATTTTTTTTGATGCTTTGATGGGGTAATTATCCGCACATCACCATCTGAATGAAATAAACAGGCCTCAATCACGTGCAGGGCTTATGAATGGCGATTGAACCACTTAACAGCATGTCACACAATAAATATATATTTATGTTTAGATGGGAGTCTATTACTGGTGCACTGTGCATTGTGGGAACCTCAGAGCACTAATGTTATAGCCTCCATAAAGACCTTCATAACATAGGGTGGGGGTGCTGGATTCGGTTTAGTTCTAATATCCCGGTTTTCAGGTGAGTTTGATTTACAGGTGGAACTGAATTTGGCCTGAATTTCTGTAAGGATGCATAATGGATTATCAATGGGATATCATCTCCCAGCAAACACAAATGTACGATTGTCTGGTATAACCTCCTGGGGTCCAGCAATTGATGTCGTTTACTTTTCATCAATTTCTCTAAAACCATACGTGCCGTAGATATACCTTGTAGAAGACGACATCCTGGGCTTTTCAGAGATAGGGGTTTGGCAATGATTACTGCCACTCTTTGGTTTTTAAAAATGTCTGACATCAAAAAGTGAATTTTATGTAAAGAAGAAAAGTAAGTGTATTGTTTCTGCAGTTATCATTACACAGTAATATGCAAATTAGACACCCATTTTGGCTATATGTACACAAACTGTGAAATAAATATAAAAGAGTAAATGCTACATATCTGTTCAGAAATTTGGTGTCTGTAAGATTTGCATATTTTATTGTTAGATGCATTAAATTGATCAAAAGTGACAGTAAAGACATTTATAATGTTACAAAAGATTTCTATTTCAAATAAATGCTGATCTTTTAAACATTCTATTTCTCAACATTGATCATATTAATCAAAATAAAAATCAATAAGAAATGTTTCTTTCAAAAGAAGTTACTTCTGAATGAAATAAACAGCCTTCAATACAGGTTTGTCTGACCTGTTTATGACATCAAAATTAATAGTAATTATAATTCAGATCAATATATATATATTTTTAGTGCAAGACTATAAACATGTAAACTGACTCATCCATCACAATCCTGTGGAATATGCTTTCGTGCGGTTTATTTTTTTGATAAAGAACATTATTGAATAATGATAAATGTGTGAATGAATGAATGAATGAATAAATAAATAAAGCCCATGCACTATTTTTGATATATTTCAACATTTGCCAGTCTGTGAGTTTCTTGAGCACCAAATCAGTATATTAGACTTTCTGAGGGATCATGTGACACTGAATACTGGAATAATGGCTAATGGTTGCTGAAAATTCAGCTCTGCCATCACAGGAACAAACTGTATATTTAAATAGTTTAAAAACAGTCATTTCAAATTATAATAATATTGTACAATATTACTGTATTTTTAAATCAAATAAATACAGCTTTTTTAGCATAAGAGACTTAGCATTAAAAACAGCAACCATCTCTAAAAAAAACTTACTAACCCCCAATTTTGAATTGTAATGTATGTAAAAAATAATTCTGTGATAGCTCTGATAACCATTAAGATAATGGTTCCAAGCTAGTATACTGTCTGAAACTTTTCAGAACCATTTCCGTTGTGCCATATTTTGCCAGTATTTCATTATGATACATGATATTCCTCTATCACTCAACAGTTCTCTCTTTCTTAGCATATAGGTGTATCAGAAGAGGGAGCGTTACAGGTGGGGTTTGAACGTCCCAAACAGGCTCTTGATCTGGTCACAGAGGCGTGTGCTAACCTGGCATTGCCTCTGGGTTCAGATCTGTGCTTGGCTATAAACTGTGCAGCACACGGCCTGATGGACTATGTGAGTGATGGAAGACAGAACAGGGAAATTATTATTCTCACATTCACCCAAAACAAGTACTGCAAATGTTTAAAATGAAAGTTTAAATAACATACATTAACCATTTTAAATGTTTTTCTAGGTATCTTCTAGTCACGTGGGAAGTATGAGGTGATTTCCAGCTGTCACAAATCCCCAGATGAATTGGTGGAAATGTAGGAGGGTCTTATTAATAAATATCCTGCTATCACATCCCTCATTGATCCTTTCAGGAAAGAGGTGAGATCAAAAAAACATGTATTTAACCCCTTCTTATGTATAAAATGTCATGCAGCTCATCTGGTTGAACTGACAGCATGTCTCTGAGATTAGGACGTAGATCAGTGGGAGAGACTGGCTTCAGTGTTTGGTCAGTCATGCTGCCTGATTGCAGATGCTGCATCCAACCTCTGTCCTCGCTGGAGTGATGCGAAACCCCTCACACCTGGGGTCACCAGGGTCATTATTAGGCACCACAGTGATATGACCATCTCTGACCTTATACAAAGCATAAGAGAACAGAAGGGTAGGCTCCAAACATGAGCAAACAGGATGAAAGAGTACTTTACTCAAATCTTAAGTGCGAAATTTGTTTGTTCTGGCATATTCATTTTGACAGTAATTTGCAAAAGCATAACATCCAAGTCTAAATATATTGACTTGTCTTGTAAATACATTGTAGTAAGTATGTAACTCTTTCCTGTATGCACTGAGATGCAGAGACGATGCTGGCTGCAGGCAGTGGTGATGCATCAATTGTTGACCTGGTGGGTTGACCACAATTCATTCTTTTTAAGGAATTCATTTCTCAGTGGCATGTAGTCTCTGATCAAGTCTTTTAATAAAAAATAAAAAAATAAATAGTAAAATCAGATTTGTTTAGTTCCTGTATGTGCCAATGAACATACCAGTCAAACAACTGATGCACCTAATAAAATTACATTTTTAGCATACTGTAGATTTTGCTGAACACAAACCAAATCTATGATGGGAGTCCAAAGAACTGAGACCAATAATTTTTCTAATTTAGTAGAAAATTTTTCATTACAAACTATATTATAATAGGATAATTTGAACAAAAAGTGCAAAAAAACTAAAAACAATAAATAAATAACACAAATGTCAGAATTTTGCTGATTTGATTAGTGGCTTATAATCTGGAATCTTAAATATGTCTTCATTTGATTTTTTACATTTTTCGGAATCCAAAAACTTTTCAGGTTTAATTAAATTTTGAGTTGCAGTTTCTTTCTTGTGGACCTCACCGTATGTGTGTGTTTAAAGGCTGTAGGGTCAGGCGTGTCCTTTCTCAAACTGGGCGGGTTGAAAGGAGGAGAGCGAATGGACAAATACAATCGTCTTATCGCGTTAGAAGAGGAACTGGAGAAGGAGGGGATCCTAGGTACGGTTCTCTCACATAATGGCAAGTACTATTAGTAGCATCTATATTCAGAAAACAATGTACAGTACCTTTGTGTCTTTCAGGTGTTAGTGAAAAAGAACAGCCTCTGTCAGATCTTTCCGAAACATTTAACTCCGGAAGCGGCTGTGACTCTGTGACCATCTCTAATTGATGTGACTTCATCTCCTGTCTGTCTGTCTGACATGATCACAGTAGGGTTTGTCTGACCTGACTACATGACATCAAAATACATGTTAATTACAATTCACATCAAAATATCTTTTTTAGTGCAAGATTGTAAACATGTAAACTGACTCATCCCATGCACCATATTCCTGTGTGATATGCTTTAGTGCTTATAGATGGTTTATACATTTAAAAAAAAAAAAAAAAAAAAAAAAAAAATTTTTAATATAAAGCGCACCCACAATTTTTAATAAATTTTAATATTTTTCACAGTAGTCACAGTGAACATTTCCACATAGACTTGCCCACCATTTAATTATTTTGTGTGATTGCCCACAAAATTAAGTTAATTGTGTGTGTGTGTGTGTGTGTAATGTGTCAGTATTTTCCTTCCTGAAGACGTATTTATTCCATGTACTCCAGATTTACCTGTAAGAGAAAAATGACAAATTAATATTACAAAATGAATTGTATGCAATTATATACTGCGACCAACTTACAATTACAATGTATGTGTATATATATAAATATACGGAATATATGTGAAATATTACACTTTACTTCAGATTTAAATACAGAATTTTTGCATTTAATTAACATAAGTATATATATATATATATATATATATATATATATATATTAGTATTACGGTTTTCAATTCTAAAATGCATGTGGGAGTTCAGAAAACTCAAGACAATGAACTCCATCCCCCTTTTGTCTCCCCCCAACACACACAGGTTTTCAGAGAAATCAAAGCTATTCTTTAATTATGAAAAGGCATAAAACAACCCATCACTTCCTTCTCCACATCCTCTCCTCACTATATACAGACAACAGATACTGACACACACAAATACACACACACACAAAGTGACTGAATGGGGCCAATTATCCAGCCTGTTCAAAAGGGCAGCAGTGTCCGCTTCATACAAGTGTTTGTGTCTGTTTATGTGTTTGTGTGAAAGAGTGTGAATGGATTGTTTTGTATTAACAAGTGAGAGAAAATATAAACCCACAGCTGTGCTGCGAAACTACAGACCACAAGAATGACACGTTCAGCTCCTAATCAACTCAACACAACAGTTCGTTATCTTGTTTACCTCTTAATTGATTGATAGAAATCCTGAATTTACTAGCATTGGACCTTTTAGAGAGAGAAACGCAGCTCTCAAAATAAACCAGACTTACATGATGCAGAGCAGACAGCATTTTGTAAGTGTACAATGGGTGACATCTGTAAAAAAAACAAAAACAAAAAAAAAAAAAGCTATTTCCACTCGGCGGGAGTGGAGGGGGTGCTGGGGGCATCCGCAGAGAGACAGAAAGATTTGAGACCAGCATTACAAGTTACTGTGGCTCCCCACCAGGCAATCATTCTGTTTGAAAAATAAACAAAATGACTAACAAAACAGGCTAAATTAAGCGTTTTACACACACATATACAAACAAGCTGGGCTCTAAATTGTGGTTCTGTCAATAGAGGTTGTTTTGTATTGCTTGACTATGGTTTCGAAACAAGTGCAGGACAAGTGCTAGAGAACACGATAAAAAGCAAACATAAGACAGAAACAGCAGCAGAGCAACAGCCCAGTGTGGCGTTTCATGATTACAAGCTCGTCGAGATTGACAGAATGTTTATAGTACGTCAATAAAGAAAAACACAGACCAGAAGATGAGTGAGAGACTGCAATTGAGCAAGATATTTACTCATTTACACCTCACATCTTCAACAAGCACTGAACCGGAAACATCAGCAAATCAAATTATGCTACATGCGGTATCAGAAAAGCTAGTAAAAATGTGAGTCGATTATTGATTGTATTTTGAGTGCTGTTGGGGAGTGGAGCTGAAACTGATAGAAAACCTCACTCTAAATGGATCTAGATGCTAGAATGTTTATGATCCTCGTTTCTGATCTCTTCCACATCTAGTTTTAAGGTCACACATAAGTCCAATAATAAAAATGATAATAAAAGTAATAAATAATAAGTAATGATAATAAAAGTAATAAATAATAAGTAATAAAAGTAACACTCTACAATAAAGTCCCCATAGTTAACGTTAGTTAATACATTAACAACTCTTATTAACTAACAATAAGCAATACATTTGTCCCCCTTTTTTTTTTTTCTTTGTTAACATTAATTTATATAAATACAACTGTTCATTGTTTGTTAATATAAGCTCAGGTCTGTTATAGTAATATAATTCCAATAATACCAACACTAACAGATACAACTTTTGATTTTAATAATGTATTAGTAAATGTTAATATTAATTTTAAGATTAATAAATTATTTCATGTATGTTCATGTTAACTAATGTTAAAATATTAACTAATGTTAACAAATGGAACCTCTTAAAAAATAAATGGTTAAAAAAATTATATATATATATATATATATATATATAATATAATATGCAAAAAGTCTGTCTCAGATTTCTGTTGAGACTTTTTCTTTTAAATGAGCATTTTTATCAGGCTCCTATGTTTACGTTTAGTAATTTCAGTTTAATGGCAAATAAAAGGTTATTAGTCAGTTATTGAATGCATTATTTTCAAAAATGTCCAATGATATTTTCATAGGAGCCTGATTAAAAAAAAAAAGAAGCTAATTTGAAAGAAAAATCTCAGACGGTCTTAAAGGTTTTTGCATCTGAAGTCTTCATACGTGTTTGTTTTTATATATATATATATATATATATATATATATATATATATATATATATAAAAATAACTCATGCTATATTGGCATTAGTATACAGCTAGTCCACTGCTAAACTGACAGCCAAAATATGATCATTTTTCATGAACAATAGTAGTTTAACCCACATTTAACATCGTTGTTTACCAGATTCACAATGTGTGACATTACAAACATCCTGGCGGCTTTCAAAGGACCCCAAAGATTCAAAGCTACATCTGAAATGGCACAACAACATTCCACAAAGCTCTTTCATTCACAAAACACAATGACAGTCCAAACTAACACGTTTCTCAAACACAGCCTTGAATTGGAGTGTACAGTGTGTGTTATTCTCTGTTGCAGGCCAGGGTCAGGTGAGGAAGAGAGTATAAAAAAAAGAGAAAAGGAGAGAGAGCGAGTGTGAGAGGGAATAAAGTTTCATCTTGTGTCCGGGAAGATTTAACCCCATGAAGAGCTTTAAGCTGCGCTGGAAATTGTGCCTAAGTGTGTGAAAGCAGTGGAAAGGCGTCACTGAGCCTCAGCGCAGACACACACATCTCCTGTTTCACAGCACAGCAACAACACAGCAGCTGCAGCTCACCGGAGGAAATGAAATCCTGTTGTGTAACGAGGCATGACAAACGTCACTCCATTGTGTAAATCTGATCTAGTGTGCGATTCGGATGAAATAAAATGCTTCTCTGTGGACTGGATGAGGAAAGATACAAAATTTCAGAGATCAAATTTACATCAGACAATGAGAAACGTAGATGATGTTTACCCAAAATGCCAACGAGTGGACAAAGCAAACACTTCATCACTGACCTCAAGTCAAAAGCCGATGCTTTAAACCCATCCTAAATGGTTTTCCAGCCTTGCAGACTATTAAAAAGGCCTTCACATCAAGGTCTAAAAGACCTTATATACTTTAAATATTTTTATTTATTGAATTATTTTTAAGCATACTCACACTACCGTCCAAAATTTGAGGGCAGTACAATTTTTTAAAATAAATAAATATATTTATTCAGCAAGGCTTCATTAAATTGATCAATATATGATATATCGAAACATTTTATAATTTTACAAAGGATCTTTATTTCAAATTAAAACTGTTCTTTTGAACTTCTATTAATCAGAGAATACTGAAAAAAAGCACCAAATTACAGTAAACTGTAATAATATTTGACAATATTACGGTTTTTACTGTATTTTTGAAAAAAAAAAATGCAGCCTTGGTCAGCATTAAAGATGTCTTTCAAAAACCATTAAAAATATTACCTTATATAATTCTATGGTCAAGTATTGACAGGAATTAAAATGTCCTTATCAGGTTTTTTAAAGTAGATTTCATGTTATTTGAAAAAAAAAAGTAATCATGATTTGACTATATCAACATTTTGAACTTCGCATTTCAAATTGAAAAGAAATGTCATGAACTTTTCAAAAATTACTCCAATTGATGCTTCAAAAAAAGAATCTATGTTGTCTTTGTCGGAAGTTAATATGACAAAAGCAAGTATGTGCTCATCTCCAGAAAAGGAGTTCAGAAAAGTGTTCTGCTGTATAACAACATCTCACGAAAGTCTGACCTCCATTAATGAAGCATTTGTAGAGTCACAAAGATCAGCCGCCTCTCACAATGTCTCTTCAGGGCTGCCATAAATGAAACCGCTTCAGGCCCCTGGCTATACAAGCTTTCAAAATGCTTCACTTAAGCCACCCATTTAAACTAAACTGCTTTATATATTCTATTCAGTACTCAGTAGCATGTTATTGTCATGTCAGCATATCAACAATTTGAAAAAGAATAACACATTCATTACAGCTCAGTCAATAAATGTATAAATACCATCAATTCATTGTCTATTACTTTAAAAATTTGTCTCAGGAATAACAGTCTTGTGTGATTGACGATCCAAAATTGCTTCTCTTCTATACTGTAGGCGAAAACGCCAATTCTTTGAAAGACCAGTGCTGAACCTGAAAAAATATCCAGGTTCATGAAACAGTAAAAAGATTGTTAAAGGGGGGATAAGTTCACACCAGTGCCTTGTAATTACCGAGCGGGACATTACAAGGTTAATACTGGTCTAGCCAAAGCCATTTGAAAACACACTAGGCTGGCACATGTTCAAGGCTAGTCACCAACGCCCCTCTAGAAACGCTTCTCACACAGACAAAGCATGTGTCAGTGACTTTGCTCAGTGAGGATGGTCCAGCCAAAGTAGACTGTGGGACGGAGGGGATTTCGTTTCACTACTATTAAACACTCACAGACATTCAAAGTCCCTCAAAGCGAAGAAAAACTAAACAAAACAAACATTATACCACTTATAGATGTTTAAATGTTCTCAAGCTAATACAGCGTGACTAATATGTTTGTTCCACACAGAAGTTATTTTTTAGGGGATGCTCTTTCACAGCTACGGAGACTTTTCTTTTTCTAAAATTTCCCAAAAGAAGTGAAAACAGACTCAAATTGTTGTCATGCTATAATAGTATAAAGGTATAAAATGTTTGTGGACTGACAGTTTAGATAATTTAGTTTGTGAAGAATATTGGAGTTATCCTGAAATCTCAGACTTTATCCCAAAGTATGCTCAAATTTGCTATAATAAAATTGTTGAAATCACCACAATATCTGAGATCTCTTGCAATTACTTCTTTCATACTGACAGTTTCTTGCATGAGTGGCATGTACACTACCGTTCAAAAAACATTTTTTTTTCATTCTGTTTAAAAAAACAAAAACAAAATGTTTTTGAAAAAATGCTCATGAGGCTGCATTTATTTGAAAAAAAAAACAAAAAAAAATCTGTAAAACTAATATTATGGAATATAATTGCAGTTTAAAATAACTGTTTAATACATTTTAAAATGTAATTTATTCCTGTGATGGCAAAACTTCAGAAATCTTCAGAAATCATTCTAATATGCTAATGCTTAAGAAACATTTTATAATATTATGAAGTTGAAAGTGGTTGGGCTCCTTAAAATTTTTGTGGAAACCAACATTTTTTTTCAGGATTTTTTGATAAATAGAAAATTCAAAACAACATTTAATTGAAATATACAATGTAAAAGTCTTGACTGTCACTTTGATCAATTTAATGCAACCTTGCTGAATAAAAATATTAATTTCTTAAAAAAAAAGATGCTAAAACACTGATTCATACATTATATAAAACATATTTTGTTATGGATATGGAAATTAAACCAAATAAAAGATAAATTAACTAAACAGTCAAACCATTTAAATAAAAAAATAAAAATCAATAATAAATAAAATAAATGAGAGCATATAAAAACACATCTGCTTTGCACTGTCAAGTCACAATATGGCTGAACTTCTGCAAGTATTACATGTAAAAAAAACAACAAAAAAAAAACAACAAAAATAAAACCCCGTACATAACTCTAGTGTTTGGTTAGTTTGGATGAACTACGCTGGTTCAGGAAGAAATGTTCTGTTGGTGTGTAACTTTACGGCTCTACATAAAAGAGCAGATACTCACAACATACGAGCTCCTATGTAGGCTTTAGCTGACCAGTGCATATTGTGGTTGTGTGTTTCGGTGTGTCCTGGTCCCTTGTGTTCTGGCCTGGTTCTGGCTGGGTTTGCTTAATCTGGGTCAGATCCAGAGCAGTACTGGAATTCGCTGGAGGGGAAGGGTTGAAAAGTTAAACGGATGATCTGGCTCAAGAGACAGAAAATCTGTTGAAGTGTGTGTTAGACTGACTACTATTCTTTGCAGCTTTCAGCGCTCCCCTCCGTCTCTCCAGGGCTTTCTCCAGCTCAGACTTCTGTGATGGCGATGGAGGGCGTGTCCCAGGCGAGGAAGAGGGGCCGGGACGCTTGACGGAGTTCTAACAGAAAGATTCCGTTACTATACCAACAGCTAGTTTTAAACACATTTGAATTATATTGCAATATGACTGTTATAGTATTTTATATTAAAAACATAAATACTTACATATAAAAATATATACATTTTAAGTGATAATATTAATAATTAATAATCAATTATAAATAAAATAAAAATAAATAAAGCAATTCTAACCAGGATTCCCTGAAGTTCCTGTATGGCAGAATTTGTTCCTTCTTTCTGCAGGAAAACCAGAAAAACAATTAAGCAGACTATGTAAGTGAGTGTTATAATATTTAAAATGTTAATTTAGTGTGAATAATTAAAAAAAATCTCTTATCCTCACCAAGACTGCAAAAACAGTAATATTGTGAAATATTATTACAATTTAAAATAACTGTTTTCTATTTTAATATATTGTAAAATGTAATTTATTTCTGTGATGGCACAGCTGAATTTTCAGCATCATTACTCTAGTCATCAATGTCACATGATCCTTCAGAAATCACTCTAATATGCTGATTTGGTGCTCAAGAAACATTTCTTATTATCACTGTTAAAAACAGTTGTGCTGCTTAGTATTTTTGTGGAAATCATGCTACTTACAGGATTCTTTAATAAAGTTTTTATTTTAACAACAGCATTTATTTGAAATCTTTTGTAACATTACAAGCCTTTACGGTCACTTTTGATAAATTTAATGCATCCTTGCTAAATATTTCATCAGCAGACTGTATAAGTAATTTCATTTAATGACACTGTTCAACTGAATAAAAGAAAGTTTAAAGCAGTGAGTGTTTTTGTGTTTGTATGAAATGTGTACCGGTCCTGGTCTGGCTCTGTTGGCTCTCTGAGAAACTCGTCGCAGTTGAACTCCTTTTTTGATTCGTTGCATCATCTCATCCACAGCTTCCTGTCTGATGTCCTTCTCTGTCAGACAAACACACACACACACATACATACACACACACAGACAGACAAATGGGATTTCTATTAAAAGGGTCCTATTATACTTTTTCACTTTTTGAATTTTAGTCAGTGTGTAGTGTGTATGTTTGGGCATAAAAAAGATTTACAAAGTTACAAATCTTAAAGTCCACTCCAAAGGGAGATGTTTTAAAAAAATCCCTTTTCAAGAACTACAACGAACGGCTTGTTTGGACTACAAAGTTGTCTGTTATTTGTGATGTCACAAAGTGGTCCATTAGAATATCATTAAAATAATTCCCACCTACGGAAATTCAAATGGTTGGGGGGTGCATTACGCTTGGTTGAGTGCATGAGACAAGACGACGACGAAGAAGAATTATGTATGTAAATATGCTTTGTTACAATTATGAAAACATTTGTATAAACTGCTGACAGTACAATACCGAACAGTGGCGTAATCTGCAGAATGTACACTTCAATTATGACACTACAGTGTTTTTCATACATTGATTTATTCGTGGGGGGGGGTTGTGTATGTAATGGTAAAGTGATTATATTTTGTTTCATTTTTAATAAAGTTAATTTAGAAAAATTTTGGAGCATTTTTTTGTTCGTTAAATGTACGTTTTTTTTGTTTTTTTTTAAGACCAAGCGGCCAGCAGCAGACAGGGAGCTGATCATAGCCTATGTTTGATCAATTTAGCCTTCTCAAATCATCACAACTTGCCTAAAATAAATCTATAGATATAAAACTGTTCAAGCATATCACAATGTTAGTTTAAATGTTTAAACAATATAAATGTGCGCTATTAGGTGCACAGGCCTATCTAATTGTTTGTGTGAAGAGTGGAAGCTGAAGCGCACTTTGCAGGACATGGAGGCGCCAGCATGGTCACTCACTTGCATTTTTTTCTTGATAGTGGAAACAACTTAAAATACGCCGTAATTTTTGCTCATAAAGGTAAGAGTAATACATCATTTGGAAATGTAAAGGGTGTACTTTTATTTGTGTGCATTCACAATATCAACAAAACGTTGTGCTTTTACAAAATAAATAGGAAAACAGAGGATGCGCTTGCCGTCTCGTCTTCAACGAGAGCGCTTCACAATGATAAACCGAAACTCAACGGATTGAGTCACAGATATGATAAATATATCTATAGAAAGCTTTAAATTACTACTTTAAAACGAAATAATTCAACTCAAAAACAAAAACTTAAAATTTAAAGGGATAGTTCACCCAAAAATGAAAATTCTGTCATTAATTACGCACCCTCATGTCTTTCTAAACCCGTAAGACCTTCATTCATCTTCGGAACATAAATTAAGATATTTTTAGTGGAATCTGAGAGCTCTCTGACCCTCCCATAGACAGCAAAGGTCCTTACACGATCAAGGTCCAGAAAAGTACCAAGATGATCGACAAAGTAGTCCATGTGACATCAGTCTGTCAACTGTAATTTTACGAAGCCACGAGAATACTTTTTGCGCAAAGAAAATAATGAAAATAATGATTTTATTCCACATTTTCGTCTCTACTGTTTCTCTTGTGAACATGCGTTCACGACAATACATGACGCAAGCGTGTGGCGGCGCAAGCGTTGATCCAGATCCAGTGTGATGACGTTGAACACAAGGCATGTGTCGTGAACGCGCGTCCACAAGAGAAACAGTACAGATGAAAATGTGAAATAAAATCATTATTTTTGTTTTCTTTGCGCAAAAAGTATTCTCGTGGCTTCGTAAAATTACAGTTGACAGACTGATGTCACATGGACTACTTTGTCGATCATCTTGGTACTTTTCTGGACCTTGATCGTGTAAGGACCCTTGCTGTCTATGGGAGGGTCAGAGAGCTCTCAGATTCCATCAAAAATATCTTAATTTGTGTTCCGAAGATGAATGAAGGTCTTACGGTTTTGGAACGACATGAGGGTTAGTAATTAATGACAGAATTTTCCTTTTTGGGTGAACTAACCCTTTAAAGGATTTGCTGCAACGCAATTTTGTCTGATATGTGAATTATTTATTGGCCTATTTTTTAAATCAATGCAGCAAATGCTTTAAAACACCTTTAAAAACTACTTTATTGCATTGCAGATGATTTTAAAGAACGTTACACTATTAATTTTACAAGTAGCTTGAATGTAAAACATTGTCATGAATTCGTTTTATTCCCATTTGTAAAATAGACTACAAATTAATTGTTTTAGTCTAACCCGATCTCATGAAAGTGCGTAGGCTATAGCACGATTTTCAGTTTCTATTTGGCATAATGTTTACACGCAGAAATTGACTTTGGTGTGCAAAAGGCTGATAAATTCATAATTAATGGCATAGCTGGTTCAGTCGACAGAAATACGGGACACACGGGTCTATAATTTACTGCTGAAATGTTTGCGGGGCAAATCTCAGGTCAGTCTGAGCGCTCATGATATGCACAGTGCGTACAGCCGTACACCTGCAGGTGCCACTGCCGCCACAAATAGATCTCCCAAAAGGCTTTGACATGAGCACAATAAACATGAGCACTGCAGGTTTCAAAATCGAAACCCGGTGCGGGTGTTTTTATATCACTGTATTTCTGAAGGAAACCGACTGTCTTCAGAAAATTTTGGATGTCATTTTCATTTTATCTTGCATGTAATGTCTGATAGAGCAGCGTTTGTGAGCGGAGCTCTGCTTTGTGTACAGCGTTACCGGGGAAACCTCGCTCTCACCCGCTCCAACAGCGCCTCCTGCTGGGAGAGAGTTAGTTTGCATATATGTGGCCACAAATCGTAATTTAGCAAAAAAAAAAAAAAAAATATCTTGCAATATCCGTGTGTGCACAGGTTCTGCGCGATCCTCTTGTCCAATATTCTCTGGGTCTGAATTGATATGGCAATACTGACGAACTTGCTGCTTTGGCAAGGGGCGGGGCAGTACTGAAACACCGTCTAAGCTGTTAGCCAATCACAACGCACTGGGACAGCTAACCAATCACAACACATTTCGTTTTTCGGAAAGCGGGCCTTCATCAAACCCGGAACTAATCGAGCCATTTGTGCCAGGCTGGGTATTGTAATAATGTAAATCAGGTGACAAATAATGCGTTTTTCGAACCTCCAAGCACGAGAGCATGTTCTAGTACACCCACAAAACAAAATCAAGACTTTGTAAAAGAGCATAATAGGACCCCTTTAAAACATATTTAAACAGATCAACACAGATGTAGATGAACACATCTGCTGCTTTTCATTACCAGTCATTTCAGACACTGAATGATATCAGACATACTGACACCACTCAACAGAACTGTGAGGGTTTCTGTTTGATCTGGCATGCACAAATATCATAAAAAAAATAAAAAGAAAGTTGATCTGTGATGTTTCTCTTTGTTTAGCGGCCTTGGCAAACACTTTAGTCATTCTGTCATTAACTGTAACAAAAAATGTGAATATTATCTGCTTACTAGTTTTTCTGACATGATAAAAATCTCACTAAAAACATTCTCTTTTGCAAAGGCACTAAATTGGCATCGCATTTCAGAGCTAGAGTATAGTCCAATAACAACCTTCTATTCATACGAGATCATAAAAATGCTGTTCAATATTAACAAGAACACCTGAAAGAAACTGCAATTATTTGACAACAGTCTCTAAGCTTTGGCCTGAACTTATACTTATTATAGGATGTGAAAGAATTTTACTTTCAGTCCATTGGAAAGATCACCATTCCTTGTAAATATTCAAACCCAGTGAAAAAGAAAATCAAGCACTGGTGATAAAAGGAAGGCTAAAGTTCACCAGTCAGTTTCTATAAACCTGAACATCATGCCAATAACTGAAGAATTGTCAATTTCTTTAGCATAAATGGGTAATGACTTATCCAAACTCTGTACAAAAGTGTTTGTCCTTCAGCAAAAAGCAGCAAGTCTTCTTCCTTTTTCTCTCCCATCTTTTTTTTAGTGTAAGGCTGAAAGAAATGGCTAAGGACAAACTTGAACTTGACCCAAGTCTTTTGCCCATTGTTGTGATGAAGAACAGAAGTTTACTTTATGTGAAACAGTGTACATTAATTACATTCCATTTGACGGAATGCACTGCAACTCTCTAATTGACACTCAACACTGATCAAAATGGTCAACATAAGCGTCTGAAATCTTTCATGTGGCTCGACGGAGAACACAACTGCAGGGCAGTCCTGCTAATGAAACGAAACAAAGAAAAAACCTTGAACCATCAGCCACTGCTGATTACTGTGCTTTTAAATTATCAATCTGAGTAATTTTTGCATTTATTAATTATTATAAAGCAAAACTTTTAACCTGAGCAGGTTTACAGATTGGAAATGAACTCTGATGGCTCTTCGCTCTTTACCTGGGGTTTTCTCAGAGGAGTCCTTCTCCACTAATGCAATTTCAGTGCTCACATCTTTTTTCTTACGAAGTATAGAGAATAATGAGCTAAAAGAGATAGAGACAAAAGAAAAAACAGAGAACTAAAGCAAAATTTCCTGTTTCAACAAGAAATGTGTCATTGAAACTTCCCAATGAGCAAACAGCCCATTGACTACAGTTTTCATTAGATCTTTTTTTATTTTTAAGATGTTCTTCCTCATTTTGATAGCTTTCATCACAAACAGACACTCACCTGAGTGGGTTGCTTGAGGAGGCAGGGGGTGGAGGTGGAGGAGGTGGAGGCGGGGGTGGAGGAGGGGGTCCTGGGGCAGCTGGTGGCGGGTTGGAGACCTGCTGGAGCTTCTTTTTCAGTTCCTCCACTGCAAAACACACAGAGATACAAACACTGGGTTATTTAGAGTTTTGTTCAAAAGTTTTGGGTAAGATTTTTTTTTTCCAAGAAATTAAATAAAATGATAAAAGTGACAACAAATAAATGTATAATGTGACAAAACTTTTCTATTTCAAATAAAATACTGTTCTTTTGAAATTTCTATTAATTAAAGAATACTGAAAAAATGTATCATGTTTTGCATATTACAATATTAGCATGATTTCTGAAGGAAATATATTAAAATAGAAAACAGATATTTTAAATTCTAATAATATTTCACAATGTTACTTTTTTTTTTTTTACTGTATTTTTGATCAAATAAATGCAGCCTTGGTGAGCATAAGAGACTCTTTTCAAAAACGTTAAAAAATCTAAAGCCTGACCTCAAACTTGTTACCTGTGAATCTGAGGTCTTTGGCCTCGGTTTCTGCTTTGTAGTGTTTGTGCTGCCACTCTTTTCTCTCCTCCTCCAGTAATTCAGTCTGTCTCTGTAACGCAGTCAGCTGCTTCTTTAATTCACTGCCATGTATCTGCTCTTCAAGTGCCTTCACCTGGAATCCACCAAGAAAACATGGGTTGTAAAAATAGAATGTGATCTTTGAACTTTAAGGTATAGTTCACTTATAAAATGAATACTCTGTCATCATGTCATTAAAAGAAATGGTGACCAGGTCTCCGTCCACTTTCACTATATAGAAAATAGCAGCTTGGACACTGGACCAGTGCTTTTTTTTTTTTTTTTTTTACTGTCACTGAGATACTATTATAGTCTTTCTTAATATATTTTCAGTTTTTATTTCAACTTTAATTTTTCAAGGTTTTAAATTAGTTGTTTAGTTTTTTAATCTGTCTATTTTTTATTTCTTTTTTAGTTTTAGTTTATTTTACACTGGCAACTTTTTGAAATAAAATAAGTTTAAGGTTTTTAATATATTTAATATTATTTCAGGGATATTTTATTTCAAGTAACAGATTGCTTTAGTTGTAGTTTACAGCCCTGCACTACACATGCTAAATATCTCCTTATCAGTTCCATGCAAGAGAAAAAGTCTCGCCTTTCCATTGGAACGACATGAGGGTGACAATATGATGAATTTTTTGGGTGAACCATCCCTTTAAGGCACTACAACATAGTGACTGTACTTCCATCCCTCACAGCCTCATTATTGTTCTTGTCATATTAAATATGTCATATACTCTGACTAAATTTTATAGTGATGACAGACAAATACCACAAAGTGAGTCATTTTGACTCCAGCATTTCCCTTGATCCTTTAATGATTGTTTAAATGTTTAACTGCTCATTTCTTCTCCTTTTAGAAAGGTAAGTAATGAACTGCATGTGTGTGTCTGGGAGGGGTTGGTATGGTTGATTTGATTGGTTTGTCGATTATTATTTTAATGACATTCGGTCTGCACCCTCTCTGGACATGGTTACCTAAAGGACAGTGTAAGGATTAATGTGTGTGTGTGTGTGTTACCTGCTGTTGATGCTCCAGTCTCTGTGTCTCTACAGTGTGTGTCAGTGTGTTGATCTCTGCCAGAGCTTTCTGCAGAGCTTCTGTTGGAGACACACTCTGGATCAACATTTGGCTTTGTCTTTTCAGCTTCTTCTGCTCTACTAGCATCTTCATTCACCCACAGAAAGACAGAGAGATAAGCACACATTCACACGCCACTTATTAACATATTCCAGGAATCCATAAATATTCAGAGTTCCTAGCATGTCTTATACATTTCAATAAAGTAATTCTGAAATCAAATCAAACTGAGCTTTTACCTCGTGTGCAAACTTCTCTGCTTCAGAACGCAGGTCCCTCTCAAGCTTTAGATCATCCTGCAAGGCCTCAAATTCATCTAGAGCATACTGTGAAACTACACACACACAAATACAGGAAAGCCTTTAGACATTTAGAGTTTCTGATTCAAACACACAGTCTTATCTTTGGCATAATTTAAATTCCTATTGACCTTCTGATGACGTCCACTACAGGGCACAGACCTTTAAATGGCATTTAGGGTGTAATGTGCAATTTAAATCAGCATGGTCAAGTCAAGTTACTTTTATTCCTATAGTGCTTTATACAATACAGGTTTGTATCAAAGCAGGAAAATAGCAGAATCAATTATGGAAACTCAAATATGGAGACAGTTCAGATTCTGCTATAAAGCAAAAGACAATAGTGCGTTTCTATTGTGGTGATGACCTTTGACCCTTACCCATAATTCTACACTTCTGACCTCTTTATATGTCTTTTATTTAAATTACTGTTCAAAAGGTTGGGGTCAGTGAATTTTATTATGTTTTTGAAAAAAAGTCTCTTATACCCACCCAGGCTGCATTTATTTAATCAAAAATACAGTAAAACCAGTAATGTTGTGAAATACTATTACAATTTGAAATAGCTGTTCTATTTGAATATTTTTTCAAATGTAATTTTTCCTGTTATGGCAAAGCTGAACTTTCATAATTCACTTACTTTTGATCAATTTAATTCATTCTTCCTGAATAAAAGCAGTAACTTCTTTCAAAAAAAACATAACACCTCCAAACTTTTGAACAGCAGTGTATGACGACATAAATGCAAAGTAGTGAAGCACGAAGTACCTCTAAAATATTTACTATTATCTTCTATTGTAGAAAACAGAGTGCAACTCTCTCAAATATATCATATTAACAAAAGAATACCAGAAATATAATTCTTAATTTAAAGTGAAGATTATGAGATTATGATTTTTTTAAAATTCAATTTAATTCATGCATCAAATGAATAATCAACTCAACACACACACAAAACAAACAGAAAAAAAAATATCTCTGAAAACTGATGCATTCTGATTTTTGTGATATTTGCATGATCTGTTATGAGTCTATAATCAAGCAGAAAGTGTCAGAAATCACTCAGATTTGCATAATAATACAAGAATAGTGCCATAATAATACAAGAAACACAGTATAGGCTTTGAATGAAGCAATGAAGATGTACCAGAGTGTGAGTACAGCAGTTAGGACCAATGAATGTCTGGACTGGAAAGCAGTAGAGAGAGAGAGAGAGGTTGATGTAAAGGGATACAGTAGAGAGCAGGAGCACAACTGACCTCTCTTGTATTTTCCCAAGAGCTTCTTTTGTTGGAATGTTTCAGCTATTAAAACAGTATTATCATGTTTCTCTTTCAGGAGCTTAGGAAGAAAGGGAGAGTGAGGGCTTCATTTATTTGTGTATTAAACTGGTTCATCTGAAACACTGAACAACATGGCACAAAGACAGACCCCTCTTTTCTATTTAGTTGTCATTATTCTGAGTGAAAGCCACTGTGAAACATGGCAAAGGTTAACATTAAAGACATTAAGGAGGTGGATCAAAACATTTTCGTTCTGTCATAATTTTACTTTTCATAAAAAAAAAAAATATATTTTAGAATGTATACTGTAGAGCTTTTTTAAAATGATGCACGGTAGATCTTTCTTAAAGATGAGCAGTAAGTTAATGCAGTAAAACCCAAGATTAAATTCCTTTCTCACATACTTCCTGTCTAGTTTGGCAGAGTTGCTCTCTTGTCGTCTCCAGATCGATCGCAATCTGCTTCTTCTCAGCCAGGATCACCTCTAGTTTATCCCTCAGCTCTACCACAAATAAACAAGAAAAGTATTAATAAAAAAAAAAAAACTACAGTTCAAAACGGCTTACATTTTTAGTGTGTTTCTCACAAAAGCTATTGTATCTAAGACTTCAAATAAAGCATGCGTTGTATGGACTACTTTTACAATGTTTTTCGGTGCTTGAAAGCCTTGAAAAAAGCCTGTGGTTACTTTCAACTGTTGTTTAACTGTTCTTTCACCATAAAGACCTTTAAAAAAAAAAAATCGCATTTAATACTTAAAACACACAAATAAATGAATAAATAAATAAATAACATAACATTAAAAAAATTTAAAGCCTGTGGTCAATTTAAACTGTTATATGTAAAAGTGTAAAGATGTAAAGAGTAATCTTAAATAAATAAATAAACTGAATATTTAATCGAAAATTGAAACTCGAAAGCGTCACTTTGAACTGTTGTTGTATGTAAAAGTGTAAAATATTTTATATTTAATATCTAAAACAAATAAACAATCATAACTTAACTTAAATTTTCAAGTAAAAAATTCTAATAACCTAAAAAACTGGACACTTAATGGCAAACGTGTCTAATTTCTGCACTACTAAATAATAACTGCTTTCACACAAGTTTGTCAGCCATTGTTTGACTAAACAGGTAGTTAAGCCTCAATTTCATACCAGAGCCTATGTTGTTATGACAGGCCCAGTCAATCCACTTGAACCAAAAAACCTGCAATTCTTTCGCTGTCTCTCATAGAAATTATACACCTCACCTTTTAAATTAATCTGTAGATGCAAAAAGTATAAAGGGATAAAAATATTTTATTATGCAATACATTGTGGGACAATGCATTGACACACCTGTAATAACAATCTGACAGTGGGAGGAGCTACAGACACCGGACTCCTCCTCCCGTGGATCTTCATCATCCTCATCATCCAGACTGATCTCAGCGACGACATCAGTACCAAGGCGGGACATAAAGAGCATACTCTTCCTCTTCAGAGAACGGTTCTGTCTGTTCAACTGAGAGAAAGATATACATTTGTGTATTTCAAAGATACATTATCCAAAGCGTCTTAGAGTGCATTTAATGTATACATTTGAACTCATGATCTGAGTGCTGCTGGCATCACACAGCACCAACTGAGCTACACTATCAAAACAGGAATTTGCTTGGTCTCAGTGAAGAGAACGAAAATCCAGCGTCTATTGACAGTCCAAAAAAAGTTAATCTAGTGAGGCTAATGTCGTCACATTTATAGGAATAATCAGAGATCAAAATGACACCTGTAACACCACAAATGATATAAAACCCAAGCCGGTGATTTTCTGCGTTTGCCACAGAGCGAAAAGATATGAGAAATCAAATCAGCAGCATGTAGACAGACCAGCCCACTGGAACCCCAGCGGGCGCCCATGCAATTCCCCTCAATCACACAGCCAAACACACACAGCACGAACACTCTGGAAAACAGCAATAATCAAGGGCAAAATAATAGACATTTCATTACACGTATGCAGGAGCAGCAGCAGCAGCAGCAGACACTCCTGTTTTCATAAATAATTACAGCATTCTATCAGGCGCGGCCACGGACCCCCTCCCTCGCCACATGCGCATACCTGCATCTGAGAAATTTTACCTTTTTGAACATCCAATTAAAGTAATTTAAGACTGGTCATTCACACCTCAATTAGGGAGGCCACTTAATGGAAACTAAGAGAGCCAATGGGGGTGGAGGTATGTAAATTAGTCCCGGATGACATTCCGGTCAGAGAGAGAAAAAAAAGAGAGGGAGGCAGGGATAAAATGCCCCCTCTTTAACGAGCCTTTATTAATGACATCCAAGTGAGGACACAGCACGTGAATCCATTTCCTGATGCCGTCCTTCCTGCTGAATGCATCTTTTAAAAACGCAATCAACAACACATAATATGGGGATAAACACGCAGACACACACGCATACACGCTCGCTCTGCGATAATCATCCGGCATTGATGAGAGCGCAGCGGTGAAATTACACAGTGGCAGAAATCAGACGTGCGTCCCGAGGTGGCCAGGCCCCTCATCTCCTCTGATCACACATCAAAACAAAATGTCATGTGTTTGGATTGCACTTTGATTTGACTGCCACCACCCGCAAACCCTCATCCATTACTGCTTTTTAATTCAAAATGTTCCCGAGTTTAAGAAGTTGATTATGATTTTTTTCCTCTTTTTTTTTTTTTGTCTGTCAGGGTCTCTTGGCAGACAAAATTACAGCCGTCATACACAATAAATCATACCGCTGAAATGTAGAGACTATTTGAGACAATTCCACTCGCTGTCCTCCAATCACACCTACCAAAATTTTTGGACTAATTTAAATGTAAATTTGGGATGAGCCAATGCTGTAATTTTCACAACGTATCCTTCACACTTTCAAAAAAAAAGGTGAGATTTCGTTTCCATGCTGCAGGCTGAGATGCAAATCAAGTCAAAGTCTTTCACACTTGTTTTGTAAATATTTGCAAGATTAGTTAGTTAGGAAATATCAATATTATTTACTTAGTAGCAAGAAATAGTCTGCTGGTCATTATGGCAAAATAAACCTAGGAATGCACTGATATTACAGATCTGGTCAATACCGATAAGGTGATAATTATTTCCATGTCATGGCAGACAAATGGCCAGCATTAATATTTGATATAGTTTTATATAAATAGATGAATAAAAACACTAAAAACTAAGATCAATTGTTTTAAATGCTATAAATCATCCAATTCAGGCCAATTATAATGTATAGTATGAAAATGGGTATTCAGCTTGAGATATGCTAATGCTAACAGTGTTATTAAACCTTTAGTGTTTTAAAAGATTAATGTTAGGTTAAAATTAAATGATGACAAATGTAAAAACAGAGAAAATAAGCTTAATTAAATAACCAATATCATCCAATACCAATAAAAAAAATTGTAAAATCATCAGATATGCAATATGCATTTCTAAATAGGAATCTTTCTCATTTTTGTGATAATTACTTTACATATTACATAAAATGTTTGAAGGCAAAATTTATCACTGTTTCCACAGAACTGTTTTCAATCTTGATAATGTTTCTTGAGCACCAAATCAGCATATTAGAATGATTTCTGAAGGATAATGTGAGACTGGTGTAAAAATGACTGAAAATTCAGCTTTGCCATCAAAGGCCATCACTGATTAAATTACATTTTAAAATATATTACAATAGAACAGTTATTTTAAATTGTAATAATATTTCTGAATTTTTTGATCAAATAAACGCAGTCTTGGTGAACATAAAAGACTTCTTTCAAAAAAAAAAAATAAATAAATAAAAAACAAAAAAAAAAAATAAAAATACCTAAACTCTTGGGAAATTCAACAATTTTAATGCAAGAAAATTGGACTAGAGAGACCAATGCAATGCAGAGTGTTTCCTGCCGTATAATAAAGACAGATGAGATATTTGAGAGGAATCGGCTGTGTGTTGAAAGAGCAACTAGTGACAAACACAAGTGCATCCTCAAACAGTCATGTGTCCTGACAGATGGAAGATGAGCAAACCTGTGGAGGCCGAAACCTACAGGACTCTCCTGCTGTTAGTCACACAGACATGAGGGGCTCGGTGTGGGGGTGTTCACAGAGCAGCCAGGACAAAGGGCATCTGCACTGGTTTTCATGCGCAGTGGCTGCCGGCGAACACAGAACAAGCTGGGCTGTGCATTTAAGGATGTCAGGAAACCATTGATTGGTTAAATCAAGCTTTTATCCAACACATAATGCTGAGGCACAAAACGACCCAGCTGCAGGTCTATTTCCTTCGTACAAAATAAATGCTCTGTGGTCTTCCTCAACCGCAGCTCTCAGAAACATCTGTGATGGCTTCACATACTTCAAGGAAAAAATGCAGCAGTACCTCAATAGAAATCTTGCAAGCGATTCTCGAGAAATGGCAGGAATGAAATCCTGTCATCCACGCAAAATAACCGTCAGCAGGGTTTTGTCACCTCAGTCTATTTTGTCAAGTACAAAAAATAAATGTCAGTTTTCATTTGCACAGTAAAATGTCTTCTTTTTTTGGACACAGAAAGACGTCAAATGACAGCCACCCTGTTTCTAAAATGCAGGACAACAGTGTCTTTTTTCAGTCTAAAGACTATTTTCTGTTGGTCTTTATCTCTTTTATCTGTGTCTTTATTCCTTTCACTGCTACTGTTCTCTCATTTCTCTCTCTGTGTGTGGTGATCAGCGCTCATCACTGACAGACAGGAGAAGAAAGTTGATTCATCCATCAGAGAGACGGCAATGAGCCGGTAATCGTTCCCGCTAATTTGCCTCACACCTGGGCTTTTAGAGATCCATTTACCTGCTGAGCGCTCAGTGTAGATGCCACTTCAGTTTTCAGACCCGACTAGGCCTGAACGGCAGAACTGAAACCCAACTAAACAATGTGAGCTGAGCTGGGACTGATGGCAAATTGAATACTTCTGTAATGAGCGGGTCCAGTGAGGTGGGCTGGCAGTCAACACCAAGATGCAGGTATACGGGAGGGAGACAGTCTTTAAGATTGACTCCAGCATGAACTGAATGGATTGACTGCCCATGTGGAGTACAATTGTGTGTACTTTTCTCAGGATGGAGGAGGAAATAAATGGATAGAAGGGTGGTTGGATAGAGGCATGATGGATCCCAATCTATTTACCGTGAAAGCATAAGCAAAAACATAAGTGTATGATTCTGGAAGTATTGTTTCTGAGAAGAGTAGAGCAGAATTGAATGAAACAGAAGATAACAGAGGATATTAGATTAGAACAGAACACAAAGTAACAAGACCAAATGAAACAGATAAGAAGAGAATCAAATGAAAAGGAACAAAAGAGAATCTAATGAAACATTACAGAACAAAATCAAATGAATCAGAACCAAACAGTACAGAATCAAAACAGAACAAAAGAGAAATCAAATGAAAAAGAGCATTTAAGGAACACTCCACTTTTTTTGAAAATAGGCTCATTTTACAACTCCCCTCGAGTTAAACAGTTGAGTTTTACCGTTTTTGAATGCATTCAGCCGATCTCCGGGTCTGGCGGTAGCACTTTTAGCTTAGCTTAGCATAGTTCATTGAATCGGATTAGACCATTAGCATCTCGCTCAAAAATGACCAGAGTTTCGATAATTTTCCTATTTAAAGTTTGACTCTTCTGTAGTTACATCGTGTACTAAGACCGACGGAAAATGAAAAGCTGCGATTTTCTAGGCCGATATGGCTAGGAACTATACTCTCATTCCGGCGTAATAATCAAGGAACTTTGCTGACGTACCATGGGTGCAGCAGGCGCAATGATATTACGCAGCGCCTGAAAGTAGTCCCCAGCTATATCATAACTAGTTACTAGTTATGGCAGCAAAGTTCCTTGATAATTACGCCGGAATGAGAGTATAGTTCCTAGCCATATCGGCCTAGAAAATCGCAGCTTTTCATTTTCCGTCGGTCTTAGTACACGATGTAACTACAGAAGAGTCAAGCTTTAAATAGGAAAATTATCGAAACTCTTTGGTCATTTTTTGAGCGAGATGCTAATGGTCTAATCCGATTCAATGAACTATGCTAAGCTAAAAGTGCTACCGCCAGACCCAGATATCAGCTGAATGGATTCAAAAACGGTAAAACTCAACTGTTTAACTGTTCAACTGTAAAATGAGCCCATTTTCAAAAAAAGTGGGGTGTTCCTTTAAGAGAAAAGAGAATTAAATTAGACCGAATCAAATCACAAAAAAGAACAGAAACAAATAAATAGAACAGAACAGCATCAAAACAGAACACAACAGAGGAGGGCAGAACAGAAGAAAATCAAATGGAACAAAAGAGAATCACATGAAAAAGAGCACAGGATAATTAAATTAAACCAAACCAAATAAAATAAAATGATTCAAATAAATAAGAACAGAACAGAATCAAGTTAAACAGAACAGAACAGAATGAAACAAAACAGAACATAATCAAATGACAGAACAGAATTAAATGGAACCAAAGAGAATCAAATGAACCAGAACACAACAGAATCAAATGAAACAGAACGGAACAGAATGAAATGAATCAAAAAAATAACAGAATGAAATAAAACCACATAAACAAGTGACACAGAACAAAACTGAACCAAATAAGTAAAAACAGATGAGAATTAAATGAAACAGAACAGAAGAGATTTAAATAAAACAATTAAAACAAAGGCAAACATAATTAAATAAGAACAGAACAATATCAAATGAATCAGAACAGAATAAAGAATCAACTGAACCAGAACAGAACAGAATCAATGAAACAGATCAGAAACAAGGGGAATCAAATGAAACAGAATTAAACAGACCAGACGATCATAACTTTATTGTAAAACCCCACCTTTGAGGCCAAAGCTTCTACACTCTCCCTGCATGTCTTCTCGATCTCTAGATTCTCCTGAATGTTGTTCACCTCCTCGATCACCCTGTGTGACACTGAAGACAAGCAATATGTCAAATATTTTGATGTTTTCTTCAACAAGAACACACTACAGTTGTCACTACAGGCAAGCACACAACTAATTGTCTGTCATACACACACTGGAGCAGCCAGCACAGTACATCATGACGTTCACAGACAAGGTCACAACATCATACAATTACTCTGTCCAGAGCACTGAAACTTAGAACAGCTCTTTATCAGCTATCATGCTCTTCAGACTCTTTTTGAGCAAGTCGACTGGGGACATTTGGTGTATGAAACAGCTGGAACTACAGTTTATATGGTGGACAAAACACATGCTAACACAAAGCAAGCAAGGATTTGAACTTTGTTTGAATAGTTGATGTAGTAGTCATAGCAGTATTTTGTAGTGCTGTAATTCATCTAAAATTACTCAAAACATCTTTGTAATTCTTATATAATTATTACACATGTCGTTTTATTATCTAATTGTAATTTAAAGATGAATATGGATATGGAATATATACATCGATTGATCTGTCACCCTGCTGGATTATTTAAGTGAACAGTTTTCCAGCATTATCTGCATATTTGAACCCTTTCCAACACATACATAAACACACACTAACATTCAAAAGTTTTTTTTTAAAGAAATTAATACTTTTATTCAGAGAGAATGCTTTAAATTGATCAAAAGTGAAAGCAAAGACAGTTATATTGCAAAAGATTTGTATTTCAAATAAATTATGTTCTTTTTAACTCTCTAATCATCAGAGAATCCTGAAATAAAATGTATCACGGTAATGTATCGGTGCGGTATGTAAAATGTATCAAAATATTAAGCAGAACAACTATTTTCAACATTGATATTAATAATAAATGTTTCTTGAGCACCAAATCAGCATATTAGACTGATTTCTGAAAGCTCATGTGGCGCTGAAGACTGGAGTAATGGATGCTAAAAATTCAGCTTTGAATTTTTTTTTTTTTCAAAACAGAAAATCACTATTTTTTTTACTGTAATTCTGATCAAATAAATGCAACCTTCATGAGCATAAGAAACTTCTTTCAAAAATATTAAAAACTGACCTCAAACTATATATATATATACACACACAAACATCTTGATGCTGAAAAAATGTCCATCTTGCTTGTTCTTCCTTCAGATTTTCTTTTCTACACAATAACCTCTCCATCTTAGCCTTCACAGAACTGTTGTCTATTCTGTAGATCTATTTGAATTAGTTCAGTGCTGCCCCTCGTACTGATCCTATAGAAACGGTAGACTGAGACCAGCGCAGGCCTGTCTAGCCAAGGCTCATTGTTTGGGTTAATCGAGTTATCTGCCGTGTTTCCTTGCTTTCACTGGCTAGAACCTTCAAAGATCCACAGTGTCTCTGAAGAGTCTCCTTTTGTGATATATTTCTAAGCATTTAAGATTAGTCTCTCGCGCGTAAAAAGAGTCCCAAAACAAACTGATTTGAGACGAAACTCACAACATTCAAATTCAAAACGCAGTCAGCCTGACGAGCAGCCGCAATCTATCAACTTCCAAAGAGGCGGAAGATGGCGAGATGGAAGAGGCAGATGCTCTTAACGCCTGGAGCTCTTACCTTATTTGTGTCCGTAATCACCAGAGACTGGCCACGGACCAGCTCACAGCCTCTTAACTAATTACACATTGTGGTTGAGAAGCAAAAACAGGAATTAGCACCATCACGGCCAGCGGCTGCCTCCCAATGACACCTAATTAAAACTTGATGAACGCCAGTGTCTGCGATATCCAAGTTCCCGCTGTAAGTCTTTCGCTGTCACTCATTAAACAGTACTTAGCTGCCAGTTGGTCCCCCTCCACCCCATCTTTCATCTCTCTCTCTCACTGGTAGTACTAGCACTAAGTGACAGGTTAATTGTAATAGCTGCTACACATAAACCGGGCTAAGTGTGAGGCAGTTGTGGAGCAGGAGGGGGACGAGGGGGAGACTTCACACGTCAGGCTTGGCAGCTTTAATTGTAAGTTTTGGCCTCGCCATCAACGTTGCATCTTCAAATCTCTTTCTTCTTGCACTGTTCCTCCGTTTTCCCCCCGGCTTTTTGCGCACGCGTCTTCTCAGAGACAGACAGTGATTATGTGTGTGAAAATGCCGAGTATAATGCTATCGGGCCTGCGTGTTGGAGAAGTGAATTAGAGCCTCTGATGCTGTTTCTACAGCGCCGAGCTTGATGAGGGGGCAGATGCCTTTGTGGTCTTATCATTAGAACACAATGGTCATGTTGTCATCAACCTTGCCATCTCCAGTTGAAAAGACATGATTGTGTGTTGGGGGCTTTTTCCTCGCTCGCTCGCTCCCCAGCTCCCCCCCAGCCAGCCAGCCAGCCAGCCAGCCAGCCTCCCCCTCGGTCGCTTTGCGCTGAATAGAAGCAATTTTCCGAGAGCTATGAAATCACGTAATAGCTCCTAATATGCAGCTGCTCTTCTAGAAGCTGCAGCCACTATTTAAGTGGAAGTCATACACAATACGTGTTTATGGCGGAGGAAACATGAGCAAAGGCCAAGATTATTCACAAAAACACACGCTCTTCTCTATCAAATAATAACCTATTTCGTGCATTAAAATGAGAATGTAATGGATTTTTTTCCCCTCCTCCCCAACACCACCGGCCATTTGTTGTGCTTTTTAAAATTTCGCCTTTTAATTCACATGTTTGAATTCCGCGCTTCCCCCGGCAAAGAAAAAGAAGGTGACATTTGTATAGAAGCGCGAGAGAGGTGAAGTGCGGCGATTTGGTGAGGGAGGGACCGCCGAAAAATCCATCTGAGACTGAAACCTGTCACTTTCCCCCTCACATTTAGATGTGTGTAATTGATATCAACCCCAAACTTCAGACTGAGAGCAAAAGCAGTCGATAGCTCTACTCGTGTCTGCAAAAAGAACCTCTCAGATGTGAATTCGGTACCTAATGTATTCATCAAAACATCCTACCCAACATTACATACCCATTTGGGCACAGCGAATGTAAACTCAAATACATAATTTGTTCACACAAGGAATTTTGCAGTTTGAAATATATTAAAAAAGGTCTTGGAATAACAGGAAATGATGATTACGGAATAACAGGGTGTGTCTATATGGAACAGTGTCATAGTTCTTGCAATATTCTGGGATCAAAGTCCAAAGGAGCAAAGCACATATAGCCTGGATTTCCCACAGAAGTAGTTTTTATAAATCAATTCGTTTTACAACACACTTGTTTTAGGATGTCTGATGCACATTAAGTGAACTTCAAAAGATAAGATCTTCAAAACCAACCTTGTTCAAATTCTTTCAGCTTCCGTAAGGCCTCATCTCTCTCCTCTTGCATTTTTTTACACTGAAAAAAAAAAAATAAATAAAAAAATAAAAAATCTGTTATCAGATTTATATCATATATACCATATACATGACTTACATCAAATATATCATATATTGTATAAGGTTGGTTAAGCGGCCAGAGTATAGTATGCACTGATAGAACAGATTTATTTTATTTGAAACAGAACACCTGCACTTACTTAAAATTATTTATTCATATAATAATTTATTTACATTTTATGTTTTATTAAAAGCAAACCATCCCAAAATATCATTTCAAATGGATAGTTCACCCAACAATGATTTTTTTGAAAGAATGTTTTTGAAAGAAGTCTTTCACATTAACTAAGGTTCCATTTATTTGATCAAAAAATACAGTGTAAACAGTAATATTGTTAAATATGATTTCAATTTAACATAGCTAATTTCTATTTTAATATATTTTAAAATGTAATTTACTCCTGTGATGACAAAGCTGTTCAACAGCTATTACTCCAGTCTTTAGTGTCACATGTTCCTTCAGAAATCTTTCTGAAGCTACTAAATGCATCCTTTTTGAACACAAAAGTCTTCTTTCAAAAACTTTTGAAAAAATCTTACAGACCTCAAACTTTTGAACATTAGTATACACGAAGGTGAGTAAAGATGACAGAATTTTCAGTTTCAATACAAAGAAGGTCAATGCAGTGCTGAAAAATATTTTCTTTTTCAAAATACTTTCTTTTATTTCCGGGTGAACTATATATTTAAGACCACACACAGATGTTATAGAAGTGCAAGGAAAAAAGAAATAAGGGGTGAAAGAAAGGACAGCATAACAGTAAACATCTTACCTCTTTTTTGATTTTCTCATATTCTCTTTGGAGGCTTTCATACTGGAGAAGTACTGCAGAAATGCAAGGACGCCAGTTAAACATGTCTCAAAACTTCCCAAGAACTACACAGTAAGTTATTGCAACACATTATACGGGAGATCATCTCAGGAAGAAACTTCTACTGCAAGCCACAACTCATGTCCAGCGTGAGGACTGCTCATGGAAATTAGCACTAATTTACACAAAAGTATTTTTAATGTTCCAAAAATATATAATTACAAATAGAGGAAATTCTCCTCTAGGATGAGAAATACATTTGCAGGTCAAGATGATGACAGTTCCACTCATATCTGTCTACATTCTGCCTGTTGTATGAATCAGCATCAGCTCTACTGAATATGCATCTAATTTTAGAACAGAAGACATGATCTGTAAAGGGTTTACAAACCACACTGTGTCTGGGTTATTAATGTCACAGTGACACAGACTACCACAGAAAAAACCATAGCAGACAGCAACTTCAGTTTATTTTTTTCAAGTTCCAGTCTTCAGCAGAATAATGTGAATAATCCTAATGTTTTCTCTCTCTATTTATGAGGTCAGCAGGGCGCTTTGTGCAAAAGGATGCCATACAAATCTCGCCTTAAGACATCTTTCAGTGCGTTGTTTACTAACCTAATTCTAGAGGGAAATTATACAGCAGTCAGGAACATTTACTCGTTTAATTCCAACAATAACATCTGCGGGTTCAAAAAAAGTTTGATGCGTTTTACAAACAAACAGTTGAATCTCTAAAAGAAGTGCAGACTGTCTTGATTTCAGACTTGACAATCTTGATTTCTTGATGGCTGCCATAAATAGTCACATGACTAGAGCTTTCAGAGATGGAATCTGCGCCAAAACTCCATAAAACATATAATACAGGCACAGCTATCATATTATTATTCAAATGGTCTAAGTCATATAAATAATGATCACAAAACATGTCAGTAGTCACAGTTGTGCCCATTAGAAAACCCAGAGCCCAATTCTAAATAAGTAACTGTTTTATACACATTGACATTTATAATTTTAATGCACATTACATTAGAGTAAATAAGCATTTATTCTTGTTTATCAAACACAAATTTCCCCACAAATTCTATTAGGTTTTACAGATCAGGTGACAAATTAGTTCCTATTAACACTTATAAAAAATCAGTTTGTTTCATTTGGTTATCCAATGAGTAACATACATGTTCATTTAGCTGGGAAAAAATAGAATTAAATGGGTAATAAGATGTCAAGTCAGGCTGCAATATATGTTTCATCTTTACATGAAAACAAAAGAAATGCCAGGATGTTAACCAAATATGTGTGTGCATGTCCAAACAAGCCTCTCAAAGCAAAAGGATTTATGGAGTATTTGTAAAGGAGTATTTTTCTCTGCATGCAGAAGAGATTACAAAGCACAGAGAATGTAATAATACAATCTTTGTTCCACTTCAGAATTTGTGGGTTGGTAAATAGATTATTTGTTTCCTCGTACAATAACTATTGTTTTTTTTTTCTTTCTTTCTGGGGAAAAAAGGTTAAAATAAAGTCGACATCGAGATGAGTGTTATAACTAGGGGGAAAAATAGAAAGAAAAAACGCTACTTCATGTAGGCCTATTATTATAGTGCGTAGTATGTGTTGACTGTTACAGACAGTTCCAGCAACCTAGTTTCTATACACTAATAAGCGCACTGGTTAGGGCACTCCAGCACTCCTAATGCATTCGACACAGTCACTCTTACCTTGGTTGGACAGTTCTGAAATCATTTTCCCTTCTTCCTGCTCTCCCGTTGAAGCCATTGAGAGCTCCTGTGGTTACTGATTCAAAACTCCGGTTCAGCACAGCGCGAGAGATACAGGAAATGACACCTGGTCACACCTACGGTCACCCGCGTGCTCCGTTAAAGTAAAAATGTACCATGCAAACCATAGTTCTCCCTCGAACACCAAAGTTACTGCAAGAAAAAACGGTAACATGGTATCAGCAAAAATGACATTGAAATAAGCAGTACAAATGACACTCTTTACCTCTCCTCTTTAAGATTTTTCAGTAGTTTTTCTTCGCTATAGACAGCTCTAGACTTGTATGGACTTTCCATTAGGAAAATTAACCATGGTTTTATTATAGTAACAATTTTTTTTTTTTTTTTTTTTTTTTTTGGCGTAGGCTGTTTTTTACCATTTGTATAACCACTGTTTTACTTCAGATAATACCATGGTTAAACTGTGGTTAGCGTTGCAAAACCATTTGTGGTTATCATGGTTTAGCTATAGTAACCATGGTTTTTTGGTTTTATTTGTAGTAACACCATGGTTAATTTTTGTAAGGGTTTAGAAAAGTAACTCTCTTAAAACACATCGCATTTCACACTCTCAGTTAATTTGAATAGTCTATTCTTTCTTAGAAATCATGGACGTTTCCACCAGTGTCATTTTTACATCTTAAAGGGGTCCTATTATGCTCTTTTACAAAGTCTTGATTTGTTTTGGGGGTGTACTAGAACATGCTCTCATGCTTTGTGGTTCGAAAATCGCATTATTTTTCACATAATTTACATTATTACAATACCTTCCTCCCCAGCCTGGCACAAACGGCTCCATTAGTTCCGGCCCGCCTTCCGAAAAACGAAATGTGTTGTGATTGGTTAGCTGTCCCAGTGCGTTGTGATTGGCGAACAGCTTAGACGTGTTTCAGTAATGCCCCGCCCCTCGACAAAACAGCAAGTTCATCAATATTGCCATATCAATTCAGACCCCGAGAATATTGAACAAGAGGATCGCGCAGAACCTGTGCACGCACGGATATTGCAAGACATATTAAAGTGGTAACGATATTGTTGTTGTTTTTTTGGCTAAATTACGTTTTAGATAGGATGTCAACAACAGCTTAAAAATAACTGCATTTACTATGTACAGATAAGTGCAACGGTAATATGTATTATGTTTATTGTTCTTTAATTCTTACATTATAACATGAATTGCAGTGAAACTGTTATACAGTTGAATTTATTTATGGCATAGTCCCACAGAGTTGCACTATTTGTGGTGGCATATATATGCAAATTCATTCTCTGCCAGCAGGAGGCGCTGTTGGGGCTGTAGAGAGCGAGGTTTCTCCGGTAACGCTGTACACAAAGCAGAGCTTCGCTCACAAACGCTGCTTTATCAGACATTACATGCAAGATGAAATGAAAAGGACATCCAAAATTTTCTGAAGACAGTTGGTTTCCATCAGAAATACAGTGATATAAAATGTTTCGATTTTGAAACGTGCATTCAAATTTCCGGAGGCGGGATTTATTTTAATGATATTCTAATGGACCACTTTGTGACATCACAAATACAGGAAAACAACTTTGTAGTCCAAACGAGCCGTTCGTTGTAGTTCTTGAAAAGGGATTTTTTTTTTAAAACAAAATATCTCCCTTTGGAGTGGACTTTGAGATTTGTAACTTTGTAGATCTTTTTATGCCCAAACATACACACTACACACTGACTAAAATTCAAAAAGTGAAAAAGCATAATAGGACCCCTTTAAATTCTGTGACGAAAATGATGGGGGTGGAAACGACGTGTAAACATTTTTAGAATAAAATAGTATTTAAAATAGCAAACTTTTTATATATGCTAATACACACAATAACTATATTTTTTTACTTTCTGCTTAATTACAGAAAAAAAAATGCTACATTGGAAATGACACACAAACAACAACAACAACAACAAAAAAAAAAAGTTAAAAATTGATATTTACCTTAATTTTTTCCTGTTTTCTTTACCCATCTCATCTTATATTTGCTCTCCTTCCTAAACAAATACACTAATTTTCAAAATTTTTGGACCCCAATAAAATGATGCCACACTAATAAGACAGCAGTAAAAAATTAATAGTAATTATTACTATTTTTTTTTTTAAACAGTATAGGCCTGAGACACAGGTACTACAATGAAATAACAAAAACATTTAAATAATAGCACAAATAATTTAATAAAATGAAATGTGTTACTTTTAATAAAATCAACCCCTAGGGCATAAAATTGCCAGAAGTTAAAGAAACACCCACTAACTACAGGAGCTATGATATTGTTGTGGAAACTGTTATATTGTTAGATTTTTGTAATGACAGTCTCTCAGCAAACAATCCATTCACGTCAAATAACATTACTGTTATTATGACAAATAAATGAAGTAGTCAGCCAATCACGATATAACAATATAATTTAATTAATCTCAGAGGTTTGACAGGTTTAACAGCAATCAACACAGGTAAAACGCATTTACACATACAAGAGGGGAATGTTTAATCAGTCTTATATCTCAGCACATAATTCAAAGCACAGATGCCGTAAACATCCTCCATCCTCCTCTAAAAGGGAAATAACAGCTGTCAGTGACAAGCATACACACTATTTGATCATTCAACACCTATAATTACCTGTCTGTCAGCATAACACAAACTAAGTTTGGTGCGCAAACATTCATTTGAATTTGTTTTTTTGGATATTAAAATAAATAAAAGCAAATGTTTTCAAGGGAAGGGCCAGAAATTAATTTGTAAATCAAATATTCTCGTGAGTTACATTGGAATGTTTCGAAATATAGCAATATTTGTGCCAATACTTGCTGCAGTGATGAATGGAGGATGTGAGAGAGAGAGAGAGCGCACAAAAAATGTGCAAGTAAGCCCTGAATTTTTCCCTCTGAGCTCAAATATTTTTAATATTCTCTTTAGGTTGTGGACAGTGAAATAATCTGAACAAACATAAAAAATTAATAAAAAAAGAAAGAAAGAAATGAACTACAGGACAGTATGCATCTTCAAAACAAAACAGTGAAACAAAGCAAATCACGATTACATATTCTATCCACACAATAAAATACACACAAACATGTATAACACAACAATGGGGGACAATGGAATAATCTCTGGTGGTCATAAAACATGGGATAATGCCATGCATGTTTATATAACCATTTTATGGATATTACATGTGAATTATCCCAGAGTTATGCCCTGTAATTCTAAACACCACTTGTCAGAGTAGAGGTGGACACAAGGGGTGAGGTTTTCTGAGGGAGACAGGTCATGTGACCTTTAGCCCGGGGCTCCAGAAGGTGTAGTGGTCTTAGGAGGCTCCGTGACGGGCAGCAGACTCTCTCGGGTAGAATTCAGCCAGTGTGCTCTGAGGAATTCTCTTCAGCATTTCTTTGGGGAAGATTCGGAGCAATTGCCAACCAATGTCCAGTGTCTCAAACACAGTTCTGTTGTCATAGGGAGCTAGAGAAATAGACACATACCTCATAACCTCAAAGTCACATGACATAACACTCAAGCTTCCATTATGTATCAGAAATTTTGAACCATTAGTCACAGACTTGAGTGACTTATACCATTGGAATCTATGAAGCCAAAACCAACAAAACATATACCTGCTTTTATTTCCATCATGAAAAATTTTGCACCAGACTGTTCTGACTCCCATATGTGACCCTAGACCACAAAACCAGTCATAAGTCAATCATTATCAGATTGAGAAAGCTGAATAAATAAGTTTTCCATTGATGTACGGTTTGTTAGCACAGGACAATATTTGGCCGAAATACAACTATTTGAAATCTGGAATCTGAGGGTGCAAAAAAATCTAAATATTGAGAAAATGGCCTTTAAAGTTGTCAAAATGAAGTCCATAGCAATGCATGTTACTAATCAAAAATTAAGTTTTGATATATTTACAGTAGGAAATTTACAAAATATCTTCATGTAACACGATCTTTACTTAATGTCTGAATGATTTTTTGAATAAAAGAAAAATTGATAATTTTGACCCATACAATGTATTGTTGGCTATTGCTACAAATATACCCTTGAGACTTGCAACTAGGTTTGTGGTCCAGTGTCACATATGCAATATCTAACTGATTGGACTTTCTTAAAGGGGTAAAAAAAATAAATAAAAAATAGGGGGCTATCAAAAACCTGAAAAATCCCATAGACTTGTATTGGCAAAAAAATTGTGTGCTCATGTGTCAGAGAGGGCTCAGATTGTTTTTGAAAGAAATTTATACTTTTATTCGCCTTTTATCTATACATATACTTTTATCTTTCTATTTTTACTTTCTATTTAGCAAAGAAACCTGAAAAAATGTATCATGGTTCCCACAAAGATAATAATAATAATAATAATAATAATAATAATAATAATAGAATGATATTAGAAGCATATTAGAATGATTTCTGAAGGCTGGAGTAATGGCTGCAGAAAATTCAGCTTTACCATCACAGTAAGAAATTACATTTTAAAATACATATGAATAGAAAACAGTTATTTTATATAGTAATAAAATGTCTAAATATTACTGTTTTTACTGCAGTTTTTAAAATATAATTTCAGCCTTGGAAAGCATAAGAGACTTCTTTCAAAAACATTTAAAAAATCCTACCAACTCAAACTTTTTATTGGTGTACATAGACAAAGATACATAAAAATAATAAGATATAATATAAAAAGAATTATAATCAGATGTTAATTTCTCAGAGCTTTAATGTTTCAGCTTGTAAGCAAAAAACTGAATGTGAATGAATGGAATGTTCTTTAAGAAATTGGCTTTATAGCCTTGTATTTGGCTTCATGTTGCTTAAAAGGTCAAAACCGCTGACTGACACATAGCATCTTTAATGGCATATTTCAGTTAACAGAAAAGTGCTTCACTTGAAGGAAACACTATATTGTTCCACAAAAATGCAGGGGGGATGAGTGAATGCATGTTTTGTTCTCTGTAAATAGAAATAAAAACTGAGATTGTTTGAGTCCAACGTGTTGGTGGAACAATGTCCTTTTCTACCAATGACGGTAATGACAACTGTGACAGACAGAAAGGAAGTTGAGAGATTTCATCTCCAAAATAGGGCTGTGATCAATATGAAAGATGTACATATTTTTTTTAAAGTGAAGTGGAGGGTTTGATGGAGATGGAAGGCCTTGCACCTTGTGCCACGTTGAAGAGCGACAACATTGAGAAACTGAGGTGAAAGTGTTTGCGGCAGAGCAAGAGCAGTGGCTGATAGAAATACTGTCTAGTGGTTTCCAATATAGAACATAAAACAGCATAATAGTGTACGAGTACACACTCACACAGTCGGAAGAACCTTGGAATTTGAAAAAAAATTGCTCTAGTGTGACAAACTCTGCTTAAAATAAAGCTAAAGTTCCATTCACCAGAGAAAGACTTCATAATAACTGGGTTTCTGCAAGTACAGTTCTAACACTTCTGCCAAATTTAGACCCAACTAAAGTGAATGAGCTGATGCGGTACTGAGAACCGCAAGCTAGGGGTTTGTACCTTGAGCAATGAAATTCTTTTCAAACTTCTGCAGGAACTCCAGGTACAGCAGATCATCTGAGGTCAAAGATTCCTCACCCACCACAGCCTTCATGGCCTGAACATCTTTACCAATAGCATAACATGCATACTGTGGGATTAAGAGAGCAACAGAGGGAGAATTAGGCTGGAAAAAAAAAAAAAAAAAAAAATCACATTTCAATGGTAAACTGTGGTATGAATGTTCCAAACTTAATTACCAGCTGGTTAGAGACATCAGCGTGATCTTTGCGGGTCATGCCGTCTCCGATAGCGGATTTCATCAAACGAGAGAGAGACGGCAGTACGTTGATGGGAGGATAGATCTTTAAGTAGGAAAAAAAAAAGAACAATGAAGGGTTAGGTTATGAAAATAATAGGAAAAACTGTTTTCTAACTTTGGAAATGTTCACCTTAAAGGTTAATTGTTAAATATTGATAATAAATGAATGTATATGAAGCACTTTAGCAGATTTTGCACAGCTTCTGCACTGATGTTATGGCTGGTCAAACTTCTCACCTGTCGGTTATGCAGTTGTCTGTCAACATACACCTGTCCCTCTGTGATGTATCCCGTCAGATCAGGGATTGGATGGGTGATATCTGTAAATGAGGGAAAAATTAAATTGGCAGATTTGAGTATTTTCGTGCAGTGAAAACTGCATTTTCTAGTCATAAATGTTGTTGATGTTGTTATCAATAGCATTTATAAACCATTTGCAGCCCTGATCTGAAGACAATAACAGGTCTAATAATATTTTGGTGGTTTAGGTAGAACAGAGATAGTGAGTTATCGAGATAGAAGTGCAAAGAAAACGAGAAAGAAGAAAGATGGAGGTTTCCTGGTGCTGCTATAATAGGGAACACCCATTCAGAAACACACACAGGTCCTTCACAAGGATGTTTCTATAGTAACCAAAACCATCAAGAGTGCTAGTTACTGTGTCCGGCCTGAACATAAAATAAAGAAGTGCACATTTTATATCACTAACTGTCCATAATCATTCAGATTCTAGCAAGTTTTGTAAGGGCGGAAGGACACCATCACTGAAGAAAAATAATGAAACTTATGATGTGAAAAAAAATCATATACGTTTTATCTGGCAATCAAGTGTGCAAGAATGTGTGAATATTCCTGGCTGTAATAACTAAATAAAAAACTAAATAAATAAAATAAAAAAATGAATAACAAAAAATGTATATCTGAATAAATATCTAAATAATAAAAACAACTAAATATAAAATATAAAATAAATGAATAAATAACAAAAAATGTATTTCTAAATAAATGACTAAAATAACCTAACAAAACAACTAAACTGAAATAACTAAACTGAATAATTAGCTAAAAATACTAAATTAAATATCTAAATAAAAAACTGAAATAACTAAATAAAATAACTAAACTAAAATAAATGATTAAATAGCTAAAAATTAAATTAATTAACTAAATTAAATATATATAAATAAAAATAAACTATATAACTAAACTGAGATGACTAAATACCTAACTAAATGAGATACTAAAAGTAAATAAATAATAAATAAAAATATCTAAACTAAAAAACTGAAATAAATTAAAAGCATTTAATTTTTAAATATTTGTTGTATTGTTATTTAATTTTTTATTTATTTATTTTTTTACATTTGTTTTCACCAGGCTGAATTCATAGAAAAGTAACAGCACATTTCTCAACAAACTGCACAATTTCATAGCTCAAAAAGAATAGGATGAGTTACATGCTGAAGTTATTTGTTGAGTATTTGTTGAAATTTGCTTTACAGTATATCATCAATAATTAGTGTTATATAAAAATAAGTGTGTGCACGTGTACCATCATTAGGCATGGTTAGAATGGGGATCTGGGTGATTGATCCATTTCTGCCCTCCACTCTTCCAGCACGCTCGTAGATTGTAGCAAGATCAGTGTACATGTAACCTGGAAAACCACGACGACCCGGCACCTCTTCACGGGCAGCAGAAACCTACAACCGCAACACATCAAGACAAAACGTGTGTTTTACATCATTACAACTGAAGTTCTGTGTAGTTTTCATGGTCTCCTGTGAAGTTACAAAGGAGCATCTTAACTCCCTTGAATTACAAGAAACTAAACCGCAACATCTGTTCCACACAAACCGATCAATGACAGCCATTTCAAGCCAGTCAGATGACGTTAATCGGTTTTCTACTTGCTGCATCTGCACACCGAGGCGCTTTCAAGCAGAAAATACACTCAGATCTTCTCCCAAGGTTAAAACGAGTGTAGACACTGTTCTGAGCCTCACCTTTACCAGGCTGAATGGGATAGGGAGTTAAATGTTAACGCTCCCGCCGCTCTTTGGAAGCGTCTGCCTACCGCAGAAGCCAAAGCAGGCAGCTTTGATAAGGCTGAATGTAACCCAAGGTTACAGCGGCACAAAGACTGGAGGGAATGGTCCTTTCACATGCACGCAAACTATTTAGAATGAGCATTATGCGTTTGACACATTTAGACATCCAAACATGTTTGTGGCACAAAAATGATAACCACTGGCATGAGGGTGGAAGAAAGGAGATGCTGCCAGAAAAAAAAGCATCTTCAGAAGGCTGAGGAACATGAAGTATACAAAAATCTGTTTGTCTGTCAGAACATCCCAATGCTATGTTTAGAATGGCATACTACTATACAACTCATACTATTTTGCCATTATGTGGACTATGACCTAAAATGTGTAGTATTACATCCACTTTATGAAATGCAGTGTCTCTAATGTAACACACTCCATTTTCTTCAGTCTTCCAGTGCAAAAAAAATCAAAAGCAACATCAACCTTGATTTTTTACTTAAACATTCTTCTTCACTCAGGATTTAATACCAAAACTTAAACACTTTAAAAAAATTAATTACTTTTAAAAATACTTTTCTTGCTCCCTCTTAGCAACTTGATCCAATAGCGAGTCAAGAAAAAATATATTAAATCTCAAAATATATTAAGTATCAAGTTCATTCATCTCACTGCAATAGGAAGGTCATCATGTTGAGCAAATGCATCTTGTAATAAAGTACCCAGTGTGCTCTTGTTGAATACTACACATTTTGCTGAGCTTTGGTGCTCTGCGAATTTCATACAGAAAATTTGCATACTAGACACATATATACTATTTAGAGCAGAAATAATATGAGTAGTATTGTGTAAATAAATAAATAACTACATATTTTTTTTTTCTACATTGTGTTGTAATTTTTAGAATTGTTTAGATAAAATTTTTTATATGTAATTATGTAAATTCTTATGTTAATTCTATTTGGTACAGAGAGTTGTTGAAAGCATTTCACTGCATGTTGTACTTCTGTGTATTCTTGTGACCAATAACACGTGATTTGATTTGATCTATCAATATTCTATTCGGAACAAAGCTAATGTCTTGGTTTAACATCGGGTTTTGTTTAAAACATGATTTTTACTCTTTGGCAGATGGTGCTGAAATCCATTCATTACAATTGGACACAGTGGCTCTTCAACATAAGCCACAGAGGAAACACGATCCTAACCGTAACGCTGGCCATTGCTCCAGCCTCCAATATTGTTCCAAATGTCAAGAGGGGGTTACTGTGCTTTTGTTACAGGAGATTGTGCTCTTTCATAGCTGTCATAGCTGTTTGTTCACTGCCAAACAGTTGGAATATGATATAAAGGAAATAGCCCTGTACATGCAAAGTCAATTACTCGTATTGCTAAGCAGAGTTGAGAGATGCTAAGTAAGGTCGTGATTTATATGATACATGATGACGCAATATAAATGTGTTTGCTGTGCATCTAGCCTAAGACGTACACAGTACAATGGCTAGGGAAATACAAAATGATATAGGGACTAGATACAGAGACTTAGGATTATTTACTTGACAAGGTCAATTATGTTTAAGCAGGTATGAAATTCAAATGGAGAACAACATGACATATGATGAAACAGGGCACTGGAAATATCACAACAAAGCACAGAAGGTGTTTCAGATTTGCTTGCCCTTGCATTTAACAGAAAAATCTACTTTTCCCTTGAATGCTTTTATAGCTATAAAATATCAATATGAACTGTTTATATGAGATACAAGAGCATTATGACTTGTAAAGGAGACCTTCAACCATGTTTGTTGAAATGGCTGAATTCACCATAACAAGATTTAATAAATAAATAAATAAATAAAGACATACATCCTTAAAAAAAAATGCATTGAGTGAGTTCTTACAGCTTGTCCGTTTACCCATATAAACCCACTGAAATATATTCCAAGCCTTTTAGGCTCACCAAGGCTGCCTTTATTTGATCCAAAGGTGCAGTAAAAATAGTAATATTGTGAAATATTGTTACAATTTAAAATGACTGCATCTATTTTAATATATTTTAAAACTAAAATGCTGAATTTTCAGAATCATTACTCCAGTCTTCAGTGTCACATGATCCTACTGAAATCATTCTAATATGCTGATCTGCTGCTCAAGAAATGGTTCTTAATATCATTTGAAAACAGTTGATTAATAGTTTTTTGAATGTTTTTTTTTTTTTATACTGTCACTTGTGATTAATTTAATGTCTTAAAATGGCTGCATAAAATTATTAATAAATAAATAACCTCTTAATTATTCTAAACTTTTGAACTAAAGTGTAAAACCATACAACAGCCAGTGATCACCATGCATTTTTGTAATATGGAAAAGAGCAGCTTTATTTTATTCCAATGGGGGAAAATGGCATATGAATTTTGAGCAATTTTAAGTATTTTTTATGGAGGTTAATTAAAATCGAATTCTCTCAAAAATCTGAGGCTCTCGCATTTTAACGGCCCTTAATTCTGCCATTCATTATGAGGAAATAATTTTATCGATATGATATTGTCCTCACCTCTCTCAGAGCCTCTGCGTAGGAGCTCATGTCCGTGAGGATGACCAACACGTGCTTCTCACACTGATAAGCCAGATACTCCGCTGTGGTCAAAGCCAGACGCGGGGTGATGATGCGTTCAATGCTACAAAGAACAATTCAATAGAACAAAATAGTCAATATGTATTTTATACAAAATGCATTACGTAAGAGGAGAGAGGTGATTTAAATGAATTCTCACGTAGGATCGTTGGCCAGGTTCAGGAACAAGCACACATTATCCATAGAACCGTTCTCCTCAAAGTCTGACTTGAAGAAACGTGCAGTCTCCATGTTGACCTTCAAACAAACAAACAAACAAACAAACAAACAAACAAACATGTGAACAAATCTAGAGTAAGACCTTCTCTTCCTGTTTCACCAGGCTCTAATGAACTGAATTCCAGGTACTTGTTCATTGTTCAACCAAAATCTCCACTATTCAGTTCAAGATGACCTCTTGAAGTACATTTCCTGCTAAAGAAAATCCTTTTCCTTTTATAAAAGGTTTAGCATTTTGACCACCCTGCACATGAAATCAAGATATAGAGTTACAGGCGTCAAAAGCGAATGCATTAGACACGAGTCCGCACTGGGAGCCCAGCGGCCACAGGACACACGGCTGGGTCAGTGACATTTCAAGCATGGGTTAATGGAAGCCCTCCACACTTGAATACACAGGTGAACCTGACACCTGACATAGGTAATACCTGTCTGAGAGGACAGACCGCAGCCACTCAGATGACAATAACAAAGGTTTGGAGAGGAAGCAGACAGGTGAGGGCAGAAGGTTAAGGTGGTGTTGAAGAGTGAGATTAAGCCACCTACGGGGACCAACATTCACCCACTCACACAAAATGGACACAATTTTACATTCCGTCCACTGAGAGGATCATTTTACACAAGCATGCTGAAATTCATGCAAACAGTTGACCCATGTATATAGACCTAGATGTAAAACAGGATTTACTGTTGTAAAGAAAATGAACACACAAGGAACCTCAAGTAAAACAAGCCTTTGACCATGGTAAGAAAAAAAAAAAAACACAAGAAAAACACATATATGGAAACTGGAACAAATAAAGACACCGAAAACCACTCACCCCCATGGCAGCAAAGACAATGGCAAAGTTTTCTGCAGTGTAGTCCATCACATCTTTCGATTTCTGCACCAAACCAGCCTGACGACAGATCTGGGCAGCAATCTAACAATCAAAAAGCACAGAACCAAAAAAGTTAAGAGTTGTACAATTTGATAAAAAAAAAAATTTACAAAAAAAGTAAGGGGTCAGGTAAGATTCAATGTTTTTGAAAGAAGGTTCTTATGCTCACTAAGGCTGCATTTATTTGATTGAAGATGCAGTAAAAACAGTACTTTTGTGAAATGTAAGTATAATTTAAAATAACAGTTTTGTAGTTTAATGTACAATTGTACAAAAAAAAAAAATACATTTAAAAGTTATTTATATTTGTGATGGCATCAGTCATTACTCCAGTCTTCAGTGTCACACAATCTTTCAGAAACCATTCTAATATGCTGATATGTAGCTCAAGAAATATTTCTTATTATCAATGTTGGGAAACATTGTGCTGCTTAATATTTTTGTGGACACCATGATGAGTTCTTTGATGAATTCTCTGATCAGTTCTCTGATGAGTCCTTTGATGAATAGAAAATAAAAACATCAAAACAGCAATTATTAGAAATAGGAATATTTTGTAACACTGTAAATGTATTTACTATCACTGATTAATTTAATGCATTCTTGTAAAACAAAAGTACAATTTTTTTTTAAATCATACTGATCGCAAACTTTTGAACAATAGTGTATAATACATTATTTGAACCTCCTATATTTAAACTCATATTTTGTTTGATAAGAAAAAAAATTCAATTGCAGAAAAAAGCAATATTTGATGCTATATTCTGTTTTCAAGGTATAGTATAAGGCTAAAATGAACACCAAATTTGAGTGCAAAGCCTGTTTCTGTAATGTACTTATATACTGTATATATATATATATGTATATATATATGTGTGTGTGTGTGTGTGTGTGGATGTATATTTGTGTGTGTATTTGCAACAAAGAGATTAAGACCACAAGCATGAGGAATTTCACGCTTATCACTTAATGTAATGGTCCTGGACATCTAATCCGGCCTGACCCTTGTCTGAACTCTGACCCAGAACACCTGTTTCTCTGAGGGGATAAAGCCGGCTGTGATCCCACGACTCCTGTTTAATGAAACGAGAAACTTTTATATCACAGCATAGCGCCTTCATTAGTGAGACACTGAAACCCTCTTTACACTTGGGCTGTTGGAAGTTCACACCATTCAACCTTGGTTTTTGATCATATATTTTAATAACTGACAATCACTAAAGCTTTATTCTCTTTTCAAAGTCTATATACTGAAAACAGTACATTTTTTCCTCAATTTAATCGGATTCATTAACTATTGTCCTATTTATCTTATTAGCATCACAGAATTCAATACTCTTCCTTCATGTATGTAGTTGGTGATTCAATCTTTCAGACCTGGAACAGGTTTCTTCAGGCATGGAATAGATCTGAACATAAGAGATGGGCTTTTCACACTAGTAATTGTTAACTTGTAATTGTTAACTCTTGAAGCTTTTGTAATTCTGTTCTATAGCTCACTTCAACATTCTAGCAGAACAATTTCACAATGCATACCTTTCAATCAGCAGCGCAAAATCAGAATTAACCTTGGTCTAGAGCTGGTTTTCATAAACTATATTCATAACCTGTATTCTTTACCCAGGGTCTTAACAAAAGGTTTAAAACGACAAAATCCCGGAGTTAGCCATAGTGTAAAAAGCTCAAAAGTGTTGTGGTTTATTATTATTGCTTGTGTGTGTGAGTTTAAGGGTGTTAATAGGAACTTTCTGGTTGATGGTTTGGAGAAAACAGCTCTCCAGTGTTAAAATCTCAGGGTTGAGTGAACAATAGGGGTGGGAGGAGAAAAAAAAAAAAAAAAAAAAAAAAATCGATTCTCCGATGCATCGCGATTCTCTCTTCAACGATTCTGAATCGATTCTGAATATTTCAGAATATTCATTGCTTCATTGCACAGAATTTGCGCTGTGAGACACGTGTGCATTGCATGACAATGTGTGCTTCCACCTGCCATGTTTTACTTTAGATATGCCTTCATTTATACCGTTTGGAATGCAGTACTATTAGATGCACGAAACTCGCGCACTGACAGACTTTCACGTGCGCTTTGTGTTTGTTTGTCCTGAAGCTCAATTGTGGCTGCGATCAAGAATCGTTTTGGAATCGGATCGTGACTCCCAGAATCGGAATCGGATCGGATCGTGAAGTGCCTGAAGATTCCCACCCCTAGTGAACAAGCCAGTACTAATCACAAAAGATAATTATTCTTTTATATTATATATATATAAAATAAAAATGTGTATGGCAAGAAGATGTTCAGAAAGCCTCATTTGCCATTTAAAAACAAAATATGCAATAAAGTGGCATATCTAATAAAGATCTGTCATATCTGCGACTGGACTTAAAAAAACAAATACTTGAAATGAAAATATGCTTTTTAGATTTGGGTGGCGCTGGAAAAACCAAAAGAAAACCTTTAAAATAGTGCAAAATATACAGGCAACTGAAAACAGAGATAATACAGATAACAGAGTCAATGGTTTGAGAATTATCCATGTTGTTGCTTTAAATTCAGAACTGAGGAGATTCTAAAACTCTTTAATCTTCCTATGGTACATGTCTTTGAAGGTTTGAGGCACTTGACTGAAGTTGGGCACTGTCATTTTATAATTCTCAAAAATTTGCAAAGATTGCACCAAAACCGAGGCTAAAACGATGGCATAGAGGTTTAAAAATTATTTGTCCTTGAATTACTAAAAACTACTTCACAAAACATACTTCATACAAAATAATTATAGTTAACTAGACTCTGGGGACTAGTAAACTAACTATGATACAAAATGGTAGACATCATTGACCTTCCCACACTTCCTACTATTCCTACTCAATTCAAGGCAGCCTACTTATATCCTTAACAGCTCATGTCGTGGGTTATTGCATTCATTTTCCAGCCTGACAGCGGATAAGTTTGGCAGCTGAGTCATTTACAGTCATAGCTGGTGGGAATAACCAACTACAAAAGCCTATTTATGATCTCTGGGACAGAAATGACTTCAGCGCAAGCAACCTCTTTATAATAATGAACTATGTGGTGTTGTATACTTAGTCCTTGTAATTCCTGACTAAAAGCCTTGAAAATTATGTTCCTGTGTGTATTCCTCTCCGTAATTCATGCAATAAAGAGTTGGTGGCAAAGAAATCGTTAATGACCTCTGTTCTGTCCTTTGAAAGTTTGAGCAACCAATTTAGAGTTCAAGAATCATTTATGGTTCTCATCATTCAGTTCAGCAAGGACATCATACTCATCTTGGAACTAAACAAACCAACTGACCTAAAGCATGTACTGGATGTATTGATTAGTACTAAGTGGTTGGTTTTGTTTGCTTACTCTAGAGCTCTCAAAATCATACCGGTTCCTCCCACATTCACACGAGAGGAGAATGTGATGAAACGAACTCTGACCCACCTCACTGTTTCCACAGAAACACCACAGGGTGAAATCAATTACAGATCCCTCTCAAATTAACGTTAATCACACAGCCTTGTCTCACTCGCGAGCATAATGCAGAAAAAGCCCCTGCGGCTGCCTCACTGCTGCACAATAAAGTGCTAAATTTGATCACAACACTTCAAATGAGGGAATTCAAATAAATCCATCTCGGTTTAATTAAAATAATTAAAACACACTGGCAAGCAGCAGGGCCTGTATTGTATCATCGGTTCCTGAATTGGGTTCTGTATAAAAGACACATTCCTGCAGTGCATTTCAAAGAAAGTTCAAATCTAACTAGTAGAATGCAAAAACAAGGTGAATCTATTAACGCGGCCATGTGTTGAAACAAAAGTACAGGAAATGGGTGCTTGTGGTAATGAAATATACTGGTCAGGCTAAATAATTATCCGATACCAATAATCTCAAAACCAAGGCCAAATACAATCAGGCTCATTAACATTTAATACTATGTAGTGTTCTTTTAATTTCTATATGTATTATACTATAATATATGAATTATTTACTGTGTGAGCCTTCAGAAATCATTCTAATATGCTGCTATGATTTTGTGCTCAAGAAACATTTCTTCTTATTATTATCAATGTTGAAAACAGTTTTAATGTTTAATATTTTTGTGAAAATGCACTACCATTCAAAAGTTTGAGGTAAGTAAGATTTTAAATAAATAAATAAAAATACTTTTATTCAGCAAAGACACATTAAATTAATCAAAAGTGGCAGTAAAGACATTTATAATGCTATAAAAGATTTCTATTACAAATAAATGCTGTTCTTTTTTATTAATCAAAGAATTTTTAAGAAAACAGTACTACATTTTTTTCACAAAAATTTTAAGCAGCAAAAATTGTTTCCAAAATTTACAATAATAAGAACCAGTATTAATAATTGAGCACCAAATTGATAATCATAGGAATTTTGATTAGGGAAAGTTTAGGAAATAGGAATAAATTTTAAATTTACTTTTTTAGATATATTCAAAAAAAAAAAAAACATTTTAGATTGTAATAATATTTCTCAATACTACATTTTTACAATATTTTTGATCAAATAAATTCAGCCTTGGTAGTAATATATATTAAATATAAAAATAATAAGAAAATCATGAGAAAGAACTATATTTAATTTCAGAATTAATTCAAAACAAAAAATACCTGCCACCTCTGTACATCAGCCAATGAAAAATTCATAATGGACACCAACCTGCAGAGCAAGAATTAATGTTGTGCAATGCACTGGCTGTGCTGTTAAAACACACCTCATTATGTGGTAGCCCAGCAGCACTGAAGATGGGGATCTTCTGTCCACGGGCGATACTGTTCATGCCATCAATAGCAGAGATGCCAGTCTGGATCATTTCCTCAGGGTAGATACGACACTGAGGGTTGATGGGCTGACCTACGAAGAGTCAAAGGGAGTACAGTGATCTCACCTAAGCAAGAAAAAATCTGGTACTTAAGAGTCTACAAAGTACAACTTCTGCTTCTAAAGAAGGAAAAGAAGGCCAATGGAAAAAAAAAAATGTTTTCTTATGGCAAAACTATCCACACTGACCATGACAAAAAAATAAAGGCTTATATTTCAGAAAAACGTTTTCTCGTTAAAGCATATAAATGTGCTACACGCTATTTGGAGTGGTGTGACCTTGAGGCCTGACCAACCTTTTATTACGCCCCCTCTTATCCGTTCGGCTCATTCAAACGTTGCCCTGAATCACCATTGTATACCTTTGATAGCTCAAAAGATCACCTTTGCCATTTTAGCTTAGCAGAGATCAGGGTCATGAGGTCAGTAAATGGCTTAAAAAGCACACAAAAATTCCCATTCAACCTCTCAAAATATTCAAATACCAACAAGGAGGAATTTTAAGCATTGATGAACATATTCTTGCATGCTGGCCTCTCGACTAAGCCGCAGACAAACTGAGTGCATGCCGCACAAACACAAAGACAAAGAACATTTAACATGGCTGGTGGCAGCCTAATTGGCAAAGAAGTGCTGCTAAAATTTAAAATCAGGTTAATCTCAAATAAACCCAAAATCTAGTGTATTGCTCAGTCATCTATGTGCCTCTCAAGAAGACACTTGTTCCTGCAAATGTTACATAAAGCTATAAAAAAAGAAGTCTCTTACCCATGATGTCCAAATAGTCCTCAGCCAGAACAGTAGGACCCCGGTCAATGGGTTTACCTGACCCGTTGAAAACACGTCCTGAAATAAAATGACAAGTTTGTATTGGTTATGTAGAAGACACATCAAAACTATAATTACATAGGCTGCATGAGCATTAGTCATATGCTTACCAAGCATGTCCTCAGACACAGGTGTGCGCAAGATGTCACCAGTGAATTCACATGCAGTCTTCTTAGCATCTATACCTGAGGTGCCTTCAAACACCTGATATGCACAAAATGTAAACATTTTTCAGTTACAACATGATCTTAACCTTAGATACTGCAGATGTTGATGTCCAACAAATATTCATAGAGAAAACATTGGCAGATGCCTTTAAATGAAGACTTGCCTGAACGACAGCCTTGGTGCCAAGGACCTCCAGAACCTGCCCGCTCCTCTTGGTCCCATCAGGTAGGGTAAGGTTCACAATCTCTGAAAAACGTGGAAACTAGAGGAACATGATAAAGACGAGGATCAATATACACTACCATTTAAAAGTCAATTCATTATTCAGAGTCAACTTGTGAATTTAATTTAACAGTTCAAAGTCAATTCAGCTGTACCACAACAGGAAAAAAACGTCATTTTAAAGTACATTAAAACAGAAAAGTGTTATTTTAAATTTTAATAAAATTTCACGATATAACTATTTTTGATCAAATAAATGGAATCTTGGTGAGCATGAGAGTCATCTTTCAAAAACATTTCAAGATCTTTCCAACCACAACATTTTGAACAGTATGTTATTAAACATAAATGACCCTTAAAAAGAAATAAAACATTTTATCCAAAATCTAATGTTCAGAAGTTTAACTATAAAATTATTTCAATTTCATTTATACGTTAAAAAAGGTCCTCCTTTACTTTTTGTCACTTTAAAAATTTTTGAATGTTTGATAACCAAAAAATTTTACCTCGTCTCCCATTATGATGATTCCCTGAGCGACACGTCTTCCCTAAAATTCTCATATTTTGAAATTCGTTTTTGTAAACAGAAAAAGGACTTACTTTGACATTGTCCAAAATAACCAGTGGCCCATTTACACCGGACACAGTAGAGTAGGCTGAGGATGACAGAAACGAAACACAATGTGAAAATCAAACACAACAAACATTTTTTTTGTACTTTTTTTTTTTTTTAAGTTTAGTTTTTTAAGTTTAGAGTAAAATAGATACAATAAAAAACAAAACAAAAAATACAATCCAATACTGTGCAGGGAGAGGCAGAAAACCCAAAGGGGTTATTTAAAGCCTCCACCTAAACAATAAAATAAATAAATAAATAAAAAATAACCCTCATGAAACTAAAAGAAAAACTAAATTACAATAACAAATATATAAATACAAATGACTACAAATTACATGAAATACATAAAAAGACAAGATAGATTAATGCAGAGCAGCATTTAAATTATCCTTTATATGCCTTTTACAACATATTAAGGAGGAACATTTTTTTCCCAAATGAGATAAATCATTCCACAATTTAATACCCCTAAATCTTATCAAGTATTGACCTCTACAAGTGAGAACTTTAGGAAAATGAAAATTTGAAAATTGACGAGTTGAATAACAATGAACCTGTGAATTTACTTTAAAATACATTCTAAATTGCTCTGGAAAGTTACCCTCACTTGAATATATCTTATCCATGAAAACACATATTTGTAAAGTATTAATATTATAAATGTTAAGAACCTGAAGTTTATGAAATAAAGAAGCAGATGAAGTATAGTTGTTTGATTGGGTTGCAATCCTAACAAAACGCTTCTGAAGAACAAAATTTTTTTGAAGAGTAGTAGGAAAAGTACTCGCCAAAACAATATTACAATATGAAAGATACGGATAAATTAAACTATAATAAAGCGTAAGAAGACACTCTGTAGTAACAAGATGCCTAACCCTCCTTATTATACCAGTAGATTTATGTATTTTTCTGCTCACGTATTCAGCTTGTTCTTTCCAACTCAAAGTCTCATCAACAAACACTCCCAAGAATTTGGTAGTTGACACTTGAGCCACCTCAATAGACTCCATAATAATTTTTGATAAATCCGTAGGGTATATTTTTTACCACTAAAAATGATAAAATTTGATTTTTTTATATAATTTGTTTAAATTAAACCAATTGGCATAAGCAATTAAACCATCATTTGCATTCTTAATCAATGAATTAAAATTTGGGTGAGAGAGAACTAAGGTTGTGTTGTCAGCAAACATTACTGGAGTAAGAATATTTGAAAAATTCAACAGGTCATTTATATAAATAAGAAATAGTAATGGTCCAAGTATGGACCCCTGAGGAACCCCACAAGGTAGGCATGCTTTGCTAGAATAACAACCCTTAAAACAAACATACTGTCTTCTATTAAAAATGTAATTCATTAACCATTTAAATGTAAAATCATGAAAACCATATTTATACTACTTTTCCAGTAAAATGTAATGATTTACTGTATCAAAGGTTTTTGACAAGTCTAAAAAAATACTACAAGATAATTCTCTATTTTCAAGTGCAAGGGTAACCTTGTCAATCAGGTGAAGCAAAGCCATATAAGTATAATGTTTTTTCGGAATCCATATTGATGTTTATAAAGAATAGAATTTGAATCTAAGTGAAAAAGAATCCGTTTATATACTATTTTTTCTAAAATTTTTGAGAAACATGGCAAAATAGATATAGGTCTATAGTTGTTAAAACGTTCCGGATCATCTGCTTTAAACAGAGGAATAACTTTAGCTATTTTTAAATCCTCTGGTACAATGCCTGTTTTCAAAGAAAGAGAAAAAATGTGAACAAGTGGCTGCAATATTGAACATTTCACCTGTTTGGCAAGAAATACAGAAATATTATCATGAACAACTGAAGATAATTTTAATTCATCAATAATTTCACTTATTTCCTGAATTTCAGGGGGCTTAAAAATAGAGATAATAGGAAAGTTTCCTGATATATAATCCAGGGGTACACCATTACCAGTAGGGATATTATTAGCTAATTTATGGCCAACATTAACAAAAATTTCATTAAATTTTTGAGCTATGTCAAATGGATCATTAAAAGAATTTTCGCCATCCACAAAGATAACTCTGAATTAGTCTTTTCTCTTTGCAGCAAATGATTTATTACTTTCCATGTGGATCTAATATCATTTGAACATTTTTTAAAATTTTCATCAAAATATTGCTTTTTTGCAGATCTAATAGAATGATTATATTTATTTCTGTAAGATTTATAAACACTATAGGTGAGAGGAGTGGGATTTGAAACATTTATTACATATGGGATTTGAGTTAGTTCTTTGTCGTCAACATTTTCCGTAAACTGACTGTAAGCCAAGACTTATTAAAGTCCTGACTGTATTTCTTCGCAGAACTATTGACTGGAAAGCATTTATTAAAACTAGAACTAATAACAGTCATAAATTGTTGATATGCTCTATCAGCATCATATTCCTTATACAGATCATCCCAAGAGGTACTAGAAATCAAATCTTTAAATTAAGAAATATTTAACTTACTCATAATTCTCTTTTGCTGTATTTCTTTTGATAGTTTAACTCTGTTAACTCTAATTTCAGAATAGTGAAATATAGGAAAATGATCAGACAAGTCTGAACATAAAACACCAGATTTAATTCCTTCACTTAGAGAATTTGTTAAAATGTTATCAATTAAAGTTGCTGAATTTTCTTTAACTCTTGTAGGTTTATGAATAAGAGGAAAATAATAACTAGAATAAAGAATATTTAGGAACTCTGCAGTAGGAGCATCAAATTTCTTTAAGAGATTTATGTTAAAATCACATAAACTATAACAGGATTTATGCTCATTGTTTATCAAATCAAGTAAACAATTCAAACAATATCAAAACAAGTCAAGTACTGACTTTGTACCGTCTTCAAAAGGAAGCCAAGACCTGAAAATTAATATTAAATTTACACCTTCAATTTGCATTTTTATTTGACCATTTGAGACGCCCCTGAATAGTAAACATGCAATTACTAAACAGACATATGGGAAACTTTTATTGATTCTAGGTTGCTGCACGTCTTTTTGACAGGCGTGAGTGCAGACACACACGCACACACACACACACACACACACACACACACACACTCACACATGCATATACCGACTGCAAGCACTAGCTGTGACCAATAAAGTGCATGAAATTTGCTACAAAAGCCCACAATCACATGGAAATGAGGACTCTTTCTCTTGACACCTGTGCATCTAATTGTACACAGTGACCTTTAGTGGAGTATTCTAAATGGCTTTCATAAATTTCCATGTCCAAATGTCAGGGCTAGAAGAACACAGTTAGCACATTCAAGGCGGCTTTTTCGGCAGATGTCACGATGGGGGACGACATCTTCACTCTGTTCCATGAGGGACAATTACTTGGCTCAGACTATGGTAATTTATGATGCTTCCAGGTGCCCAAAAAGTCTCATATAGCCTATATAAACAAGTACATTCATTTTAGGGTGACAGGACGAACTATCTTTGGGTTGAGGGTGGGAGTGGGGCACACGTCACTTTAAAGGGACAGTCCATCCAGAAGTCATGATTTATTTGCTCACCTCAAGTCATTTCAAACCTGTGTCACTTTCTTTCTTCTGTGGAACATCAAAGAAGATATTTTGAAGAATGTTGGCAACTAAACAGTTTCGGTTCCCATTGACTTACATTGTATGGACAACAGATACAATGGAAGTCAATGGGAACTGAAACGGTTTGGTTATCAAACACTCTTCAAAATATCTCCTTTTGTGTTCAGCAGAAGATAGAAATGCATATAAGTTTGTAACTACATGAGGATAAGTAAATGATGACAATTTTCATTTTTGGGTGGACAATCCCTTTAAGATGACACTTTTTTCCCATCTTGACTGGGGTTCATGTGACTCCTGAATCACTCTTGGACAGTTCGACCTTAAACTATGAATCATAAAGCAAGCATAGTATGCCCAAAATATAACAACAGAAACATCAGACCTGAAAAGAAATTGCTAATTGTTGGTGCTGCGGTGCTTATATGGGTGAGGAAGGTTTAAGTCTGACCTGCAACATGTCACAATACCTTCTTTTCTGTCCAATCTATTAGTCAAATTATGTGGAAGCAAAAAGCCAAAAAAAAAAAAAAAAAAAAAAATTTCATTTCCATAATATAATGTGTTTTTTTTTTTTTTAAGTAACACTGAAGTATTTTTTTTATAAACATACACCAAGAGTTTTTGGTCAGTGTTTTTTTTCCAAATATTCCAAATTCTCCAAAATTTCATTCTAAATTTTTTCCAAATATTCCAAATTCTCCAAAATTTTGAATGGAAGTACATAATAAATAAAACATACGGATGCAATGATTTTCATAAAACCACATAAAAAAAATTCATGAATGAATTTTAGCATCTTGAAAAATATTTATGTTGCTTTTATACAAGTCTTAAAATGGTCAACCCCCAATGTTACTTGCTACTGTAATTTAAAGAGGTCTTACTAAGCTGTGGTGCTCATCTAGCTGAGGAAGGTTTGAATCTGGCTTGCAACATGGCACAATACCTTCTTTTCTGTCCAGTCTAACCATGCAGAAGCAAAAAATAAAAGTAGATTTTTTTCATTTCCTTAATATAAGCAGCAATTTTTTTTATGAACTCTGTAGTATTTTTATAAAAAGCCAGCCAGTGTTTTTGGTCCAGGCTGCAGGTGTATGTTCAGGGTGGGCCGTCATTAGCAACAGAGGGTGTGGCCTCATACTTTGGCCTTTTACTTTACATGGGAAAACATTAGCCATCCTGTCACAGGAGCCAATATGGTGCGTGTCCTTTCACTTTGTTTCAGCGTGTGTGTATACGTGTGTGAAAGACAGAGACGGTGCACGTTAGATGGAGAAGAGTCAGCTTTGTCTGCTCTGGGTCGTCCATCACGCCTCACTGTGTCGGTTTTGTGTGCGCCGTCAGACTGTGGTCTGATATCAAAGGCAGTAGGAAATGAGAATGGACTGTCTCTAACACCCAGCACAGCAGCCCCACGGGGAGCAGACACTATGCCACTAATTAGGCTTCAGACAGCAGAATCATTTGTCAATGCACTATTGCCGTTTCACACACACACACACACACACACACACACACACACACACACACACACACACACACACACACACACACCTGCACATCATGACTTTCCTTACTGGCTGAGGAGAAAAGGAAGGGTGAAAGAGAGAAACATGGTTCCATCCTTTTGTATTTTTCTCCCCTTTTTATCTATGGCTTCATTTTTTGTTGTTTTTGGTTTGGTTTTTTTTGTGTAAAAAATCTAGAGGAACAAAGGAAGAACTGTGCTGAAATCCTATGAGGCTCCCTGCTCTAACAAATTCCTCTTTGAATACTGTGTGGAAAAAAGATTCAAATGTCTTGTGACATCTATTATTGAGATGAGAAGTATCACAGTTACTAAACGATAGGCATCTACTGTGTTTCCCCTCTCCGGCTGCCCCATGGTTCTGCCAGTTAATGGAGATAAATGTGTCTAACATTAACTAATAGTACCTTGATTAATTAATACTGCCCACTGGCTACAAAAAAGAACCGCCCCGATTTCAGCTACTGCCTTGGAAGAATTAAATATACACACACATTACAACCCTTCAAAAGTTTGGGGTCAAGTTTTATTATATATATATATATATATATATATATATATACACACACACACACACATATATTATATATATATATATATATATATATATATATATATATATATATATATATATATATATATATATATACATATACACACACACACACATATATATATACATATATATATATATATATATATATATATATATATATATATATATATATATATTTTTTTTTTTTTTTTTTTTTAAGTCTCTTATGCTCTCCAAGGCTGCATTTATTTCACCACAAATACAGTGAAAACTATAAAATTACTCCAGTCTTCTACATTGTCACATGATACTTCAGAAATCATTCTAATATACTGATTTTCTGTTCAACATTTCATTTTTGGAAACAGCTATGCTGCTTAGTATTTGAGAAAAGCGTGATACTTTCTTCCAGTAAGCAATGATTTAAAAAATAAACCTTTTGTAACATTATAAATGTCTTTACTGTCACCTTTAATTGATTTAATTCACTCTTCCTAAATAAAATAATTATATTATTGAAAAATATAATAATAATAATAAAACATATGGAAACCGGATGATACTCAACAAAACAAAAAAATGAAATAAAATTTACTATTGTTTTCCAATATCCTCTTCTACCACCCGTAGTATACACTGTAAAATTTTATTAAAAAAGGACACATTACATGCTGTCTTCTATCTGGTATACTAAAGTTCACAGAAAAAAAAAATCTAAATATATCTAATAAAACATGAAATCTCACAAAAAAGATATTAGCTGCGGAGGTGAAAGACCTCGTCTCCCATTATGATGATTCCCTGAGCGACACGTCTTCCCTAAATAAATAATTCGTCTCATAATTGCCATTATTACAGTGAAAGAAAAACAGTAGTCAAATCACCCTAACACTGAATATTCACTCTCTCAAAACACACAAAAACAGATGTGTTCCGCAATTTCGCGAACACACTAAAATGCACGCTTCCTGCAAATTCCATCATTTTTCAAGACATTATGGCTTTTCCTTCCCTCCGTCCTTTTTGCCTCAGCCCAGACAAATTGCAGTATGTGCTTCACAGGGAGGTGCTTATAAAATGGATTTAATAGCTACACTTACCCTACAAATTGCCCATATGTTTCAAAGGAGATACATATGTCTATTTACTGAGAGGTGATCATAATTACGAGGCTGGAAAATTGCAGCCATATAATTGTACATCAACCCCTTAAAAGTCTCTCGAACGCAACGCAAACTGCTAATGGAAAACAGTGAGGAGCTGAAATCTTTACTCAAACAAAGCTCATGACATGCTCCGATATTGTGCACAACATTAGACGGACGCTAAACGAAGGCACGATAATCTACTCTGCCAAACAGGACGCCGCTAGTGTTTTAGTCAAACAACACAAGCGAAAATTAACACTCATCTAAATATGCTGAATAAATGTACAAAACAAGATATACGAACACAGTGTTAGAAAACCTGATTATAAATAAGCAAAACAGTTGCTTATTATAAAAAACGAGGGCGATGAAACAACCCTGCCGAACCATGAGCCAATCGCCTTCCAGCTCTGTGATGAAGATGGCGGTCCACTTCAACTCCACACACAGAGGACTCAGTGCCTCATAAGAGGTCTTGTAAAATAAAGATTAAAAAATGGCTATACATTCACATGGTGTGAAGTAGCAACATTTCCCATTAGGCTTGAAAAACTTTCCCCACCCCTCCCAGGACACTTGAGTTTGAGTGCGCCGGTCCGAGGGCTAGGCATGCAACACCAGCGCGGGTCAACGTGAGGCCTGTGGAGCTGCCAGGCCCTATTGTGTGCCGAGATGTTAATTGGTTCTAATCCGGCGGTAGAAGCTGTTTTGGTAGCCTGACCCCGCGCCCTGAAGGACACCTTGGTGTGAAATACTAAAGGGCCCATTCAAGTGGTGCTGAAAGAAGGCATGGAGCATTCCAACACATTTCCATCTCTGCTGTGAAAGAGAAGCGCTGACGGCGAGGGGGGGGCACGGTGGGACAGGCGTTTTTTTTTTTTGGGCCAAGCGGTAGCGTTGCGCTGAAACTGAATTAACGATACAAAAGTGCAGGCAAAGGTGCCAGGCTTGTCTCATTCACGCACATCCTCCTGTGTTTCTCCTTTTTCTTTTTTTTGCTGAGCATCCGCACGGTGGTTTCCCATAAGACGTAATAAAAGAGAGCGCTAATTGCCCCATGTTTGGGATCAGATCGACACAAATGCAACTGTCATTAAACAGACAAACAAGGCTCACACAATTCCACCATGACACCCGCTAAACTTACCCCACAAGACCCACATATTAAGACTTGATAATGAATTCTGAGACATTGGGCGTCTTTGATACCGTAACTGAAAAAGACTGATCCTGTCGGAGGGGCACAGATGTCTGTATCCATCCAAGGACTATCTATGAAAGCAGAAGGATGAGAAATGAAATCTCATTCTGAACAATCATGTTTTAAAATTAAGACTGGGGTTAAATTGTACAACAATTCTCCTAAAGAAATTGCAAGAAGAGATTCTCATTTGTGCATTTCTGAAAACACCAAAGTGGATTTTGCTGTAAAATCGAACGACCGAACCTGTTGGCAGTGGATTCATAATTTGGAGACTCTGAAATCACACAGTTTGATATGACACCTCTACTTTCTGACTGAGAGAATAATGAACAGACTGTTTAAGCTGAATAAGTGAACAAATGTTCAATGGCAAAATTAACTGAACCACCTGCCAAAACGCTACAAAATTACGCAGCTATTCTGCAAGTACGGACAATGTTGTCGCCGCAAACGTAAATGGCACAAAACGTAGTACTGTGCTTTTGATTAAAAGTACATTAGCACATTTCTGTGAAAATAAAATTTATTTTCATGACAATAATTAGGGCCGCGGTCCTGTAAATACGTATAATAGTTGCCGGATTCTAAATTCAATGTTACGCCTATTCAGAAACATGCTGAACAAATTTAAAAACTGGGGGACACAATAAAATGCTTTTTGGAAAAAAAAGAGAAACGTTGGATGACCAATAGATAGACGTATGAAAGACAGTGAATCAGAGCTCACAGGGGACCTTGATGGTATTCTCTGGGACTTCAATGCTAACAGAGGGAATCCAATTATGGCACTGACAGCACAATGTGCTACACACTCAAAAGGACAGGTTTTGGATTTAGTGGACTACGTATCAAAATAAATTGAGCAGAATCGGTGTTGAAAGATGATCATTTTGAATGCATAAAAATGACAAACCGGAGATACTGTTTGAAAGGCCTTCATGATTTCACACACAAACAGATGATTATAGCCTCCTTGAATATTTAAAAAGTGCTAGCTAATTAAATTAGAAACAATCCCCCAGCAGAACGTTTTACTGTGTGATTATGAACTGAAAAGTCACTGAAATAAAAAAGAAAAATGCAAGAAAAAAACTTTTGATAATTAATTAAACATTTTAAAATAAAAAAAGTAGTAAATAATTAAAACTTAACTGTAATGTTAAAAAAAAGAAGCAAGATTAATGCAAAGTTTGCCATGTATGTTTATCATTCAGGTCAGGTAATGTTTTGTTAGCGAAAATAGCGTTATGCCCTTTTCAAGAGACATTTCAGAGATGCATCGAGTCCGTCTGAAGCCACAACGTTTGGAATAACGTGACATCAGAATTAAATGGCACGAGAGAAAAGAAATTAGTTTGACATGCTATCAAAACTACTAAAGCTACCAAACCAAAAAAAAAAGTCCCCTAAAAAATAAACAAAAGCAAGACCTGCATGCAACACACAGACAGCCTGATAAAGGCAGACATGCACGCACACACACACACATGCAATTGTGGCTGTTCATCTGTCCTAACAAAGACCTCCACAGTGATGACACCCCCATCAAACAGGAATGCTTTTAACCCCACAGGTAGAGGCAGAGGCTGTAACGGAGGACTCCCCACACGCATGCACTGATTGGGTCGTGTGTAATCAGACGACTGCGTATGTGTGTGTGTGTGTATGCGGGGGGAACGGTGGGAAGAGCTGTAATCTGTGTGTGTTTCCTGGCGGGATGCAGACCGAAGGGGTGACAGCTAAACTGAGACAGCTGGTTAACCCCGCTGCCTCTCCAGGAGAGGTGGCAAAGTGGTGCAGTTACAATAGATCGAAACAGCCGTAATGTTACTGCAACAGTTTGAGAGTGATTTGCAGGGACAGGCGGGTTTTCACCCGTACGCTGCCTAGCAACAGATCTATAACAAAAGTCCAAAGCGGGCCCCCTATGACAAGCGAAGTTTACGCTGTTTGTCATATTTCATATTCAAGTCCATGCATATGATATACAAGTTACTTTGATGTCAGAAACAACAAAATATTTCAAATCAAACCTGATATTTAAAAACAAAAGCTACATACAACTTTAAAGAAGTTAATGAGTTAATAGCGCATTCAACACTTATTTATTATCTGTAAATGTATACTGTGCAATAAAATGCAAATTAATGTAAAATGTTTTAATTTTAAATGCATAAGACAATTAGGGACAATTCATAGACACTCTTATCAGGCGTTTTAGGATGGAAATAGACCATAAATTATAAAAGCATAAATATAAATCGCTATCCTCAATGTAAACTTAATCTTCTTTTTGAATAACAAATTAAATTATAAACAATTTTAAATATAATTATGACTAAATAAATAGATAAATGACACTTTTTATTAATATTAAATATAACGTAACATATTAAACATACTATGTAACTAGGTAATATTTTGAACATTGTATAATGTCAGGTTGTCAGGTTTTTTCCTCCATCTCACCTATCATGGGATTTTTTTTAACCTTTGGCTTTCTCGCCTCGCATGATTTCTGTAAATTGCGCTGAAATAGAATGTAAATGTGAAAATTAATTTTGTAATTAAGAATTTACATAGTATGCAAATGCCACAAGTTATAAAATAAGCCATTTTGAAAAAGCAACATTTGTACTTGAAACACACGATAAGATTTTTTTTTTTTTTTTTCTCAAAAAAACATACAATATGCTTTTAGGACAAAAATGTAGATCAAAAAGCAGGAAAACCAGTGTGTCATATATGTGATGTGCATAATGGGATCAAAAGTTTTTTTTTTTTTTTCCTTTTCAATATAAGTAGTCCATAATTTTATATATTTGGATACTATTTTTGAAAGTCGACTATTCTATACTCGTCTTTCATTTACTTTTCTTTGATGGCAAGATGAAGTCGAACGCCCACCGCGGGCTTTCTTTTTCACTGTCACGACAATTGATTAATTACAGGCGGACAAAAGGATTAGCAACAGGAAACAGTGGATAAAATAAAGGAGGGCTGTGACATCTGAAAGATTTGTTTATAACCATGTCATTACGGGTAATTGTTTCTTCACAGAAATACCATTACCGTGCTGAATGTCTTTTCAGCACATTTAAACGTCTATTCAGCATTAAAACAAAGCGAATAGACAGTCTGGGTTAATTGCTTTTGTTGCAAATGACGTGATTAAGACAAAAAAGGCCTCTGCTTCCACAGAAAAGATGAATGCACTGTACGTTTACTTTGTTTGTTTGTTTCTTCAGGCATCTTGGAAATTTGACTGGGCACAAGCATGCTAACAAATTACTTAAACACACCAGCCGACGACAAAAAGTTGTGAAACTGAAAAATCTGTGATTGAATGGCAAATATTTGATATACTCTAAATCTGCATTCTCTACATACCAAATGTTTTGTAAAAAAAGCAAAAATGCTTTCCTTCTGCTGCACCCTTTCAATGGCCTCAATATTAGTTTCTTTTTTAAAATTTGAGATAAAAAAAAGTTTTAAACTTGAAGGTCCTTTCAGTGTTTTTCAGCCTTTTTTAAGGACAAAGCAGGACCAATCAGACCTGCGCTGACGGACACGGCCTCTTGACTGTGATGGCATATCAGGCGCTGCAAGGGTTCATGGGTACAGATCTGTGTGTTTGCCTTCCCATCAGTCTTCATTGCCTTCAATCACAGCCCACTATCAGCATGCACTCTGCCACTGATGAGGCACAAAATGGTGCTGCTATCTGGCATGCCTACATTAGAGAGGCTTTTTTTAACAGTATTCCGGGGGGGGGTGTTTCAGATCGGGGGTCTTTATGCATGCAGCTTCTTTGGCTTTCAGAAAGGAAGGCTTCAATTCTTCCATTAAGTAATTTATTTTCTTCTTGGTTTGCTAAGAGGCTTTTAGCCTGAGCTTTCCTTTGACACTCTTAGGAAAAAAAAAGAGAAACACGCTACCTGTGCTCCTCGGTGGGACAGTGTGTTTTGAGGTCTAAATTAATGAGATTTACAGTGAATAACATCAATAATACACATGAAGGGGAAAAAATGAGAGAAAGATGCCAGGCGAGCTGTAATTTTAGCAAGGTTCTCCATTAAAGGGGTAAACAAAATTAACTACTCAAGTGCTGAAACATCATACACAAGAGTCAAATTATGTTATCGAAGAGATGCCGGTAACGCATTATGACTGTGTGGCGTCATCTGATGTTCCAGCAGGTTGAATGCAGGATATTGCGAGGTTTTGAGAAAAATGGAGAGAACAAAATATAAGTTATTACAAAAAAAAAAAATAAAAAAAATACAGATAAAAGATAAAATAGGAAAAATGTTCATTGATCATACGGGTACTTCTTCTCAGGCTAAGTGTTTGACTCATAGGATGCCTGCTTCCCCATAAATAAAATATACACTTCCTCTGTATATTTAAGCAGGACTAAACCACAAAAATGCCAAAATATGATCTCAGATTAGCTCACCTCCAAACTCAACGCCAGTAGGTATACAACCATTTAAAAGTCAGTAAGATTTTTTTCTTCTGAAAGAAAATGAATGTTTATTCAGCAAGGATTTATTAAATTGATCAAAAGTGATAGAAACTGTGATAATAATAGGAAATGTTTCTTGAGCACCAAATCAGCATATTAGAATGATTTCTGTGACACTGAAGTCTGGAGTAATGGCTATTGAAAATACATTTTAAAATATATTAAAAGAGAAAACGGTTATGTTTTTTAAATTGTAATAATACTTATAATATTACTCTTTTACTCTAGTCTATTTCTATTTTTTAATCAAATAAATGCCTTGGTGAGCAGGAGACTTTTCAAAAAAAAAATAAGAATAATAATAATAATTGTATGTATATATATATATATATATATATATATATATATAACAACACCAAACAGTGGTGTAAAACAACTAAACAAATGGAGGACAATACACAATTTCGCAATTAGAATGCAAAAATGTGGTCATCAGCAGTATACTTAGGGTCTACTTCCTCCATTTGGGCAATTTTGGGTTTTCCTTATTACTGTTAGTGCCAGGTTCAAAACTGACCAAATAAATGTTCATGTTGCACTGCACTACATACCTTAAAAATAAAATTAGACTTCAGATTACCCATCTATATGCCATGTATACTCTTAAACATTGACAAAATACACTTTTATCATATATTTACACAGTTAAAATTTACAGAAGGGGAGTCACGTTAAAAACTTTAATGACTCATCCTGTACTACACCACTTTGTCCAATCAAAAGCTCCAGAATGAGAATGCCCCTCCCCCTAATGTGACATTCAGCTGAATAGCAAGAAGCAAGCCATGTGGCTTAGACATAAGTAAAGCTTATTTGCATGGAAAAAAAGTACCCTCAAAACTTAATAGAAAATATGTCAACACAGAAAAGAAACTGCGCTTTAAACAATTTGCAATGTGCTATTAGGTTGCGTCTGACAAGGCAAACAATTTGACAACAAAACCCTTGACAAGAAATGGAAATCACAAGAGTCGGACAGAGAGAGGCTGAACACAAAAAAGTCAATTTAAAAAGACGTGATGGACAAGGATGAAAAGCACTCTTCAGTAGGCCATATTTCTGACAGATTAAAACAGCATGAGCAGATTCAAAGAAGAAGCTGAACCAGTGATAGTTTCACACACCACTGGAAAATTAGAGACAAATAATTATTTTCTGTTGTATAACTGTTAATTAACTTCCACACAGAATCATTATGAAAAACACTATTCTGCGACCTGGCAGATACTAATATGTAATATACTGACATTATTCCATAGTAAAATATGCAGAGCAGCAAATTCTCATTGCAGCATTTGAATTAAAAGATTATGAATAAACATTAAAATGACTACACTTCTGCAACAAGGGCTTTAAGTCAGTCTAAAGCAAAAACATATGTAACTTTTTCTGTTATAAAAAAAAGTCACATGATTTGTGTGGAGCTGAAGGTTCCTCATTGCACATTATTCACCAGATCAGCTGGGTGTCACGTGATTATGTCACATGAGAGGGATCATCACTCCATCTGTCTCTCTCTCTGTGTGCATTAGCTATTGCGTGAAAATAAAAAATAAAAAATAATCATAAAAACATCTATTCCAATCACAGACTTAAGCTGCATATTTAATATAAAAACCGTCATTATATCAGTAACCTATTAAACTAATGGAGCTTAATAAACCACTGGAGCCATCAAACACTCATATATCACATTTAAATACCAACCTTAAAAATCCATAACAAAAATATATTGTAGTTTTGTATGACTATTTCAGATCAGATTAAGCGATCTGGCTATAAATAATGAGATTTAGTCCTGCTTGGCTAACTAGCATGTTTACACTTGCTTAGACCTTCAAAGACACCAAAGGTTATTCGCTTTCTAATTAAAATGAGCTTAAGTCACACTTATTTTGTTTATTTACACAATGAGTGTTCAAGAAATGAGTAAAAAAAGGAAAAAAAAAGTGCTGATCGATTTACTCTAAGCAGCTCAAGCTAGTGTTAGCATGACAGCTGTGCTGCTTTGCCTCCAATATGACATTTGCAAACACTAGCGATAATAGATCAGCTCTGTCCTGACCGTGTTTAGACTCTGATGCAAAGGCAAAATACAGATTAAAGAGAGTAAAACTAGAGAGTCAGCAGACGTGTTGCTGCTGTTAGCTGTCTGAATGAAAGCTAATGTCACTCACTCAGTCTGGGCTGGGAGATGTAGTTTCTGACCACGGCTTGAGCGTGCTGCCGTGCCGCGGCTTCAGGCCCGTTCAGGTCCACGGGCCGGTTCGCCAATAATGTAGACATTGTTATTGTTTCTCTTAATTAAATTCAACTGTCTACGTGTAAACAGATCTGCGCTGAAAGCGGATGAACAGACGGAGTCATATGACAACCGTGGTCAGGAAGTAGCACTCGTGCACGCACACGTAAAAAAAAAACGTGCGCGTAAGCGCTTACAAGCGCGTGCATGAGTCAGCAAGTGTTTAAAAAAGGCCAGTTTTCACGAATTTGCTCTTTGGTGTCCCATGATGACTTGTGAGAAGTGCTCACACTGGGAACTATTAGATAAAATATCATCTAACATAAAAGTAACGTAACACGAAATGTAGCTGTAAGATTTTACGATTTTAAGATGTGTAAGTTGAAAGAATTTAAGAATTGTAGGTTTTTGCCTGTTCCACCTTAAAGGTGTTGACTTTCTTGGTTGTGTGTGTGTGTGTATATATATATATATATATATATACACACACACACAAGTGCATCTCAATAAATTAGAATGTCGTGGAAAAGTTCATTTATTTCAGTAATTCAACTCAAATTGTGAAACTCGTGTATTAAATAAATTCAGTGCACTCAGACTGAAGTAGTTTAAGTCTTTGGTTCTTTTAATTGTGATGATTTTGGCTCACATTTAACAAAAACCCACCAATTCACTATCTCAACAAATTAGAATACTTCATAAGACCAATTAAAAAAAACATTTTTAGCGAATTGTTGGCCTTCTGGAAAGTATGTTCATTTACTGTATATGTACTCAATACTTGGTAGGGGCTCCTTTTGCTTTAATTACTGCCTCAATTCGGCGTGGCATGGAGGTGATCAGTTTGTGGCATTGCTGAGGTGGTATGGAAGCCCAGGTTTCTTTGACAGTGGCCTTCAGCTCATCTGCATTTTTTGGTCTCTTGTTTCTCATTTTCCTCTTGACAATACTCCATAGATTCTCTATGGGGTTCAGGTCTGGTGAGTTTGCTGGCCAGTCAAGCACACCAACACCATGGTCATTTAATCAACTTTTGGTGCTTTTGGCAGTGTGGGGAGGTGCCAAATCCTGCTGGAAAATGAAATCAGCATCTTTAAAAAGCTGGTCAGCAGAAGGAAGCATGAAGTGCTCCAAAATTTCTTGGTAAACGAGTGCAGTGACTTTGGTTTTCAAAAAACACAATGGAGCAACACCAGCAGATGACATTGCACCCCAAATCATCACAGACTGTGGAAACTTAACACTGGACTTCAAGCAACTTGGGCTATGAGCTTCTCCACCCTTCCTCCAGACTCTAGGATCTTGGTTTCCAAATGAAATACAAAACTTGCTCTCATCTGAAAAGAGGACTTTGGACCACTGGGCAGCAGACCAGTTCTTCTTCTCCTTAGCCCAGGTAAGACGCCTCTGACGTTGTCTGTGGTTCAGGAGTGGCTTAACAAGAGGAATACGACAACTGTAGCCAAATTCCTTGACACGTCTGTGTGTGGTGGCTCTTGATGCCTTGACCCCAGCCTCAGTCCATTCCTTGTGAAGTTCACCCAAATTCTTGAATCGATTTTGTTTGACAATCGTCATAAGGCTGCGGTTCTCTCGGTTGGTTGTGCATCTTTTTCTTCCACACTTTTTCCTTCCACTCAACTTTCTGTTAACATGCTTGGATACAGCACTCTGTGAACAGCCAGCTTCTTTGGCAATGAATGTTTGTGGCTTACCCTCCTTGTGAAGGGTGTCAGTGATTGTCTTCTGGACAACTGTCAGATCAGCAGTCTTCCCCATGATTGTGTAGCCTAGTGAACCAAACTGAGAGACCATTTTGAAGGCTCAGGAAACCTTTGCAGGTGTTTTGAGTTGATTAGCTGATTGGCATGTCACCATATTCTAATTTGTTGAGATAGTGAATTGGTGAGTTTTTGTTAAATGTGAGCCAAAATCATCACAATTAAAAGAACCAAAGACTTAAACTACTTCAGTCTGTGTGCATTGAATTTATTTAATACACGAGTTTCACAATTTGAGTTGAATTACTGAAATACATGAACTTTTCCACGACATTCTAATCTATTGAGATGCACCTGTATATATATATATATATATATATATATATATATATATATATATATATATATATATATATATATATATGCATTTTACCACCATGGACTTTTTGACATTGTGGGGGAAAAAAGACGTTTTAATGGCGAAAATATCTCTTCACAATTATCTAAAATAATTAAAAATATAAAATGAAAATAATTAATTTCATAGGTGTTCACCCCCTCAATCATCACTGGAACAGTCACTATTGGTTTTAGAAGTCACATTAATAGTTAACCACACAGACTCAAGGCTGTAATCGTTGACAAAGGTGCATTTAAATACTGACTTAAAGAGGATTAATACGTAGGAAAATTATTATTTCATGTATAATAAATGTAATAAATTTGCACTAATTTGAAAAAAGAAATCAAAATGAATGAATATTATTCTGTTGATCAGTGTCAAAAAAAGTCAAGTTAAATCCTCTTCTGTGTTGTAAAACAATAAAATTATAAGAGGTGAATACTTTTTATGGCAACTGTAAGTGAATTAGAGAATGAATGAATCACAAAGAAGATTATTTTGCTGAGGTGAGGGCCTTGCTTATGAAATAGCAGCACAGTGTTAATTAAGGCTTCAGCATTGAAAAGTAGACATACAATTTTTAAAAGGCTCTTACTTTTTATTAAATTGATTTGAAATGTTCTTATATTCAGAGCTTCATGGCATTACCATCCATTTACATATGTTGTGTGTTTATAAAACAGACTCAGGCTTGTATATTTTTTGCACAAATATATTTTGATTCATTGCCTAGATGCATGCTTTAATGAAAAAATACATTAATAAACAAAAATACATTACATTTTATACAATGAACACACACACAAAATATGTGGTACGTTGTTTTGTTGAGGAAACACAAATGGCAACTTTTTAATTGTTAAAGACAACAAGGTTTTGTATTCTACCCAATAAATCTGCTACAAAAATTGCAACAATATAAGTACAGATTATTTTTATAATAAATAATTATTTTAAAAATTGTTTAATTTCCAAATTCCCAGTTATGAAGAGAGCTCCACCATTAAGAGAATTCAATATTACAATATGGAAACGGCAAAAAAAAAAAAAAACTCATCTGGAACTGCCCACTCCTATTGATAATCAAGCTAGTATTTATTTATTTTCTCAAACTACTTACAAATAGTAGTTAACTTAAAAAATAATATTTTTATATCTTTTTATATTTTACTTTTTTTTTCATTTTGATTCAATTGCATCATTATCATTCAAAGTGCTTCATGAAGGGAGTTCATTCATTCTGTCAAAATGAGAATCTTTTTTTAAATTTTGCTTTAAATCAAAATTTGTAATGTGATGGTAAAAAACAGATGAAAACTATATTTTTGTGGAGAAAACACTAATACTACAGAAATACACCGATTATTCATAAAATATCTGCCTGTTATAGTGTGACTCACAGGTGCATGGCCTTGGTGGAAAACAGGACACGTGCCATTATGAAGCTTTTGTCGCACTCATTCATCACAAGCTTTTTCAGTTTTTTGGAAGCACTTAAAACAATTTCTGACTAGTAAAACCAATGGTCAGCCAGTCATGATAATATGAAATCCAATTACTAAACTACAAGGTCTCCGTAACAACAGGCTTTTGTCATTATTATTTTTTTATTTTACAGACAATTTGAATTCTAAATGCATGTTCGCATATGCAACATTACCATTTTAAAATTAGACACATTCGGAAATATAAATTAAATGCTCTACCATCTATTTGGCCTGATGTACACAAATACAAAGCCTTTGCACACAAGTATATTTTTATGCAGCATCCTTAAAAGCTTCATCCTTCTTCTGCCAGCCTTTGAGCACACTGATCATATAGTCTGTGGTTACAACTCTTTCTATATAGCTAAAAACTCACTCGCACCTGAAATCAATCATCTAATTATATAAAAGCTTACCTGAAGGAGTTGATCAAAGTTACAAATTCCTCCAAATGGTAGATTTAACTTTAAGAATGTAACGTATATCTTCAAAAGCATAACTCACAAAGAATGGGTTTTCTCTCTAGTGTCAGTTTCAGGGACATAGAGACATCCAGCTGCCAACGCTTTCTATCACTCTCAGTCTCTCCATTAAGGCTTCACAGTTTTAAACTACTTGAAAGTGCTTCAGATAGAATACCACCTAAGAGCAACAAAAGACCTCAATGAGGTGACTTTTTTCCTGCAGTATATGGCAGGAAAGCTAAAACCTGTCCAGCTCTATACAACTTTTAAGAGCTCACTTTTTTTCTTATCAGCCAATAACTAAGAATAGTTTTGCAGGTGCAGGTTATGAGAGAGTTATGGCCACTGGATAAATTGTAATAGAGAAATGTGGTTAGAAAGTTTTTCTCATCCTAAAAGCTCAAACCTTTAGTAAAAACATTGAGGATGCTGCATATTCGGTCTTCTTAAAGTGATAGTTCACTAATTCACAAATTAAAACTCTGTCATTTACTCATCTTCATCATTCCAAATCTGACTTTCTTTCTTCTGTGGAACACAAAAGTAGATATTTAGAAGAATGTTGGTAATAAAACCATTTTAGTGACCACTGACCACTGAAAAAAAACTGAGATTTTTTTTAAATGTTTTATTTTATGGTCTTAAAGTCATACAGTTTTAGAACAACATGAGGTTGAGTAAATGATTTTCATTTTTGGGTCAATTAATGATTAGCTTTTACAATAAAAATATATTCACAACCCATTTTACTTACAAAATGTGATGCATTTCTGAGAGAAAAGAGATAATTAGAAGAAAGAAATGTAGGCCAGAACTTGATTTTATTTTTCAATTTGTAATATTTTGTGTTTATCGGAACTGATTGGATTGTGAAAAGTGATGGGAGACGAGGGGTTAAAAATGAGAGGACTTGATGATGTCAGCGAATTGGAAATTAGTTTCAGAGGCGGAGTATATTTTTGAATGTTTTTGTGTGTGTGTGTGTGTTGATGAAACCTTTTTTTTCATTCAAAAAAATACCAGAAATTTGTATTAAAAACTAAAAACCTGTGTCAGTATAGATTTTATTTAGCCTTTTTTCATGAGATCCAATTTTTTAAAGAATCCGTTTGCATCTAAGTAAAAAGTAAAAAGTAAAAAGTAAAATTAAGTAAAAGTAAAAAGCATTAAGTAAAAGCATCTGCATCTGTGTAACTTTCCACTCAACTATCATTATCACTCTTCCTAACTGACAGCTACACTAGATGTTTGAACACTCTTCACACACTTATCTGTGATTTTCATTCTCCCACTAGATTTGTCTCTCTCTACATGCAGCAGGTACAATAGGTCCAAAACTCAAATCTAATGTTTGAGATTTGAAGATCTGAACCTCTGCCCTAACTCTCTCTCTCTCTCTCTCTCTCTCTCTCTCTCTCACACACACACACACACACACACACACACACACACACACAAAAACACCCATACTGTATGCATATGAGTTTACACACACATACACACACTCCAATGTGAAACATGTTGGCAGGGAAAAGCACTAGAGTTTGGAGTGGGTGGGTGTTGCGGTGGTGATGCTGCCGTTTGTGAAGTCTCTTGAGAGTCAATCCAAATGTTTCAGACAGAATGCAAAAAATAGCAAATTAATGCCCCTGAAGAGTACCCACCCACTGGAGTCATGCCCTCGCTTAAAATACATCATCTGTTTCACAATCCTTCCACAAAAAAAAAAAAAAAAAAAAAAATCAGTGTGTGGTGCGGTTTGGTCCAGGCGGAGGGAGGTTGGTGTGTTGATGTATTTATTATTGTTCGCTTGAAGCGACCTTGCTCCATGCAATTGCAAATTGAATCAAAACACAGGGCTGAAACTCTGACGCTGTGGGAAAAGAATCCTCTGCTAGTAGAGAATTGTGCTATTGTTAAAAATCAAGTGATTTTTAATTGCGTAAAATATTACACAACAATGCGAATTTGTGAAAACATTATGAAATGGGCTATTTTGGTGTAGTGCCTCTCACACGGGCCAACCAAACCCATTCGACTCTCCAACGCCTCAATGAGATGCTTGTTGCTTCTAATGTGGCGATTAATGGCGTTTATACCACCTGCATAATTGCTGTTTGAAACCTGTGTGATTTGATAACAACATCTGTATTTAATCTACCACAGCAGGGGCCGTCGCTGGCATCGCTAATTATCGTTTCGAGACGTCTGCTGTGTCAGATATGTAATAGGCTTAGTGATATACCACCTGGTCAGCAGGTTTCTGTCATAAACAGTCATACGTATCTCTATACTGTAGGCAGCTAATCAGCTCAAAACCCTTTAACTCTTATTAGCCTTTATGTAACACCTCTAATTACACTCTCAGAAAAAAAGGTACAAAGCTGTCACTTGGATGGTACGCTAAGGTCCAAAAAAAATGGACCTCAAATTGTACAAATTAGATCATTAAAGGTACACATTAGTAATTTTTGAAAGAGTACTGTCTCAGTGACGGGTTTATACCTTTTTATACCTGAATTATTTGTGATTGGATAATCATTTATTTGATTTCTTGAACACATTAATTTTTGTCACTCAGAATGAATTCAGATGAACTCGAACTTCTGCAATCTGATTTACATTTACATGTATTTTAAGCAAAACTTATAGTTCCAGAGAACGCTACCACAAGTATAATTGTCATTTTTGCCTTGATGACGTATCTAAAAAGAAAGACATATCAGAACAGCTTTTTAGCAAATATTTAGTAAATATTTAATCTCATCCACTGACCAGTTCATAAACATACGTATGTTCGTATCAAGTAAAACATATGTAAACATGGACATTATGGCACATGGTATTTTTGATTACGACTGAGAAAAGAGTTTTTAATTTTTTTCCTGTTGATCTGATTATTTCAGGTCTACACCATCTCTTTCAAGCCGATCGAAACTGACTGAGCTCAATTGGATCGACTGAGTTGTTTACATTAAGGTTTTTCAGTCCAAATATAAACTGATTCTCTGGGTGCTTGGGTGGCTATTGTTGCCTTTTGTATTTTCTAATCTAATTTTCAGCTGGCATAGGGTATGTTGAAATTTAAGGGCCCTGGCGAGCCCATGTGCTAAAGCTACTGACGTGTAGCTGCTCCGCTTTTCGAAATCCTCTGATTGGTTTATTGGATCAGTTAGTTAGAAAAGCCTATCAGCATGTATGACACTTCAGGGAAAAACGGGGAGAGCCGTGACGGGATTTAGCGCTCCCCGGGAACATCGGGGTCACGAGTCCACTCCACGCTCATACAAGCTTCTTTCACAGCGTGCGTTTACGCTCTGATCACCATATGTAAGCACAAATAAAAGAGGAAGTGAGGGACGCACAAAGAGCACAAAACACCCACAGGATGCTGCGTTTCCTCCTGCTGTAGGCCGGGGTTTAAGGGCTAGTCATGTGACGCGGGGAACGTGTTGGTGGTCTCACTCAATCCCCCCCTTCCCTTTTTCACACTCTCCCCCATCGTCTCCACCCGTTCTCTCACCCCCAACCACAATGCAGCTCGACCTTCAGCCTAATTGGGCTGCGAGGGAGGAGAGAGGGAGCGAGGGGGGAGGGAGAGAAGGCCAAGACCGTTGTTTTTTTTAGGAAGATTCCCAAGACTCAGAAGGGCATAGACTGCTCAAACACTCCGAGTACCAAAGTGACAAAGGCCTTTAGTTAGAAGCCTCCAATCAGTGCATACATATAAACACACATACATACATGTGATGGTTCAAAACTGAAAGCTAAAACCGGCATATAATCAAATGGTATGGTAAAATGGTAAAAATTCAAAATGGTTGCGACAAGATTTTGATGTTTTAACGCCATGTTTTTACTGAATACAAGTCTGAGACACCCAAGATTTTTATGCATTTTTCAGGTTTATTATTATTATTTTTTTTTAAAGTTTTTTTTACTAACTTTATTACCAGCATATCAAAGTAACTGAGAAAAAAAAAAACAATAAATTAATTACAGGATTGATCAAAATTTGAAAAATGTATTTAAAGTTTATTATGAATAAATATTAACCAAATTTCTATTTTAAATTCAGGATTTTCAAAGTGAAACCCAGACTTTTGAACTGCATACTGAAAAAATATTTAAAGTTTTAATACTTAAAATAACAAAATTAAATTATACATTTAACAAAAAAATGTAAAATTGATATCCTGGTTTTTCAATGCAGATTTTTTTTTTTTTTTGAAATGCCAGGACGTGGTGACCCACCGGGGGCCCTTGAGGGAGCGGTGCAGATGGGAAAGGAAATCAGTGTTGCAAAACTGCAGCTGCACTGAAAAGTTCTGCTTTCATTTGGCTAGTCACTGCCATTCTACAACCTTCAGCTCTAACATTCTAACAAAACATTTACAAAAACATTTCATCAAAAACTTTTCACAACTTTTCACTCTCCATGCCCTGATTCTCCAAACTTCTTTTCAATAATCTCTGTCTCTTATAAAATGCAACTGTGCAGTGCAATAAAATCGTAATCCAATTACAAGGACAGAATTTTTTCCTCCTTTTCTGGAAAAACAAACAAAAAGTTGTTTATCTTTTGTAACACACTTAAATAAATGTTTTAATTTATCTCATCTTATGACTTTCACTGTATCTCACCGATCAGCCATATAATAATTTAAAAATCCTAACTGCATTGTAAAGCCACTGAAAACTTGTGGCCAAATTAAAAGGAAATAATATATACTACATAAAACAAACAGTTTAACCAAACCTTTGAACTGATAAACAAACCAAGACAAGGTGTAACTCTAAGAGACATTTCTGTCTAAATGAAACTCCAATAATCCATATAGGTTAAATACATGAAGAGTGGGATTATTTGTCATTCCATGATGTTCAGAGACATTCATTCATGCAAGGCTGCGTATCTCTCAAACATCACCACAGCAGACAAGGTCAGCCAGCGCTGTGACAGAACTGGCAGTGTTAAGTGACCTTGGACGATTTACACTGATGCTGAGAATGTCATATGAAGAAACCATCATGCCATTTAGGATTTACACATGGAATGAAAGACTGAAGAGATTTGTTTTGTTTTGATTTTTTTAGTTGTATATAATATATATCCACACTCATACCACGGTTCACAAACTTCAAGATATTTAACAACAACACCACCAGAGCTTTGATTGGCTGTTCAATCAGAAACCCTGCCCCCCCATACATTCATTCTTTCATTATTTGCAGATTTACTAATGATCTATTTATTACAGACGTGAATAATTTACAATAAAATAACAATTTTAGTTATTCAATCTTGCTTTTATACTACAGTAATCGTACCCTGTTCGTCCCTCAGAGATCCTCCTCGTCTCAGCTCTGATCATAGAAAGGGCTTCAAATTCTTCTGGAAAACTTTGCCGCGTTGGTAGAGGGGTTGCCACTCATAGCAAATACATTTAGTCCGATAATGCGAGGGTCACGTCGATGCTCCAGAGCTTAATCCCAGGCAATGACATCTCAAGTTTTCTCGAAAGGTTTTCAGGTAAACACGCACCTAAACATGGAAACCAGGACTACAACTTCAGTACCAGCACACACACACACACACACACACACATACACACACACACACACACACACACACACATACATACAGAGGAGAAAAACTGCATATTTAAGACATACAAACTCACAAACTGAGACTGCCTTCAAAACTCATTTTGGGGAGCACCCTCACAGAAACCATTTAGAGAACAATGAACACAGGACTATTGGACTATTTAACGGTGTGACAGCGTTTTCCTTCCATTTAGTCAGAACATGTTTAACCAAACGAATACAAAATGGTATAGACATCTGATCTTATAGCTTCATATGGCAAATTCATGACCTCTGTAAGCAAATTGTGTATATAAAGCTACAGTATGGCTGTATTGTATGCTAACCTTTGGAAATTAATCCCAATATAATATATATTTCATTATTTGAGACTTGGCAAATGCCACTATGTAAAAATCACACATTTAGATCGCTCTGGGAACTGAAAACATGAAGGATGTTGCCGTGAGTTCAGTTTTTTATCGGGGGTCTATGTGCTGTACTGTTTTTTCTTTTGTTTTGTTTTTACCCAGCAGCTTTCAGATTAGTTTTTAATCTGAATATAACTGTCCATCTCCAAAAAAGCTATAAGGGAAAAAAAGTTCTCCGAAAATATTGCCTCAGCAACCATTTTCATCTCTCTTCCCCTCCATAATCTCTTGCTACATTCCTTCCTCAAGCTCTCATTTGTGTCCAATTGGAGAAACTTTGATTTAGTGCAAAATGCTCTGAAAATCCTCGTTTTTGAAAAGTATGAGTCCACTTTTTTACAATTCTGAGAGGCATCAAGTGTGCAGGTTGACGACATGAAAAACGCAAGATTGAAAACACAACAACACTGATGGGACAAAAGGGGGTGAAAGTGATTAAAAAAAGAGCTCAAACTAATTTCAACACAACAACAACAATAATAAAAGGACAAAAGAAACCCCTAGTGATCATTCCAAAACTTTCTTGTCTAATGCTTCTTTGCCATTGGTCCGCGAGTAGGGCTCAAAGGCGGACGAGCTCAGGTAGCGGGCGGAAAGTTCCTGCAAGTTCCCTGTGAGGGATCCGGCTATGCCGAGCGGGGTGGAGGAGATGCGTGAGGCGACCGACCCGAGCAGAGAGGGCATAGGGAAGCTAAACAGCCCATGGGCAGGTGGAGATCCCTGCAGCCCCATGACTGTCCCCGAACTGGTCACCGTTGGCAGCGGCGGGCTCCCCCCGGCTGTGCCTGAGCTGGCCGCGCTGCTGCTACTGCTGCTGGAGGAGCCTCCATTAGCGGTGATGCCCAGGGACGGCCCACGCAGGGCTGAGCCTAGCGACGAGCTCCCGCAGTGGGGCAACAACCCTGGCAGGCCTGGGGGAGTGAGGAGCCGGCCCTGCTCCAGGAGACGCAGGACGCTGCAGGTGGCGGCTGTCTCAGAGACCACGGAGCGCAGCTCTGAATCCTTCCCCTGATCCTTCTTCTGCTTGGTGCGACGATTCTGGAACCACACCTTTACCTGTCGAGAGAACGATATTAGAAATGAGCTTAAAATAGAACACAAAGCAATGTATTATGGAAAATACAGTAAGCTTGCATAATGCTACTACTGTATGTTAATACTACTTCAGATTGGTTTAAATGTAAAATATAAATAAATAAATGAAAATAAGATAAAGATTAAAAAGTAAAACAATTCTTTGATTTTTTTTTTGATACCATTAATTATAGAAGTCTATTTATAGAAACTATAGAAGTTAAAATGTAATTAGATTATTCATGTATAAAATGAATCTGAATAAATAAGTGGAAACGTTTAATTCTTAATGCACCAATTTAATATGTATTTTAGAGCAGTAAAAAAAGTGGATAAGCTAAAATGAACATTAATTTTAAAAAAAAGTGTAAGTGAAATGCATTTTGAAATAAAAAAGGGTAACTGTAAATATGCACCTATTTAATGAACAACAACATGCACTTATTCTTTTGAAAAACACCACAACACAAGCTCCTTTTGCAAGGACGGATGGATCAATATTATTCTGAACCACGTAATTGTACTGTATCCATTTAATTTAGGATTACAAAGAAAGAGGAATGGAAATTTCCTGATAATACATGTTTAGATCAAGTACCAATGGCAGAACAAAATCATAATATATATTTATTTTCTATAGAAGCCCACTTTATATTCGCTGTACTTCAAATGATCTATAATAGCTTCAGAGGATTAAGAACAATGAAGTATGACTAACATCTCAGAATTGTGTCATGCAGTTTAACGGTCTCATCTATAAAAAAAAAAAACACTAAAATAAACAGCTTAAATGCATCACAATAAAAATCGTAATACTATTTAAATGTTTTGTGATAGATCAAGATTATTAAATAAAGAACATGCTGCTGTGTTTAACTGTTTAAGCTGTTAGTTACATAAGTGCATGCCTTAACAGTTTCATCAGTGTTGTAATGGAATGCTAAATATTGAGTTATCATCAAATTAAACCTGCTATTGTCTCTAAATCACTAAAATGCACATTTGTTGTTTGCATTTGTTTAATTTCACAATGTTTTGTGGATACCATGACCTGGAAGGTAAAAAAAAAATCAAAGTACCAGCAATTCCACCTTATAAATACATACTATTTTCCCTCTCTTTCTTAATGCATTCTTGACTCTACCTTTGAGAAATACAAAATGCATTGCTGGTACATTTTCACAAATGGATGACTTTCCTTGTTTGATCTTTCCACAGAACATTTTGTGTTTTAGAACACAATGTTAATTTCATGAAGCCGTCATTAAGGAGCACTTCATCCTCCTCATCAGGCGGCCAAGAAGAGACACGGGAAGCTTTAATGTAATCAAGGCATGGATTTGAACTGCACTGCAGCACGGGGCATTAGAGAGGGCATTAGTGAAGCTAACTCTATTGTGCTCCCTGTGTTCGCAGCACCGATCTGCCTCAGGGCTTTAAATGTCTTAATTTCGCCCCACAGGAGAGCAGAAGAATTTTAAAGTCGTTAGTGGGGTGATGATGTGATAGAATGTGACACAGTTCAAATGGCCAATAGAATTAGAAACGTTGAGTTAGCATTGTCGGTTTGCAGGTGTTCATGGTGTTTAATTATGGGAGCCCCGATCAATACATGACTGAAAAATTGAGTGTTAAAATGCAAAAAAGTAGCTATATATTTTTGTCTTATATTTCTTGTGAGCCATCATGTCTTTTTTTTTCTTAATAAATGTAGTACTTGGTCACGCAAGCATGTGGTATAATGAACATGTTCACTAATGAATAAACAAATAAAAACGTGGGTTCCAAAATTAGCCTTACTATTGCAGTCAGTTTCCCCGCACTGCAGATTATCCAGGGAGACACGTAGAGAGAGAGAGGGATAAATTCGAAGCCGAGAGAAAGAGTGCATGTACAGTTCAGTCGTGTAATCTCAAGCTCGTGACCTTTTGCTGACCCCTGCACAAAGCATGTGCCGCAAATGCACCGCTGGGCTTATTCTTGTAAAGCGGGCCTTTATGCCACTAACAAACCTTTAAAATATTGCACCGATGGTGAGGGCAACAAAAGGGAATTATCCGGGAAAATATCAGGAAGATGTGATCGGATCACTAATGTTTTAAGTGGTCTGAAGGGATGCCACAGGATGATCAAAATGCAAATTAAATAAAGATCAAAATCGTATAGTCAGAACAGCTTGTTACCAGGTAGCTCAGTGGCTTTTTATTTGTACAGAGCATCAACAATACATTTAAATTACATTAAATAATAATTATGATTATGCGTCAGACATGCGTCACAAGGATAAATATGTTATACGTGTTTGCGATTATTTTTGTGTTTTTATTGTACTGGTTGATTTCAGCAGTATTAATGATTGTTTTATGGACTGTTGTTTTATGGATTGTTATATGGAATTGTATTTATGTATTATGTATTAATATTTGTATTTGATTGTGTACCTGAGTTTCAGACAGGTTAAGTTGTCGGGCAAGTTCGGTTCGTTCTCGTCCCACAACATACTGGCACCGCTGAAACTCCATCTCCAGTCTGTACAGCTGTTCTGCTGTGAACGAGGTCCTGGTACGCTTTGGTCGGTCTAGATCCAAACCCTTGGGAAGAATAATCTCTCGAATCGAACCTTTGGCATCTAAATGTGACAGGAAAAATGTTTTCAGCAAATTGTCATACCTACTATAAGATTATCACTAGAATATCTGTAGATATAATTAGAAGAAATCATTATATTATAAAATACAATAAAATGTAATATAGGTAGTCATGCAAAACATAATAAACATTACACAATTTTTGTGGCTAAATAACCAACAAAACATAAGAAGTTTTTAATCATGAAAATTATTTTTCTGCCACAAGCTGTTAAAAATGTCAGTTTTATAGGTATGTCAGGACACATAAATGCCAAACAAATGCAGGCTAGACTCTTATTATTTTAGCAATTAAAAAAAAGTTTGTTACTTTAAATACTAACAATTCATCACGTAGGAAAATAGTTAACTAAAATAAAAAAGTTAAATTAAAGCTCAAAGCATTTCAAAATAGCAGTTAAAAACTTGCATAAAACACAAATACACAAAATAGCCTGTCAAATCATACTGCAAAACAATTTTGTATTTTTCTGTATTTTGCATATGTTATAAATATTTTTAATGGGTCTTCTATCTCTGAACGGATTAAATGATTACAAAAAATGTTTAATAATCAATATTTAATAAAGTAAATGCATTAAAACTGGGAGATAAATGCGTGATTTAAAATCTAAAGAAATAAAATATTTTTAAAAAATACAAAAAACTTGTTAGCTGATGAGTTAAGAATTAAAAATCAAAATAATTCTTTTTGTTGTTATTTGTGTCTTGTGATTTGCAGAATCGGACTAAAGCATTCATAGCAAAAATTTAAGCAATAAATATATTCTTTAAAAAAATTGTTAAGCTTCAGGATAATTTAAAAAACACACAGACTCACTGGTCTCCATAACTATTCAAATCCAGATACCGAATAATTGTATTGCTGCTGAATTGTGACTGAAGAAATTACACAATAATTTCATCAGGTTAATTTCCTCATATTTCAGCAGGCCTCCGAGACTGACCTAGATTTAGCTTCACAACCTAAATAAATTAATGGAGCTGATTGGTCTCCAGAATTTCACAATCAGCTGACACAAGCAGGAGGGGCTCCACAACTATGTTTGTAATTTAACACAAATATAGACAAGCAGCTTTTAGCCAAATTGTCCCAAAAAAAACATTATAATAGCTTTTTTTTTAAAAAAATGATACTGTTTAAGGAAAAAAAAAAAGATGCATCTCCATTCAAATACTTTAGTGAAAAAAATAAATAAAATAAAATTCTGAATGTAACAGAATACTTAAAGTTACAGAATGCTCATTTTTTTGATGATGGACAAAAAGCATCAAAACTTCTATATAAAAAAAGCATAGACGATAAGACCATCTAAAAATGATAACCAACATAATCAGCTATGCAAAAAAGATACAATTTTCATTATGTATAAATAGAACAAAATTTCTTAAATCTAACAATCACAAAAAACTGTACTGTAAGGAAATAAAATTTTGACAATCATATAGAACAGTGCTAAAGTATTTTCCAGATTTGAAAATTATTCTATTTATTTTGGTGTTTATGTCCATAATAGTAATACATACTTGATATTCTTTTAAATAGCATTTGCTAATATTTGCAGTGGAGAAACTGGATCAGAAGATAAACCATAAGCCCTGATAAAATAACAATCATATTTTTTTTCTTCAATAAAGAACAAGTTTTGTCCAGTTCTCAATTCAGCGTAGATCAATTTGCATCATGTACACTTGTGCACGCTCAAACCTGTACACTCACTCATGGAGGAAAAAAAAAACAAAACAAAACAAAATCAGCGACTCAGAAGAACTATCACAAAAAGCTAAATTAAAAGTTCCTGTTAAGTCGATTTCGTGTTTTTTTTTGTTTTTGTTTCTGTACAAAATGTACAGAAATCTCCACAGGAGTGTTTTTAAACTTACCCCGAACTAGAATCCTCCGGCAGTAATCAGGATCTCCTGAGCTCGTTCGGCTCTTTTCGCAGTTTTCCACCGGTCCGGATGGAGAGAAGGACTCCTGCTGGTCCTTCAGGAACGTTTTTGAAATGTTCCCCTGGGAATCCTTTCCCTCTTTCCCCTCTTTTAGTCCATTCTTCAGCAACATTCCGGACTCCGAGTCTTGGCTGTAGCGGACTTCCATAGTCTCTTATACTCTGTGAAGATTTCGCCTTCTTTTTCTCCTTGTTGGGAAGAAATAACTGTTCGGGTATGGACACACACTGCTTATTCTGGGTAATATAGGTTTGGTCTTTCTGTAAAACAGCAGCTTGGAGTCGAAGTCAGATAGCTAATGTGCCACCAGCACTTGCCCGGTCCACTGATCTGCCCTATTATCTCTGTGCAGACTCACTTGCCCAATGATCATAGACTTCTCACCCAAATTCAACAGCAATTTAACAGCTCCTCTCCATGTAACATTCACATCAGGCTGATCTCCGGGTAATCAGAGCTGTGGACGGACGCATGCTCGCCGCTTCAATTGATTACGGTAATTTTGCTGCCTCCACATTTGCGTAACCTCATGAATACTCTAAACTGTTTGGGAAATACACATTGTCCTGATAGAGGGGTCCACTCACTCCGACCCCCCTCTCCGCCCTCGTTTGCACAGGTTCAAGGGAGATGATTTGCCTCGAATCGCCACCACACGCAATCACGGATCGCCAGAAAAGTTCCACTTCATTCCTCGATGCCCCGGCACTGGCCGTTCCCCTGCTCTCGGGCTGTGGATGTTCGGGCGGGCTAACTTTACGAACAGGCTGGCGAATCTCCCCCCGGATAACGGCCCGATACCACACGCTGCACCCTCGGAGCTAATACAAGCAAAGAGCGAAAAGAGAGAGAGGGAAAGATCGGTGGAGAGCAAAGAGAGAGAGAGAGACAGAGAAAAAGAATGAGGGAGGCGGAGAGACCTGGAATACGAAAAAAATGGAATCCACTTTGCTCGGAATCTGTAGTGGTAATGAACACAGATTGACAAAAGAATGAGATGAACACAAGGGAACTCTGTGAAGCGGGGGACAGTGCGCACAACCACCCTGAGTTACCCGGCACCTCTAATACAAACCCCAACCGAACGCTACCATCACTCAGCCCCCTTACCCTACAAGAAACCTGTTAAAGCAGCGCTAAAAAACTCAACCTGCCCGAGATCCCAACGCTAACACCCAAAGCGACCCCCCTTCTTCTCCCCTCTCCCACTCCTTCCACACCACTACACACCCACCCACTCAGTCTCGCCTATTTTCATTGTCAACGCAACAATATCTGGGGGAACAGCAGTGGTCTGTAATCCAATAAGACCATTGATTAGGCTACAATGATTCAATTCAAGCCAATGGTTGCGAGCAGGGAACAGGCTCGGACCCTTCTTGTCACCTTGCAGGGCCAGAGGCCCTCTTCATGCTGAACTCCCCCCCTCCCGAAGCCATTCAGTCCTTTATGGGAAACGGAGAGCAAAAGGAGTGAAAGATGGCAATTATCTAATTGGACTATTAACAAACAATTCTGTGAGTGTGTCTGGTAGGGAGCAGAAGAGGATGGGGAGGGGGGTGCTGGACTAACTTCATTTAGCGAGTGTGTGGGGCAGCCTGTTGGAAAGAGGGAAAGGTTGTTTAAAGAAAAGATGAGAGGGAGGGATTGTTTAAAGAAAAGGTAAGAGGAGGCTACGAAAGGGGGCCACAGGGGCAACGGGGCGTTTCTGCACCGAGCTTGGGAAAAAGAGTTTGGTGGGACGCGCACCAGCTGTGGTCTGATACGTTCCAGGTCAACAAAAGATGAAGATGTCCTGCACGGAGACTGTGAGACATTAAACTGCCTTGGTGCAGAGGTGTCTTCAAATATCTGTTGCTCCTGTATAATACCTGTTGAAAAGAACAGCATATGTTAGGTTTGGGATGAGGGTTTCCTACCTCATCTTAAGACACTAATATGCTCTCTTAAGTAACTATCATCTCCTAAGGTACTAATATGTACCCTTAAGTAACGAATATCAAACCTTAAGATGCTGATATGAATGCTGAAGTTATAAATGTCAACCCTTAAGGAACTAAAATGTAACCTTAACTTACTAATATCAGCCATTAAGGTACTAATATGTTCTGTTAAGTTATTAATATCAACTCTTAATGTAGTAATCCATGGATTTACTCTTAAATTATGAATATTGACCCTTAAGATACAAATATGAACTCTTTAGTTCTGAAAATCAACCGTTAAGGTACTAGGTACTAGATATGTACCTTTAATTTATAAATTTCAATCCTTAAGATACTAATTTAAACCCTTTTAGTTACTAAAAATTACTAATATCAACCCTTAAGGTAATAATATGTTTTCTTAAGTTACTAATATCAACTCTTAAGATGGTAATAAATGTATTTACTCTTAAATTATGAATTTGATCCCTTATGATCCCCAAGTCTTTAGTTCTGAAAATCAACTGTTAAGTTACTAGGTACTAGATACATACCCTTAATTTATAAATTTCAACCCTTAAGATAATAATACATACCTTATGTTAGTTACTAATATCAACCCTTAAGGTATTAAAATATACCCTTAATTTACTGATATCAACCATTGAAGTACTAGTATACTTTAGGAGTAGATAAAGCACAAAGGTGTAACTTTGAGGGTGCTGCACCAGTGACAAGCTAAAGGTACATATTTTCAACACGTTTTGATAGTACATGCGCCTCAACTAGCTTAACCGGTAAAAATCACCTAGTCAACCAGTTTCCAAAATGGCTGATCGATATGAATAAAATGCCTATGCTGGTCCAATAACTAGAGGGGCACCAAACCAGAGAGCTTAGGCTATTTCATGTAAGATGGTTGGTTCACCAGGTTAACTACCAGTTTATGAAATGCAAATGTAGGTTTTTACTTTATTTTGTTTTGGTGATTTTTGCTTTTATATTTATATATATATATATATATATATATATATATATATATATATATATATATATATATATATATATAAGTAGAGTGTAGTGGTGGGAGGGAAAATGGACCAGACTTGAACCTGGGAACCTGGGTGCCATTTGTCCTGAGCATATACAAAGTCCAATAAACCTGACGCGTCAGGAAATGTTTGACCCTGCAGTCACACAAATTACTCATCAACCTTTAGATACTTACAAATACTACAAAAATTTAAGTATAAATACAAATTCCTCTGTATTTTCATTATAATCATGTGAGTGGTATGAGGGACACATTATCTGAAATCAAACTGCACTGACAGTGTCTAAAGCCTCACAAAACGCAACAATGTAGTTATTTGTGTTGAAAATTATGTCCTGACCTTCAGTTTAGTCACTTCGGTCATTAACAATAGCAGTCATAACATTGTGAAATGCTAATATTTTCCATAGGCATTTTTGGGCTTTCATCAAAATTTTTTCTCAACATGTCTGTGTGAAGGTTATTCAGATATCCCCTAAAGAATAGCAGTGAAGAACCCAGAACAATATGAGTGCTGTTTCCTCTTCCTCTCTGTTTGTCTCTACTGTGTCACTGCTGGTAAAGCCTTCCATCAGATGGTAAGTAAAGCCCAGTGTCAGAATGGCAAAACTCACCCACCTCATTTATTTAGAGACAACAAAACACTTCAGCGTCAAAAGAGAAGAGGGACAAAGGCGAGATGGGCGGAAACACGCATAGATAGAGACAAAAAGACAGATGGTGAGACATATCAATAGATAAATAAGAAACAACACATCACATGACAATACCTGAGGATGGGAAGGGCACATTTTGTGCAGCTCCTTTGAGTCTGGGCGATGCAGCATGTGGGTTACGCAGAACTCCAAGATTTTACAAACCTCCTGTGGATTTTGGAAAAACAAAACAGGAGTGCGTAAGAATGATGGCAAAGGCCAGAACTATAGATGACTACTTTCATTTTAAATATAGAATGCTTGTTTTATAAAATTTCTATGTGAATGTAATGAATGTGTGAAACTATTCAGACCCCCACAATTCAGTATTCATTAAATTTCAGAACTATTTAATGTCATAAAAGTTACAGCCAATAACCAATAAATGGCTGATATTAAAATTCTATACTATTTTATTTAAAAATATTGTAAAATAAAATAAAAATACAATTTTGTTTAAAATATAAAATAAAATAACCATAAAAGACAAAAATTGCTTTAATTGCTGCTGCAATTATATACATTATAAAGAAAACTATACATTATAAAAAAGAGGCATTTAATAGTGTTATCAAATTATTAGGGTTTTTAAACATTGACTTTAAGCAAATATTAGAATGCACAACTAAACATCAATATTGAAAAATAATAATAAAAAAAATCTCTAAAATAGACAGTTAAACTGTTTTGGCACCGACATGCTTCCCAAATTACAAATTGTTCTTCGGTTTGTAAAACTAAATCACAAAACTGTGCTAATATATTAATATAATATAAAAATAAAAGCACTAAAGTCTAGGTGCTACTCATTCCTAATACAGAAAATGTACTTTCCTGTTTCAACAATAAAAACCTTGAATTATATTACTGTAACAGGGTAAAACATACATCACACACACAAATCCCACTCGCCACCCCCAACTAACACCAGTGCATTCTTACTCGGCTAATAAACCCATTACCAGACAAAGTGTGTTTTGGCTGGAAAAGAGGCCGAGGGGGAGAGACTTGAGTCCTATCTTGCTCTTAATAGCTCATTAGTAGAGCTAAGCAGGCTCTCTTCTATATCGCTAGCACCTTTATTCTGCTAATGTTCCTCGTACCTCTTTCTGCCATCTACAACGTGTCAAATGTACACGGAGTACAAGTAGAGCCAAAACCTGGGAACGGTTTCAAAACATACCATGCTACTACTAGAGAGGGGTTGTTCTGAAATGATATTCTGAAAGGTTCATACTCTCGCACAAAGGTGGATTGTTGCTTGTGTTTGGGGGGATGAAACAGGCAGCTGCTTCTGTCTAGTCAAAGTAGGAAAGTTCAGGAGTTTGAACCTTCACCTGACACGTAAAAGCAAACATGGCCTGCACTTCAACTCAATACCAAGAGACACAATGTAATGTCCAATGAATCCACGACATAATAATGCTTAAAGGTCATGGTATGATTTAGGAGCCTTTTTTTTTTTTTTTTTGCAAAAAGACAGAATGTATAGAAATTTAAAAGTGATAAACAGCACAAACAAAAGAGAATTAAAATGAATGAAATCAATAGAGGTGTTTGTGTTTACTGGTTAAGTGTATTTTAAAGGGGTCTCTATAAAATGGGTAAAAGTATATAAAGTATAGTGAATTTAAAACAGTAGAGTAGCATTTTCACTTTTTATCTATCTATCTGTAGACTTCAACAAAAAAAGTCAGTAGGAAATTATCAATAACTTTTCCATTTTTCAGCCAGGACATCATCCGTTAAGTTAACAGACATTTACTTAAACCCTAAAACACAACACAATTCATTCTGTAATTCAGAATATGGGTAAAAACCTATGAAAATCAATACAGAAAATTCTTTCATATGAACACAGTACATTGGGCCCTGTTTTTACAGACTTTTATTATGTATATACACACTTTCAGTGGAAATTACTAGAAAATGTTTTATAAAATAATATTTATATAAATTATATTATACAGCATTTTATTACTATTTATGCAGCAAAAAATAATATATTTATTTAAATATGCTATAGCTGATTGTGTGTGTGTATTATAAAGCGTGTATTTCTGTCTGAAGTCTGGTACTTTCAGGCAGATCATATATTCATTGTTTTCATTGTTTTGTATAGGTTTGTATATTTGCAAAGATTAGACACAGACCTGGCTGTTTTCAAACGGAAGTGATTTTCAGATAATTGTTCTGGAGGGAATGTCATCAATGTTTCCTCTCTTTCCCTTCCATCCTGTTACCTAAAGCCTCTCATTCAGATTTAACAAATCAATACCATCTCTCTGCCTCTGCTCTCCTGTTCAAAAAGTGCTAGGAACCATCTTCCAATCATAATAGATCATATAATACCAGCAGAAAAAAAAAAACACAGCTTCATCTAAGTGTGTCAGTCTGACCTGGAGTCTGCGTGTGTGTGTGTGTGTGTGTGTGTGTGTGTGTGTGTGTTTAAGCACACAGGCTGAGGTTTCTCATCAGAGCACATTTTGCGAGGGTCTAATGTGGGGTTTCAGAGCCATTACAGGTGGAGCAGGAGGGATGTTTGTAGCCATGGCGCTCATCTTTGAGACAAAATCTCAGACAATCACGCCAATTTCAATTAAATGAGCTGGGCTGCAAAGAGATGAGGAATGTGTGTTTTCAGTTTTCTATTATGTGCAACAAAAGCTTTAACAAAAGCAAACACGTTGTTGTAAAACTAAATAGTAAAATTAAAAAGTACAGTCATTTAAAGTTTTTAAAGAATTCAAAAGGCACACGAAAGCTTTGTCATCTAAGGAAAAAAAAAATCTGAAAGAAAAGCACATTTAATCATCTAAACAAAGCACTGTAAACATTTTCATGTCCATTTAATGATGTTCTTTTCTCTTTACACAAAGAAAATCAACTAAGATATTTGCACTGATAAATGCATGTTATTTTAACTAAAAAATAATACATTTAAAAGAGAATGTAGAAATATTATGTTCCCAGAGGGACAATCTGCAGTTATAAAATGTCTGTTTTAGGATAAAGATCTCCCTTCCCCCTCCACTGTCCCACTTTAGCTTGGTTTCAGGATTTCATCCACAAAGCTCTACTTACAGGAGCATCCTAAAGACCTCAATCTGTTACAGCACCGCTACGAGTTGAAGGGTAAATTAATGCGACACGCTGTGGGATATAAAACACAGACGATTTTCAGGTGTGGGCGGCATTTTGAGAAGAGGGGATCTGTGTGTGAATGAATGGGACTGTGCTAGAGTGATTCAAATAGATGCAGTCAATACAAAGTCCGCCTAGCACACCTTTACTGCACATACACTGAAATCTCAGGTGTTTCTTAAGATGTCTTTTAGCGAAGCACGTGAACAAATCTGGGAACACATAGTGTTAGTAGTTGACATATTTCATCAGTTGGTTAATTGAGCCACTGGGTAAGTCTGAGAAGTATCTATAAGTAGCCAGGGAAGAGAAAACGTAGGTTAAAACTGGTTTACAAAAATGTGTATAATGAAAAGAGACCTTGATCATATTTGCCAATGTGTTTTAAAGTGTTTGTGTCGATGCTTCCTCAGTCAGTCCCCTACAGTTTAGCGACTGATGCCATCTTCTGGAGGCGAAACGACTTCACATGATACTGACGAGGATAGCTGTAACTTTCATTTACTCCGGTAATTATTACATTAAATTAGTTTTTTTTTTTTTTTTTAAGTTAATTCCTGTATAGGCGATTCAGCAGCTGAGCTGGCAACAGAAAAGAGAAAAAGAGACCACTGTTTTTTGACAACGGTTTGACAACAAATGGCTCGATGGGGTTAAGTTGTCACAATGGAGCCTGTCATTAACTGTTTATTACAGACATTCTAAGTTTTAAAAGTAAAAACACAAAAGAAATCACGAAACAGCATCAATGTTAAAAAGGTAACATCAAAACAATGTTGTGGTAATATTGGGATTAATAACTTAATAATAACTGTAAATTAATTGTTAGGTTACAGTATGTGTACAGGTTTGGCTATACTTGTGAGGGCCAAATGTCCTCAATAATATAATAGGCTAAAATATAATTATAACCAACCTGTGAGGACGATTTACTGTATGTGTTCTCACTAGGTCCCTGCTAAAACCAGACTGGTTGGCTGGTACTGTAGCTGGTTTCAGGTGGAAGTAGCTGGTCTCCCAGCCTGACCAGCTAATGAAGTGGTCTAAACCCCTCTAAAACCAACCTGCTGACCAGCTATGACCAGCTAAAGCCAGCTAACCAGCTTAGGCTGGTTTTAGCTGGGGTTTTTTTTCAACAGGGAAATTCTCACAAATCACCAAAAAAATACCATTAAACTGATATAAACAATGAAAGTATGTCTTCACTAATGTAGTCAACCAAGTCTGTGTGCTGTAACTGTGTGGCTTCAGATTAGTGAAGTCAGGTGCAATGAGGCATTTGTAGGAGAAACTTCGGAGATAAGAGATCGTTCAACACGTGCAGAGAAGAGAGTTGCGGAATAAAAGAAAATGGATCGGTTTCAGGTACCGCCATCGCAAAAATTCGACTTCTCAAAACCAGAGGAATGGCCAAAGTGGAGTAAAAGATTTGAAAGATTTAGAGTGGCATCTGGACTTGAATTACAGCCAGAAGAGAACCAAGTTAATACTCTAATTTATACAATGGGTGATGAGGCAGAGGACATCCTCACATCATTGTGTCTCACTTCAGAACAGCTCAGTGAGTATAATACGGTCATAGAGAGACTGAATGAGCACTTTGTAGTACGAAGAAATGTAATATTTGAATGTGCAAAGTTTAGCATGAGACAGCAAGAAGCAGGAGAGTCTGCAGATAAATTCATCACAGCATTACATTGCCTAGCAGAGCATTGTGGGTATGGAGAGTTATACAGTGAAATGATTCGGGACAGATTAGTGGTTGGACTCAGAGATAAAAGACTGTCAGAACAACTTCAGATGGATCCCGAACTCACTTTAGAAAGCTGTCATACGCATACACCAAAGTGAGCTGGTAAAAAAAAACAGCAAGAGGAGCTGAAAGCCAGTTTAAAAAGTGACACTGCAACAAATATTGACATTGTTTATGCGCAACAAAGACCTTACAATAAAGGACGAGGCATGATGCAGAGTAAGAGGCCTGCTAGGATGGTAGAGAAACAGGCATCATCAGAAAAGTCCATTCCATGCAAGAGGTGTGGAAAAACTCCATCTCACAGTAAATTTCACTGCTCGGCAAAACAGGCATACTGCAACCTTTGTAGGAAAAAAGGGCATTATGCTAAAGTTTGCAGGTCCAGAGGCATAAGTGAAGTGAATATGAGTCATGTGGAACATAAGAGTGGCATAGCATTCTTAGGCACTGTCAGTGCAGAGCAGAGTGATGCCCCCTGGCTGATAAAACTTAAAGTGAATGATTCAGATGTGCTGTTCAAAGTGGACACGGGAGCAGATGTCACTGTAGTTTCGGAAGAGCTGTTCAAGGAGGAAAATTTTGGTAAATTACAGAAAACTTCAAAGATGCTTTTGGGACCAGGTCAAGACTCACTGCAGGTTAAGGGTATGTGCACAGTAAAAAAAAGCACAAAAAGTAAAACCACAACCCAAGATATTTATGTGATCTCAGGATTGAAAATGGCTCTGCTAGGGAGGCCAGCAATCCATGCTCTAGGGATTATATCAAGAATTGATACGGTGAACCTCGATAGTCTTGAGTCAGTTAAAAGGCAATTCCCTGATTTATTCCAGGGTCTTGGGAAAATGCAAGGAGAGTATGAGATATCTCTAAAGCCAGATGCCAAGCCCTTTTCACTGTCAACTCCCCATCGCATTTCACTGCCCCTAATGTCAAAAGTGAAACAGGAATTGGAACACATGGAAAATCAAGGCGTGATTACCAGAGTGGAACAACCAACTGACTGGTGCGCAGGTATGGTTGTTGTTCCGAAACCCAATGGTGCAGTACGCATATGTGTGGACCTAACCAAACTCAATAATGGAGTAAATAGGGAAAGATACATTCTTCCTTCGGTGGAACACTCTCTGGGTCAGCTCAAAGGAGCCAAAGTCTTTTCGAAATTGGACGCCAATTCAGGGTTTTGGCAGATCCCTCTATCACAGAATTCAACCCTTCTCACAACCTTTATTACTCCCTTTGGAAGGTTCTGCTTCAACCGACTTTGTTTTGGGATATCTTCGGCCCCAGAACATTTCCAAAAGAGAATGTCACAGATGCTGGAGGGTCTAGAGGGTGTTCTGTGCCACATGGACGACATAGTGTTCGGAGCTTCACAGACAGAACATGACCAGCGTCTCTTTGCGGTGCTGCAAAAACTGCAAAAGGGCGGAGTGACTCTCAATCAGAAATGCAAATTCTCCTAGAGGAGTGTGAAGTTTCTCGAACAGATACTTGATGAGTCAGGAGTTCATGCCGATCCTGAAAAGGTTCGGGCAATCACACATATGAGTGAACCAACAAACTTGAGTGAAATGCGGAGATTAATGGGTATGATAAATCACCTAGGGAAGTTTTTACCTAACCTAGCGGAGAAAACACAGCCTTTGAGAGATCTCTTGCAGAAAAAGAATATGTGGGCATGGGGAGAGCCACAACAGAGGGCTTTTGAGAACACTAAACAAGACTTAAGTACACCACCTGGGCTTGCTCTGTATGACCTGAAAGTGCCCACAGCTGTCTCAGCTGATGCATCATCATATGGGCTGGGAGCTGTGTTGCTACAAATTCAAGGTGACAAACAGCTTAAACCCATAGCCTATGCATCAAGAGCACTCACAAACACAGAACGGAAATATGCACAAATCGAAAAGGAGGCTCTAGCTGTTACCTGGGCTTGTGAGCGCTTTTCAGACTTTCTGGTGGGTCTTTCTTTTCACATAGAAACACACCACAAACCCTTGGTACCTCTCCTGGGTTCTACAAACCTAGACGAATTACCACCATGTATCCAAAGACTGCGTATGAGACTCATGAAATTCACTTACACTATTTCACACATTCCAGGGAAGAACATTGCGACTGCTGATGTCCTCTCCAGAGCACCTGGAGAAGAAGGAGGAGACAAACAGCAAAATGAAGAAGAGCTGAACCTGTATGTGAATTCAGTTGTCACAAGCTTACCTGCTACTGAAAAGAGACTTCATGAAATTCAGCAACATCAGGAAGCTGATCCAGTTTTACAGCTGGTGAAGAAATATTCTCTAGAGGGCTGGCCGACCAAAAGAAGAGTTGAAGCCATGGTGCAGCCATACTTCCAATTTGCTGGGGAGTTAACGGTAGAAAATGGACTGCTGTTAAAAGGCTGTCGACTGGTAATTCCGAAATATCTACAGAGTGATATCTTGGAAAAATTGCACACCGCACACCAAGGTATAGCTAAGTGTCGAGAACGTGCTAAGCAATCAGTGTGGTGGCCAGGTCTCAGTGCACAGCTTCAGCAAAAGGTGGAGAAATGTGACATTTGTGCAAGCCATCGGAAGAACTTCAAAGAGACATTGATTCCTACTGAATTCCCTGAGAGACCTTGGACAAAGGTTGGAGCAGATCTGTTTCAGTGGAAGGACGATCAGTACTTGCTGGTGATTGACTATTTTTCCCGGTTTGTGGAAATAGCAAAACTGTCATCAACAACATCTGCATGTGTAGTAACCCATCTCAAAAGTATGTTTGCTCGTCATGGAATTCCTACTGAAGTGATGTCAGATAATGGCCCACAGTTCAGTGCGGAATACTTCAGGAAATTTGCTAAAGAGTGGGGTTTCTCTCACACAACGTCCAGTCCCAGATATCCACAAGCCAATGGGGAAGCTGAAAGGCCAGTGAGGACTGTGAAGGATTTTCTTAGTAAAGCGGCAGATCCATACCTTGCTCTTATGGAGTATCGGGCAACACCATTAGCTATTGGATACAGTCCTGCAGAACTGCTGATGGGCAGAAAGCTTCGCACTACAGTCCCGGTCATACCATCAGTGTTGAACCCAGGCTGGATGGACTTGAATCGTCTGAAAGAAGAAGAAAAGGTTAGGAGAGAGAAACAAGGAAAACAATGTAATAAAAGACACAGAGCACATGATTTACCACAGTTACATCCAGGAGAGTCTGTGTGGATTGGTGACACTAGAGAAAAAGGGACTGTGATTATGTCAGCAGGGACTCCCAGATCTTACCTTGTGGATTCACCTAAGGGTATTCTTCGTCGAAATCGGAGTCACCTAGTACCCACACCAGTGCAGGAATCTCAGGGTGTACACCGGCGCCTGAACTGGAAAACAAGGCTTCTATTAAGGGACCAGATGTTCTGTTTTCAGATAATGTTCCAGGACTACCCAACACTCCTGAGAAAAGATATCCTTCTAAGGAAAGGAAACCCCCAAAGTACCTGAAGGACTTTGTACATAGTTAGCAGGTGCTATTGGGAAAACTGAGTGATTTGCTACGGGGCAGAATAAACCCTCACACTCAGTAGAAGGGATGGGCAGTCTACCCCACCCTTCTTAGTTAAACGGAAAGAAAAACTGTTCTGGATGTAATGTGTATGTAATGTACTATGGCTCCATTTTTCAAAACCCTATAAAAAACAAAACAAAAAACACAATAAACACTCAACATGCAAAACATCACTTATCTTCCAAAAGCAAGCACTTCTTTCAAAACTCTTTTATCTATTTTAAAATTGTATTTTTTGCGTAGTAACTCTACACACAAACATAAAATAATTAGCCACATACACACCAAACTACACAGATGTGAAAAACGTAAAACACTACTCTTGTGTGTTTTTACTTGTTTAGAGTGCAGTGGAGTGCACAGAAGTTTGTCATAGCACTCGCACATACATGCATATGCACATATACACTGTATATATAGTATGTATGTACAACTGATGAATTTTACACAGTTATGCAACTGAACTGACTTGAGCTGTATAATGACACTATTGACTTACTAGTTTTTCAGACTTGGTCTAAAGAGTAGGTATATGAGAGAATGGGCCTCAAGTACCATTTCTAAGCAATTTTAAAAAACTAATCTTTTAAAGCTTTTTTCTTATTGACTTGATCTCACAGTGTGACAAATACAATTTTAAATGAGCAAATATTCCTTGTCTCTCAGTTAATATGGAGTCCCAAAAGCAGCATGTATAATTATTATAAAAGGATCAGAAAAGAAGTTTAATAGGCTACAGTTTTGAAGTACAGCAGTGTCACACACACCACGTGATAATGCTTGACTTTTAATGTCAACTACTCCAAAACAGACTGATTCCACTGTTTTAGAGGAGACATGATATTTAATTATCAAATTTGACTATGCTTATTGTCATCTTTTTGCATCAGACGTCTTAGTTGTGATATTAACCATTTGAGAAGGGCAAGTGGAGGGCAAGTATGTGGTCAAATGTTCAAAATATAGGTGGAGACAAACTGTATTATTAGACACTGTCCTAAAAAAAAGAGGAATTAGTCATTGCACAACTTGCGAAGTCTGGCTGACTGAAACAGCAGTTCTTTTGTGCTGTACTACTATGAATTAAATGAAGGTGTACTTGCCCCACCCACTGGTAACGTACTTGTTTTTGGACACCTTGGGCGATACCGGCACACACATAAAACATAGTGACAATACTGGTAATGATAACATGTTGACACTGTTATCTAATTTATAGGTAAGTAGTAGTCTTTTTATGGGATAAGAAAAGGAATAGCTGTTGTTCTTTCTATCAAATGCTAAAAACAAAATAATAGATGTAACAGTCTTAATTCATAATTGCATTTTTATCTATGTATTTAAATCTGCATGTTAATGGGATGTGAATTTTAATGAGTCAGAAAATGTTTTTGCTGAAGAGGTTAACAGCCAAGACTCTGTGATATAAGCTTAAAAAGAGGAACAACACTCAAGCTACTTCACAAGTTATACCCAGACAGACCAAGATATTCTTCTGAAGCAACCTTGCATTCATTGACCTGGGTGAGTAACCACTTAAAATCCATTGAAAAATAAGTCAGAAAGTGAATGTACCAGACTGAAATAATGCAACTTATTATAAGCAGCAGAACATCAGACATCATTCTGAGGTGACAAATCTTTGCAATATGAACACTTACATAAGTTTAGTAATGAAACTGGGCGAATCACTGTAAAAGAGATGACAGCTTTATAATGTTTTTATAGAAACAAAATACTGTGTCATTAAATAGGAATTTTATGTTGAATTCTCTATCAGAGTCAATGTATGCTCTCCTGTTACTTACAAAGATTTATATCAGTTCATGTCACGGTATTCTGTCTTGTTCTGGCATGTCTTAATATTTATGCGTTGTTATGAAAACCTGGCATTGTGGATGAAAAGGCTTGTGACTTTCTAAGAAAACCAATATGTAACTTTGCCATAGTTCATGGAATGTATTCTGCATAAGCAGAAAAACTAGCTTTTCTTTAAGCACCACCTCTGGCATTCACATGAATTCTCATTTGCGTTTCACAGGCAGCTGGATCCAGATCTCAGCACAAACACTCAACAATGCTTAAGGTTAGCTAGTACTCTTTGGATTTCTTTAAATCATTGTAATTGAGATTTTGGTTACACTTTACTTTAAGGTGTCCTTGTTACAGTATAATTATACATTTCACTACATTTAACTACTGAGTAATATTAATTAACTACATGTATTTACTATATAGCTAGGGCTAGGATTAAGGTTTGGTCTATGGTTACTTGCATGTAATTATGCATAATTTAATGTTATTATAATAGTACATGTAACGTGTAACAAGGACACCTTAAAATAAAGTGTTACAGAGATTTTTGTAATAATAATAATAATAATAATAATAATTCCTTACATTTATATAGCGTTTTTCTGGGCACTCAAAGCGTAAGAGACCCTATTTGTAACAAACAGTAGTTTTATAGTTATAATGTCTGACTTTTTTTAACTGTCTTTGTCAGTAGATAGTGTATATCTTGTGGTCACAGATCATGAGTTGTACATACAGTTTCGTAATCAAATGACATTGTTTTTCATTATTTCCCAATCACTTCATTTTCTGTTTCTGTTTGTTTGCTTTCAACAGAGAGAAGTCAAGCCATACTGGAACTTGTCAGTTAAAGTTTTACATGCAAAGATCCATCATTCCTATGACTACTGTGAGACAATTTGTCCTTTTAACAGCAGCCAATTATATTCATTTACAAATTTAAATTTTCTTTTTAGCAGAAGTGTAAAGCTTAAAGCAAACATGTCTAAACCTGTTTGCAGTTTTGATAAAAAAGAAATGTGTTGTTGCTTGAACTTGCTCTGCTAGTTACACATGCACTATATGTAGTAGGATGCAATCTTTTTTCTAACCTAAATATAGATATATAGATATCAGTATAATTCTTTGCCTACGTAACAGATTTTTAAAGGCGTTTCTGTGCTTTCAAAAGCCTTTAGCCCTACAATTTGACAACTAATGCAACAGTAAGCTCTATTCATGAGTATACATGCATACAAAAAGATTAACGTTTAATTCTGTCAGCCAACTAACTTTTTCAACCCCACCTCAATTTCTCTTTAGTGTCTGCGTCTGACTGCTATGTCATCCTAAACTTACCCACGGCATCGGTCCGTACAAATCGCACCAAGACTATCTCAAATAGCAACACACCGGAATGGAATGAAACTTTCACTTTCAGGGTGCACAGCAACATCAAGGTAAACCATCAGATCAAATATTTATCTGATCTTAGATCTTAGTTATATCCTATTTCTAACCTCCGCTATTTATCTCTCCAATAAGACGTGTCATATGAACGATACTTTAACACCTTTCTTCTCTATACACAGAACATTCTAGAGATCTTGATCTATGATGAGGATCCATTAATGAGAGATGACCACTGTGCCACTATCCTATTTGACATCAATAACCTCACACATGGGAAAAAAGAGACCAAATGCTTTATAATAAATGATAAGGTCAGTGCTATATGGAGGTCTCATATCTAAACAGACATTACAACATAAAATGGACAATTAGTTGACAGAGTAATTGATATTCGATTTGTGACTATAGTACTTTCTTTCTCAGACCAAGGATGAACTGTGGGTGGAGTTTGAGATCACTAAGAGGTGAGTGAGTATACCTTCAGCGGTTCTAGTAAGCATTTGCAAAAATAGGTACAAGTGAGAACCGGCTGTACAGTTGAACGTGCATACATACACATAAATCTGAAAGTGTCTGTTTTGTGTTTAACTATGTGCTGCAGCTCTGAGACACCAAGGCCATGCGTCTCTAATGGAGTTTTGGTGGTACGAACCTAATTACCACATCTTTCTTATCAGTATCATGGGTTACAGTCAGATGATTTAAAATAACGATTTTCTGATGTACAGTATAACAGTGTGTCTTCCTAAAAAGTTTCAGTTTTACCATAGATTACATGCACTCTTACCACTCTAACTATACCCTCAAAAATACGAGATAACCTTTATCGGATGAGCTTAATGCTTTCTCTTGAAATAGGCAGGTCCTTTTTGTGAGCTGAATGTGGAGATAGACAAGCTTCTAAAGAAGACAGGTAAATAAAGACACATTCCCCATGCAAATGCTTAGATATTAGATGGCTACTGGAAATTCATTGGTATTCAGAAACAACTGTAAAATAAAATAAAATGTTAAACTACTCTGTTTTATAAATTAATTTGGAAAACATGAGCAGCGCAAAGACTGACATAATCCTAGATTTAGGTGTTTTTTGCTTATTCTCTGTGTGTTCCAGCAACGCAGAACATGGTGTTAAAACTGAAAGGGGCATACAAAGAGGATTTCGTGATCTCAAATTCTGAGGAAAGCTCCAGCTTCCTGAAAACGTTACGTTACTACATCAACCGAGACCTGGAAACTGAACTCAATCTGACCTCCGAGACTGTTGTCAGCCCAGCAAATGTAGGTCATCCATGCCAACAGGCATTCCTGACACACCATGTTTATCAAAAATTGCTGTAAAAACTACCACATAAATTATATTACTTACTAATTTTTCATATTTTGTACCAAAAGGAACAGTATGTATGTATACAGTACCTCACATAAGGACTTCTGACATAAATCACCTGAAACACACAGAAAGTGTGGCTTTAAATGTTTGCTTAAACATACTTTTCTCCAGGTTGGGACAGTAGTAGTGGATGCTGCTGTTCCAGACTCTGTAGACACTGAATTGACTTCTATCCCTCTAAAACCATTACCAGCCAAACAACAGATTACTATCTCTTTGCCTCTGGGAGAGGTGAGTTATTGATTCATTAATCAATTAAATCTGAATGCGACGCTCCAAAAATGATTTACTGATAATATAGTAACACATAATGCAGTAACTGAGTAATATACATTTCTCCCCATCTTTTCTCATAATTAATATATTAAACAATCCTGTAATTATATTGATATTGAGTGCATTTTATCTAAAACAACCTCTCTTTTTTTTTTCTTTTTTTCAAAGAATAAAGTTGATCTGCAACTGAAAATGGATGATCGGTAACAAATCATGAATTAACCTCTTAAGACCCTGCGGCCTCATTTGAGGACATTATATTTTAGTGAATTTCTCTGAGACTATACATGCCACAGTTTTAAGTCTGGATGTCCTGTACAGAGCACATTCAGGGCTTTTCAGAGATACCAAATGATTGGATGTTTCACCACGACCACTCCCTCTCCTTGGTCTTCAAAAATGTCGGAAATTAATTTAGTGACACTCTTATGGAAATATGATAATATTTTGTAATTATCATTTAAAATTTGTCTAATTTTTTAATTGTGTGTCATAAATCAACATCTCAGGAAAATGTTATGGGGTTTCAAATCAAAATATAACTTTCTGTTACGAAACAGGACGTTGATTTCATACATGTCCTCATATGAGCACACCGGGACTAAAAGCATGTTTATTACGCATTTTGGGAAACATAACAAATGTATAGGGAAAGAAATTATATTTCAATATTCTATGAAATATTATATATTATTATGAAAATCTTGTCAATTATTACTCCCATTATTACACTTCTTTTTTCATTACATGTTGCCCCAAAAACACATTAATATGCAAATTAGATTTAGTTTATAATTATATTGTATGTAACCTGTTTATGGCCATTTTACACACATTTTGCAGAAAGAAAAATGACATATCGAATCATTCTGTTCTAACATAGTTGAGAATCATCTTTATACAAAGTTTGGTAAAAAAAAAAAAAACCTTGAAAACTAAAAATGTATTGGTGATTTAAAAAATCAATTGTTTTTGCCTATGCATGTTCATTCATGTCTTTTTATTTTTCTTAAAGAAATTGAAAAAATAGCATAATTTATGAATGAAATATCATTTTTTTTTTAATTTTTAACATTATTTTTAATGCTCTAAACAATGTAAAAACATGAAAAAAACTAATTTTTTCCTAAAACTTTTTTCTCAGGTCTTAAGAGGTTGATACGAATCTGTCCTCAGTAGTAGTTTAATATTAAATTATAATCTGAATGTATAAAATGAAACATTTTAACTTACAATCATTTTTATCAGCTTTCATTTCAAAGCCATCCTAATCTCAGAATAAAATGGTTTTGTGTGTGTTCTGAAGCTCTGATGAAGAGCTGGATGTGCGTCTGGATTTTGATATCCCAGTGGAAGAAAAGAATTTTCTGGTGAAGAGAAAAAAAGTCGTGTCACAGGCTCTACAGAAAGCCTTGAATCTCAGCTCTGCACCTGAGCCCAGCAAGGTACTTCAGACACAAGCACAAATCACCCAGATATTCAGCAAAGAACTGAAGAGATTGCGATGTTTTCCTACTGTACAATATGCAAAGTCAAATTTTGATTCTATTGTTTGTATAGAATACAAATACCCAATAACAAATAGACCAAAAATTGAATCTGTGTTTGATGCGACTCCTCAGGTCCCAGTGCTGGCTGTGGTGTGTTCTGGTGGTGGGAGCAGAGCATTAACAAGCACATACGGTAGCCTTAAGGGTCTGCAAAAGATCCAACTTCTTGATGCAGTCAGCTACATCACAGGGGTTTCAGGTGCCACTTGGTGAGAATGAGGAGTCTTGATGTATTTTTAAACATGACTTTGTTTCTAGACAGACTGATAAAAACCATGTGTGCCATTTCTCCTGTAAGTCAGCCAGTCAGACTGACTTTTTTGTTTAATTTTCATATTTCAGGGCTCTAGGCTCTATTTATGGAGACCCTAACTGGTCAAAGGGTGGCATTGATAAGTCTGTGGAGTCTGTAAAGAAGGAGCTCTCTAAAAAGGTGCTCAGTATGTTTTCCTCTGAGCAGCTAAAGGAATACAAACAGAGGATGGAAGAGCGAGAGAAAGAAGGACAACTTGTGTCTCTCATCGACATGTGGGGTCTGGCTTTAGAGCATCTTTTCCAAGGGAAGGTAAAAAAAAATAAAAATAAAAAAAAGCACAAATTGTGTTTACTGTCAGTTTTGGTTCTGTATTAATATTTAGTACACAATATAATACAATTTGCTTTTATAGAAACACATGGGTACACTATCTGAAATGCAGAGAACAGTGTCTGAAGGCCAGAACCCTTTACCCATATTCACAGCTGTTAACCTGAAGAATGGCAAAACAGAAAGTATAGTAGATGCAGGTATGTACTAATAAAAATGTAAGTGCCATTCTGCTTCTAGTTTCAGACTAAGACACATAGGAAAATATAAATAACCCATGGGCGGTAATTTCATAATACCACAGTATTAACTGTTTCAAACAGACACAATTGTGCTTAAGTGCGCTTCCTGTAAAGAACATCATTTGTTTAGTATGCAGATGCTGCCTGCTATACTGGTCTCACACGTTATTTGAGTCAAGGTGACATGATATCCTTGGGCGTCACTGTATGTTCTGCTTTGTTTTAAGAGTTACAGTGTGTTCATGGAATGATATGTACTATACACATATTACATAATGCTTACACATAATATGTACATGTAAATAGAAACTGCTGTGCAATTGTTTGAACAAGATAGTGTTCATATCATCAAATTGTGGTTGATTTTTTTACATATCTGTCAGAGAGTTTACATATTATAAACTCATATTGTCTAATCAAGTAGTTCTAAGTGAACCAGACTTTCTTATAGTCAAGTCTTTTTGTGTTCATGCCACTTGATAAAATGCGTTCATTCGGAACAACCTGCAATGTCATTAAACATAGACGACATGTGAGTCGTGAATATTAGAGGAGCTTGAGGTATGATCATATAATTATGTAAATAAATAGAATATAAATTACCATACGTTTTTGTTTTATACTTGTATATATAATACATCCATGTTTATTTAATGTAATGTAATTAATATAAATTGTCATTTAAAAGTGCTAAATTGAGTCATAAATGACTGTTTTGATGCTTAATATGAAAATAAATGTAATTTGATTATATTAGATGTATAATTATGAATGTTGAATTGTAGCTCTTGCATATTGTGCAGTTTATATTTGTGAACAGTCAAGTACAAATCCTCTTCACTGCCTTTGTATTATTCAAACTTCTTAAAGTGCCGGAGTGATGTGCAATGACTCTTGGGAAAATTTTGCTATCAGCTTCCTGTGAAGTGATGTATCGATAGCAATAAGAGATTATTCAGCAACTGCTTCTAAAGATATAAACACACGCAAATGTTTTTCTTATCCAAAAAGTTACAGAACATTTTTAGGGTAGGTTCACTGTATGGTTAAGGAAGGAGTAGATAATAAACAACTAGCTTGTAGCTTGATAATCTCATGTTTCTCTCTGTTTTCTTTTTAGAATGGTGTGAATTCACTCCATATGAGGTTGGATTTCCCAAATACGGTGCCTTTGTACCTGCACAGAACTTCGGGAGTGAATATTACCTCGGTCACATGGTCAAGAAACTCCCTGAAACTGGGTTGTCCTTTCTTGTAGGTAAGTTTGAGTGTATGTGTGTTTATGCACTTAAAGAAAACATGAAACAAAAGAAAAATCGAAGGCCGTAAGGAAGAGAAGGAGAAAGTAGCATGTTATTCAGCATCTAAAAAAAACTGTGTTGCTTATTGTGGCCATTAGAAGGAGTCTACATCTCTATCTGAACCTGATCCTGTGCTGTAAGCAAATGATGTAAACTGTAACCAGTCTCAATTTAATAAGTCCAAACTCTGTGTGTGGTTATCAAGGAATGTGGAGCAGCATTTTCTCTATTAATCTGACGGATATCTGGAGTATTGCCACAGGAGTCAACCCTTCCTGGATGCCTTGGGTTGGAGGAGCAGTAAGTAACACAGGTGAGAGTTTGTGATGCATTTTTTTTTATCATAATAATTATAAGAAATGTTTCTTGAGCAGCAAATCAGCATATTAGAATGATTTCTGAAGGATCATGTGACACTGAAGACTGGACTTGTAATGGGGCGAACGAGACGTGAGGTGTGCGGATCCATATGCAAGGCTTTTATTAAACAGACATGCTCACAGAAATGCAAGGGTCAAACAATAGCAAACAGGTATAGTTCAGGCAAGACAACAGAGTTAATCCAAAGAGGAGCATGAGTCAGTCGATGACGAACGTAATCCTGAGGCCGAGGCAAAACGGGGAATCCACAAGACGAGCTAGAGTCCAGGCGAGGTGCGAACACAGTCCGAAACGGCAAGGCAAGGAGTAATTCCAAAACAGGCTATAAACTTCAGGGCAGGCGGAGATCAGACGAGACGAGATAATAGGCAAGGATCAGGCACGGGTAAACAGACTAAGAACAAGGCTAGACTAGAAACTACAAACAGGGAAAAGGCTCCGTAAAGCAGCTATCACTAAGTGAGTGACAAACGCAGAACAATACTCGGCGCTCTGAATGAGGAAGTCCATGGCTTATGTAAGGTGTGTGATGGGAATCAGCTGTGTAATCAGTGCATACAGCTGTGTGTGTCATCAGTGCAATGGATGATGGGAACTGTAGTCCGGCGTGAAGTGCAACAGTAGTGTAGTGCAAGAGTCCATGTGGTGAGCGGGTGACCTCTGGTGGTGAGTGAACAGAAGTTCATAAACCGGATTCGTGACAGGACTAATGACTGCTGAAAATTCAGCTTAGCCTTCACAGGAAAAAAATACATTTAAAAATATATTATTATTATTTACAAATACAATGTTAAAGATGAAATGGTAACAATATTTCACAATATTACTGTTTTTACTGTATTTTTGATTAAATAAATGCATTACGTTATCATCAGACTTCTTTAAAAAAAAAAACAAATCTTACTGACCCCAACCTTTTGAACGGTAGTTACATTTGTATCTTTCATTATTATATAGTGACATGACGCAATTGTCTTCTTGTCTCCTTCTGTAAAGAGACTGATAGTAAACCAACAGCACTTGGTACATACCTGATCAGCCCCGTGACTGACTTTGCTAAAATGCTGTGTGGCTTTATGACCAGCCGCCCCATTGTCAGCCAGATGTACAACTTCCTGAGAGGCTTCAACCTGCACAGCAGCTACAATGAGAACACAGGCTTCATCGCATGGAAAGGTCTAGAGCTCTAGTTATACCACTGAATATTTCAAGTGTTTATTATATTTATTCTTCATATGGACTATTAGTGTCATTTCATGTGTGTAGATGTAATTTGCTGATGTCTGTCAATGCATGAAATATAATCAAGTCCTTTTACACATAAATAGCTGATAGTGTTTGCAGTCTTCCATAATATTTGTGCTCTGTCTACAGACACACACCCTGATGCCTTTCCTAACACCATGACTCCAGCTGATCCTGTGCTGAGCTTAGTAGACGCTGGATTTGCTGTAAATGCAGGATTCCCTCCTGTGGTTCGCACTCACAGACATGTGGATGTTATTCTGTCTCTAAACTACTCCTGGGAACCAGACCAGTTTAAGGTGAGGGAGACCTGGAAGATTCTATAAGATTTGATCGAAATGCAAATATTAGGAACTTAAGAAACTTTGAAAAATTAAATATATATACAGTATATTTATTTTATGCCTGTTTGTGTCCAATAGGTCATAAAGCAATCTCAGGAATACTGTGCTGATCGCAAGATTCCATTTCCCAAGATTGATTTCAAAAAGGTGGAGTCAGAGCCGCTGAAGGAAGTTTATGTGTTTGAGGATAAAGACAATCCGGAAGCTCCCATAGTGCTTCACTTTCCACTGGTCAATGTCTCATTCAAACAGTTCAAAGCTCCTGGTAAGCACTACCATCACTCTTTACATCCCATCTGCCATATAGGAATTACAGTGCTTATAAGTCAGTATTTATATTCCTCAAACATTCTAGTTAGAATATTCATTTTATATTGTGTAAATACACATGAATATAAAATATATATTGTATAGATATAGATTTTTTTCTATATTTATGACTGTATATACATTTTAACCATAAAAATCAAAAGTTCAAAAATGTTTTTCAAAGACGTCTTTAATGCTCACCAAATAGCAATATTTATTAATGGAAAAGCTGAATTTTCAACAGCCATTACTTCAGTTTTCAGTGTAACATGATCCTTCAGAAATCATTCTAATATGCTGATTTGGTGCTCAAGAAACATTTCTTATTATTACCAATGTTAAAAACAGTTGTGCTGCTTGGCATTTTTCTGAAAATCATGATGCATTTTTCAGGATTCTTTGATGAATGTATCATTTAAAAAAAAAAAAATATACCTGATGAAGATGTCATCATAAATAATATTTGCTTACTGAAATGTCACTGGTGTTCTTTCTTACACTGTTTACATATTAAATAATTACTGGTCTTATCTTCCTTCCTTTCATAACCTATTTATATTTTTATAATACACAGACTGCCATGACACTGGCAAAGCAGCTCTAAAACCCAAAGCTTACTTAAAACTTTAACAATACTTTTGCTACATTTGAAAAACTGTTAACAGTTTAATCGCAGTATATTATGATTGGATAGTGCTATTATTTGGCAGATCAGCTCAACCAAGAATGTGCATCATTGTAAAAATGCTCATGTAAAATTATGTGTTTGTGTGTGGTGTAGGAGTGAAGAGAGAGGGAGAGAAGGAGCGAAAGGAGGGAGCGGTTGATGTTGAAATTAACAGTAACAACTCCCCATATCTTACCCACAAACTAACTTACACACCAGAGGACTTCCAGAGGCTCATCAACCTCACTTCCTACAACATCCAAAACAACAAAGATGTCATTTTGAATGCGCTAAACAAAGCATTAAACCGAAACAGAGAAAGGAAGACAGGTGATGATAGCCACAGCAAAAAGGAGAAGGCACCTGTAGGAAAGACCAGTTCAGTGTCTGACTACACCAAAACCAGGATCACAAAAAACACGAAAAACTGAAGCACAGTGATCTGCAGCACCGTTACTGTGAAAAAAGCTTCAGAACAGGAAATCTCTGTTCTGCATCCTTAATTAAATTCTTTCTTTTTTTAAATGAAGTTTTGTCAATCATATTACTAAATGAAAAAACTGTTTGTGATGATATACTATTCAATATAAGCCTCACATTATTTATTTTTAAAAGTGGACAATGAAACAGCATCTTTGTTTCTGTCCATTTAATTTGTCACAGTCATTTCTGTCATTTCAACTCTTTTTTTGTTCACCAGTAATTCAATTCAAAATGTTATAAAAAGTGCAATAAACTTCATGACTTCGTTGTTGTAACTTTGGCACCATTTCGATTCTTATTAAAAAATTTAAGGCAGTAGTTTTCAACAAAAAAATGGGTTAAATTTGTTAAGACCACTTATTTGCAAACACAATTACACCTAATTCATTAATTAAAAGACTATTGTATTATATTTTTCTGACAGACATCACTAGATATTAAATATTAGCCCTCTGGCCAAAGACATGCCAGCCAACCCAATGTCGGCAATCAACAGCGTACAAAATGATTCATTTGTGATTGACTAATTAAGCACAGAACTCTTTTTTTCTGTTTACAGAAACACTCATTACAACAATATTTTAACAATATCAGCAGTAGAGACATATTATGAGTGTTATTCCACACATAAAATACGTGGCAGTTTCTTTTGGCCGGTATGACTCATTTACTTAGAGAAACTGAAGTTTTTGCTGTGATTCCCTATTGTTTTATTAAAGAGTGTCGTTGGGGTGTGTGCCATATCTACTGAATGTCTGTGATGCACTGCATGTCTATGACGTCACTAAATAGTTTCACTAGCGCACTGTAGGATCCTAGAGCCTTCCCTGGATTCAAAGCAGGTTTTGCAGGGCATGAACAAATGTCAACTATACAAACAAACCACACTACTGAAAACATCAATGGCCAATAAATGAAAGTGTTACTATAGATTCAGAAAAAGAGTATTCTTATGGAGTTGAATGATAGGGCCTTATTCTAAAATAAGCAGATTATTGAATAATCAATCTGTTATTTTATAACCTTTTCCGCATTGAATGGAAGCATTTCATACACATACATAATCTTTTGCAAAATGAGCAAATAATAACAAACTACCAGCCTAGCCGTCTTTCATTCAAATGCACTGAAATCATCACTCTCCTTCTGATTCAAGGTCTAATCTGAGAAAATTATTAGCTATTATAAGCTATTATAAACATTAATGTTGATTAATGTTTATAATAGCTAATAATTTTCTCAGATTAGACCTTGAATCAGAAGGAGAGTGATGATTTCAGTGCATTTGAATGAAAGACGGCTAGGCTGGTAGTCATGGACATGGGAAGGTTTTTCATAAACACACAACTTCCTTTAATATAACTGAAAACTTAGTTTTTTGTTTGATTGTTTTTTAAAGTCTCCTGAGCCTGGATGTGTCACCTTTGTTTTTACAATCAGACAATCCACACCAAACAAGGTATGTAATGCTGGCATGTAGCCACTGATAACTTATCTTTTCAAATGTATTTATAGCAAGTGTTTTTTTTTTTTTTTTTTTTTTCAGTTCAGCATATTAACAATATATTATAGAGATGGCGGATGATTGCAAACCGAGGGAGGAGAGTTTTTGATTCCACCCTCTACACTTTAAACACAAAACATTATCAAATATTTTATCAGGATGCGACGGGCTGGAGATAAACAAGTTTCTCAGGTGTGTTATATTTCACATGCGAGATTAGCGAGACCTTCATTTCACCTTTTGGTTTTGAGACTTCAGTGTAGGCCTGCTGAGGAGAAAACAACGATGCTGAAGGTAACTTTGCTCACAGATATTTGACTCTGATGAATCTGGCAATTCATTTGGACATTTTTGTGAACAGATGTTTTTATGTTTATACAAAATTATTAGGATGAGAATTTGTGAATTCGTTTTAAAACAGAAAAGTAGAATATTTAAAGCTAAATTGAAACCTCATTTTGACAAGACTAATTTGCTTGTTTTGCTATGATAATTTAAAAATGTTATTTTTATGTAAATGTAACAACAGCAATACAAAATATGCAACATTAAAATGAAAAATTAAGTGCAAAAATTAATGACATTAACATATTTTTTTTTTAATGTTAACTGAATATGTTAATGAAAAACAATACACTGAAATTTATAGATTATTGGGGTACGTTTTACAAGAAAATACTATTTCAGTTTTTCTCCTTCAAACATCACGTTTAACCCATAAGAACCCAGACCAATTTCTCCTTAGAGGAAAATTATGGGGCATATAAAACAGACCAAATGGACCACTTATAACATGTTTCTGCAGTTGTTTTTGAAATACAACCCCTCCTTGTGAAAGATCTGTAATGTTACATATATATGACATTGGGCGTTTATGATAAATTTTTCATGTTACATATATGTCACATTGGGCGTTTATTGCTCAATTGAAAAAAATACATTTTATATATTTTTTTTGCTAAATAACAGTTTTTTTTCAGTTTATTTGCTGGGAAGATAAAACAAAAACCTTTTTTCAGAAGTAATATAGTTTTTGCATTTTATTTGCTTTGCCACAACATATTTCAAAACCACATAACTATGACTATTAATTTTACAACAACTCTTTTGTAACATATCAAAATTTTACATTTTCAGGTATATGCTTTAACCAGAAATTAATTTTTAGGTTTTTAGATTTTTTTATTTTATTTTTCACAACTCGAAATTGTGCAAACTGAATAAAAATAAATAACTACCTTACACTGGAGGTCAACATGTTAAACATGCATGTAGATTTGTTAAAATATGCTTTGAAATGAGCAGCAGAGAACATATAACACTAAAATAACTGAATCAGCTAAATTAATTGAGCAGCTCATTAACATTTTTACCATTTTTCTTAATGTGACAAATACGTCACATCAAAATTCCACCTACTGTTTTAAGGTTAACAGCCCGATGTGACATATATGTCACCACAATATCTTCGTAACTTGTTTTATATCAATTCGTTCAAGAAATGTATTAAAATCAGGTTAAGTGTAATCTAGGATATCTTATTAAAACATTAGAATTGTTGCATGGGTTGAAACATACCTTTTGTAACAAAAAATAAGGTTTTAAAAATTGCTGACACTGTAGCATGTGCTAACCAGACAGGACACCATTTTGGAAATGTTGCCATGGCAACAAAAATCCACACATTGTCACATGACTGAACCTGGGTGTTCATTATATGTCACTTAGGGACTTCCTGAGTTGAAAGTGAGGGATAATGCTTTAAAAAGACCTTTCCAGATAATCCAGATAAACATTTTGCGACTGTGCCTTGCCCTTCCAATCTCAGCTGACATCATGAAGTGATTCTCCACCCTCATTGTTCTTGGATAACGAGTGATGAATGACATGCTGGTGACGTCAATAACAGTCAAATGCTGGTATAACAGAAAATTCTATACAAACAAGAATAATTACTTAATCTAACTCTAATCATGGTAATTTAATCCCCAAAATATTGCCCTAGGAAATAAGAAATTAATCAGCATTTTTTTTTTTTTTTTTGGTTGTTGCATATAATGAGAACTGCTGCCATGTATATTATAGGCCAGAATTCTAGAATGATTTTATTTGGTTGTTTTGCTTTTCCAAAGTAATTAATACTCAATGAACATGAGTAAAAGTGCTTTGTTGTGATACATGTGATATGATGGGTTTGCAAAGCAGAATTTCTCTAGTGTAGAGCAAAAGAGAGAGCTTTTGAGCTCAAATAAACTCACCACTATGTTCTTGTCTCCTCAGAACATTCTGGAATTCCACATATTTGATGCTGACAAGTTAACGAAAGATGACTACTTCTCCACCATCCTATTCGACATCAATAACCTCACGCCTGGACAAAAGCAAACAAAATGCTTCATTATAGATGATAATGTAGATATATCATTTGATGATGAAACCGTCATTTTAAATCAATGTATGAAATTCAAGCATTACAAATGTAGATTTAGTCCCATCCATCTTTTTTGATTATCATGTACTTTTTTTCCAGAAAAAGAGTGAGCTGTGGGTGGAGTTTGAGATGACCGTGAGGTGAGTGAGAATGTTAACGATCGAAAACAATCCTCTTCCTCCTTATGAAAAAATCATCACTATTACATCAGTCAGAACTAATCTGTTCCTTTTCTTTTTAAAGCGCTGAGAAGCCTGAACCGTGTTTCTCTAATGGAGTGCTGATGGTAAGAGTTTTGATACATTGAAAAGAACAGGTTAGAAATGATCATGATATTCATATATTTGAATATTATATTTCAGTATAGGCTCAGATACAGCTAAACCCACTTACATGTATTAAAATAATTTATAGAAGTACATATTTTATTCAGTAAAAACCTGTATATGCTTCTTTCAGTTGATAAATCTCACAACATTTTTTAATTGTATATTTTACACATACAGTACAGCATGTAAAAATCTGCAGCACATAAGGAATAACTTCAGGAATAACTTCCATAAAACAAAACTGTACTTTAGAAAACTCTGTTGCTGAACTAACTAGCACTCTGAATTTTTCCCTCGTTTTTAGGCAGGTCCATTCTGTGCACTGGATGTGAAGGTGGAAAAATGTCTTAAGGGTAATGGTAAATAGAAGAATACTGGATTATTTCTGGGTTTAGACTTATTTTTAATTCTGTCGGTATACAGCTCTACTTTTAACTAACCTCAATCAGATATTTATATATATATATATATATACAAGGCTTTATAATAACCACTGAAAGCTTGGGAAAACTGTATTTGTAAAAACTTTATTTTTAGTGATAATTCTATTCCATAAGTATAGTTAATAATGGTAAATATTCTAAAATAGAAATAAAAGTTTTAGATTTTATATAAATATGACCTTGTTGAGTTTTAAAGGTGCTGCATTAAGAACAGTGCAAAAATTATGTGAAATGTTTCTCTGTGTTTACCCCAGCACAGAAGGACATGATGTTAAAACTGCGAGGCGCATATAAGGAAGACTGTTTGATCCCAGGCTCTGAGGAAAACCCCAGCTGCACACAGAATATTCGCTACTACATCAACAGAGACCTGGAGACTGAGTTTAGTCTCATCCCACCAAAAGTTTGTCATTGATTAAACTGATGATTTCTGACCAAATCAATTTATCAAGCATGCATATTACTAACATAGAGCATATGATGCTTTATGTTTATTTGTTTGCATGTTTGTTGGTTGTCCAGGCTGGGGAAGAAGTGGATGGGATGAATCCAAAGATTGCAGACATTCTGTCATCGGTCCCTATGAAACCATTACCAGCCAAACAGCAGATTAAACTCTCCATGCCTATTGGACAGGTGGGTACTGGTAAAATCAAATTTGAATGCTATACATTTATTTCTTCCAAAATAAAAAGAACAACTATTAACTAACTGCAATAATACACTCTTTTAGGATGAAGTGGAACTGCAACTAAGCACAGAGGGCCGGTAAATTATTTGAATGGTTTATTTCTAATTAGTTCAGGAACAGTTTAAAAAAACTGCTTTGGCATGTAATCCATCAACCAAACCTGAATGATTTTAATTGTGTAATTGATCATAGTTAAACATTGCCTCAGGTGGTTTTAGTCTGATTCCATTCATCTCTCAGAATAATCCTGTGTGTGTGTGTGTGTGTGTGCTTCGAAGCTCTGACGAAAAGTTGGATGTGCGTCTGGATTTTTGATATTCCAATGGAAGAAAATAATTTTCTGGTGAAGAGACAAAAAGTCGTGTCACAAGCTCTTCAGAAAGCTTTGAATCTCAGCTCTGCACCTGAACCCAGCAAGGCAAGAAATCAAACAAAACACAAACCTGAGTAAAACACATTCAACAGACACAGCTTTACTATTGTTCCCATCAATTTTATTTTAATTTACATAATAATATTAATTTAATAAATAAATGTATTTATTTATTTATATTTGAATAATTTCATTCATGTAACACAGCATGTATATAAGCTATTTTCTGTGAATGTGCGAGAATTCCAATACATTAGTTAGAAGAATAACAAAAGTCCAATAAACGGCAAAACTATTTGCGATACGAACCAGTGTTTATAATTACAACCTGAATTCCAAAATGTTGGGATGTTTTTTACATTTGAATGAAATGAAAACTAAAGGACTTTCAAATCACATGAGCCAATATTTTATTCACAATAGAACATAGGGAACATAACAAATGTTTAAACGGACAAATTTTACACTTTTATCAATGAGCTCATTTCAATTTTGATGCCCGCTACAGGTCTCAAAAAAGTTGGCACAGGGGCAACAAAGGGCTGAAAAAGCAAGAAATTTTGAAAAGATTCAGCTGGGAGAACATCTATCAACTAATTAAGATTAGCTATAAAAGGGATGTCTTAAAGAGGCAGAGTCTCTCAGAAGTAAAGATGGACAGAGGCTCTCAAATCTGTGAAAGAGTGTGTAAAAAGATTGTGGAATATTTAAAAACAACGTTCTTCAACATCAAATTGCAAAGGCTTTGCAAATCTCATCATCTACAGTGCATAACATCATCAAAAGTTTCAGAGAAACTGGAGAAATCTCTGTGCGTAAGGGACAAGGCTGAAGACCTTTGTTGGATGCCCGTGGTCTTCGGGCCCTCAGACAACACTGTATCACTCATCGGCATGATTCTGTCATTGTCATTATTAAATGGGCCCAGAAATACTTCCAGAAACCACTGTCAGTAAACACAAGCCATATGTGAACATGGTCCAGAAGCGCCGTTGTGTCCTGTGGGCCAAGGCTCATTTAAAATGGACTGTTTCAAAGTGGAAAAGTGTTCTATGGTCAGACGAGTCCAAATTTGACATTATTGTTTTAAATCATGGACACTGTGTCCTCCGGGCTAAAGAGGAGGGAGACCTTCCAGCGTGTTATCAGGATTCAGTTCAAAAGCCAGCACCTCTGATGGTATGGAGGTGCATAAGTGCATACGGTATGGGCAGCTTGCATGTTTTGGAAGGCACGATGAATGCTGAAAGGTATATAAAGGTTTCAGAGCAACATATGCTCCCCTCCAGACGACGTCTATTTCAGGGAAGGCCTTGTGTATTTCAGCAGGACAATGCAGAACCACATACTGCAGCTATCACAACAGCATGGCTTCGTAGTAGAAGAGTCCAGGTGCTGAATTGGCCTGCCTGCAGTCCAGATCTTTCACCTATAGGGAACATTTGGCGCATCATTAAACGAAAAATACATCAAAGACGACCACAAACTCTTCAGCAGCTGGAAACCGATATCAGGCAAGAATGGGACCAAATTCCAACACCAAAACTCCAGAAACTCATAACCTCAATGCCCAGACGTCTTCAAACTGTTTTGAAAAGAAGAGGAGATGCTACACCATGGTAAACATGCCCCCATCCCAACTATTTTGAGACCTGTAGCAGGCATCAAATTTGAAATGAGTTTAAACATTTGTTATGTTATCTATGTTCTATTGTGAATAAAATATTGGCTCATGTGATTTGAAATTCTTTTAGTTTTCATTTTATTCAAATTTAAAAAACGTCCCAACATTTCCAGAATTCGGGTTGTACAACAATACATTTAAATATGGATAAGAAATACCAGTTTTCAATATCAACCATTGTAACGGGCTGTTTTGTACAGCTAAAAATAACTGGAAGCAGATAACACTAGAAGCTTTGCAAATTCAGCTTACAAATTGCCAGGTCTTGCGATAAAAATAAGGTGGATATGGCATGTCTTGTTCCAACAGATGATTGTTTGATTGATTTTTGAAAAAAAAAAAATAATAAAATAAAATAAATAAATAAATAAATAAATATATATATATATATATATTTATAAGATTGATGTGACTTCTCAGGTCCCAGTGGTGGCTGTGGTGTGTTCTGGTGGCGGGACCAGAGCAATGACTGGCACATTTGGAGGTCTAAGAGCTCTGCAGCAACTCCAGCTTCTTGATACAATCAGCTACATCACAGGGATTTCTGGCTCCACCTGGTGAGTATAAGGAGCACTACAGGCCTGTCCATCTCTAAATCAGTGCCTCATCAGGCTTTCCCAGATTTTACATTGGATATATTTTCATTAAACATCCAACTTTCCTTCATTGTCTCATAGGACTATGGCTTCTCTTTATGGTGATGCAAACTGGTCAAAGAATGACCTAAATGTGGTTGTAGAGTCTGTAAAGAAGGAGATCTCTAAAAGTGTGTTCAGTATATTTTCCATTGAGCAGCTACGGCACTACAAAGAGAAGATGGAAGCGAGAGAGAAAGAGGGACACCTTGTATCTCTCATTGACATGTGGAGTCTGGCTATAGAATACCTCATTCAAGAGAAGGTACTAAACACCTTTGATATCACAGAGGCAAAATACATTTTAAGCATAAACAAATGCAAATACATTTCTCCATCAGAAACTTCAGAAATTCTTTTTTTCCTCAGAAAAAAAATGGGTACCCTATCTGACCAGCAGATGACACTGTCAAAGGGCCAGAACCCTCTTCCCATTTACACAGCTCTCAACATGAAGAATGGCAAGACAGGATGTACCATAGAGACCGGTAAGAATTTTTAAAAATTTACTTTGGCTGGTTTAATTTGCCTGATATTTCCTATCCTACAAGAAAAGGGTCCATTACGCTTAATAAGTTAATTACGTTATTCCTCAACAGATCAGTTCTTTGTATTAAGAGCAACTAGAAGTATTTACTGTATACATGTTGTCCGTGTTTCTCTTTGTTCTCTTCTCATTCAGAATGGTGTGAATTTACCCCATATGAGGTTGGATTTACCAAATATGGTGCCTTCATACCCGCACAGAACTTTGGGAGTGAATATTACCTCGGCCACATGATCAAGAAACTCCCTGAATCTGGAATTTACTCTCTATTGGGTAAATATATTTAAATACTCTAAAAGTTGATGAATGAATTTTATATTAAAGATAATGACTGCAGTTGTATTCACATTATTCGAAATGTGTTGTGTTTGCAGGAATATGGAGCAGTGTTTTCTCTCTGAGTCTGACTCAGCTTTGGAGTGTTGTCACTGGAGTGATTCCATCCTGGGCCAGCAAAGTTGGGGAAGAAGTGAATCAGACAGGTACGAGGAAGGCAGGGACAATAAGTAAGACCACCTGAGCAAATAATCCCTGTGTAGCTTCTCAAAAGTTTGGTTGCCTTTCAGTTTTATCACAAGTACCCTTGTGAAAAAGAAGTATACTAAATTGTACTGAATATGCACTAGCAGTGTGCTTTAGATAAAAAAACAAACAAACAAACAAACAACAACAAAAAAAAACAACAAAAAAAAACATAACATTAATGAAATAAAAGGCCACTTGAGTGTACTTAAAGAGAGTACACTGCATTTTGTAATGATCCCAAATGAAAAGTTTTACTTTATATGACTTTAAAAAGTACTTTAGTAATACTTTAAACAAGTTTTACTAAATCATTGTTTTGATATTCTTTTGTCATGCTTTAAATAAATACAACTGTTTTGATGTGTTGTCTAACAAGCACATGTAAATTTGATTATTTTAAATGTGGTGTGTTATTCGATATTACATTTAATATAATTTAAATGAACTCAAATTTAACTTAATCATTACAAGTGTGTAATTATATATTTAAATACATGACATACAAGTGTCAATAGAAATGACAATAAAGTATATTTTAGTTTGTCATAAATGCTTGTCAGAACATTTGGCAGTATACTTTAACCTTATTTCAAAGATGAGACAACAGTAGAAATTAAATAAATACATAATAATACATGCAATCAAGTGTCTAAAAATATTAGTACCTTAAGGGTACACATTACTAACTCTGAGATACTAATCATAACAAGCAAGTTAAACATTAAACATTTTTCTCAGTTTTTCCTGGACATTTATTTTTATTTTTTTCAAAAAACTGAAAATTACTCAGACTGAGTAAATACATTACCAACTGTGATTACAATTTTGTGATGGCAGATATTCTGTTTTACATTTGAATTTGTTTAATCTGTATCCAAACAATGAAAAAATGTTATCCTCTCTTATCTGTAGAAACAGATGACAAACCATCAACATCAGACACAGTTCAGGTCAGCCCTGTGACTAATTTGGCAAAAAAGCTGAGCACCTTTTTGACCAGCCGCCCCATTATCAGCCAAGTGTTCAACTTCCTCAGAGGCTTCCACCTTCACAGGAACTACAGTGAGAACTGTGACTTCACCACATGGAAAGGTCAGAACATCATTTATGCTGTCGAGTTCAGCCTAATTAGTACTATTTCCCTTTTGATTCAGTTTAATCAAACTGGGAAATGATTATTTATAAAGTGGACTTTCTGCAGACACACATCCAGACGTCTTCCCAAACTCCCTGACACCAGCAGACACCACACTTGGCCTAGTGGACACTGCTTTTGTCATCAAGTCAGGATTCCCTCCTGTGTTACGCTCTAACAGACGCGCTGACGTCATTCTGTCCCTGAACTACGCTTGGGACCCGGACCACTTCAAGGTGAGGGAGACCACAAAGAGATGGCAGATTATGAGGAGAAAGATCTTGAAGAAAATATGATTTCTGTGTGCGTCTTTAGGTCATAAAGCAAACTCAGGAGTACTGCACTGATCGCAAGATTCCATTTCCAAAGATTGATTACAAAAAGTTGGAGTCTGAGCCGATTAGAGAAGTTTATCTGTTTGAAGATAAAGAGAATCCAGATGCTCCCATAGTGATTCACTTTCCATTGATCAATATATCATTCAAGCAGTTCAAGTCTCCTGGTGAGTACCGCCAACTGTAACCTGTAAGTTGGTGTTATTAAAGGGATAGTTCACCCAAAAATGAAAATTCTAGCATCATTTACTTACCAAAATAAAGTGTATTTGTATGAACTAATTGTGTGTTTGTGTGGTAGGAGTGAAAAGAGAGGGTAAGACAGAGATGAAGGAAGGAGATTTTGATATTGACTTCACTAGCATGTTCTGTCCATTCGCCACTCACAACCTTACGTACCAACCTGAGGATTTCCAGAAGCTGAGCAACCTCACCACCTACAACATTCTGAACAACAAAGACGTCATTTTAAACACGCTGAACAAAGCGCTGAAGAGAAACATGGAGAGAATTCCTGCTACAAAGGTGTCAAAATTCTGATTTGATGTTGAGATGAGAAGTTAAAGCTGACAGCAGGAGCAACTGATTTTTGTATATATTTAACTTCACCCAAAAATGTCATCATTCATCACCCTCATATTATTTCAAAACTGTGCGATTTCCTTTTTTTCTGTAGATCAGAGAGAGTTTATGCAATAGTTTATTCTTAACAATAAAAGTGAGGGTGACCAGGGACTGTCAAGCTCAAAAAATGACATACAGCATCATAAAAAGTCCATTACAGTAGTCCAAATGATGCCATACTTGCCATTCTCCAAGTCATGACATCATGGCAACGTTGACGCTCCTTATTTGAATAAACACAAAGGTAAATAAAATTTGAGAGCTGTGAGAAGGTTTTTAGTAAATAATGGCACATCTTGTTCTTTTCTTACACTGTAAAAAAATAATTGTAATTTTAACTGTAGAAATTTGGTAAAAACGCTACGGAAAAAAAACCTGTTAACAGTAAGTTTAAATAATCATGTTTTTTTAATAGTTTTTGTTATCAGTTATGTACATTTGGGCTTTGTTACATCTTCTGTTGTTTAATGAAAGTGTATTGCATTATTTAAGTATCATGTGTGTTACCATGATGGTGTTTTGTGTTTGCATGAATGACTCTGTGCACCTTCTATACAGTATATTAGTATATACTTCTGCTTGTGGCGAAGCTACTTGTGATGATCTTTGATTCTTCATGTGGCTTTCTTTTTTACCACCTGCATTGTTATGGTGGTTGTCAGTATGTTAAAGGTACAAAACAGATTTTAATAGCAGTGTGCGTTGTTGAATTTACTGGTTTACATTCAAATTTTCTTGTTTGTAAATTACAGTTTTATACTGTAAAATTTACAGTAATTATACTGTAAAATTTACAGTAATTTTTTGGGCCGTAAATGTGTTTACAGTTTTTCTGTATTTTTTACAAAGTTATTCTGGCAACCACAGCTGCCAAAAATATTTTGTAAAAACTACAGAATTTTTTTTACAGTGTACATATATTGCAACTTTTTTTTTTTTGGTGTTTTTTGTCATTTTTGGAGCTTGAAACTCATTGGACACCTAGTTAACTACATTACATAGTAATAAGCAGAACATATTTTGTGTTCCATGGAAAAAATAAGACATGGAACAGCATGAAATGTGATGTAAATGACAGTTTTTTCATTGGTATACTATTATTATTTCACAACATTTGTTGAGCATTTATTCAACAAGAGATTTTATATTTGCAGTTAAACAGATGTAGATATGTACACTACTGTTCAGAAGTTTGGGGCCAGTAAGATTTTTTTAATGTTTGGGGGGAAAAAGTCTCTTATGCTCACCAAAACTGCATTTATTTGATCAGAATACAATTTAAATTAAAATAATAGTTTTCTACTTTAATATATATTTTTCTACTTAGATATATTTAATATATAACAATAATTTTATCAATCATATTATTAAATTAACAAATAATTTGCTGTGATATACTAATCAATATTAGCTTCACATTATTTATTTTTAAAAGTGAACATTAACTACTTTGTTAAAACAACATCTTTGTTTTTGTCCACTTAACTTCTTACAATTATTTTTGTCATTTCAACTTAATTCTTAATTAAAAATTTAATTCCTTGGTTGTTGTAACTTTGTTGGTTGTAATTTTGGCACTACTTGTTTATTTAAAAACTTAAGACAGCACTTTTCAACAATAAAAACAGTTTTAGTAGGTTAAGACCACTACTTTGGCAAACAAATTAAACCTGATTTATTAATTAAAATAAATAAATAAATAAATATATAAATATATTATATATATATATATATATATATATATATATATATATATATATATATATATATATATATATATTATTTGCAGATATCACTAGAGTGCAAAATTATTTCTGATTAGCTAATTAAGCACAAGATTATGCATTGCCGTTTTTTTTTTTTTTTTTTTTGCTGTGATTGTGTGTGATTTGCACATACAAAACAGGTTATTCAGGCCAATATGACTCATTTACTCAAACTGAAGTTTGATTCCCTATTGTTTCCCTATAGAGTGTCGTTGGGGTGTGTGACATATCTATGCAGTGCATGTCTATGATGTTACTAAATAGATTCACCATAACACTATAGAATCCTAGAGTCTTCCATGGAACAGCAGGCATTGTAGGGCATGAATGAATCGACTATATAAACAGACACTACTGAAAACATCAACGGCCAATAAATGAAAGTGTTACTATAGATTTAGAAAAAGAGCATTCTTGTGTAGTTGAATGATCTTGAAATCCAAAGATGATTTTAGGAGTTTCTCCCCCCAAAACGCCCATCTGCTCTGGATCTGATGTGAATATAGACATGCTGATTCCATAAGAAGATCATTAGATTATCATTTTGTCATCAAGAAAATGTTATTTTATAACTTTTTCCCCCATATTGTGGGAGCATTTCATACACATACATAATCTTCACGTGGATAAGCTTTACAAGGAAACAATGCAACACTAATGTTCATAATAACTCAATTTTCTCAGATTAGACTTTGTATCAGAAGGAGTGTGATGATTACAGTGCATTTGAATGAAAGAGGGCTAGGCTGGTATTCATGGGCCTGGGAGGGTTTTCATAAACACTCAACTTCCTTTTAACTGAAATCTTAGTTTTTTTAAGAGTAGAAGCCTCCAGGATGTATCATCTTCATTTTTATAATCAAAGATAGTTCCAAATGTAATGTTGGCATGTAGCCATTGATAACTTATATTTTCAAATGTACTTTTAGCAAGTTTTTTAAAAAATTTTTTTAGTTCAACATATTAACAGTATATTATAGAGATGGAAGATGACAGAGGGAGGAGAATTTTTGATTCCACCATCTACACTATCAAATAGTTTATCAGGGTGGCAAGGGCTGGAGATAAACAAGTTTCTCAGGGTTTCTGTGTTATATATCACTTTGACTAGTGATATCTTCATTTCATCTTTTGGTTTTGAGACTTAACTGTAGGCCTGCTGAGGAGACAACAACTATGCTGAAGGTATTTGACAATGATGAATTAACCTACTTGTTTTGTAGCATTGCAATGTTAGCTTAAAACCACAAATAACAGCTTTGTGAACAAGCATAAGGAGCTTGATCAAGTTTCTGTTATGACCGGGATTCCCAAACAGGGGTAGCAAGTTCTTGGGAGTACTTGGAAAGATTTAGTTTTTTGTTTGTTAGCATAAATAATAACTCTCTTTTTTGTACTTAATGTGTAAACCTATTCAGCTCCTTTTTAGAAAGAAGAAAAAACCTGGGTTTGGCAATTTATTTGGACACTTTTGTAAAACAGATATTTTTTTTTGTTCAATTTGTGAATAAATTTGATCATTTGTGAATTCAGATGAAAATACTGCTACGTCTGTCTAAACCAGCTTCATTTCATTGTGTTTCACAGAAAGAGTTCATGCCATACTGGAACCTCAGTGTCACAGTGCTGCGGGGAAAATTCAGTCGGTCGTATGACCTTTGTGAGTCTATCAGCCCTCAAAAACATTGTGACTTGTAGTGAAATATTGATAAAAATCCTTTTAAACAGGCGTTCTGGTTGTATTGTGTGTTTGTGCATTTTTGCTGACTTTTTAAATTTACTACATAGTCCATCTAACAAGTGCTTAGTGTGCTCTGACTTTGCTCTCTCTCCAGTTTCTAAATGTGACTGCTACGTCGTCTTAAAGCTACCCACGGCCTGCGCTTGCTGCCATCGCACCAAGACTGTGAAAAACAGTAATGCACCAAAATGGAATGAAACGTTTGGTTTTAGAGTGCACAGCGGTGTCAAGGTGAGCAAATCTGTTCAGACAGTTGCAAGAAAACTCTGACTAAAGGTTTTGTTGCAACTGGGCCTTGCCCTTCCAATCTCAGCTGACAGCATGAAGTGATTCTCCACCCTTGTTCTTGAATAACAAGTGACAAATGACATGCTGGTATGGTTTAAACAGTGAAATGCTTATATAACAGCAAAGTAGCACTATACAAGTAATTAGTATAATTATTTAATCTAACTTTAATCCCCAAAATATCCCAAGAAACTTGCTAAATTGTCAGACAATAGATTTGTTCCAGTGCCCTGGAAAATAAGTAATGAATGAATAGAATAATGTCATTTCATTGTACCCAATTTTTGAAATAGTTTATTACTGCGTTCATAGGGTGAACCATTTGCTGATTGTTAACAGTTTAACAGAAGTTATGCACATAATTCATGCAAAGCATCATAGGGCATAGGAAAAAGATGGAGAAGGTCAAAATTCTGATTAGCAAACCAGTGTAGAGCAAGAGAAAGAGAGAGTTTTTGAGCTCAAATAAACTCACCATTATGTTCTTGTCTCCTCAGAACATTCTAGAATTCCACATATTTGATGCTGACAAGTTAACGAAAGATGACTACTTCTCCACCATCCTATTCGACATCAACAACCTCACACCTGGACAAAAGCAAGCAAAATGCTTCATTTTAGATGATCAGGTAGATGAAAATCATTTGATTAAATTGTTTTATTTTTACATAGTCTTTGAAGTGAAAGCCTATGGTGTCCATTACTTAAAACTAGTGTTGATTAATATAGTCCTATCCATCAGTCTGATTATAATGTACTTACTGTATTTTCCAGAAAAAGAATGAACTGTGGGTGGAGTTTGAGATGAAAGTGAGGTGAGTGAAGATGTTATAATGGCAGTGTTATTAACCATGTGTGCACATTAGTTAGTAATTGCTTAAAAAACTTGTCATATCACTTGCATGTTGTTGCTCTTTTGTTGGTTTTGATTGCTTTTATTGTCCTCTTTTGTAAGTCGCTTTGGATAAAAGTGTCTGCTAAATAACTAAATGTAAATGTGATGTAAATGTAATTGTCCTCTTCCTCCTTATGAAAAAATCATCACTATTACAGCAGTCTGAACTAATCTGTCACTATCTTTTCTTTTTAAAGCTCTGAGAAGCCTGAACCGTACTTCTCTAATGGAGTGCTGATGGTAAGAGTTTTGATACACTGAAAAGAACTGGTTAGAAATGATCGTTGTATATTATTGATATTCATCTAACTTTATATTTCAGTATACAGCTAAACCCCACTTGCACGTATTAAAATAATTAATAGATGTACTACATACTGTCTTCAGTAAATACTTGAATATGTTTCTTTCATTAGATAAATCTCACAACATATTTATGACTGCATGTTTTACGCATACAGTATGTTAAAATCTTTAGAAGTATCATAAGGGGCAGGTTCAAGTTTCCATAAAGCAAAACTGACTGTACTTTGGAAATATTTGTGTGTGTGTGTGTGTGTGTGTGTGTGTGTGTGTGTGTGTGTCACGCGCACACACACACACACACACACACACACACACACACACACAAAACCCATTCAATTTTCCCCTCTTTTTTTAGGCAAGTCCATTCTGTGCACTGGATGTGAAGGTGGAAAAACGTCTAAGGACTAATGGTAAATAGAAGAACATTTCTGGTTTTAGACTAATATATAATTATATCCATAAATCTCTACTTTTAAGTAACCTCAATAGTATATTTAAATACATGGGGCTTTATAATATCACTGAAAGCATGAAAAATTATAATGTGATATTTCCATTCCATAAGCTAGGGTAGGCAGTCTCTGCGCTATAGTGTCATCTTGCAGAACTAAAAATATAAAGCATGTTTTCTAACAATCTTTGCAAGCCCTTTCTGGCATCACGCTTTCCCCAACTCAAACATCACAAACACAGATCTTTACGGGTCTATAAATGTGAAGGCATGTCTCAACATGTGAAAGTAGACTACTTTCAATAAAAGGTTCAACATATTAGGACTACGTTTGACTTTAAATTTAGCTTACCTGTCGAGAAGAAGAAGAAACTCCGCAAGTTCCTTGTATTGATTGAAACCCAAACATTCCATCAAATTCCTCCATCTTGTAAAACACTACCAGTGTTTACCCTTGTTTTTTTTCCTGTTGTCTGTCTCTGTGTATTTTGTGTCTTGGCAAGTCTTCGAATGTTTGCTTAAACTCCTGTAATGTAATCAGAATTTCTTTTTCCACATCAATTAAACACCCTCTGGCTCAGCCTGTTACTGTAGCCATGCCCCAAACTCACACTACTGGCTGCAAAAAAAAAAATTTTTTATGGTCCTCAGCCTCCCACAGAAGACTGCTATAAGGATGTTAAAGTTCCCCTATTATGGGTAATGAAAGGTTCATATTTTGGTTTTGGGAGTCTCCAACAACAGGTTGGCATGCAAGGTCAAAAAACACTTTCATTGTCCTATAATATGCAATTATTTTTACCTTACTAGCTCATCAACTCCCAAACGATTCGTGTAACGATTCACTTTTCCAAGCCCCTCCTTTGCTTGACGCTAATCTGCAGTGATTGGTCGATTGGTCTCTTTTTCATTTCATCTCGCCTGTAATGCCAGATAAAGCAGCGTTTGTGAGCGCAGTGCTGCTTTGTGTACAGCGTTAACGGGGAAACCGATATTTTTAATGCTCCAAAAGCGGCACCTAGTGGCAAAGAATGAATTTGCATTTTCATTCAGACCAACGTGGAAAGACCAACAAGTGGGCGGGCAATATGCTAATGTTTCATGTTGACGTCAACTTGAAACAGCTTGGGATTTGTTTTAAAAACGACTCGTTTCAATGATTCAGAGTCGAATCTTTCTTTTGAGTGACAATAACTTTATACACGGTGCACTTTCAGATTTAAAACTTTGCAGGATGTTTTCATTCACTTACAGCTGTGTTACACACTGTATGAAAGGTAATTTTCAAAAATCCATAATAGGGGCACTTTAAGAGACACTTTAAAAATGTTTCCACTCTAGCTTTAACAATAAATACTCTAATAAAATAAAATAAAAAAGTTTTTCATTTTATATAAATAGGATCTCATCCATTTTTAAGGTGCTGCATTAAGAACAGCACAAAAATTATGTGAAATGTTTCTCTGTGTTTACCCCAGCACAGAAGGACATGATGTTAAAACTGCGAGGCGCATATAAGGAAGACTGTTTGATCCCAGGCTCTGAGGAAAACCCCAGCTGCACACAGAATATTCGCTACTACATCAACAGAGACCTGGAGACTGAGTTTAGTCTCATCCCACCAAAAGTGTGTCATTGATTAAACTGATTATTTCTGACCAAATCAATTTGTCAAGCATGCATATCACAAACCACTGAGAGTGCATGATGCTTGTTTATGTGTTTGCATGTTTGTTGGTTGTCCAGGCTGGGGAAGAAGTGGACGGGATGAATCCAAAGACTGCAGACATTCTGTCATCGGTCCCTATGAAACCATTACCAGCCAAACAGCAGATTAATCTCTCCATGCCAATTGGACAGGTGGGTACTGGTAAAATCAATTGGAAGACATGATTTTTTTTCAGTATAAAAAGAACAGCTAACTAACTGCATCTCTTTTAGGATGAAGTGGATCTGCAGCTAAGCACAGAGGGCCGGTAATTTGAATGGATTCTCTAATTAGTCCAGAAACTGTTAAAAGAAACTACTTTGGCATGTAATCCATCATTCAAACCTGAATGATTTTAAATGTGTAACTGATCATAGTTAAATGAGACAAATCAGTGTAAACCACCAACATTTCCTGAAGTGGTTTTAGTCTGATTCCTTTCATCTCTCAGAATAATTGTGTGTGTGTGTGTGTGTGTGTGTGTGTGTGTGTGTGCGTGTGCGTGTGTGTGTGTGTGTGTGTGTGTGTGTGTGTGTGTGTGTGTGTGTGTTTTGAAGCTTGGACGAAAAGTTGGATGTGCGTCTGGATTTTGATATTCCAATGGAAGAAAATAATTTTCTGGTGAAGAGACGAAAAGTCGTGTCACAAGCTCTTCAGAAAGCTTTGAATCTCAGCTCTGCACCTGAACCCAGCAAGGCAAGGAAACAAACACAAACCTGAGTAAAACACATTCAGCAGACACACACTTCCTGAGTCACCTGAAATGCAGTTTTACTATTGTTCACATTTCATTTTAATTTATTTTATATTCTAATTTTTATTTTATTTTAATTAATACATGTAATAATTGATTAATTTATGGAAAAATATATATATTTATAAGACTGATGTGACTGTTCAGGTCCCAGTGGTGGCTGTTGTGTGTTCTGGTGGCGGGACCAGAGCAATGACTGGCACATTTGGAGGCCTAAGAGCTCTGCAGAAACTCCAGCTTCTTGATACAATCAGCTACATCACAGGGGTTTCTGGCTCTACCTGGTGAGTTTAAGGAGCACTACAGGCCTGTCCATTTCTAAATCATCAGGCTTTGCTTCAAAACACAGATTTTACATTGGATATAATGTCATTAAACATCAGACTTTCTTTCATTGTCTCATAGGACTATGGCTTCTCTTTATGGTGATCCTAACTGGTCAAACAATGACCTAAATGTGGTTTTAGAGTCTGTAAAGAAGGAGATCTCTAAAAGTGTGTTCAGTATATTTTCCCCTGAGCAGCTACGGCACTACAAAGAGAAGATGGAAGAGAGAGAGAAAGAAGGACTACTCGTATCTCTCATTGACATGTGGGGTCTGGCTATAAAATACCTCATTCAAGGAAAGGTACTGAATGTCACATTGATTTCACAGAAACAAAATAAATTTTTAGCATAAAAAAGGCAAATAAATGGCTGCTATTAGAAGTTTAGAAGAAATTCAGAAATTCTTTTCTTACTCAGAAAGAAATGGGTACACTATCTGACCAGCAGATGGCACTATCAAAGGGCCAGAACCCTCTTCCCATTTACACAGCTCTCAACATGAAAAATAGTAAGACTGGATATACCACAGAGACGGGTAAGAATGAATTTTAATTCACTTTGGCAGGTTTAATTTGCCTGATAATTCCTATCCTACAAGATGTGTCCATTACAGTTAATAAGGTACTTATGTTTATTTCTTAACAGATAAATTCTATGTGTTGAGAGCAACAAAAAGTGCTTACTGTAGATATGTTGTCCATTTTTCTCTTTGTTCTCTTCTCCTTTAGAATGGTGTGAGTTCACCCCATATGAAGTTGGATTTATCAAGTATGGTGCCTTCATACCTGCACAGAACTTTGGGAGTGAATATTACCTTGGCCACATGGTCAAGAAACTCCCTGAATCTGGAATTTACTCTCTATTGGGTAAATACACTTAAATACTCCAAAGGTTAATTAATGGTAAACCATTTTAAGTTAGAGATAGTGATTGTGTTTTGTTTGCAGGAATGTGGAGCAGTGTTTTCTCTCTGAGTCTGACTCAGCTTTGGAGTCACATCACAGGAGTGATCCCATCCTGGGCCAGCAAGGTTGAGGAAGAAGTGAACCACACAGGTAAGTGGAAAGCAATAATGGTGAGGAAAAGTCCCTCTGTAGCCTTTTAGGGGCACAATGGCTTGTCATTGAGTTAGTACATCATCCTCACTTAACTGTAGACACAGATGACAAACCATCAACCTCGGACCCACTTCAGGACAGCCCTAAGACTGACTTGGCAAAAAAGCTGAGCATCTTTCTAACTAGCCGCCCCATTATCAGCCAAGTGTTCAACTTCCTCAGAGGCTTCCACCTTCACAGGAACTACAGTGAGAACTGTGACTTCACCACATGGAAAGGTCAGAACATCATTTATGCTGTCGAGTTCAGCCTAATTAGTACTATTTCCCTTTTGATTCAGTTTAATCAAACTGGGAAATGATTATTTATAAAGTGGACTTTCTGCAGACACACATCCAGACGTCTTCCCAAACTCCCTGACACCAGCAGACACCACACTTGGCCTAGTGGACACTGCTTTTGTCATCAAGTCAGGATTCCCTCCTGTGTTACGCTCTAACAGACGCGCTGACGTCATTCTGTCCCTGAACTACGCTTGGGACCCGGACCACTTCAAGGTGAGGGAGACCACAAAGAGATGGCAGATTATGAGGAGAAAGATCTTGAAGAAAATATGATTTCTGTGTGTGTCTTTAGGTCATAAAGCAAACTCAGGAGTACTGCACTGATCGCAAGATTCCATTTCCAAAGATTGATTACAAAAAGTTGGAGTCTGAGCCGATTAGAGAAGTTTATCTGTTTGAAGATAAAGAGAATCCAGATGTTCCCATAATGCTTCACTTTCCCTTGGTCAATGTCTCATTCAGGCAGTTCAAGTCTCCTGGTTAGTACTACCATCTGTTACCTTGCAGTTATTAAAGGGCTAGTTCACTCAAAAATGAACATTCTACCATCATTTAGATCATTTGAAGAATGTTTCAACTGTTTTTGTCCATGCAAAGATTGTCAGTGGGATCTCAAACATAACTGGACCCCACTGATTTTCATCATATAACCAAAAAAGGCATACAGTTCATTCATAATTGCACTTGAGTCCAGCATAGAGTACCCCAACTCTAATTGTTTATATCAACTAAAAGCAATTGTGTTTGTCTGTTTGTGTGGTAGGAGTGAAGAGAGAAGGTAAGGCAGAGATGAAGGAAGGAGATTTTGATATTGACTTCACCAGTTTGTCAAGTCCATTCTCCACTCTCAGCCTTACATACAAACCTGAGGATTTCCAGAAGCTGAGCAACCTCACCACCTACAACATTCTGAACAACAAAGACGTCATTTTAAACACCCTGAACAAAGCGCTGAAGAGAAACATGGAGAGAATTCCTGCTACAAAGGTGTTAAAATTCTGATTTGATGTTGAGATGAGAAGTTAAAGCTGACAGCAGGAGCAACTGGAGACTGATTTAAAGGGATAAAGGGATTAAAGGGATAGTTCACACAAAAATGCCATCATTCATTATTGCCATCATATCACATAAAACTATGTGATTTTCCTTGTTTTTGTAGATCAGAGGGTGTGATAATAATCTATTTTTAACAATGAAAGCATCATAAAAAGTCCAATATAATAATGCCATACCTGCCATTTTCCAAGTGTTCTGAAGTAATAAGCTTTGTCTAAAGGACAGCCCAACATTTCAATTCATAAAAGTATTCACCAGTATCCTTCTCCCCATGGTAATCTTGATGCACCTTATTTAAATAAACACAAAGGTAAATAATATTTGAGAGCTGTGGCTGTGAGAGTTTTTTTTTTTTATTTTTTTTTAAAATAATGCCACATCTTGTTCTTTTCCACATATATAGCAACTTTTTGGTGTTTTTATCATTTCTGGAGCTTGAAACTCATTGGTCACCTAGTTAACTACATTGTATGGTAATGAACAGAACAACTTTTTTTTTTTGTGTTCCATGGAAAAAATAAGGTTTAGAACAGCATTAAGGTTAGTGAATGATGAAAACGAAAAATGTTTTATCTGTGATTTTTCATATACATTTCACAACATTTTTTGAGTAGGTAATCAACTTGAGATTTTACATTTGAAGTTACACATGTTGCACTTGTTATGTTAAATATGTACACTACTATTCAAACGTATGGGGTTGGTAAGGTCTTTAAATTTATTTTTATTTATTTATTTTTTTGCTTACCAAGGCTGCATTTATTTCATCAATATGTAAAAACATTAATATTGTTAAATATTAACATTTCTGTGATGGCAAAGCTGTATTTTCAGTAGAGTCTTCAGTGTCACATGACCCTTCAGAAATCTCTAATATGCTGATCTGGTGCTCAAGAAACATTTCTTATTATTAATTTTTGTTAACTGCTTAATTTTTTATGCAAACCAAGATAAATTTTTTTCAGTATGGTTAGAAATAGAAATCTTTTGTAAGATTATAAATGTCTTTACTCTCACTTAAGATCAATTTAATGCATCCTTGCTGAATAAAAGTATGAATTTCTACGGGAAAAAAAAATCTTACTGACCCCAAAACAGCAGAACATTGGTCAAAGGTTTATACTACGCTTGCTTACACTTTTACCCACTAGATGGACCTACTCACTTATATCTCAGGCCTGGCTGTCATCATCGGTTCACTTAAGACCAGTGCTTTCTCCAAGGTAAAAGACTGTAGTGCTATTGCAGGTTTTTTTCCTCCCCTGGTTTTAACACTCCTCTGTTTTGTTTCTGACTGGAATTATGGGTGTCTCTCAGGACACTGCCGTTAACTGTCATGAGTTGCTCAACAGGAGTGACATTGATTCACAATACCTCGAGGCTAGTATGCGTTTAAGTCTGACTTTGTTACCAGATATAACTAAAAAGACATGTTTTATTAATCACCAAGGGGAAAAGCAGGTGCAAAGCAGCACCTGTGTGTGCAGTTTTGATTGATTTGCCCTGGGTGACACAAGCTCTTGAAATTCCATAAACATAGACACGAGAATTGTTATTTTTTGTTTGCTTCCAAATCAGTGAACTCTTGAACTGGCATTTTATAAGAGGTTTTTCTACAGTTTGAACTGTAGACGTTATATTGACACGTATTTAAATAAATACATGTAATATTAAATGTAACTTTTTAGATTTCATTATTCATAAAGATTTTTAGGCTTAATTGTGCTCTTTGGATTTGAAAAATGAGACCAAGATGAAATTGTGCTCACAACAGGCAATGCACTTTCTAACACACCAGCGGTATAACTTAATTTTTCACATTGCCAAATGAAATATGAACACTGGCTAAAAGCTGTTGAGTCATTTGGTTTCCATTACACATATTCTGACTTATGCTGAGAGATTCATTCTCTGACTCTGAGCATAACTGTTGCAGCAATGCCTTTTGGGAAAAGAGGCCAAAGAGAAAATAATTTTGACCTCATGTAAAGTCAGACTGACAATGCAGGGTGTAAATATGACACTTCATCATGATCATGATGTAACTCTCATGATTTCACAACTAGAGCTGAGCTATTTTTAGATGAGAGAGAGGAGTTTTGTTTTTTTATTTTTTTTTTTTTTTTGAGCAACAAGACATTCATATAAAAATCCACCACCACAGATGTCTGGAAAATATTACAGGAGTGTTGTGATGTGTTTAAAATTACACTTTCTAAACAAACACCAAAGCTGTAATCTAAATGAGCTATGAGACTGCAAGCTTAGTAAATTGTATTTTTAATGCTAAAAAGATGAAATTAAAGAAAAATAATATGGAAGACAAAGTTTGTTTCAACAAACAGCAGAGGACAAAAAAAACAAAAAAAAAAACAATCTAAACAGAAGAGATTTTTTCCTGTGGGAAAATTATGATCAAAGAAACTTTGATTGAACAGATCTTGAATATCTCACACAGTACATATCCAAGTTTGTTTCATGTTTAGGTTAAAAGGAAATAGCAAACTATTTTCCCAACAGCAATTTGTGATGATAGAAAAACAAACAACTCTCCACTAGTTGATCGAAACATGCATTTATCCAAATCAGAACCATGTGAGCACTGAATGGATTTGAATTTGAGTAGGAGCATCACTGAGAAGGAGCTTTGTTGTGTTTGAACAAGCAGTGGTGTCGGTATTAGTTGTAATCCAGCTTCATTACAAAAAATCTATTTACTTAATCAGTATTTTTGACTTGCTTTTGAATAATATTCTGCTATTTTTAAAATTGCAGTTGAACTGTTTGTTTTTCTTACCCCACTAGCAAAAAGTTTTTTTTTTCAAGAAAAAAGTATACTTTTATTCAGTAAGGATGCATTACATTGATCAAAACATTGACATTACAGAGATATATAATGTCACAAAAGATTTCCATTTCTAATAAACGCCCTTCTTTTGTTGTTTCTATTCAATGAAGAGCCTGAAAACAAAAAGACCTCTGTCAAACAATTTAAGTATACATTCACCTTTGCCATAACAGGAATAAATAAAACAATACAATATATTAAAATAGCTATTTTAATTTGTAATAATATTTCACAATATTACAGTTTTACTGTATTTTTAATCAAATAAATTCAGTCTCGGTAAGTATAAAAGATATTATATATTATAACATATTTCAATTAAATTCACATTTATCTCAATTTTCATCTGTGTTCTTTGAATATATTTTTGAAATATATCTATATAATAATGTATACAATTTTACTCAAAGTAAATTAAATTACTGGAAATTTATTTACTAGAAAACAAGGTGGACATACTGATTAAGATAATGACTTTGTTCATTGCTGTTGACTTGCATGACAATAATGAACATCCGTTCATGACTTCATTTAGGTTACTGGATCTATTATGGAAATGCATGCAGGCATAATACTTTAAACAGCAGGGTTACTGCTCTAATAGAAATAATCAAGCATTTAATGTAGTTATTAACCCAAGACCCAGTTTTGTAGTTCCTTTTCAAGACAGTTCAGAATTACACTGAGGTCAATAAAGCTGATTTGAACACAAAAGGTGACAAAGAGAGAGTCTGAACAGAGGAAAGTGTTGTGAAGTAATGAAATGCTCTGTGAATTTCTGACCCATGAACAGGGGGGTCATTTTCTGTTCCACAACCCATCTCTTTTCCTCAGTGGTGGCGTTTTGTGTGGACAGGAAAAAGTGATTTTGGTTTGAGATGAGCATTTGGCCTCCTGGCCTTCTGGTTTGATGGAAAACTGCAGCGGGGGGAAACAGTCATGATGACTGGAGTTTGTGGGGAAATGAACGCGACGTCTCATCTGAGGATGGAACCACAAGAATGAAGAGAGAATAGAAACGAAGACGAGACTAATGAGGTGGTGGATGTGGGGTTGGGCGAGAGAAATGAGGATAGTGGGATGGTAAACAAATGTTTTATAAAGAAATATGGGGAAGGGAATGGAGATCTCAAGAGAGGGAGGGTGGTGTCCTTATTCTCAACCTAGACCTCAGCATGAACTGACAGTCAGAGTCAATGGGGTTATTGTTCTCTAGAACACAGACATCTCTGTGACCTTTCAACTTCTCAGCGCTCAATGCATCTGCAACTGTTCTTTTATATATTCCCCAAATATGGACGTATCATGCTTGTGGGATCTGACATCTCACAGATGGGATGCATCCTGGAGTAGATTGTGTGGAACAAAACGTGAGACTATAAATCCAAAACATAAACAGCAGCAATTAGCTGTGTTAAAGATGACAGATTATTTTATGTTTTACTAACTGATAATTTTATGTGCCCTCTTTGCTGTCTGAAAAAAAGGAAAAATTGTTTACCATGATTTTTGAAGAAAAAGGTTTTGTGTCAGCTCCTTGCTCTTCCCATAAACACATGCAATATATATATATACATACACTACATTTCTATTTATAAAATATATTGTTATTCAATTCAATTCAATTCAAGTTTATTTGTATAGCGCTTTTCACAATACAAATCGCTGCAAAGCAGCTTTACAGGAAATTAAGTTTCTACAATATATTTACATATTGTAGAAACTTAATATATTTAACTAATGGCGAAATTTGGTAGTTCTGTATGTTGTCTGAGGGTAGGCATCATCTGAGGTCCTCTGAGGGGTTGGCATCATCTTTTCTCAGGTGTTCTGGATCCAGACTGAAGCTTGTGTAAATCCTATCCCGTGGCAGAAACAGAGAAACAAATAGAGACATAATTAGCGTAGCTGCTGTTCCAACCAAGCAAAAATTATTTGTTCAATCCAAGCTAAAGAACAATATTGTGTGTTTGATCAGATATAACTGCAGTACTAGATTATGAGATGCATTATGTGAATGCTTGGCTAAAGAGATGTGTCTTTAATTTAGATTTAAACAGAGAGAGTGTGTCTGAACCTCGAACGTTATCAGGAAGTCTATTCCAGAGTTTGGGAGACAAATGTGAAAAGGCTCTACCTCCTTTAGTTGACTTTGTTATCCTAGGTACTACCAAAAGTCCAGAGTTTTGCGACCTTAGGGAGCGTGATGGATTGTAGCGTGGTAGAAGACTAGTTAGGTACGCAGGAGCTAAATCATTAAGGGCCTTAAAGGTAAGTAATAATATTTTGTAACTGATGCAGAACTTAATAGGTAGCCAGTGCAGAGACTGTAAAATTGGGGAAATATGATCATATTTTCTTGACCTGGTAAGGACTCTAGCCGCTGCATTTTGGACTACCTGTAGCTTGTTTATTGAAATTACAATAGTCCAGTCTAGAGGTCATGAATGCATGAACTAGCTTTTCTGCATCAGAAACAGGTAACATGTTTCGTAGCTTGGCAATGTTTCTAAGATGAAAGAATGCTGTTTTTGTAACATGGGAAACATGATTTTCAAAAGACAAGTTGCTGTCTAATATAACACCCAGATTTTTGACTGTAGAGGAAGTAACATTACATCCGTCTAGTTGCAAATTTTAATCCAAGAGATTCTGTGTACTGTTTTTTGGTCCAATAAGTAATATCTCTGTCTTATCTGAATTTAATAGGAGAAAATTATTGGTCATCCAATCTTTTACATTTTTAACACACTCTGTTAGCTTAGATAATTTAGAAGTTTCATCTGGTCTTGTTGAGATATATAGTTGAGTATCATCAGCATAACAATGGAAACTAATCCCGTATTTTCTAATAATATTACCAAGGGGCAACATGTATATAGAAAATAGCAGAGGACCTAGGACAGATCCTTGTGGTACTCCATACTTTACTGGTGATAATTGAGATGACTCCCTGTTTAAATAAACAAAGTGGTAGCGATCAGACAGGTAGGATCTAAACTATCTTAAAGCCTGCCCTTGAATACCCGTATAGTTTTGTAATCGATCTATGAGTATGTCATGATCTATAGTGTCGAACGCAGCACTAAGATCAAGTAAAACTAGCAATGAGATGCAGCCTTGGTCTGACGCAAGAAGCAAGTCATTTGTAATTTTAACAAATGCGGTTTCTGTGCTATGGTGGGGCCTGAAACCTGACTGAAATTCTTCATAGAGATAATTTTTTTGCAAAAAAGAACACAACTGAGCAGACACAACTTTTTCTAAAATTTTAGACATAAACGGAAGATTAGAAATGGGTCTGTAATTTGCTAGTTCATTAGGGTCTAGTTGTGGTTTTTTAATAAGAGGCTTAATAACCGCCAGCTTGAATGATTTTGGAACGTGACCTAAAGATATCGATGAGTTAATAATATTGAGAAGCGGTTCTTCTGCTACAGGTAACAACTCTTTCAGTAATTTAGTGGGTACAGGATCTAATAGGCATTGTTGTTGGTTTAGATGCATTGATAAGTTTATTTAGCTCTTCCTGTCCTATAGTTGTAAAGCACTGCAGTTTTTCTTTGAGTGCGATGAATGGAGCTGAAGTACTAGACGCTGCAGAATCTACATTTGTTATTGTATTTCTGATGTTATCTATCTTATCAGTGAAGAAATTCATAAAGCCATTACTATTAAATTGTGAGGGAATATTTAGATCGGGTGGCGTCTGTTTATTTGTTAATCTAGCTACTGTGCTAAATAAAAACCTTGGATTGTTTTGGTTATTTTCTATGAGTTTGCGGATATGCTCTGCCCTGGAAGCTTTTAAAGCCTGTCTATAGTTGGACATACTGTTTTTCCATGCAATTCTAAAAACTTCCAAGTTAGTTTTTCTCCATTTGCGCTCAAGTTTACGAGTTTCTTTCTTGAGAGAATGGGTATTACTGTTGTACCATGGCGAAGTACGTTTTTCTCTAACCTTTTTCAATTTGATGGGCGCAACAGCTTCTAATGTATTAGAGAAGATAGTGCGCATGTTGCTAGTCATTTCATCTAGTCCATGTGTATTTATGGGTACACAGAGCAGTTGAGATAAATCAGGCAGGTTATTTCTGAATCTATCTTTAGTGGTTGGAACAATAGTTCTTCCTGGACGATAACGCGGAGCCATATAGTTAATATCAGTAATACTCAGCATGCATGATACTAGGAAATGGTCAGTAACATCATCACTTTGAGGTACGATATCTATTTCAGTAAGATCAATTCCATGCGATATAATTAAATCTAGCGTATGATTAAAACGATGAGTGGGCCCGGTGACGTTTTGCTTGACTCCAAAAGAATTTATTAGGTCAGTAAACGCAAGTCCTAATGCATCATTTGTATTATCAACGTGAATGTCATAACAGTAACATACTTACTGTTATGAAGTAAAACAATATATATATATATATATATATATATATATATATATATATATATATATATATAAAACTAAATATAAAGCATAGACATGTATTTAAAAATGTATCACAAAAACCTATATAAACATATAGATTGTTTGTATTTACTGTATAGTATTACTGTATATTCATAATAATTAATAATATTATTAATTATTAATAATATTAATAATTAATAATATCTCTGTTGATTTTATATATATATATATATATATATATATATATATATATATATATATATATATATATATATTAACATATGTACATATACATATTTTACTATGGGGATTTATGTAAATTATAAACTTACATCATTATATATCACTGTATAGTATATTACAATATCTTGCAATGTCATATGTTACATTTGCATATGGATTTTTCCACTGTATGCTAAAAAACATAAACATGAAACATGAATTACAATGCAGTTTTTGTCAGAAACGTAATAAATAAAATAATAAAATACATTAAAATAATAAAATAATAGTAAATTCTACTAAAAAAATAAATGTGGCATGTGCAAATGTTTGACATTATCAGCTTCAGTAATATCCATTTTAGCAGACATTATAACCTCCAACATTTCTTTTACACAGCAAAGTTCCTATTCTTGCTATTGCTGAGTGCTTCTGTTTTAGAAATCTTATTATGCTCATCCTTCATCCACTGCATACTTAAGATCTCCTTATAGATTCGCAATAATAAGGCCACTGTTACAATCTTTCATTTTGTGAGGTACTTCATGGAGGTATGTTTTGCTTTTTTTGTCTTGTTATTTCTTGCTTATCAGTACTTCCTGAATATGTTGATGGAGAATCTGTTCATTCTTTCCTCCTCTCATATCTACAGGCTACCATACAACTCCAAAGCAACCTTCCCCCATTCCTAGTTACTGGTGTTTGGTTTTCTTCACATTCTTTTCTTTTTCATAAACCCCTAAATCTTCCTGCATGTCCTCTGTATTGATGTGAGGATTATACAGTACTGTTCTTGATATAAGTGTACAAGAAGTTCTACTTCTTCTGCCATATTTTGTATGAAAAATTCCCTTTTAAAGTCCATTACTTTAATTACATTACAAACCATGAAAACTGCTGGCAGGAAGCATATAGATGGGCTTCCTCTGCTTTGTACGAGTCTGTTTTTCTCATCCTCTGCCAGCACCTTGGAGGAACCCACAGTTGTTGAGCGTATCCAAAACATCCTGAGGGACTCAGACTTACAGTATTCATTAAGCTCTGGAATTGTCATCACCTGACTTAGATTAAGTCAATTAAGTTCTGAGACCTTTCAAAAAAGCTCAAGTGGATCAAGACTGGCCAGCTATTTCCACAAAATGTAATATTTAAAAAATAATATAAAATGTCCAGAGTTTGAATTTTATAACAGTTTCACCTAAAAACATGAATATAAATTATTAAAAATATAAATCAAAATAAAATAAAATAAAATAAATCATGCTCTGTCATGAAACTGAATAGATGCAGTTTTGATTATTTATTATAAAATGACACTTCATTGATCTCAAGAAGGAATATTTCATGACAAGTTTTCAGTCGAATCATAAATCACTGACAAATTATAGTATGATTGTCAAGTCATATTATTGCTTTATGTAGCGCTTAAATGGTGTGTTTGCCTGTATATTGGTCCTTGAAACATTTATAACCTTACCTTTTCTTTACTCTTTCATAGTGACAGCACACAGGAATGTTTTCTGGAATATCGATGAACTGTTCCATTCCATGCTGTGCATACATTCTCAGCTCTTTGGCTTCACTATGGCCTGAATATAAAGAGAGGATGGCACAGGGTTATCTTTATGACCACATTTTACTTCATTTTCTTCAGTATTTGTCAATGCTCTGTCCAGAAACTCTTTTTCAAAAGGAAAGAAAGTATAATTATTGCATTTTATTATATGGCTCTCTAAAATAGTTCACTCTGATTGGTCAGATGTGGCATTCAGTGGTTAAATATTTCCTAATCTTGACTTTCATCCAAAGCAAAGCATACAGACAACCAATAGAGAGAAGTGAAACTGAATATTTTCAACACTAGACTGAGATGTCTATTTTGCACTTTTACAAAGTGTAACATGCTGTAGTTTTTGAAACAAAGTAAATTTAGCGTGGATTCAAGAAGAGCTTTCTCCTTTTTCAGCCCCCAGACAAATCTCCCAGCTGAGATCTGAAACAGCTTGACAAGAGACTCACCAGAAACAATGGATGAAGGATAAATAAAACACTTTTTATTGATATCAACCTCTTGTCTATAAACAGTGGTTGGGTAAGGAAATGGCACCGTATGGTTAACCTACCTGAATTTATATGTTGCAGGCTTTGAATGATGTATGAAACATGTAGAATGCTAAAAATTATAATGGTCATACATTTTCAGGAGTAAAACTATAGGGTGGTGTAATGAGATTTATGCCGGTCGTCTCTGCCGGTGTCTTGTTTTGACATTTCATCAAGTGCCCAGGTAACATTTGCGATGATTGGGCTGCCTGCCTGATGACAAATTAGAGAGAAGACCTGAATAAAATATCAAAAAGTAATTTGATATTCCTCATCAACTTGATTAACATCATCAGCTTCATCAAGACATGCAGGATTTCTCAGAGTAGAGTGGTGAGTTGATCAGCATTCAGATGAGATGTTTATAAACACAACTCACCCATCCATGAAATTACACATGCCTCTGTCATGAATATGGATGAAGAGCATTTGGCTTATTCAAAGAACATTTTCCAACTCAGGCTCATTGGAAATACGTGGCTCTACATACAGGTGCATCTCAATAAATTAGAATGTCGTGGAAAAGTTCATTTATTTCAGTAATTCAACTCAAATTGTGAAACTCGTGTTTTAAATAAATTCAATGCACACAGACTGAAGTAGTTTAAGTCTTTGGTTCTTTTAATTGTGATGGTTTTGGCTCACATTTAACAAAACCCACCAATTCACTATCTCAACAAATTAGAATACTTCATGAGACCAATAAAAAAAAAACATTTTTAGTGAATTGTTCCCCTTCTGGAAAGTATGTTCATTTACTGTATATGTACTCAATACTTGGTAGGGGCTCCTTTTGCTTTAATTACTGCCTCAATTCGGCGTGGCATGGAGGTGATCAGTTTGTGGCACTGCTGAGGTGGTATGGAAGCCCAGGTTTCTTTGACAGTGGCCTTCAGCTCATCTGCATTTTTTGGTCTCTTGTTTCTCATTTTCCTCTTGACAATACCCCATAGATTCTCTATGGGGTTCAGGTCTGGTGAGTTTGCTGGCCAGTCAAGCACACCAACACCATGGTCATTTAACCAACTTTTGGTGCTTTTGGCAGTGTGGGCAGGTGCCAAATCCTGCTGGAAAATGAAATCAGCATCTTTAAAAAGCTGGTCAGCAGAAGGAAGCATGAAGTGCTCCAAAATTTCTTGGTAAACGGGAGCAGTGACTTTGGTTTTCAAAAAACACAATGGACCAACACCAGCAGATGACATTGCACCCCAAACCATCACAGACTGTGGAAACTTAACACTGGACTTCAAGCAACTTGGGCTATGAGCTTCTCCACCCTTCCTCTAGACTCTAGGACCTTGGTTTCCAAATTAAATACAAAACTTGCTCTCATCTGAAAAGAGGACTTTGGACCACTGGGCAACAGTCCAGTTCTTCTTCTCCTTAGCCCAGGTAAGACGCCTCTGATGTTGTCTGTGGTTCAGGAGTGGCTTAACAAGAGGAATACGACAACTGTAGCCAAATTCCTTGACACGTCTGTGTGTGGTGACTCTTGATGCCTTGACCCCAGCCTCAGTCCATTCCTTGTGAAGTTCACTCAAATTCTTGAATCGATTTTGCTTGACAATCCTCATAAGGCTGCGGTTCTCTCGGTTGGTTGTGCATCTTTTTCTTCCACACTTTTTCCTTCCACTCAACTTTCTGTTAACATGCTTGGATACAGCACTCTGTGAACAGCCAGCTTCTTTGGCAATGAATGTTTGTGGCTTACCCTCCTTGTGAAGGGTGTCAGTGATTGTCTTCTGGACAACTATCAGATCAGCAGTCTTCCCCATGATTGTGTAGCCTAGTGAACTAAACTGAGAGACCATTTTGAAGGCTCAGGAAACCTTTGCAGGTGTTTTGAGTTGATTAGCTGATTGGCATGTCACCATATTCTAATTTGTTGAGATAGTGAATTGGTGGGTTTTTGTTAAATGTGAGCCAAAATCATCACAAATGACAGCACTGAATTTATTTAATACACGAGTTTCACAATTTGAGTTGAATTGCTGAAATAAATGAACTTTTCCACGACATTCTAATTTATTGAGATGCACCTGTACATTTCTGCAGCACTGTAATTATTGTAATTAACACGATTAACGTACCTTACTGCACGTTTCGCGGCAAAATGAAATGTCCAGAGAGTGGCGCTAAAACACACGTTTAATACGTGACCGTGACACGTTTTTATTACGTTCGTACAGGCACGTATTGCTGCGTTTTTATTATGCTGCTTGAGGTACGTTTTGCGGCCGTTCAGAATTAAAATATCCAGCGAGTGTCGCTAAAGATTAATGCTCTATCATGTTGGAAATATCCCTTACACCAAACCCAAACCTACCCGATAGTGTTAACAAATGCAAAAGTAATATAAAAATGTTTTCGCTGATGCAGCCTTGCTATTTTAACGTCCTTATGCGGATTTGAGCTGTTTTGCTGAACCATAGTTTCACGGGGGATTCGTACGGAGCTCTTCATCACATAAGTGCAACGTCATATCGCGTGAGCTACCGAATAAACCTACTGGATTGGAAAACTCATACATATTAAGCTGTATATGTGACGACAACGTTCAAAAGTATCAGTTTTCAAATCGTGCAGGATGTTAAAATTGTTTTGAAGTCATAACATAACATTCTGCAAGTAATTGTGTGAAAATTAGCCTTTATTAATCAAAACTGTACCTGTAAATCATACTTCGTGTGAAAAGGAATAAAAGTCGTCGGAGTTTTACTGCCTCTAGTGTTCATTTCAACCGGAAACTGCAGTGAATCGTACATATAGATACGTTTTTTTTTCAGTTTTGCAAAAATGTATGCAAAGGTAGGCTACGTATTTCCAATGAGCCTATTTTCAAAAAAACAAAACAAAAAACAAAAAACAAAAAACAAAAACACAAACAAACAAAAAAATCTTATTTCTTTGAGACAAGCACTTTGGGAGTGATCCCATGATATATTTCAGACAAAAAAGATTGCTTGCTCTAGATTTGCTGTGTTGCATTCCCAATAGTAAATCTCTCCCAGTCCCTAAGGGTTTCAAACATAACAAGTGATTTAGACTGAATGTGGAAAAAATTTCATAGATATCAAGCCTTGGACAACAGCCCTCTTTTATCTTATCACATTACACAACATTTAAAAGCAGTTAAAAACATCTTTATTTAATCGTTATCGTAATTTTGCTACACTCCACTGTAGCTGACACAACCTTGTCAGCCTGGCAGAATAATCCAGCTGGGTTTGGATGATTACAGTTATTTTAGTATTTTATTAACCATTTGAGGATGCTTGAATCTGTTCTTTTGTTCTTTGCTGAAACCCTGCAGTTTGTTTCAATTTGTCTTAATTCTTAGGGATTTTATTAAGCATGTTTTCAGAAGAAAGGGAGAGAAGGGGGGGAATCCATGTGAAAACATCTCCACAGGTTCTCAAACAGATGTCCATCGAGTGCACAGTGAGTTTAAAGTCTACACTCTTAAAAATAACGGTCCTTTATTGGCATCTATGCTTCTGTGAAGACCCTTTAGCATCCATGGAACCTTTCCACTGCACAAAAGGTTCTTTAAAAAAGGTTCTTTAGATGATTAAAATGCTCTTCACACTTCTGTTCTCTGAAAGGTTCTTTGGGGCACCTATCTATCTATCTATCTATCTATCTATCTATCTATCTATCTATCTATCTATCTATCTATCTATCTATCTATCTATCTATCTATAGTAAATTATTTCACTTGCTCAGACTACCATTATCCAACACGTAATCAATTTCATCTGTTTCATCTGTTGTTCAATCTCTGATTCTGAGTTGAGAGCAGGACAAACACGCGGATGTGACAGTGTTAGTCAAATCCCATTCGTTATGGCGAATTAAATTTTGATTTCCCAGAGGGCAGCTCTCTTTGAAGAGGTGGGCTGCTGGCACTGATGGCGACTCGAAGAGATAGACAGAGAGCGAGTGATTAGCTCTGAGACATGGCATCGGAATCTAGAGCATGCTGCTGTAACAAACACACCAAGTGTGGCAAGTTTCTGAAATGTGAGAAAGTAAGCTAAGCCTACAGAGTAGCGTTCAAAATATATACAAATGAATTCTCTATATTTATACTTCTGAGGTTCACAAAAAGTAGAACTTTTACAGAAATTATAGTTGCATCACAGGAGTGATGGCCTGTCTAAGTTGGAGCTCTGACTCATTTTCCAGTCCTTGTCACAGCAGCAAATCTCTGTGCTATTGCTCCACATTCACTCTATTGCAAAATATCAGGGGACTGACAGAAAGAGAATCCTGTTAATGTCTATTCACATATTTGATTGCTTCATACAAAATGCGTCATGCTAAAAAAGTTCATGAAGTAATACAGAAACAAGCTAGTCGACAATGGGCCAACTTTAGACAAAAATTATGTCATTTCCAAATAATTTCTGGCATTAAGGGAATATTACCAAATGTGTTTTCCACACAGCATAGTATTATTCAAGTGAAATAAGAATTTCCTGCAAAATAAGGATTGTGACAACTTACGTGTTGGTGAATTTGTCAGTGAGTCAATATGACTCATAATCTCAGCAGACTTCTCTATAATTCAAAGGTCTGTCATTCAGAAAGCTCAACAGATTATTTTATTGTACACTGAATTTTGATTAACTCTTTTATGAGTACTGTGAATTCTTCTTTTGTGACATACTCTTTTTCACCTACTAGAAAATTATGTGATTTCAGATGCAGCCAATTACTTATTTTTATAATATTGCTGCAGTGTTTGTCTTGCTGCTATGGCATTTGTTTTGTAAAATAGTATAATAATGTATTATTTTTGTTAGCTTTAAGATAATATACAGATAAAATGATAAAGTAATTTCATTTCAAAATGATATTTCTTGTCCACGTTTATTTATTTGATAAGTAGTAATTTAATATGCAGGATAATACTGTACAGTCATTATCGCATTAATACTTTACAGTCATTATCAAACATCTGGTCATTTGAATAAATAAGTGATAAAATTCTGATAAAATTCTAATTGCCTTAATGTGGTTTATTTTGTGAGCTGAAACTTAATAGCCGATCAATATAATTGGCTTAAAATAGCAAAACTTTTTTGTAATAGCTTTTTTTTTTTTTAAACATTCATCCTATAAATACCACTCAAACCACTAAAACCCATTTTATTATCCTTCAAATGGAGCTTTAGATAATTGTCATCCCCCATATTTAGTTTGACAAATGAAAAGTTACTGAATGAGGAGGACAAACCTCAAGTGTCTTCTCAATAACTTCTGGACATGATGAATACTTACAATACAGCTAAATAGATTTTGGAGAGACTGACTCTTTGTTATTGTCTTACATTTGTGGCCTGACAAACTGCCAAGCCTACTGTCTGAGTGCTAGAAAACAGATTAATCAATTTCGAACCAATCAATAACAATTATGTAATGACTTCTGTTCAAACTGCTCATGCTTCTTTTCACCACTGATTTATTCTGGCATCTCTACTGCAGTGAATTCATCTTGTATAATCATTCAGTTTTTTCTCCCATTGGAAAGAGTAGCTGTGGTCTGTCAAAGGTTTTAAGTTTTTGGTTTTACCGTGTGCACAACCACACACACTATCAATCTCAAAGCTCATGGTCCTTTGTGAATCCATCAAAGGGAAGATGAGCAAGGCGGAGGATGTTTATTTTATGTGAATGCTATGCACCATCTTGTAGATATATAAAAATAACAAGTGCAGTGCAACGCTGGTTTCCTTTGCCAAAAACACTTTTCTGAATAAACTATGACTAAACATGACAGTCAATTAGAACAAACATGAGGGAGATTAAAAATTATGAAATGCCAACATTGCTGAAAGGGTTTGTGTTTAAACTAATGAATATGGGTGACTATCACCATTTCCAAGAAATTAAACAATTTTGAAATTTGCTTGTACTTCTGTCACACTTACTTTATGCTTTATACTTTAATGCTTTAGCCCAACATTTTGCTCATTCTATTCTGTTTTATTATTAATCTCTAGTAGATTGAGTTCATAAACTGCTGGGATTGATGGGAGCACAGCACATCAGTAGCAGCATGCGCTGAATCCCACCCCCTCCACTGACTGAGAGAGAGAGAGAGAGAGAGAGAGAGAGAGAGAGAGAGAGAGAGAGAGAGAGAGAGAGAGAGAGAGAGAGAGACAGAGAGAGAGAGAGAGAGAGAGAGAGGTTGAATACAGACAGAAAGGCTTCATCAACTCAGTCGCTCAGAAAGTTCTCTGTATCGCGGTCCTCTTTTCCGCGTTCACTGGAATATTAAAACTGGACAAGTTGTCAAGGTAAGTTTTCTACGACGGTATTTTTTTTGATATGAATGATCGAGGGTTAACGTGTTACACTGGATCAGGCTAACAGATTTACCCAAATATTAGATGATAGTGGGGTGTTTTATATCGCGACGCTTCATCTGACACTGGCTGGATGATAAAGCGTCAAACAGATGATCTCTAAAACTAGTCCATTGAGAAGCGCTTCATAAATAGCGGCTCTCATCAGGATTTTCACACGCACAATGTTTCATTCAGATCGATGGGATGCTGCTGTGACAGAAGATTGGCTGTGTGCGACCTCAGGCAAGTTCAACGGCATTATTACCCTTACAAACATTTACCATGGTAACCACAGTTTACGCCAAAATACCATGATTGCAGTTATTGTCACTGTAAAAGCATAAATCAGAGGAGACCTGGGTCGGTTGGTACGATATCCACTCTTTGTTGAATATCTCTTGTGAAACAAACATCACTTTAAGTCCTCGCAAACAACATATAAATTCATGCCACAAAATATTTAGGCTCTTAACTTTTGTTAATTAATGACCAAAGTTATGTTGTGCATTTATAGCAACTCATTTCAGGTTGAAGGGTTGGTTGGGTCAATGTTAAAATATGTCAACACATTTTCACAATATGATTATTTTGATTAAAAAGCTTATGAAAATCAATGAGATATGATTCATCTTAACCATTTTCACAGTCTGTGGGGAGAAAAAATTATATATATCATAATTTATCACAGACATTCATATATTTTAAACAATTTTTATAATATTTTAAGCTGAAGGCGTCAATTTTCTTTTAAACATTGTGCTCACGTCGACAGGTTTTAATCTATGAGTATCTTAATAAAATCAATGATTTATTGTTTTATTGATTTATCAGGTTTTATTGATTCATTTTATTTATTTATTTTTTTGTGATGATGACTAACACCAAGTTTGCAGTTATTAAAGATACAAGTGTTTTTGTAAATGCTAGGGTTACCATGGAAAATTTTTGGAAGGATTGAGTATTGCTCTTGAGCTATTTTTAGGCAGGCCTACCTACAGTACAGCACACTAAACACACTTGTGTTTCTAGAATTAATCACACATCATTTAATGTGATTTACCCATGTACTGTATAAAGAGAATATATTATGGACTATAAATGTTAGTTTATTTGGAAGCTAGTAATTAAATATGTCATGACAAATTTCAGGCCATTTTCCAATTGATATAGGCTTTATAGTTTCCAGAGCTTGCACCTAACTCAGGCATTCCCACTTGCCACCATCCAATACGCTCTGCCCCTGACTTACTACGATTTTAGGAATGGGGTTTAAGGTGAGGGAAAGGGACTGGTTGGAATGGTGTCCTATAGGACCAGCAGTGGATGTTGGTAGAAGAACATGTTTCACTTGGTTATCATATTGTGCGTATTTCCCCCGTGGAATATACTGACAGCTATCTAAGAGAAAAGCACAGATGGACCTAGTCTTACATTATTCAACGGCATCAGGTTGCATCTACGAAATACATGTTGAAACCTGTTGAAATCTATTCTGTACCTTGAAGCACCTGTTTATCAGGCTGTAGCTGGTTAATTATAACCAGCACTGATCTCAGAGCAATTTAAAGTGAAGGTTAGGATCATTTTGAGAATTCAATAGGCTGGATTGATTGTTTTTTAGTAGTAGATATGTTAGAAACCAAAGTGTTGCTCTATTACCTCAGGAAATTGCCATGGAGTGCTTTCATGTTTGTAATGGCTACTGCACTCTGGAGTGTCTACAAGGCTGTGATGTATTAGTAATTGTTGGCACAAGGAGTGTGCAATGGATGGCTAGAGAGTGTCTTCCTTAGAAAGACATTCACCAGGCTCAGATCTTAACAGCTGCAGAATACATAACTCAGCAATGAGTCAACATGCTATCCATACCAACAACCAAACCCTTCATCGCTCTGACCCACTGTCTGCCTACACACACACACACACACACACACACACAGTCTGACCCTATGCCTGCAAGCTCACTCATACACCCATAGTCAAACAAACATGCATATACACACATTTAGACACAAAGATTTATAGTATGAAGAGTCTGGTTTGTGTTTTTTATGAAGTCAATCATATTTTACCACAAAATACAGCACTTATGTCAAGAAGTAAACATTTTAGCACTCACCTTTTCTTACCTTCAGACATTTCATTGGCATTGTCTTAGCTTACAACAACATTTGCTACTTTGTTTTTGTTATAAAGGATTAATTCTGTTTATATGCTGTAAAGCAAATAGTGTTTCCTACTGTATGTTATATTGCATCCATTCACTTTGCATTATTTTCTATTCATATTAAAAGACTCCCAGTGTAATTTTCTTATTACATGTCAGATTTTATGTCACGGTCATTGGGCAAATTTTTTTTTATGGTCTACTTGGCCTGTGATAAGACAAAATCAGAAGCATCATTTTCATCATCATAACTTAACATAAAAATATGCAATTGGTTCTGGAATGCCATAACAGTACATTTTATATTATGGAGGCTTTTCATATAGTGTTCATATTGCTTTCAGCAGTGAGATGAAACACAGTAGTGGGAGTGTCTCTCAGACCTCACACTATAGGGCTCAAGGCCTATAACATTTCTCTTCCTTTTTCTTCTGAGAGTCGCAAAACTTGGCCTGATTGGTAGACAGATGCCCTTTGGCTTCTGACATGGAGCTATGTTTGTGCTTGTGTGTGTTTGTATTTATGTGAATGTTTCCTTCATACTACCTATGTGTGTGTGTTTTTTTTTTTTTTTTTAGAAAATGAAAGCTGCCTCCCATAACCTTTGAGGAAAATAAAAGAGGATGAAAGTGGAAAAAAAAAAGCAAATGAGAAATAATTCAGTTATTTATGGCTCATGTCAACTGTTCACTGGCACGATTTATGGTCTATAAAGGCTCTCCGTTCTCTCTTTTTGCAATTTCATACCCCAGCAAATCAGATATTACACAGTTTTGAATTTTTAATATTGTGTGGTCTGTGCAAGATAGAAAAAGAGATCTTTTGAAAGTAGTTTAAATCAAGTAATGTAACTTTCATTCTACAAGAGAGAGGACAAAGCTAGTAGTCACAAGGGCTGGAAATCTCAGGAACTGTAAGGTTTTGAGGCAAAAGTCCAAATGGTACGTTTTCTTTTAAGAAATAAAGAAATTAATAGTTTCCAGCAAGGACATAAATTGATTAAAAGTGACAGTAAAGTCATAATGTTACAAAATATTTCTATTTCTATACATGTATAGAAATGAAAAATGTATTGTTGCAAAACTACAACTGTTTTCAATAATAATAAATGTTTATTGATCACCAAATCAGTATATTAGAATGATTTCTGAAGGCTCATGTGACACTGAAGACTGGAGTAATGGCTGCTGAAAATCCAGCTTTGCCATCACAGGAATAAATTATATTTTAAAATATATTTAAATAGAAAACAGTTATTTTAAATTGTAATAATATTTGACAATATTATTGTTTTATGGTATTTTTGATTAAAAAATTAATTAAAATTAAATACATTAAAAGCTATATTTTGTGTAGTTCAGTAAATATAAGTAAATATATAAAATACAATTATAAAATTAGATAAATTTAAAAATGATAGAAATGGTTGAAATTTGCATCCTGTGGAGTTCATGCATGTCTCACTCATACTTCATCCATATGACAAATTGTGACCTTAAACTCTCAAACTCAAATCAATCATTGTTGTGCTGGCCCTCTTTGCCTTGCAGGACCCGCAGCCACTGCAGAGTATAAGTAAACTCTATAGCAACGACGAAGATGCTTCCCTAAAATATTTCACTCCACACTTCACCAATTGTTAACATCAGCCAAGTCAGCAGTTTATTTGGCCATCTATGGGAATATAAACCGACAATGCCTCCAGCCATGTTGTGTATTTCAGACATGCTAACAGCATATTCTACAAGTACAGAAGACCATGAGGGCCGTGGTAGAGTCATTTGTATGCAGCATTAACTTGCATGAGTGCTTTTTGCTAGTCTTAATGGTGTCGGTCTGAGTGGTATTAATCTCTTGTGTTGTGTTAGCCAGACTTAATGGTGTGAGCCTGTCTGAAATCACCAAATAGGGAGATGTGCCTGCCTGCCACAGTAAGCTATAGTGAGCTTGTGTTAATTGTCTGCTGAGTTCAGTCATAAAATATTTCTGGTAACTCTTAAGTGACCTTGTGACATTTACTGTAATGGACGTGCTACTCACTCCATGCAAGACTTGCTTCCTGTTTATTGCCTAATTGCTTAATTAGGGTTTTAAAGTAACCGAAAGCTTCAAAACTTCTTCCAAACTTTGATAATATGGATTCTGGCCAGTGAGAGGAAAAGAAACAGATTACGAGGGGGAGACAGAGTGAATTTCAGGATGATGGCCCATTCCACCGGGATGATTCATCATGCAGGGCGCCTCTAGGGTTACGTTGCTTTACTTTTTGAAAATACAAACACACATTTACTCTTACGCACAGTCTGTTCCTGAAATAATGTTTTTATGTTATAAGCTTACAAAAGGCTAGTCTGATTTATGCTTACTTTATATTAAAAAATGAACATACTTATAGTAAAAAATGAACTTTAGAGAGCTGCTGTAATGTACTTCCTGGCTCCATCACTCTATAGCTACTGTATAAGATTAAATCTGATGGAAGTATATAATTTATGCATATTCCTGCCCAGTGTCTTGGCTCAGTAGCTTAAACGCCCATCTTCATTTCATTCTAAGCAAACAGAGAACTCGATTTTGCAGTTTGTCTCTGCATTTCTATGCTCTTCTCATCCTAAACATAGTCTCAGCCACAGACGGCACACCCACGGACCGCCCACAGTCCGCTCACTGACCGTCTGATACATATTGGACACAAAACTGGAATGTACTTTCCCAATCTGGCAAGCTGCTATCTGATTGGCTGGCTTTGTGCAGCTCAGGGCACACAGGTTTTTTTTACTCGGCCCACCTGCAAGCAAAGTCATGTCTACAAAGTTACCCGATTCAGCAAGAGCTTTTGAGGATAAATTAATCACTGGAAGGTCAAATAACATTTATATAGCACTTACAGATTGTGTCAAATCAGGTTCACAGTAATAAACAGGAAAATAACAATCTACATAACAATCTATTATGAAACAACTTCAATTTCAGCTGTTAAACAGCTCTAATGAAGCCTAGGGTAATTTTAGCATCATTGAAATACTCCTGTAGTTTTTATTAATATTTTGAATTTCTTTTTATTTTTTATGTTTTATGTTTTTGTTTTCACTTCAATTTTAAAGTATTAGTAATTTTGTTGTTTTTTCATTTTTAAATGTCTATATAGTATTCATTAATTTTTATTTCAGTTTTAGTTTTAGTTATTTTAGTACATCAAGATAAATTAAATGAAAATGAGATAGTTTTATGGTTTTAGTTTTAGTTAACTCTAATAACCCTGCAGAAGACAATACTTTCATTATTCAGCTCAATTTGATTCATTGTTAATATAGTTCAGTTCAATAACAGTGTCAGTGTTCCAAAGTTCATCAATTATGCTATAATTATTAATATTATTAATATAATTTATTTTATTTTAATATTCTAAATACAAATAAAAACTGAAATGAATCGTGTTAAATGCTACAAGTTAATGCATGTGCATTTTTAAATATAATAATTTTACAATTTTGTAATAATTTTATAATGTACAGCATGAAACACTGATATTCATTTTGAGATTTGCTAGATTTGTGTTATTAAATTATTGGTGCTATTAAACACTATGTGAAAAACTGTACGTGAGCGTTAAATGATGGCAATGGTAAACTAAGTGCAAAAATAGAGAAAATTAACATGTGATCATGAATTTACAAATATTTACACACACATATATGTACACACAACAGACATACACACATATGTATTTTTACATTTGATTTCAATTTTCCATTTTTTTATGTTACGGTAGAGCAAGCAAGTTGGTCAGACTGTCTCTTCCTGTCTTAGTAGACTGTTTTTCGCTAGAATAGGCTGCAATGAGGACCAGACCTCTTTTTAATCAGTGATTTGGCTACGCAAGACTATGCAAACCACAAACAGGGAGTCATTGGCCTTCCCAATGCCCCCTTCCCCCAATAAAGGGTATTTATAGCACCTGCTCTGGGTAGTGAATAGGTATTATCAACAGGCACAGAATTAGACCAGATTAAATCCTAATATGATTTTACTTGAGGCGTCAGGCCCCCTGAGGCTCATTTCTGCACTCAGTCTTTCATGTCTATTTGGAGCAGAAACATAAACATTGTGCAGCAGTATCAATGGAGGGAGGACAGCCTCTGAGAGAGTTCACTTCTCCCCCTCTCTCTTCTGGTCATCTGTGCCAGGAGCTTTGGCCTGCTGCCCTCTTTAATGATGCATGAAACATTAGCCAGCCACTATCCCAAGATAGGACGAGGCCGATGGCATTCTCTGGTCAAAGAGGCTGCATTGTTTGGGTTCAGAATAGCATGGTCTACTGAGAAAGGGGAGAACAAAGTGTGCTGTCTGTCGAGTTTGTTTTCTAAAATTGTTACCACAATCCTAATTTGTGATTGCTGCAAATTACATTTTAATGTCTTTCATATTCAAGCACATTTCTGCCATGCATGGAGCGATCGTAGGCAGATGATGTTAGTAATTTACATACATACAGGTTTATCTAACTTATTTCGACATTTTTAATTACATTACACCTCACTGTGGAAGATCTGATTCATTATTGTGTTCATTTAATGCAAGGGTTTTCCAGTTGAAGTCAAACTTTTTAATTATGGAAGCTTGTTAGAACTGGAAGATATGAACTTGCAATTTAGAGAAAAAAAAGTCAGAATTAAGAAATGTTTTTAACGAATTATGTCCGAATTATGAGATATAAACATGCAATTAACTTTTTATTGTTTTAGTCTGTGGCAGAAACCAAGAAATGGAATTGTGAGATGTAAACTCAGAATTCAGAGAATAAAAAGGCAGAATTGTTAGATTTAAACTCACACACACACACACACACACACACACACACACACACACACACAAGAATTTTATATATATATATATATATATATATATATATGTGTGTGTGTGTGTGTGTGTGTGTGTGTGTGTGTGTGTATAATATTTCTGAGTTTATATCTAACAATTCTGAGTCTTTTTTCTCAGAATTGTGAGAAAAAGTCTGAATTGTCAAAAAAATGTTCTCTTCCTCTGTCAGAAATGGGCTTCCATGAATAGATAGATAGATAGATAGATAGATAGATAGATAGATAGATAGATAGATAGATAATATGTATGTGTGTAATAATATATATGTATATGTAAAAAAGATAATATATTAATAGTGTCCTTTGAAAAAAAAAAAGATTTAACTTTGCATTTTGCAAATTATTTAAATAACAACTTGTCTTAATGGGATCTTATACTGTACATCAAAATACATAGCTGCCTATATAATTTAGCAAAGAAATCGCTTGCAAGGAAAACATTATATTTATTAATTATATTCTTTGGCATATTCTTTGGCAAACAAAAGGTTTGAAAAACCCTTGTTTAAAGAGTGAAGTTCTGACTAATCTATAAAAATACAAAGAGATCAATAAAAACAACAAAGAGAAGGAAAAAAAACAAGAATATATTGTGATAGGTAAAGCCTTGTTTTTAAGGAAAATTAAAGCTACCTTCCATAACCTGCATTTGGGGTTGGAGAAACATAAAAGAAGAGGATAAGAGAGAGAAAAAATAAAGCAAATAAGAAAGGATTCATAGAGTTATTTGTAGCTCACGTCTGATCATTCGCACAATGGATGCTCTATAACGAATCTCCCATCCCTCTGTTTTCAATTTGTATCTCAACTCTTTATATCGTAAGTCCCAGGCAGCAGATTTAATTAAGAATCCAGTCCAATACATCGTTTATTTATGAGATAAATTCAAGTGGCTGTTATCTGACGGTATAGAATCGGCGTGACTTCGCATTTTTATGCACAACTGCACTGCTGACATTTGCTACATATTATCCTTGTGAATTGTCCATTGGGATGGTAACAAAGAACAGGCTATTGATTAACTGGCAAGAGGAACTTGGATCTATTGTTGTACTGTGTGCGTATCTGGGACATAAAAGGTCTAGGAAGAAGTGTCCTAACTTTCCCATCAAGCACACAATGGTCTTTCAACAGTGCATTGTCAGGAAACACAGAACAGTTGAACACATGGCCACAGAGCTGTTAATTAGCTGTAAATTTAAAAATAAATTAAAAAATTAAAAAAAATACCAGTGTAATCATCTTAATAAAGATGGTTCAATCTCTCTTTCTTTCCTTCACAAGCGAGAAGTGTTTATTCACAGGCTGCCGAATGAGGCACCTGAGGGAACTTCTCTTCTCTCATCTCTGTTGTTTAATTACACTTCTTTTCTTCTGCGCTACTGCTCTTTTCAGCGTGGATTACATAAACAGCTCTCCCCAGCTTCCTTGCTCTGGTGCTACACACACTGCACAGCATAACAAAATAAAGCCTTCCATCAACAGTCTGAAATCAACAGCAAACCACATGCCTCCTGTTTCAAGCGCTGAGACACAAACATCTTCTTCAAGCTGCAAAACAAATCTGCCAAACCGAACATGAGCCTGTCATCATATATATAGATGCTGGAGTATCAGAGGGGGGAATAAAGGGCCATTGAGAAAGCCCTACTTCCGCAAGAGTTCACATAACATCACCCATAAGCGCATCTGTCTGCCAGATGGGTGCCAGATTACACAAGATGTCGCTAATAATAACTGCCATATGATTTATGCCCTTGTATTTATCAGCTTAGGAAAACACAAGTAGCATTTTAATGAGAAAAGTTCAGGCTTTACTGACCTTCCGCTATAATAAACAGCAAGTGCACAGTGTTATAATTTAGTGTCAAGTGGCTTTTTATTGATTTAGTAAAGTTTTGCATGTAAACTTATACAAAATAGGATATCTGGTCAGTTATTGTGGACTTTCCTTGATTGAAGATGTAATTTGGAGTGTCTCCATAAAAGTGCATGATAAAGGGGAGTGAAAATGAATACGACTGAACGGCAGGTATTAATCTGATTTGGGTTATGCACCGGCTGCTGTCACTATGATAAAAAGGAGACGTTGAGAACAGAGAACAAATAGATGCATACTGCTTGATTGCAAATTCATATCTTGTTAGATTCTGGTATTATTAATAATTACATTTACCACAAAAAAAAAAAAAAATCATTGCTGAATTCATTATAACTGTAAGAAGAAAGAAAACTACAATGTATGTCCTAATTTGTCTTTCCAGATTCCATACAGTACTTCCCACTGACCAATCAGCCTTGTTTAATCAAACTTGTCCGTGTTTTCTAGCTCTACAGTGATAGATGATGTTGGGTGCACAGAACCAGTTTTTGCTAACATTCTAGTGCATTGATATTAAAGGGCTAGTTCACCCCCAAAACAAAATACAAATGAAGATATTTTGAACAATGTTTCAACTCTTTTTGCTCATATAGTTGCTTTCACTATATGGGCAAACAAAACAATTTTTTTTCACAGTAGATTGTTTTGTGTTAGGTTTGGAACAACATCACTTTAGGGTACACTGTCTCTGTCATTAAGGGTGAATTTAACTTATATATCTTTGTCTATTTTACCATTCTCTTCAGGGAGAGACATTTTCATATGCTGTCTAGTGTTGAGGAGGAAACTAGAGCGTCTGAGGTTTTTCACAGAGTGACTGTATTAATTGAACTGTCACTCTCAAGGCTTTTTCTATGTTGTGTTTGTCAGATGTCACGTCATATCTTTGTACCCGGAGCCTTCAATCATAATGTAAAGTATTTGTTTTCTTTTCCATTTTATTTGTAGGACATTTAATCAGCACAGTCAGGAAACAAGAAAACAGAAAAAAATTAATGCATTAATATTGAAGACATGCAACATATGATACATGTCCCAGATGTTCAATTATTATTTAGAAGTATTTGCTATTCTCTAATATTATGAATAATTAATTTTAAACAGATATTTCTAGATAATATAGTGGGGTTAAAGGGATAGTTCACCCAAAAATAAAAATTTTGTCATTATTTACTCACCCTTATGTTGTTCCAAACTTGTATGACCTTCATTCTTCTGTTGAACACAAAAGTAGATATTTTGAAGAATGCTGGTAACCAAACAGTTGCTGGTAGCCATTGAGTTCCACAATATAGAAAAATACTATGGCTAATCAGTGGCTACCAGCAACTGTTCTGACAAAATATTTCTACAAGCAAAATAAATTTAAAAAAAAATGGGCAAACCAAATATTAAGACATTCATGTTAATTTTTCAACTTTTTGCTCAGATTGTTATGCTAATTAAATTTATTAAAAAATCCTTTCCTAATGAGAGTTTAGGGAAAAAAAAAAAACAAATTAGGGAAAAGATTAAAAGGAGAATGAGTGAGAGTAAAACAGAGATGTGACACTGTCACAACGCTTTGAATAGGCATTTAGCACAGATTATTCAGTTTGATGTAATAAGTATATACTAATATAACTGACTGATGCCATTTCATACTCGGCTCCACTGAGCTTCATTATTCATCTCTATTGGCTGCCGCATTCATTCATTTCCTCTCACTTGTACTGACTGTGGAATAGATGTTATCCCTGCATGTTTTCCCTCTATTGACATTGCACAAATGGAATGTATACTTGTTAGCCTATATGTGTGTGTGTGAGTCTGAGCTTGTGTCTATTAGAGGAGAATTTAGATTAACTCAGAAAGGGATGAGAGCAAGCGTTTTGCTTTCTGTGTCTTCTTTGAACTGGAGAGCTGGATTGTAATTTAACAAACAGACTCACCCACATATACAACAAAGAGTGCATAGACAGATAGATAGATGGATGGATGGATGGATAGATAGACACTTAAACCAATGTTGAATATCTTGCATTAGCTACAATTATCAAACCATTTGGCATCTGGTTGGATGGATGGATGGATAGATACTTAAATCACACTTTAAAAGGTTGAATGTCAATGCATTAGATGTGACCACCCTCCTGCGTAGAGTTTGGGTCACTGCATGGTGTTTGGGTCATAAAAAATTAAATTGTTTGTATATATTTTGTATATATTTTAATGTGCTGTAATGAGTTTGCACTGAACAGTCCAGCTGCATTTTCCAAATTCCGGATGACAGTTCAGAGAGTAGAGTTACCGTGACAACTGCAGCGCATCCTCTCAGACAACAAAGAGGACCGCTTTGGCAGCTACTAACTCTTGTCTCTGTCTCTCTCATTTATTGTTAAGAGAGTATACAGATAGATAGATAGATAGATAGATAGATAGATAGATAGATAGATAGATAGATAGATAGATAGATAGATAGATATTTTTCTTTCTTGAAAAATGTAATTGTGCTATGAAAATGTCACCATTTTTGGATAATTCATATGTAATGCAGTGACATTCATACTTTCTGAAGTGTTGTTAGACTGTTCAGATCCTTTTATGGCCACTGTATATGCAAAGGCATCCACAATAGTAACATATATCACATCTTCTGCCTCTCCTACTGCTATGTTGCTCCTCATGATTTTCCTATGTGTATCAGTGTTTGTCTCTGTGGTACATTGTGGGCTCCAACTTGAGCTACATTCCTCCCTAGATCGTTGGCATTCCCTTCCATCCACCCGGATCCATTCCTGCATACTCTGATCCGTTAGTCATGGCACTGGCTGGCACAGACAGAGCAGCCACTGTGCTCGGAGGCAGTGGTCCTGACAGCCCTGCCACCCTCTTTATATGACTCTGGAAATGGATGAGGAGGGGGTAAAGAGAGACGTATGTGAAAGATGTCCTGCAGCACTCTCAAAAAGGAACATCGCAGCATCCTCACATCAAACAGTCCTTCAAGTGTAGGCTAGTATCTATGCGTTGTCCATCGAGCAACCTCACATAGAAACAATGGTTCAGTAAGAGGTCTGAGTTTGGGGTGGGACTATTCATTTGTCTGAATGTTCCGGAAACCTGTTTGAAACTGTTAAAGGGAGGTTAGTTCACCCAAAAATTAAAATTCTGTCATTAATTACTCACCCTCTTGTCATTCCAAACCTGTAAGACCTTTGTTTATCTTTGGAACACAGTTTAAGATATTTCGGATGAAATCCGAGAGCTTTCTGACCCTTCACAGACAGCAATGCAACTACCATGTTCAAGGCCCAGAAAGGCAGTAAGCACTTTGTTAAATTAGTCTAAAATGTGTTAGTCTTTGGCACACGTTCATGAGAATACCACAATGCATGCGTGTGGTGCTGCTGACTGACATGGAAAAGAAGAAATTCTTGGAAAAAGTCGTTATTTTTGTTTTCTTTGTGCACAAAAAATATTCTCGTAGCTTCATAAAATTATGGTTGAACAACTGATGTCACATGGACTATTTTAACGATGTCCTTACTACCTTTCTGGGCCTTGAACATTTCAATTGTGTTGCTGTCTATAGAGGGTCAGAAAGCTCTCGGATTTCATCAAAAATATCTTAATTTGTATTCTGAAGATGAATTAAGGTCTTACGGATTTGGAACAACATGAAGGTGAGTAATTAATGACTGAATTTTAATTTTTCATTTCAATTTTCCTGCTTCAAAAAACAGGACTGTAAAAAACTATTAAAACAAAAGTACATACTCATGGCTTTATAATGTAACTTCTAAATCACTGAATGAATGAAAATTAACTATTTTTTTTTAATGATACAAGTGCATTAACTTTGACAGCCCTAAAAATTAAAATTAAAACAGGAATAAAAATTAAATAAACTGAAACAAGAACACTGCAAAACAAAAAACTGCAACTAAACTAAAAATAACAATGATATAGTGAAAACGAATGTAAACTGATCAAATTGAAAAGACAACTGAAAAAAATTAAGGTAAAGAATTTACTCACCCTCAATTCATTCCAAATCTGTATGTCTTTTTTTTTTTTTTTTTTGGTCCATCCAGTGAAAATCAGTGGAATCCAAAGTTGTTTGGACCCCATTGACTTAACTATAACTGTATGGACAAAACAGTTTATGTTCTGCAATAGAAAATAAGTCATACAGGTTTGGAATGTCATGAGAGTGAGCAAATGATGACAGAATTTCCATTTTTGATTGAGCTATGCCTTTAAAAAGTCTAAACTATAAGTCATTATTTTTTAAAATCATGTTAGCACAGAAATTACACACTTAAACTGATAAGTGCGTAAATTATGACCAAATTTTCATTTTAGTGTATCCCTTTAACCAGTAAGGAGCTTGTGTCAGCTTTGCATTACCAACATCAGAAGCATCAATAGTCACATACTTTGTAGAGCTCCTCACTTGTGGTTTTGATTGACAGGTGTAATGATGGAGCTTCTCAGTGATGAATCATTGAGCTGTGGACTGCTGTGGCATTCCCGCAGTGAGTGCTCATTTCACCACTAACGCATCCTCTCGCTGTCCCAGACTCCTCCTCTACTTCAGTCAGATCTGTAATGAAAACACGCTCACAGATGCCTCACCTCCCCACACTTAGAGCTGGGTTTGTTATTCTGAAATATATTTAAAGTGACAGCATACGTCAGCCCAACTCCGTGCTAAAGTCATCAGAAATTTAACGCTCGTGCTTAAAATAGACACCTATGCTAACGGCGCTGGAGGTCCTTGTTGCTACGGTTTACCTCAAACTCTCATTTTCGATGCAGATAGCGAGACCTCGCTTATTGCCAATCAACGTGACTTAGATGTCACTGGAATGTCATTTGAGGTCATCGTACAAATACAAACACTCCCAGAGTCTATTTTCCATAGCAACACGGATCAATGACACCTGCCTTCATCTCCATGGGAACGCACATGTCCTCCTTTGACTACCTTCCCTCTCTTCTTTCATTAATCTCTCCCTATTTCTCTGTCTCTCACTCTCACTCTCTCTCTCTCTGAGCGTTATACAAACCATTTATTTCCCTGCACAAATAGGAAATTATTTATAATTTATGAGCCCCACATCTTTTTATTAGTTCAGCATGGATTACTGTGGTCTGTGTTGGCTTCGGGAGAGTCACATTTCTGTTAATGATCTCTCCAAGGTAAATTTAACCACAATTAGGCGGTAAATAACAGCCCTGAACTATCTGATGAAATGATGAAGGCAAACCCTCCACCAGAGGATCCTACAGTCCCTTTAATTTGCCCAAATAAAAGGAAGAAAGCAAAACAAGACAAACAAATTGATTTTTTAGGTTTTCAAAAGCCCTGCTCTAGAATTTCCAACCCTGCACATTCAGCAATAACAAGTCGTTAGGTCTACATTGAGGAGAAATGCTTTGTTGTTCATTTTTGCATTTGTTTCCCAGCCTGACTCATGACATTCGTAGGAAGAGATGAGTAGGAAGCGTCCTTGAGTTTAATATAAACGCTCAATTAAAAGGAAGATAAATAATTATAACATGTTAGCCCTAAACATTCACTTTCAGATATTTATCAAAACACAACCAAACAGAATGTACACTGGATACAGAAAACTTATTATAATAATAAAATAAAGTAACATTATTATGGCATGATATAGATTTTTTTTTACTTGTATCATTATTATTTTTAGACCAATTAATATGATATATTTGTGATATGTAAACCGAAGTGATAAATATGACTAATGCAACTATGGACTTAATCGCAGTAAGATGTTTACATGACACAAATAAACCTCTTTAATCCAATTTACATGCAATTTTCATTCTGATTATTCACTAAATTATTTTGATTATATCCAGTAATTTATTAAGTTTCATCCAATAATTTAGTGGCTTGCTGTTGCTTTGTTTACTTCCTCAGGTGAATGCAATTTCTGTATATTTACCATAGACGCACACTACCATTTAAAAGTTTGGGGTCAGAAAGATTTTTTATCTATTTTTTGAAAGAATGAAATTAATACTTTATTCAGCAAGGTTGCATTAAATTGACCAAAAGTGACAGTAAAGAAAATGTCTTTTTCAAATAAATCCTGTTCTTCCACAAAAATGTTTTTATTTATTTATTTAAATAAATGTTCCCTGTGCACCAAATCATGTGACACTGAAGACTAGAGTAATGACTGCTGAAAATTCAGTTTTGCCTTCGCAGGAATAAATTACATTTTAAAATATACAATTATTATAAATTGTAATAATATTTTGCAATATTACAGTTTTTACTGTATTTTTGATCAAATAAATGCAACTCTAGTCAGCATAAGAGACTTATTTTAAAAACATTTAAAAATCTTACCGACCCCAAACTTTTGAAAGGTAGTGTAAATAATGTATATTTGTATAAAAGTATTGTAAAAAGATACTTTTAAGACACCCAACCTTTTGTTTTTGACTTCTTTGGTGTATTTAGACCTTAATTAGTCCCCTTCAACCCTCCCCACATTTCCATCTCCATGTCAGTTGTCTATATAAGGGGTTTTCAAACAGGGGGTTGCACAAAGTCACTTGGCTTCAGCTAAATTTGCGTTTCAGTGACACACACACACTCACACACAGTTCAGTCTAGGGCTGCACAATATGCCAACATTAATTACGAAATGCGATATTGCTTAGTTCGATTTTTCATTCTCAAAGGTTGGTCTTTTGAAGGTCTCTTATTCACTACACTTTTCCTTAAATATGCCAGCAGTGAAAAAATTAATAAAATATTGTGAAAAGTATGTTGCAGTGAAAAGTCTGAATTGTGCCAGAGCTCTCCCCTCCTAATCCTATATATCTGCATGGTAAAATATAAAGATTTCACAGTGATCTGATTCTGTAAGGTTTTTTTTTTTTTTTTTAGTTACAACATTACTGTAGTAAAACCATGTTTATACATGTGAAGACGACGAGCTAGAGTCAAAAATTAGCTAGCTAGCGAATACGTGCATATTTACAGCATTTAACCATGCAACCATATAATGTGATTAAATGTTAACAAACTAAGTGTATCAGCAATCATAAATCAAAGAAGAAATTTCTTAGAAATATATTTTACCTAGGTGACGAGGATCACTCAAATGCAGTCACGGGGTTTTTGACCAGCAAATGTGTGCAAATGTGCATTTCAACCCGTCATTAAAACGGCAGCATCACATTATGTTTTCATCAACAGGTTACAAAGTTTGTTGTATCTATATGGGCGCTCAGTGTTTCCAGTTGTAAAATACATTTGGCCAAAAACTCATTTGATTAAAGATGAATTGCTAGCAGGGGATGGTTGCAACAGCCCACAGACACAGTTGCAACATTCATTAAAATATAATAATAAAAAACATTATTTAACATTATATTGCAATTTCTTTATTTTATTTGTGAACAGACAAATATAAATAGGTTAAATTGTTAATTTCTGTCATATTAAACTTTTAATTAAAATTAAGCTTACAGTAATGTCAATTGTTTTTTGATCTCAAATATTTTGGTGGGTTTCGAAATAGATTATACTTGTCTAGGTGGGTCGTGGAATAGGAAAGTTTGGGAACCCCTGGTCTAGCACAGACCTTTGGTCTGATTTCTGCTTTAATATTATAGTCTCATTCTTGAATCATTTGTAGAATTTCCAAGAACGACAAAAAAACAGTAATAAAGACAAAGAAAGATTAGGAGAGGGAGAGAAAGAGAGAGGGGGAGTGGGGGTTGTCAAATAAAAAACGTCTCTATTAGCTTGCAGCTGGTCTACTGTGTTCTTAATTAGGCATGTCCTGAGGCTATCATGTCTGAATGGATTACGCCCTGAATTCTCCAAAACACACACAAACACATACATACCCACACACACCATATGCCACACAGTCTGTGGCCTGTGTGATCTTCCTGCCATTCTTTCTCTGATGCTAGTCCAAACCCCATCACAGAGTTATTGGCATGTGTGAGAGACAGAAACAGAGTACTACCACCATCCACTGTCTCCTAGACTCAAATCAATGAACCGTCTTTGCTTATTTACGATTTATTGCTCTTTTTTTGTCTTGCAGGAATAGACCTTTCTGTTATCTGAGCTGCTGTTTGGGTGTTTGTGACCTTGACAACCAATCTGGACTGTGTTTGTGCTGGTGCGCTGTCAAGCCCGCTGCTGCTGTGTCATTTGTGGCAGCTAAATTGAAGGAGTGCTCTAATCGTCTCCCACACGTCTTGCCCCTCGCCACGCGTGCGGGAAGCCCCGGGAGGCCAGCCCGCTCATTCCGCTGTCTGTCTTCCTGCCCACAAACATCCCATCATCAACAGTGACCTGAAGCCACACGGCATCTGCTGCATGAAAGATGTTGATTTTATTGGCAAAATACAGCTCCTTTGGGTTATGGTCCACTTCATGTGAGCAGTATGATGAAAACCACATACTATAATTCACATCGATGGGATTCACTTCATATGTGAAGAAAACACAACTAACGTAACTCACAAAAATGGACCACAGGCATGGGTTTCTCAATGGCCTGGATGAAAAAAAGCCTGCGTTTTTGCACCCCAGCAACAGGTGGATGAGTGTATTGACTGTCATAGAGAACAACAGAGCACAACATCAAGCATGGGGCCCGTGGACACTCGGGTCTGTACGGAAAATCAAAATTTTAAGCTTCCTTTTCGGACTTATGGTCACCGTTCTCATCATGGCGTCCTACATCTTGACGAAGGACCAGAAAGGGCTCTTTTTAACGCCATCACCATATCACCTTACTGTGGAGTCTCATCCGGCTCAGCTGCCCCTTAATCTGTCCTTCACTACAGACTACACAGTTGTGAGAGAGGTGGTGAGGAGCATTGTGGCCAAAGTGGATTTCAGTCATAGAAGAGTGCCTGACCTGAGAGAAGTGAGAGAGAAAGAGCCAAATGTATGTGCTTTTGAATTATATTGCTAAACATGGAATATATATATATATATATATATATATATATATATATATATATTACAATTAAAAATCATATAAATAAAAAATGGCATATTTGACTGTTTCTGTGAATTTTAAGATTAAGATCATTTTCTAGAAGTACATTTGATTAGTCATTACATTAGTTGCTGTGTTTATTGAGTTTTACAGAATAGATTTATAATATTGGTGATAATGCCATTCATCATTTTTTATAAAAATAGATGGCTAAAATAATTTACATAAAGGATATGTCATTAATTATACTCGTCAGGGTTGTGCAAAATTCATAATTGAAGAATTTGTTCCGTTTGAATTCATGAGTTAAACTGGAATGACAGGAATTTATAATGGAATTTACAATTCAACAATTGCAGTAACTATTCAACTGGTAAAGGTACTGTTAAAAATGAAGTGTTCTTTCACCCTGGTCCAAAAAGTTAACTTATATAAAATAAATACAAAGAAGCACATACTGTACCTTCAAAAGTTTGGGTGGGCAAGATTTTTAAATGAAAGAAGTTTCTTACAGTGTGCTCACCACACCTGCATTTATTTGATCAAAAAGGAAAACAGTAATATTGTGAAATCTTATTGTTTTTCTATTTTAATATATTTTCAAATATTTTTTTAATCCTATGATGGCAAAGCTGATTTTTAGCAGCCATTACTTCAGTCTTCAGTGTCACATGATCCTTCAGAAATCATTCTAATATGCTATTTATTATTATCAATGTTGAAAACAGTTGTGCTGCTAAGTATTTTGTGGAAATCAGGATTCTTTCATGAATAGAAACTTCAGCATTTATTTAAAATATACATTTTTGTAATATTGTCTTTATCACTTTTGATCAATTTTATGCATCCTTGCTAAATAAAAGGATTAATTTATAATAAATAAATAAATGATAAATCTTATTGACCCCTAACTTTGTACATAAACTAAGTACATACTACAAGCTATGCTTTGTCAAGCCTTAGTTTGCTAGTTTTTGTTAAGCCTTCTGGTCTTTCTCATCAACAGATATTCTCTGCAATTCCTCGCAAATTTCTTCCCCATCTCAAGAACCCCTGTTGGTATGAAGAATTCTTTGGGAATGTCACAGCTGATCCATATGGGAAAAACCTGTATGCTCTTTATTCAAAACGCTTCCAAGCAATATACGATCACCTGCGCAGAGCGTTTCCAGCTCACCTGCATCAGCACGCAGGTAGACAGTATCGCCTGCGCTGCCTGCCCTTCTTTTACATCATCGGCCAGCCCAAGTGTGGCACCACAGATCTCTACGACCGGTTACGGCTACATCCAGAGGTCCATTTCACCACTATGAAGGAACCACACTGGTGGACACGAAAGAGATTTGGTAAGTTTCACGTAAGAGATAAATCACAGGGTTTAAAATGTGAATTCATGATGCTAGATATGGTCTTCTTTTGAAAGTCGGCGAAATGTTCATCACTCCCATGTTCTTGCAATGCAGAGCATCTGCTTAGCTGAGTTTTATCACATTAGGTTTATTACACAAATTTTACAGCTACAGAACAGCTGCCATGCAATTCTGGGTGCAAGCTATTTTACAGCTGAAATAATTGTACTTTGTTTTCCCCTGGTTTAAGGTATCATCAGATTGAGTAATGGTTTTCATAACCGCTATCCACTGAATGACTACCTGGACCTTTTTGACCAAGCAGCCAATCAGATTCAAGATCACTTGACAAGCAACTCCTCAAAAACCCACAAAAAAGTCGACATCATAATCGGTAATTTATTTATTTTTTAATTTCAGTTTTGGGTTTAGTTACTCAAGTGTTGTGTAGACCCTTTGTTTTGTCAGCCAAACCTCTTTAACCTAAAATATTTATTTGAAATACCTCGTGAGATTTTATATATTCAAGTTAAGTTAATATTTCAATAATTTAATGCATTCACATGTTCACAGTTCTCTAACACCAGTAATAATCAGGTAAACAAACAAAAAAACCCTATAATTTAAGTAAGTGATTATTTTACATTTCTTTTAATTTTACATTTTTATGATATAATTAATTATTAGCTTTTCAGAAACTCAATCCCTCTGCAATTCCCTCTCCAATTCATTCGTTTTTTTCTATGATGATGATAATGATGAAGAGAGTGCTCAAATTAAATACACATCTAGACTTTCTAATTAAAGGTGCCAGATGCTATGGTCAAGGTCTGTCTATGACTCATAACAATAAATAATATTGGAATTTTCAATCTTTGTCTACTGAGGCCTGAGAAATTAAATCGACTAAAACAAAAATAAAACAACCCAGTCATAAATAAACATTAATATCATTCATCAGATTAAGCCAGTCTTCAAATGACATATTAAATATTAAATACTGGTTAGGATCAAGCAGGATTATAAACTTTTACTAATAATATTGTACACTTTTTATGACTGACAGGTGAGGCGAGCGCATCCACAATGTGGGACAATAACGCTTGGGTATATTTCTACGACAAAGGAATGGAAGTGGAGCCTCCTTTTCTAGTGCAAGACTTCATTCATGCTGTCCAACCAGATGCCAGATTCATTGTGATGCTCAGAGACCCAGTTGAGAGGTACTACTCCACTTTTCAAATAAGATATAATGATGATTTATCACTATGGTTTGAATATCATAAACAGTATAATATTACTATGTGATGCTTTTTAGATTGTCCACTTACCTGTTATTGTGTTTGTGCGCTGTGTGTGCATTTGTGTGTGAGAGAGCAGGCTTTACTCAGACTATCTGTACTTTGGCATGGCTAATAAATCTGTGGAGGATTTTCATGAACGAGTATCAGAGTCGTTGCACCTGTTTGAGGGCTGCTTGGCTGAAAGATCCATCCGTTCCTGCATTTACAATACCACTCTCAACAACCTGATGCCTGTGAGTGCAGTATGAATCATGATCATATCAAATGTGAATATTTAATTTGTTATTGCTCTCTTAAAGGGAAAGTACACCCAAAAAAAGAAAATTCTGTTTACTCAACCTCATGTTGTTCTGAACCTGTGTGATTTAAAAAAGATGTTAGGTGTAATTATGCATAGAAAGTGAATGGGGACCAAGGGTTGTCAAAGTTGCAAAAACGATCTTCTGAACGATAGATGGATATGTCTCACCAAAGCATTTCAGTTGGTAATTCTCATTAGGGACGGGCACCAAAGGCGCCTGGTATGAGTCAGAGTCAGATTTCGTTCAGTCTGATATGATGTAATTGGTTCAGCCACCAGGTGCAGCCGCATAGATAAGATATACCCACCAGGGTATGAGCTGTTCTGGCTGTTCCCCAAAGCTGTGCAGCCAGTAGATGATCTTCACCTCTGGAGAAAGCTGTTGGAAGCTGAAATGAAAGCAATTTTAGAGAAATCTAAATGTGTTGTGAAGTATACATTGTTTTGCTGCACTGATCTGGGGATTAAAGTCATGGATGTTTGATTTATGGCTTTGAAGCTGTTTAAGCTGGTTGATGAACCAGCAAAAGTCTGGATCGCTGAATCATTGCTGCTTAGTCTGGTACATTGGATGTAATATAATACAAACAGAGACTTGTGCACCATCCAGAATTGAACTGAGGATGTCTATTGTATTTTGATTTAATGAACTGAATTTGAACTGAGGTAACAAACAGAATGCAGAATTGTTATTTTAATATAATTAAATAAAATGTCATTTTGTGAACCACAGTAAGCCATTTAGCATATCATAATTCTCTGATTTTATCTGTGCTCTTCAAAATTGAGCCGAAGATCAATACACATAATAAATGTAAATAGTTATTGGTATAAAGTTATCAGAGAACAATGTAGAGGACATTTTAACATTTTTTTGATGGTTTTAAAATGTTATCTACATATCAAGAAATAAATAATAAAATTAGTCAAAATTAATTACGTAATTATAATTTCAGTTGCCAGTTGAAAGAGATGAATTTTTTATTGGTATTATAATACAGCACATTAAATACACATTAAATCAGATGCTTACATCAGAAGCAACTTTTAAAAATTATATAGTAAGTTTAATCGCCGTATGATACAGCAGTGCATAAAATTCAGTTGTAAAAGTGAAAAAAAATCAGGGATTGTTACACTGCTAAATGTTATACTGAGCCTTTGGGTCCCTCTGTTGGTGAACACATGAAATTAATGCATTCACTTTAAAGATATCCTTAATGCAGGGCTTCTTAACCGCTTCTTAAAGGGCTTCTTATGATGAATGACAAAGAGTGTGGCATTGCGTTTCTCTGTTTTTGTAGGTGAGGCTTCAGGTGGGACTATATGTCATATACCTGCTGGACTGGCTGAGTGTTTTCAGCAGAGAGCAGATACTCATCCTACGACTTGAGGATCATGCTGCCAACCGAAAAATCACTATGCGGAGAGTCTTTGAATTTCTACAGTTGGGTGAGTTCATTTTCATGCTTCCACAAACTTGTTACAGTAATGTGTGTCTGTTTATTTAACTTCTGAAGTCTTTCATGTGCAAATAAGTGCAAGAATCTGTTATATCACTGACCGGGTTTCATCGACTCTACAGGACCTCTTACTCTGCAGAAGGAAGCGGACATCACAAAGAGCCCCGCCTCCAACACCAGACGACCAGCCAATCGAAATCTTGGCCCAATGCTGCCCATAACCAAGGAGATCCTGCAGAGCTTCTACGAGCCTTTTAACCAGCGCCTGGCCCAAGTGCTAAGGGACCCTGCCTTTTTGTGGATGTAGCCCTGAGGGAGAGGGAATGCACAGACATGTATTGTTGTAATAGAAAAAAGTGACAGAGATTAATCTCGAATTTAAATCTAAATTAGATTTGTTAGGCCAATGCTGGGTGGCTGGTATCACCTTTGGCCAGAATTCAAATTTAAGAAAATATTTTCAATTATAGTCAATTATATAGTAATACCACTGACTTTATTTTTATATTTTTTTCCTCGGTTATTTGGTGCTGGACACGTTCATTATTGCACTTTGATACTGTGAGAGTATTTGGTCACAATGAGCAATGAAAAATTAATAGACAATTTATTTAATGTATTTGTTATAAAGCCCTGGAAGCCAAGGTGTTTCTACAAAATGAAAGGATACAGAAACAGAAAAGGTGGCGATCAAAAATTAATATACACTCAATAAAATGACAAATAATAAAAAAGTGTCAGTGTTTTGGAGTTTAGCTCTGACGAGAATGTGAGAGGGCCAAGTGTTGCTGGAATGTCAGATATGGACCTTTAATATAAAGGACAATATAACGGGTTGTGGAAACGGAGCACAAAAGCCATCCTGGACATTGAACTGAGTGAATGAAACCTGATGTCACTGTAATGTAATTTTAATGTTTTAATCTGTTATTGTGGTTGTACAGAGATAAGGGCAAGAATACATTCATTCCAACTTAATTCAACTTTAATATCTTCTGACTGAATTGCAATAAATATTGTATTTTTTATTTTTTTTGTATATTTGTTTCTCTAAAACCCAGTAATTTGTCTGGAGAACTGGTGATAGTATATAAATAAAGAGAGAATAAATAAAAATAAATAAAAAAAAATAACCCAAGTCAATGATAATATACATGGATACTAATATTAATGAAATATTTTTTTCTAAGGCTGTCAAGTCAATAGCTTACCATATTTTATCACTCATATGTTACATTTTAGAAATGTTGATGTAAAACTATTAATTTTACTTAATTGTAATTATTATTACCCAAACAAAGACTGTGGATGTTCAGAGATTTTAAAATGATGAAAGTCCACTATAATATAATGAAATATTGGTAATTTAGGCTATATGCTGCTCGAAAGCCAACCAACCAATAGTTTCTTACCTCCTCACAGTGCATTTAACATGACATCGGAGCGAGGGAACATCAAAACAACAGCTGTGGTCCTAAATGTCGGGTATCGTCTTTGGTATCACTGCCCTCGGTAAACTGACATCGTGAATACTCTGCGGCCTCGTGGACTTTACATGTCTATGAACTTTTTTTTTTTTTTCATTTTTAGATTAATTAGTTTTCCTGAGAATGCGACATACAGCACTGTATGTAATTTTTTGCCTTCTTATTTAATTTTTTTTTTCCAATTCATTCTCCGTATTTTGCCCAGAGACCTGGTTAAATTCAGACCCGTCTGTATGATAGGATTTTACGATTTAAAACGTACTTTGCAATATCCTCACTAGAGGGCAGAAAAGGCTGATTTAAAATTGAGTCTCAGCTGCAGAACCTGAAAACAAACTAGTTAATAACTGGTTAGAAACAAATGCAAGATATTCGCAATCAAACAGACACAGATAAGACGTGTGTATAAGTCAGGGTTTGTCTATGCTGAAAGGACCAAGGGTCGTAAAACCAGAGTAAATCCTGAATTCACGTGGATTGTGGTGTTTGCACAAGAAAACAGGCAGGATAAATAATACATTAATGAAAATGTAAAAATGAAGAACGATTGCTGTGAGTGTTAGGGTGAAGGGACGAAAAGCAGCATAAAAATAATAGAAATCACTGGAAAGACCCCACCACAACAGAAATACAGCTGTATGTCAGTGTACAGTAATGCTTTTGACAATAACAGATTACAATCATTCATTAATCAAGAGGCTAGCATGACTGTGATAAATCCACCTTTTAGGTAATAAATGTATTAGGCCTAATGTATTTGACAGTAATTATAAGAAGGCTCTTGAAAGACTGAATTGTTTTTGGAAATAAGATTTTCTTTTTACTGCGTAGGCTGAAGTTTATTCAGATGTTTGTGTGTGTGCCAAAAAGCTGAATATTGAAGAAGTCTTTGATCACTGTAATAGGTTTAAATAAGCTTTCACTGTATAATTTTGTGAGTGTCTGTATCTACAAGAGATGTGGAGGAAGTCGGGGCACTCAGGGCCATGCTTTAAAACATCTGTGTGCTTTTGTCTCTGTTCCTTTTTTGCTCTTTTGTGACCCTTGCCCCAGGTCAGATTGTCCACTCCAGTTGGTGATGATATTTTTAGCAGCAGTTTTCTCCGCAGTATGACCATTATTGATAACATTGATCATTGGTAACCAACAAATTACACGAAACTGGATTCATTTTATTTATATACAGCTTACAACAAAACTAAATATTGACTGTTTTGTGATTTTTTTTTTGTTTTTTTTTTTTTGTGACAAGCAACTTTTATCAGCCATCGCACTGTCCTTTTAATATCTGGTTGAAATATCTGGAAAGCTTTACAAAACAATTCATTGCGTTAGCCTCCAAATAGAGATATATCATAGGGGCAAATACTTTTTCACAGCTCTGTAGACATGTGAACTATCGAAAAAAGAAAATGAACTCTGAAATGTCACTGTGTCAGACAGGAACTGCTTTACAAATGGTTATAGATGGAATTACTGAGAAGGAGAAGCAAATGTCAGTTTTAATATTTGAGGGCAGTAAGGTGTTTTCTGCTGAAGTGTGCAAGCAATTTTATGAGGGCAATAAAGCAAATATTTACATATCACAGTATCTGATGTTTAGTTAAGGCAGTTTATTAATAATTTTGTTGACTAATATATTAAGCAATTCAACTTGCACAGATACTGTGCTTCAATATGCTTGAATGCACGAATATGTTATATAGACATAGAATAAAAGAAATCTTAACATCTTTACTAGGTCAAAAGCATTGTAAGCTTACATGTTCTTCTGCAATAATGCAGCCCAGTACCTTGTAAATTCACCATTGCTGTGCAGAGGCTTTTAATGTTCAGTCAGTTGACCTAAAAATGTCAGGCAGTTCTTACATGGAACCCTTTCTCTTTTCGGTTTTTGTATGCCGAGAAAATTAGGACTCCTGAAGACACACTTCAGCTGTGTTCACACCTCACCAAGATGTTTTTGACAGCCTATGCTATTCGAGGAGAGATTTTCTAATCAAAATATCTCAAAACCTTCTCAGTATGTTGCTGAGAGATGAGAAAAATCTCTAAATGCACATCTGGAGAGGAACACAAGGCTGTTTTGATGAAGCATAATCTTAAACCTTAAATCTTTTTTTATATGACATATCATCAATATACCTCACAGCCTCTACTCTGAGATTTGACTCACGATGTGCTGGCCACACTCTGATGGAGTATGACACTGCAGACACAGACCCCTCCACACACATTATTCATGGCTCTCTGCTCCATTTCCTCAAACACATTTCTCACTGTGTCTGCCTCCTTTTCACCTGCTCTTCGTAGAATCCTCTGAGAAATACAGGGGTGCTGTATTTCTGTGGGTGGATGGAGAGACAAGTGTGCTCATGACTCATCTGTTGTTTGTCTTTAGCTGGAGTCTCTCTGAGGGAAAAACATATTGTTTCAGGGAGATGGATTTCAGGTCTGGGCTCATATCTGGTTGACCAAAGGAATGTAGATAAAAGTGATGTTTTGATTGGCTGCCTGGTGCTGTTATGGGGTATTGTGTTACAGATAAGAACATATTCTCTCTGTATCCTGTTTTTGGTGGTAAAAGAAGCTCAAATGAGGCATTTTGGTGATTTTGACATCTTGCGGTGCTTGTTTGTGGCATTCAGCTTTGGAGCCGAATGTGGCCATGCATTCTCAGAAATAAAAGATACAAAACTGTCACTGGTGCAGTACACTTTCAAAAACTACTACTCTTTAGGTACTAATATGTACCATTTTGGGGTAAATAAGGTACAAAGATGTACCTGCCCCAGTGACAGTATTGGCTGTTTAATTTAATCTTTAATGTAATTGTGCATGCTTATTTCCTCTATTTTACATTTTCGATTACCTTTGCTGTCAAGACTCACTTAATCTTAAACAGTAATAATTTAATAATGCTGTTTAATCTTTCATTTCAATAAACAGCCTAATAAATAATCAGTTTCAATAAATAATAGATATTTGCATGGGTTAGGGATGCACAATTTTTTTTATCAATTTATTTTTTTTTACATTTATCGATATTGGTTGATATTTGAGATATATCGGACAATATTGACCATTTAATTTAATATTTAATTTAATTAAATTGTGCATTCTCATTACCTTTGTTGACATCCAACACTCACTTAATCTTTAACAGTAATAATTTAATAATGCTGTCATTTCTAAATTCAAATCTCAAAATGATTACTTATTTTTTTTTATTTATTTGTAGAAATAAAAAAATTAGTGTTTATTTTGACAAAATAGTATAGATTTTAATATATTCAAATTTTAGAATGTTAATAAATAATAAATGGTTTGAATGTTTATACTATACTTTAGTAATATGTGCTTTTAAAGTTCTAGCATGTACCTTTAAGGTACTAATTTGTACCATTTAGGGGTTAATAATGTGCAAATATGTAACTTTTAGCTTTTGTACTGTCCCAGTGACAGCTTTGTACCTTTTATATAAGGGAGTGAACTTCCTTTTATATATCTACATTTTAAAATATAATTTTATCTTGTGAATATTTGTAAATTCTGAGTTGAATGGGACCTAAAAGGTCTGTGAAGCTTTCATCACCTCTTGCCTGATTTCCATGTGCTAGCATGCAGTGAAAGCACACAGACACTCACACATAGACACACACATAAATACCACTTTCACCCTGCCCACAGTGGTAATTTAGGTTTGATCGAGAGGGCCTCGGGCTGCAGGGCATCCTAAGATGGATGATTGTGTGATCCATTCAGACAATAATGAGTATGAATTTGCTGCTTTGGCCGCTGTGGGGAAGAGAAGACAGCTGCAGATGAGTTTGATTGGTTCAAAAGCACTCTTTGACTTCATGAGACTTCACGATGTTCTTCAATCCTGTTGAGTTTACTAAAGGACACCTATTCCCAAGCATGCTATTGACTTAAAGGCTTTCTACCCTTAAATAATGATTAATATAAAGATATGAAAAACGTAGACGTGAGAAGCATGCAAATAAATTAATAGATAAAATGCTGAACCTGTTAACTTGAGGTGCTGGAAATGCTTCTTTATCATTGGCTATAATGCATTGCTGGCAGGTGCATTCCCGGTGTTCACTGGCCATGACCTATTACTGATATAAAATGTTTTACATTTTATTGGTAAAGGCTGCTTGAGGCTGTATATTGTGAAAGTGTGGTCTTGTATATTGCCATATGGAGAGTGTAAAAAGCTGTAGAGGGAGCTGATGTTATCTACTATCATTCCATTGCAACTTAATTTGGGTGGTTTGTGCTGATTTAAAGAGCCCAGATGTATTAAGATCTCTAAATTTAAGCAGTGATATCAGGCAGATATATCTCTGACTGCATGTCTCCTAGAATACCCTTATTTGATCACCCGCGTTGACTGTTTCATAAAGCTGAAACCCTGCCAGTGTAGATTAGCATTTGTTTCTTTAAAGGCCAGCCCTGGTGATGTCATGACAATTTAATCAAAACTTTTATTTTCATCTGAATCTCTTTGCAGAGATGAATATTCTTATAATGAATTATTCAAATGTGCTCCAAGAAACTGGAGAAGTTAAAGTTGATGATTGAAATCTCTTTGCATAAATTGTGAAAAATTATGTTTAGAAATCGTACAGGCATATCATTCATTATTCATGCCGTTGTTCAGCCTAAGAGGAGAAAAAAAAAAAAGTGGACAATGAGTTTGTAGCTCACATGAAAGATATCTGAAGGCTTGCCGTTTACTTTAGTACACTTGGAGACAAGAAAAAAAGAATAAAGTAAAGCAGTAGGTTATTGTTCTGGGGTTATACAGAAACATTCTAACTCAGAATCCTATCTATGCTGTAACCATAGTGATTTCACTTAGGAAATAGATCTTTTTTCATTCTTAATGTCTATTAATATATTTACACTTGTAGTGCAGTTCTCATGGTTCTTTTGGTCTGGATCAAAAAGAAGAAGTAAATGATACATTTAGTCCTGATTCGCTTAGAATTCACATTGGCTACATTTACATGCAACCAAATAATCCGTTCATAATTGGATTGATTGCTCCATTGGACTATAAAGGGGTGGTGTAGATTTTCTAATCCGATTGAGAAGACATGTAAACACTTGTTTGGATTGAAAACCAAAACTGGAAAGTACTGCAGATGTGCAATTCCACATAAGAGAAGTGTTGTTTTTGTAGAATGAAGTGTCATAAATGACTGTCATATTATTCTTAAATCCTCTTTGCACTCATCGTCTGTGAAGTAGAGCAGAATCACGTTCCACCAGTCCTCCAATGGGCAGAGCAATCGGAGAATAGTATGTGTAAACAGCGGGAAACTCTGTTGTGTAGTGTGCTCATGACGAAAGATCAAATCTGATATTGAAGCTTGTGACACATAAACACGCACATCAACCCGATCACTTTATTTAGTGTTTATGTTGCACACATTTTGGTCTAATGCAAGGAGACGCCTGTATTGAACTGTAATGGGCAACATAACTTGAGCATTCTGTCTCATTTTGTATAGACACAGTATAGACAACACATACAATATACTCTATGCACTTTTTCACATTTGTTATTTTTGTGCTAATGTGTTAAATCTCTCAGGACATAAATGGATCCCATCTAAGCTGCACTTTAAAAAAGGGAGATCATCAAAGACATTACATCTCTCTGAGTAATTAGAATCCACATTGATTATTAAAACTGCACCATGACCGACTACTTCAGACAGAGCCTTTTGATGTATAAAGAAGAGCTGGTCTTTGCATTGCTGTAAGTTTTATACAGCAGATCTTGTTGATGTCATAAAGTGATTGGGGAGCCTTAAGGGCATCGTCGTTTGAATTTAAAGTCATTATGAATTACCAACTAAAACTGAATTTGTAAAAAAACTTAAGTTTGTAGTAAATCTGAGGTGCTCAGATGTGAAAATGTTTTCTGAATGCACATATGGAAATAGTGAGTAGTAGATGACTGAGCAGTGACTCTACTTGTGAGTGACTAATCTGTGAAAGTCCATTTGAATAACACTATGTCTTGCTGTATGTATGAGATAATAAGATGTATTAAAAAACCCAAACAAATGTCAGAGTGAAGATATGTAAGAAGAACTAGACCAGGGGTGTCAAACTCAGTTCCTGGAGGGCCACAGCCCTGCAGAGTTTAATAACAACCCTGCTCCAAAACACAAACCATGTAGTTTTCAAATAAGCCTGAATGACTTAATTAGCTGGATCAGATGTGTTTAATTAGGGTTGCATCTAAACTCTGCAGGGCTCCGGCCCTCCAGGAACTGAGTTTGACACCCCTGAACTAGACCCTCATTATTTGTCATCTGGATAGATAGTGACCGTTAGTCTTTAAAACTGTCTTTCAAAACTTGTGAGTCTCATGTCAAAACTTTAATGATGCTAACTTTCCAGTGAGACCTTTAGGTAGGCAGGAAGACTATGATGTACAAATGTATAATTGGATTTGTTATTCACAGAGCGGTAGCTGAGAAATTAATTGAAGCATTTACGAAATAATCCAGGCTGGTCAAACAGCTGGTACATTTTCCTGTTTTGACACCATTTGTGGTTTTTAAATAACTGGAGTCTTCCGGATGATCATGCACTTCCAGATGGTCTATATACTCATCTGTGTTGGGTTTCCCGAGGAGGATTGCAAAGACAGAAAGAGAAACATAAGAAACGAACATCTGTATGAGAAATATTTGTCATTGTCATGCATTACAATGTAGATCCAATGCCCCTCTCTGAAAAAAATGTATTCCCACTGAAATCTAATCTTTGCATGTGAATAAAATTGATTATAATAAGAAAACTGTTTCCTTTGAAAAGAAAAAAATCTTTTTTCACCATTGAGTGTTTTATAAAATTTAGCTTCAAATAGTTCAAATACCTCAAATTACCGAAACAGCTTTAATATTTAGCTATAAGAAACGAGAAACTATTCTACGAAACCTCTTCATATAAGCACTCTATCTGAGATTGTTCACAATGTTTATAATCGTTTATTTCAGTACACTTATAATTACTAAACTTTCTGTAGCTTGTTTTGGGGTCCTTGAAGTATTAATGCGTGATGATATTGCAGCTGCTCCCTCTCCAGCCAAATACAGGCCTCAACCCATTTGCATTCTTTTCTTCTTGTTCTTATCCTTGCTCTACAGTACTTCGTCTTTTTAAATTGCTTTGGCATTTTAAGAAAGCATTTCTATGGGAGAAATGCAGTGTTTATGCAGTAGCAGGTCAGTGCAGTTACTGAGTGGGTTAACACTGAAGCTTGTTGTAGAGTAAAAAAAAGTGTTATTTCATTTCTCATAATTATGACTTTACATCTCACAGATAAGTTTTTTTCATTTTGTCAATTGTTTGATAATTCTGACTTTATATGTCACAAATACATCTTTTTCTCATAAATTCAGCTTTACGTCTTATAATTGCAACTTTCTCATAATTGTGACTTTTTCCCTGTAATTGCAACTTTATATCTCACAATTAAAATTTTTTCTCACAAATACTATTTTTTGTATGTAGCTGCAAATCTCACTTTGCAATTTATTTCTTGGCTTTATCTCAAAATTATGTTGAAATTCAAGGGTATGGCATCATGTAATTTATATTGTAGAACAAAAATAGTTACTACTCTTAAAATTAGCAGTAGACCATATTTTACAATGTTATTCATTTCTTCCAGTTTTGGAACTACAAACTGAACCACTAATTGAGCTTTACTCATTAAATGAGAGCTGGCGAAACAGAGATAGAGGAAGTCTAGAATATATTTCTGATGCTTGCACACATGCTTGTAATGATGCTTGGGCATTAGCATGTCTGCCTACACATGTGGCCTGTGATAAAACCACGAGTCATTCATCACTGTCTTTGAATTTAATCTCTGTCGTAACCCCTGTATTCCCTCTTCAGGCTGACGGGACCTGAAAGCATAAAAACAGAGGGATATTTTAACTTCTCAGTAATGGACTGTTGTGTGCAGTCCTTGTCATGAACAAATGTCTGATAGCAATTGAAAATTACACAGTAAGGCTTTATCAAAGCTGGTACACTTCTGAGAACATCAGAATACTTGAGATGACCTCATACTAAGGAAAAAAAGCTGTTATGCGTAAGGGCTCACCGAAAGACAATGGATGAAGAGTCTCAGCCTTTTCACAATGGTGAAAAGCATTTTTCTCGAGTTTGCAAGCTCTAATTTGGTTAGCTTTATGTGATATCTGGGGGAAACCTTTTTGGAAACTTTTTAACACTTTTGTGGATGAAATACCATTTTCTTTTTAAATCTTTGTAGAATATTTAAAGTTTAGTTATATAAATATCCACATGCAAGTATTTAGCTGTATATATTTTTTTTTCTGAAATATCTCAGTAAAATAGTCTGTACTTTTGGACGAGCAGAAATTCTGATCACACATTTTCTACTATTTTTTTTATCCCACTGTTTAAATAAAATTTCCACATTGCTCTGTTAGTATGCTTAAAGAAATAGTTCACCCAAAGCGAATGGGTGCAATCAGATTGAGAGTCCAAACAGCTCATAAACCACAATAATCCACAAGTAATCCTCGACTCCAGTCCATTAATAACCATCTTGTAAAGTGAAAAGATGCGTGTTTGTAATGAACAAATTCATTCAATAAACTTCAAGCCGTTGCTCCTGGGAAAAATATCATAATAAAGTAAAAAGTAACCTAGTCGAATCAGGAGAGAAATATGCACAGATCAAGCACCATTTACAAGCAAAAACAGTCTTAAGGAAATAAGTCGGTAGATTTTGATGTGAGAGGACAACAGGGGATGGACTTTTTCTTCGAAGAAAGCATTATTAAGGATTATTGACCAATATTTTGGCCAGAAGTGATGGATTGACATTAAAAAATGCCTTAATGATGGTTTGCTTCTTACAAACACACAGCTTTTCACTTCACAATACATTTATTTATTTATTTTTTTCATCAGCTGTTTGCAGAGGATCCAAGTGATGTATGCCTAATTTCTCCAAGTTGTTTTTCAGATAAAAACACAAACTCATCTACATCTTGGATGGCCTGAGGGTGAGTACATTTTCAGCAAATTTCCATTTTTTGGGTGAACTATTCCTTCTATTTTCCAATCTATTTCAGATAAAACAGCTGTTTAACTCTCATGGCAGACAGCAGTCTGCAAACTAATAAAGTTTCTGTGTCAGAGTCGCCTTCTAGAAACATACAGCAAGACCTTGAAGTGAATTGATATATGGTGCATAGAGCTTCAGTATGCATCAGTGTTTGACCAATGCGGACCAGACCTTTTTGTCATTTAGTTAAAGGTGTGACTATACGAGACAACGGGCTCGTGAAGAAGTGAAGACACAATAACTAATCTTCATCCGAGGTTGAGAAAATGCAATCTGTTGTGGTTGAACTGAGGTACGACTTCATTTCTGAGTTCATGCCCGTAGCGTCACATTAATTAACCTGTTCCATTCTCATTTTCTGAGAGGCTTTGCAATATTAAAATTAACCTCTCTGGAAATAGAAGACTGTGCACATATTAATGAACTAATCAATGTGACATCATCAAGCATCTGTTTAGAAAGCAAGGCATGGAGACGTTGTACTTCTCATAACCTGATGCTAAGTTTTGAAGCTGCAGTTTAGTTTGTTTAGTTAGTTTTTGCTTTCTAAATTGAGTGTTACTTCTTACATTTAATGTGATTAAAAGCAGATTAAGCAAATTAATTTGTGCAATATCACAAAAGGTTGCTTTTAGGATAGAAATAGTAACTTTTCTTTCAGTAAGTCTGCATATTAAAAAAAAAACACAAAAGTAGAAGAAAAGAAATACGAAAAGTTTGCTGCCTGCTTTAAATGTTGTGGTACCATAGCAACTGTCAGTATATACCCACATCCCCCTCTTTTGTGTACCTCTCACTTTGATTTCTCACTAAGCTCTAACTTTTAATAGTAACTAAACCAGATAACTGGTGGTTCAGTCATGAGCTTTAATCACTGTTTCACCTTGATTTAATTTATTTACTAAAACTCCCACAACCATTTATTTTTGTTAATAATCTGAACACCAAAGAGAGCCTTTAAACTCTAAAAAGGCCCATCCGTTGTTCATTCGCTCCATTTTTTTCTTTCTTTTTGCAGTGTTTAGAAGCACCTGTCTAATTGACCATTATTCAATTTACTGCTATGGTTTTAGTTCTGAGTAATAGTACCATGAGTCATACAGTGCAGGGGTTGGCTGCTATCTTTCCAAGGCCAAGTGAAAGAATTTAAAGAAGCATCGGACAAAGGAAATTAAGAAAAGGACATTGTGTTCTGCCCTCTTTAAATTAAAGATATTTTATACCTTGTCATTGGTGACTTTACAAACTGCAAAAGTCAGTCAATTGTCATAATGATTTAATTCAGGGTTACTCATTCCTATTCCTTCCTGTGGAGTTTATTTCCAACCGTCCTGCAAAAAAAAAAAAAAACTAGTGGCTAATTAATAAAATCTTGGTTAGTTTGTTCAGGTGCATTTAATTAGTGAAACTAAAGTGACCTTCCTGGAGCAACCCTGGTTTGTCCTTGTCTACATTTGTCCTTGAGTTTTTATCTGTTAGCAGACTCTTTATCCAAAATGCACCTATTATGGGGACATATTTGCTAGTTTTCTGTTTGAATGGTTTAGATATGTTTAATACTGACCTGAGAAATAATTACTGTCTGAATGGTGTTAATGTCTGCAGCGTTTGACGCAGCACGTTCTTGCCTTATCTGAAGAACTGTCTTGATCATGCTGAAGGTCACAAACACATCAACACAAGTCCCGTTGTCCTATGGGAGCATTGTGACATTTATAAGAATGAGCATCAGACTGTTATTCAGGAAGCAGAGTGAACATCTTTTATCCTCAGCAATGAAACAGTTCTTCCTAAATTGCAGCGCTCCTCTGAAGTTCCTGTGCTGCCCACGATAAGCCACAGTGATGTGTCTTTAATTGATGGGCAAGCATTAATCTGAGAATGATGGGAATTGCACCTGGGCCGGATGAGGGGACTGGGGTTAATTGATTTTAGGGGGCGGTTAGATAATACTTGTCTTCTCTCTTTGGCTCTGACATTCAGGGGTCGTGAATTTCAGCATGGAGTGAAAGAGTGATTCAGACCTTTTGTTCAGACTTGCCATATAGATCTGAATAAGATCATGCCAAACGCCAAAACGTTTGAAATTGTGACAGGTCTGAGCAATGACTATGTTTTATTTCTGACTTACAGTATGGTCTTGATTAGTAGAATTTAGCCAGCGGATTTCATCACTGATGAAGCAACTCAAATGAGCGTTAAAACATCCTTCAGCAGTCCAGTTGCTATGGAAGCCTGTTTCTGTCTGACAGTAAACTCTATCAACAATATCTATCTGTCTGTCTGACTGTCTGTCTGTGGAGAAAAGTCAAAGAACGACAAGCATTAAAGTTGCAATTCCTTATTTTTAAACCATTTGATTTATTATGCCAGCTGTACATACCGTTGCATAGAATTTAGAGCTTGCTGTCTTTGATACAACTCCAAATGTCATTTCTCCAAAGAAACAACCTATACTTTCATATGTAAATCATGCAGGTTCCTGCTGCAAGTGAAAATGTCATTAGCCACCTTGATGGTATCTTGGCAGCTTAGGACAGGAATGTTAAACAAGTCAATTATACATACATTTCCATTACTGCGAACTCTAAATGGCTCTTTCTGACTCTTGTCAGAATATCTGCATATATGACAGATTCTTTTTGATTTGTAATCAGCAGTTTCTTCCTTTGTTCTCTCATAGAGACCTGGTTAATCATATCCTCTGAGTCACTGGTCATATCTTAGATGATATCTTCTGATGAGAGCTATATTATTCAAAACTATGAAAATGCTATGTGCTTTGAGTGATGGTTATTTTAGCAAGAGACCCACATCAGTGGTTGCATGTGGTTTAGATGTAGTGGCTTCGGCTACTGTCATGAGAATCAGCAAGTGCATGTCATTGCTTGAAACGTCATTGCTGACATGTTGCAGCAGATGAAATTATTTGCAAATTGGGATTCAAATTTTCCTGTTTGATTAAGTGATTAAAGTGAGTGTTAATTAACATAGGCGCTCACACACATCCGCCTACACTTTCACACGCACACACAAAATCTACACACAGAGGTTTTAGTAATTATGAATCCTGCAGGAGTCAGTCTAATGGCCACTGCCTTAGAATCTCATCCTCTTCTTTGTCTTTCCTTTATATTCCGTTCAGCTAATTGCATATGTTTCACATTGGCTCTTTATTTTTCTCTCTGATTTCTGTCACCTTTTAAACTAAGTGTAAAACCCGTTCTGAGTTTTTTAAATCAATCCTTATATGTAGAAAAATGAAACTAAAATTAAGGGTTGCTGTCATTAGTTCTCTTATAAACAGTCAAAGTGCTGGCGTTGAATTCTAAAGCAGTGATTTTTGCTTTGTTAAACTTAAAAAAAAAACCTGTTTCAATATCTAGAGTGCTTGGTAAGTCTGATATTTCACCCACAGTATCAGTTTTCTGATTGTTTTTAGTTTAAAAGTGGTTCTTCATTTTCTTTTAATGGCTGCAAGGGTGTATTAGCATTTAGACTTCCTACCTTTGCTGGAGACAGTTCTTTTAAGAAAGCTGTTGAAAAGTCTCAATGCATCATTTTCCTTGATATACATTTTAACTCAACTCAACAATTGGACATTGGAGAATAAAGCCAAAATTTGTATGTGAGACATTTTAAAGATAGGATTTTCAGACCTCAAAATATTTGGTGCTCAAGAAACATTGTAACACTTTAGTATAGGGAGCAATTCTCACTATTAACTGATTGCTTATTAGCATGCCTATTATTAACATATTGGCTGTTTATTAGTACTTATAAAGCACATATTCTGCATGACCATATTCTACATTCCTAATCCTACCCAATACCTAAACTTAACATCTACCTTACTAACTATTAATAAGCAGCAAATTAGGAGTTTATTGAGTCAGAAGTTGTAGTTAATGGTTTGTTAATAGCGAGAATTGGACCTTAAAATAAAGTGCGACCAGAAACATTTATTCTTAGCAATGTTAAAATCAGTCTTTGCTGCTTAATATTGTTGTGTAAACCTTGTTACATTTTTCCTCAGGATTATTTGATGAATAGAAAGTTCAAAAGAACAGTATTTATTTGAAGTCCTTGCTGAAAAATGTATTTTAAAAAATCCTACAGACCATACTGATCCTAACTTTTGAACGGTAGTGTATCTTTAAATATTTTAAAGTATTTTGCCATATTGATTTTTGTATGAATGATTATGTAAAATATACTAAACTATACAGTACAGTAAGTGGTTGAGGATATTTTTCAGTGCATCTTCTTCACTACACTTTGTCAGTGATGTTTCACACAACTGCTTGTTGCTTAAATTCACTGGTTGTCAGCTTATTGGATAGCATATTTACAGTGCAGCTTTTCTGGCTGTTTAGACTTTTCCACTAAATATTCTAAAATCCTCTTTCTCCAGTGAGTCTAATACATGACTTTGAGGACAAGTGTGTAATTTTTTGGATGCTAAAATCTCCTGTCCATGCTTAATATGAGACAGCTATACTGTGTGTAAGCCATTTTAATTTGACCATAAAGTGTAAAGGCTTATAAAAGACACTATAAAGAACCATTCAATGAGAATTGCACTAGTAAAACATCTACATTAATGAAATATTTGCCATTTTAAATGCTGTTAAGAATATTCTGCACCAATCGATACTCACCAATGGAGAAAGATGTCTTTTGAAGCCTGATTGTGTAGTTATGGTCAGCGGGGGCTAACAGGGCAATGCTAACTACTCAAGCAAAATTGTCTCAACTAATGGTGGGGATTTGGGGTTGAATTATCTGTTTAACAGCCAGTTGTTCAGAAAACCTTTTTGAAAACAATCCCTGTGTCACAATTAGGGGTGTGCGATAGTAACAAAAATGATATCTTGATATTTTCTGGAATATTGTCGATAACGATAATTTGACAATATTTTGCTGAGCTGTTATTGTGCTGGTACCTTGGCAGGTTTAGGACTGCCGTGGACAGCTGACTCCTAAAGCCTTTGCTATGCTTCATATTTTGTGAGGTGATTAGTTTGCAGGAGTAACAGAAATTAATTTTTAAGTTTAAATAGATTTTTACCTTCTATGGGCATTTTTACCTTTATAAGGCCAATTTTTTTCTAACCTAATTAAATGTATGCATTATCATCTTTTGTGTCAAATTCTTAAATTTAATCAATAAATTCAAATAGTAAGACACTATAGGGCTGTTACCAATCAAATTAAATCAGTATCAACAAAATTTTTCTTTGCAATGTAGAGGTTGCACAGAATCAGCATCTGAAGTGTCATTTAGATGCATTTGCACAGTCTGTTTAATGCAGGACATGAATGCATTTAACCTCCAGTTACAAATGCATAATTAATGTTTTGCTGTTTTTTTTTTTTTTTTTTTTTTTTTTAAAAAGGTGGCGGCAAGAGTGAGTCACTGAGTCATTCATTCAACCGATTCATTCAAATGGCTGAATGATTCAGTAACGAAACGCTGCCACGTGTTGCTCAGAGATGCAAAACAGTCCTACTGTGTCTTTATTTGAAATGATTTTCGTTGACAAAATAGAGCAAAAACAGGAACTGTTGTGTCTAAAATGTACGTCGATTAATATTAACTTCTTGTTTATTGGACTGTTCTAAATCAATATGACATTTGCACTCGTGCTGATATTTAGATAAAAATGTCTTTCTTTGTGTGATATTAACTATATCAGATGATATAAATATGAAAAACATAAAAGTAATTCAGGGGCATTTTTGCCCCTATATGTTGAATTTTGAGGGAATTCTAAATGTATTTTAATAGACTAAATCACGCAGTGAAAGTCTAACCTACAACTCCTAGTGTATCCCTCCTCTCTCTTGGAGTGCCTTTTGTTTTTTTTTTTTGTTTTTTGTTTTTTTTTGTAATATACTCGACAATGTCAAATTGTGTATCGTTAAAAAAACAATTACGATATTATCGTAGATACTATATATCACACACCCCTAGCAATTTGCCCTGAATATGTGCCCTAAAAAGTATCTTGGATTAGATTTGCTGTATCCCAAATCAAAGTATGTAAAAATGGGAATTTCAAAATTACTTGGTCTACCATTTTTTGAAGGATGGATCTGTGCATGTTTTTGGGTAATGATGAAATGTTATTGTCAACCCAGCCCTAATGACAATGTAACCAAGCACAAAGACTTTTCATTTCCTATATTTCATAGGTTTTATATTTTGCATTCATTAATACAACCATTGTGAATACTGAAGCTGAACAAAAACTCTATAGAAAGATCCTCGGAGGCTGTGTCTCCTTGGTGACGGCCATGGACTTGACCCAGTCAGAGAGTCATGGGAATCTGAAGAGTGCAAGAGTGACCCAGCCTTAACTGATTGCTTAACCTCCATCATATCAAATTTCACCTTCCACGGGCTGTCAGGAATATATGTATATGTGTGTGTTTGTGTGTGTGTCTGCAGATAATGAAAACAGGTTTAATGTGTTTTTCAGAGTGTGTGTGTGTGTGTGTGTGTGTGTGTGTGTGTGTGTGTGTGTGTGTGTGTGCGTGTGTGTCACTCCAAGGCCGATAAACCAAGTGGTTTGTGTTTGTGTGTTGTGATGTTTCCATCAAGCTACCTTCCAGGCTCTAGGTGCTATTATTAGAGATTTTGACCGTATTTTCTGAACCCTTATCAAACATGGCAATCAAACACAATCATGCAAACAGCATCGCCACCATCACTTCCCTGCATGCATATGTAATTCCCCCAGTCAGTGTGGATCATAGGGTTCATAAACTCCTCACTGCACTGTAAACCCTAATAAGTTGAGACTACTCAAATGATTTGAGGAAAGTGATTCTCTCAGTTTAATTGAGTAATGGGAAATTGACAACTCAAGTTTAATTGAGTTCACCTAATGCGGTCTTCTCATTGAATTAACTTATTTTTTTAAGTACAGATAACTTAAAAGGCAAGCAGACTAAACTCAAACTTTCCAGTTTATATATTGTTGTGTTTATTGGCTTTAAATTTTTTTTATAAATCATTAAAACAATTTTTTCTTCACATCAACAACTTTATTTGGGTTACACTACATAGATGAATTTCGATAATGTATACTGACTTAACTGCATAATAACATTTAATAAAAAAAAAAAATACAATTACAATACTTGGAGTATCAGAACCATTAAAAGCACACTGATCAACAACAGTTTGTCACCTACATTAGTGTACTTAACAGAAACAATGCTTTCCAAAGAGTAAGCTCATATTGTTAAGTCACATTTTCAACAGAAACATTTTAATAGTCACCAACATGTGAATCTGTATGAAGCATAGAAATTTGCACAGTATTTGTGAATGGTAGTAGCTATTCAAAGTGTGCAAAAAAAAAAAAAAGGAAAAAAAAGAAGTGTTTTACTTTTTAACCAAATAGGTTTGCCAAAGACTGTATTTTAGGCTGCAGGTCTTTCTGCCCCATGGAAAGTAGAATGCATTGAACACATCAAGGATCATGCTGCGATTATCGGACATCTAGAGAAGATGAATAAACGTCAACAAATTAAAATTAATTCACATGCATCCAAACTCAGGTACATTTCAAAAGGTACAAAATAAAGGGATATTTCACCCAAAAATGAAAATTTGGTGTTAATTTACTCACCTTCAAGTCAAGCCATCCAAATGTAGGTGACTTTTCTTCTTCAGTTCAACACTAAAGAAGATTTTTAGCTTGAACTGTGGTCCTTGGTGATTCATATAATGCAAGTCAACGGCTACTGGCACTATGAGAGCCAAAAAAACATACAAAGGAAAAACTAATTTAAAATTGTGGCTCCTGACGATACATTGAGGTCTTGTGAAGCGAAGTGAGTAAATTAACAGCAAATTTTCATTTTTAGGTGAACTATCCCTTTAACCTACCAGCATACTTCAATGAGTCTTTATCACAAGGCTCTCTTCCCGTCTGCTTCAGGATGACCACCTGTCTCCCAATCCTGCTGTCGGAGGAAAACAGGAAATAGAAATTGAACAATATCAGTCGATATTGATAATTGCCATGATAAATGTCAAATCTTTATTTCTTTCAAGTTTAGTGGCAGATTTTTTTGCTCCTGTGTGAAAGTTGTGAAAAGTAGAAAACAGACAGTTAATTATGGCTTTATTATAGACTAAATAACACAAATACACACACAAAAAAAACTGATATACATGTAATGCCTACAAATTCAGAATTTAATAAAATAAAATATGAACATCCTACATTTCTGCCACAATAACATGGTTACAGACAGTTAGTGTTACAGTAAATCCATGGTAAATGCTGGCGATTTCTATATTTGAAAGCCTTCTCCTGTTTTCCGCGTCAGTGCTGTAGTAGTCTGATCAGACATTAAACTAGTTTAAATAACAGAGACATGTATTTTTTAAATCGGAGAACTCGTGCGCTTCTCACTGTATCTCGCAGCGCTGTTTAGTGATTGTGTGATCCGTGAATAAACGCATTCGCTCCGGTCTCTCCGCGGTGCTCTCGTCTCTTTTGGGCCGAGGTGATGAACGCTCCGCGCGGCACGCGATTCAGACGAGCAGCGCTGTTTCATCCGCTTTTGGCGCAATTGCCATTTAATGTTGTTTGCGTAGTTCATGAACATTATAGAACATTTCGAGCATTAAATATGTCTTCAAAATGTTTTCACACTAAAATGAAAACATTTTGAAGACAACCAAGAAAAATGTGCAGATGTATTTTACCATTAACCTACCAGCCTACTTCAGTGAGTCTTCATGAGGCTCTCTTTCCGCCTGTCTGCTAGTGCCGCTGCCGGAGAAAAACGGGACATTTGCAATTATACCTTTCAAATAACATTACAATGAAACTCGTAAGGTAATCAAGAAAATTGCATATATGCGTTTTAATATCTACTTACCAATTTAACGTTTGATTTTCATCTTTTAGACGGCTCTCTCTGCCAGTGGCTCTGGACCGCCTTGTGTTATATATCGACCGATCAGCGCGCTTGTCAAGGCAGAATTTCAAACAGACCAATCATATTAAAACAGAGACATTGAGCATAATTTAAATAAATTGAAATTTTGAGTTCATTACACTTAAAATCTTAATCCAGGACGGTGACGAGTCTGCCTACAGACAGGAGGTTAAGGAGCTGGCTGTCTGGTGCAGTCTTAACAACCTGGAGCTCAACACGCTCAAAACTGTGGAGATGATCGTGGACCTCAGGAGGAACCCCCCTGCACTCCCCCCACTCACCATCATGAACAGCACTGTGACTGCAGTGGAGACATTCAGGTTCCTGGGCACTACCATCTCCCAGGACCTGAAGTGGGACAATCACATAGACTCCATTGTGAAAAAGGCCCAGCAGAGGTTGTACTTCCTTCGCCAGCTGAGGAAGTTCAACCTGCCACAGGACTTGCTGAATCAGTTCTACTCCGCCATCATTGAATCCGTCCTCTGCACTTCAATAACTGTCTGGTTCAGCTCAGCTACCAAATCTGACCTCAGAAGACTACAGAGGGTAGTCCGGACTGCTGAGCGAATCATTGGTACAACCCTCCCCACTCTCCAAGAACTGTACTCATCCAGAGTGAGCAAAAGGGCTGGCAAAATCACTCTGGACCCCTCACATCCAGCACACTCCCTCTTTGAACTGTTACCATCTGGTCGACGCTACAGAGCTCTGAGCATCAGAACGACCAGACACAGGAACAGTTTCTTCCCTCAGGCAATCCATCTCATGAACACTTGACAATAAAAGTGGAACACACAACACTATTATAAATTATTTATTCAACACACATACTTATTTTTTCATTTCAGATTTGCACATATTAGACCTGTACACCATAATTGTCTATATTATATATTGTGTTTTTGCTATTTGTACATTGCCTATTTGTATATTATTCTTTTATTATCTGTGTCCTGTCCTGTTGCTGTCTTTTTGTTGCACTGTAGAGCTTCTGTCACAAAACAAATTCCTCGTATGTGTAAGCATACCTGGCCAATAAAGCTCATTCTGATTCTGATTCTGATTCTGATTAATTCGAAAGATTTTTGCTCCCAAATGAGTTAATTAAACATACCTGTTTAAGTTTTGACACCAAAACTTGGCATTTTAAGTAATGTTAAGTTATGATAACTTGATTTCTTTATTAATGACAACATTGGGGTTTACAGTGTGCTAGCCTCTGGATCTGGCCTGATGAAGCTTTCATCCGCTTCATTGACTGACCATTTGGTGAGTTAATTATAATGCTATTCCTGTCTTTGTGTTTATTAAATGCAAAGTGATGAACAGAATAACAAATGTTTCTATAACGACTCATTTGAATAGATAATTAAAATATGCATCAGATGTGTTCATTGACGTGGTGTGACTCGCTAAGATTTGATCCAGTGAATGAACAAACCCCTCTTCATCCATAGAGCTGAAATTTGATGTTTGAGCTGCATAATTTAACTTATTTCTTGTATATTTGCATTAGCATTATATATATATATATATATATATATATTTTTTTTTTTTTTTTTTTTTTTTTTACAGTACACAGAATAGCATGAATGCCAGTTAAGTAACTATAATTGCTAGTTAGCTGTGAGTAAATTACTGAAGGCAATCATTAAATCTCAATTATGTGACTGACCTTGTGGAAATGTGGTCTTTATATAGCATCTATAGATGCAAGCCACTACTATGAGGCTCGGTCTTACCCCTGGACATTTAAATTCATATGTTTTAGGTCCTTTTTCAGTCAAACGTCTAAAATGGCTAATCAAGGTTCTTGGTTTCACTTGAACATCTCAGCGGGAAGCTGTTGGCGACTTGCAAATCAGTTCTTGTAAAAATGTGCACGATTTAATCAATAATGCATAGTAGTGAGGGAATGTACAGGGGAGGAAGGGAAAATCTCAATTATGGTCCAAGTTTTGGCTCTTTCCTACTGGTCTTTTGGGTTGCTATGGAAACAATGAGCACTAATTGCTTAGATGCTGGGGATATCTTTTGAACAACCTATCAAGTTTGTGCGTAGGGGTGTGTGTGTGTGTTTGTGAGCGCTAAACTCCTGACAATTTGACACCACTTGCCAAGGCTTATTTTAAACTAAAAGCGCAGTTGGGTAATGCTGGAAGGAGGTAAATTTTGTTAATCTGTATAATGCATCTGATCGCAGCTTAAATTTTGTGACTAAATTGCTTGCCTGAGATGACAAAACAAGTTCCTGCCGAGGTGGAATGAGAACCATGTGTTCGTTTGCATGGACCGTACCTATACTTGACTCAAAACCCAGACTGTTGCTATGAAAACTTCTCCTTAATCTAATCAAATGATATACAGGCTTGCAAACTAAGTGGGAGGTAAACTTAATAAAACAGACAACAAATCTGTAAATAGCTGTTATGAGCACACACAAACAGACGCTGCAATTTCTCTCTATTTTGCAGGGTGTCAACCCAGTTGTAATTGTTTTTTCCCTGTGAGGAATTGGTATTCTTAGTCTCTTTCCTTCTGTCTGGAGCTGTACTGTCCTTGGATTGAATTGAGAGAAGTTTCTATAAAAGACTGTTGAATTGTCTGTGCAGCAGACACAACTAATATAAACTACAGTAGGACATGAACATCTGTGCAAGTTTTATTAAAAGTAGAATTTTCTTGGTTTGTAACAAACTTCACCTAACATTTTTAACAAAAACACTTAAAAACTTTTATTGAAAAAAGGGATGCATGGTGTATCAGTGTCATATTGGGCTGTTTATTTTCATTTTTTAATCGGTACAGGATGATATTAGATTGGCCAGTATTAAATATTTAATTAATTCTCATGTTCTCCTAATTTTACATTTAAGTAATCGATAAACTAATTTTAAGTAAATGTTCCCTAGTGAAAAATAAATATACTAAAATGTATTTGAAATACATTTATTTTATGCTAAGTATACTACAAATGCATTTACATATTTATGTACTTAATCAAAATGCCCTTCAATTGTACTTTTAGTATAGTAAACTGGTATACTTAAATTCTGCTAAATTGGAACAACAAATTTTGTACTTAATGCACTTTAATTGTGTGGAAGTAGTGCTGAAGTCCAACTAAAGATATGCTGAAGTATATTTGATTGTGCTAAAGTGGAACTATTGCAAGTTTACTTCATGTACACTTGAAATATCTTGCATTTAAAGACCGATATTATTCAAAGATCATACAATCCTCATCAATAGTGACATTAAAACACATTTTAGGCTTAATATTATGAAATGTGCGTTGTGCACAAGTAGTACTCCAAATAAAGTTTAATTGTAATTTTTTATATCAGTAAGTCTAGAGCGATATGTCAGTAAATATGATAATAGGTTTGAAGTATACTTAGTATTAAATAAATTTATTTTAAATATTTAACTTTTTTTACTATGGTTTAAAAACACTAATAATTTAACATGTTATTTTAAGTCTGTTATCTATCTCAAAATGCATATCTTCATTCAAAATACTGTACATTATTTTACATTATGTACTGTACATATGTAAAATAATAACTTTATATTGTTTAAAATGATTAATTTTAGTTTTTAGTGTTTTTTGGTTTATTTGGACACAATATTATAGAATTTTAATTTCAGCCATAAAATGAAAATAATTATCAGCTTATCGGTATTGGCCAGACTTTTAATATCAGTGTATCCACATTAAAGAACTAAATACTAGTATTAAGCATGCAAATTCATAAATCAATTTTTATTTGCATCATTTCTTAAGTAATATTAGATCAGTTAAATGTAATCTTTAGCAAATCTCAAAATGAATTAATTCATATAAAACACTGTACATTACTGTTATGTATGTAATGTGATAAATTCACTTATAGTCTCTAAAACCGTTGATTTGAGTTTTGTAGTGTTTTGTTTTTAACTTTTAGACAAACTATTATAGAATTTTAATTTCAGCCATAAAATGAAAGTATTATCATCTTATCTGTATCTTATCTGTATCAATGCATCCCAAGGAAGAAGTGTCATTGTTCATGTTATTGCCCTAATTCAGATTTGTCCCAGTGTTTCTCCTGCTATCTCTTACAGACTCTTTACTTTGGTTATTTCTCAAGGGATTTAGTTGTATTAACTCAAATAAACCTTTGGCTCTGTTCATTTGTAATGGAGCCCACAGCAGTTGTTCTCAATATACCATCAGTGTGTGTATTTGTGTCTGCATTGATCACTCTAAATGCCCTTCTCATGTGGATGCATGGTTTCAATGCCCTAAAGTTGTAAGCTGTCTCACGTTCAGGTCCCCATTACATTTTAGCAATTACAGCAAAGAAGATTGGTGGTCTGAGAACAAAGCATCACTGCATGATCTCCTGCAATCTCCAGACAGGGATTTGAACTAGTCAGTAAGTGAAAACAACACATCTCTAAAAGATCTTGTTAACCCCAAAGAAACCAATCTTTAAAACGATTCCTTTTTGTTCTGTGCAGAAGGCTTATTGTGGCGTCAGAGGAGATGCACGTCATTTCAACTTGACCCTAAACAGTTGCAGTTAGCACAGAATAGTCTTTGAAGTCTCTGAAGAGCTGCTCTCTCATGAGTTGTGTTGTACTGCTGTGAAGCTGTGCAGTTCATGAGTGGAAATAAGAGAACAAACTGACAGCGCTCTGTTTTCCTTCTCTTTTTTTACCTCTCTCTGTCTGTCTATCCGCTTGCTCGGTTTTTAATTGAGCTCACCGCGTGTGTCCCTAGAGAGCTCTGTGCTGTGTTTGTGTGGGTGAGTCTTGGAGCAAATGATAGTAATTTAGGAATTTGGGCTTGTGTGTGTGTGCAATTGTGTGTGTGTGAAAAAGGTTAAATGTTTGTACAAGTATGTCCTTAAATGACTATGTTTAAGAGTGTCTGTCTGTGTGAATGTATGTGTAGAATTATATAGTTTATTTCATCAAGTCTGTAGCCCACATCCTGTTCAACAAAAGCTAATGGTGGGATTGAGGGTATTTTAGATGTATAACAGCAGGAACCTTTATGAAACATGGCAATGTGTAATAACATGTTGCTAAAGCGACTTACAAATGAGGAACATCGCAAGCAATTTATCATACTAGAGCAAACACATTCAGTGTGAGTCTCTAAGCTGGAGTATACAGAAGCTGGAGAAGTGGTAAGTATAGAGAAAAGTAAGAAAAATATTTTTTTTTTCATACAGTATATAGAATTTATTTATTGCAGTTGCCTTTGGCTAAGGTTTGTAATCTTACGTTTAGTGTCACATTTTCATGCTAATTTGTTGAACAATTTTTTAATCAAGCTGTGATGAAACATGCTTTTTTTCAAATGCACAGACAAATTAGGTATTTCCATTTGTGGCACTAGTTTCAAAATCTTAGATTTAGACTTCTCAAGCATCGTCAATCTGTAACTACAGCTAAACCTGCCATTACCATTACCTACCATTATTACATGGCTCTCTGGAATACTTGATTCTGATTGGTCAATCAAGGAATCCTGTGGTCAGATATTTTAGTATTTTGACCTCTAAACTGTGTAATTGACTGTTGCCCAAGGCAGAGAGTCTCCCTTACTTTGTAAATGTTCTTATCTTTATGAAACTGGTTGAACATATGAAAATGATTATTAAAGAAACAAGTCTGTAACTAATTATTGTAAAACTGTTATTAACGAGCTAGTCGTGTCTAATATGACTGGATATAATATAAGCTATAATATAAGGAGATAAAAAATATTTAGTGATTTAGTAGTGGTTTTCCATTAAACCATAATATCAAGAGCTGATTGTGTGGAATATATGATAACACCTTTTTGGGGAACCCTATTCACTATTAACTAGTTGCTTATAAGCATGCATATTACTAGCATATTGGCTGTTTATTAGTGCTTAAAGCACATATTAATGCTTTATTCTGCATGACCATATTCTAGATCCCTAAACCTTATCTAAACATAACTACTACAACAACTACCTGAGGGAAAACTCTTAGTTAATTGTGAATATGTGCTCCCTAATCTAAAGTGTTACTGAATATTTATATGTAATACACACACACACACACACACACACACACACACACACACACACACACACACACACACACACACACACACACACACATTTTATAGTTACTAAGGCTGCATTTATTTAAGCAAATTTATTTATGTATTTATTTTTATTTTTTTTTAATTGTTTGATACAATTGAACTATATTTGTATATGTCCTATTTGTGATCTACAATATACTGTAAATATAAATAGCCTATATGGACTACCCCTAAAAAGTTTGGGGTTGTTAAGACTTTTTTATGTTGTTTTTATTTGAAACACAGTGAAAACTGTGTTATTGTGAAATTTAATTGCAGTTTAAAGTAACTCTTTTTCTATTTGAATATATATTTAAAATGTAATATATTCATTACTCCAGTCTTCAGGTTTCCATGATCCTTCAGAAATCATTCTAATATGCTGATTTGTTATTTATTTTTAATATATTATATTTATTTATTATTTATTATTATTATTTATTATTATTTTTGAAAAACGGTGGAAACTGTGATACATTTTCCCCCAGTTTCAGTATTGTCGTGATTACTGTCTTTTGCCTTTGTAGGCTAGTATTGATGGATCAGTGAGAAATGGGGATGACATACTCAGCAGTGAAAAATCCATACAACTAAAAAAACACAGCAGAAGAGATAGGGAAGACCTAAGTAAGGACTGTTTTTATAATCTGGGGGCTGTCGAGGCTGGATTCTGATGTAATTTTCTTCTGTTCTTGTTTGCATTGCAAGAGGGGGTGGTGATGAGGGGGGCGGTAATAATTACCCAGAATTCTTTAGTGGTCTCATTTCTTGCTGTTCTATAACATCTGCCGTCACGCTCTCTACTTCTCTTTTTATGGTTCCTTCTTTTCTTTTTCTTCTGAACCTGCAATTACAGAGACTTCTTGACTCTTTCTCTCTCTATTGTGTGCTTTCTGAGCCGAAGCATGAGTGCAAAGTGCAAAGCTGTCTTCGTTTCAGTTGAACAGAGGAGGGATGAAATCTGTTTTAAAGCATTTCAGAAAGTAATTGTCTCCCCCACATTCCTATCGTTCTCTCTCTTTCTTTTCTCCTGCTTTGGAATTGAACTTTCCATGCATTTCTCTTTCTTTTCTCAGACAGAAGGAAACTTAGAAGGCAGGGACTCTGTCAAAGACCAAATACACCAGATATGCAGAGCATAAATTGGACTTCTTTGCTTGCAGTTCATTTATTTTGTGCTTTGTGCTCTGCAAGAATCTGTCAAACAAATAACAAAAACCTCTGTGCTCTTTTCAAACCCACTGTTTATTGTCATCAAAGTCACAAAGATGTAGCAAAATTTAAAACTACATTATTTTCTGTTTAACAAAAATAGACATGTTTCTTCCTAAGGCTTTACATTTGCACGAAAGAAAAACATTAAACATGTAGTTTTATACATGAACATCCTTAAAGTGTAATAATGTTCCCACTTCCAAATGTCACATATTCGCACACATATTCATACATACACACTACAAAAAAATAAAACAATACATATTTACTATAGAGAGACATTCAAATATAAATTACCCTGTAGAAATGATTTACTCTTTAAAAATACAAAAATGTATATGCATATATACAGTACATAGACAAAGAACAGCATTGTAAAACTAAACAGAATGATTAGGGAAAGAAAAATTGTCACTTTTTTTCCATTTTGCTCTTTCCAAGTATTTTTTTTCTGTATCTTGTGGCCAGTGTTCCCACACAGAGAACATTAATTAAGTAAACCCATATGACAGCACTTCAGGCACTTGCACAATATTTTCACACATAATTTTCAGAGGCAAGTAAGAAAAAGAGACTGTTTATGCTGTCAGAATTTAATCCAACATTTTTTTTTAAGTTGTACTGTTTCACTCTCAATAAATACTCATTTTATCTCCTTCGTTTATACCCTTTGGTTTACACAACATGATTTCTCTACAATTCTCTGCTGAAATGAGCTTGTTCATTTCATGAACTTGCTATAAAATTCAGTCTATGCAGGTTTTGTTTTAAACAAATAAATAAATAAATAAATAAAATAAATAAAGGCACCGAAAGAACAGGTCCGCCCATTGCTTTGGGGATTCATATCTAAACCCTGAAGATACAATACATGCTACAAAAAAATCAAAACCACATGCCACTGAGTTCCACTAAAACATCATCTAGAAAATATTGTTTCTTATTCTGTTTTGAAAAACTCACAATGCGATCTTGTTTTCTCACATTTGACCATGTGATACAGTGTCAAAGCAGTCACCTATTCATACGTCTAAACAGCACTTTATCACTATAACATAAGAGACAGTTCAGACCACGATACGTAATAGGCCCAACAGATTCTCTTTGAATGTTGGCTAACTAGCAGATTTCGTGGCTTGCAGCTTTACAGAAATTTGATTTCAGAATTGATCGGAGAAAGAAAGAAAGAAAGAAAGAAAGAAAGAAAGAAAGAAAGAAAGAAAGAAAGGTAAAAAGAAAGAAAGATAGGAAGAGAATTAATAAATATTTTCATAAAAAAGAATATCTTTTGCTACTAAAATCTCTTGCTACAGTTACATCTTGGATTCTTTTTGAGTTGAGAAATGCAGAGCCTGGTATCCCGCTGTTTCCTCTGCCTTCATTGTTCTCTCTCCCTCCAGAGTCGAAGCTCTACCTTTGTGATCGTTCATCTCTATAGCAACAGGAGCCCTCAGTGTGTAGGTCTGGCTTCGACTTCCCCATCTTTTACGATTTCCTTGGCCCTCCCAATCTTTCCATTTTCCTGCTGATGCCCAGAGCCATTCGGGGAACTGCGTTTCAAGAGTCGATTTATGATGTCACTGCACGTCTTCCTGTACTGGTGTCGCAGAAGAGAGTAGACGAAGGGGTCGCATGCAGCTTTGCTGTACGCCAGACTCTTACACAGCACGCCCCAATATGGATTAAATGGCTCCGTCACAAATAGCTCCACGATCCTAAACACATAACACCCACATGAGCAAGACAAGTCCGTTCTCTGCAGTTAACACATTTTCATATTTGCATATGGAAGGTTATAAGTTTGTATAGCAGAGGCAGTAAATGCAGACCAATTTCTGTTTTCAGTTTGGTTATATGAGGGATAATCTGTGACCTGAATGGAACACTAACAATTGCTCAATTGCTTTTGAAAGGGGCTTTGAGGAAGAAAAGCTGCAGCAAGAGTCAGGGATACACAAGACAGTTCATCCTTCCATCTTCTCCGAGCTTACTCAGGTTATGTAACATGCCTAGTCAGGAGGCCCTTCTTCATTTTGGATTATGAGTCAGGTGGACATGCATGACCAGAGACATTAGTACGGGAACTACAGGCTTCACATTTCATAACTTGTAAGATACTGTAGGGGAGCCCAGTTTTTGTGATATGTTTGTTAAAATAAAGTACTTGTAATTAGATTATAGTAAATGTTAAAATCCTTATTAGACTACAGCTACTCTTTAATGGATTACATGATTAGATATTATTCTCACAGTATTTTCAACTAAAAAGATTGTCCCCCTGAGATTTTATGAGATTTATAAAATTTCAAATTAACAACACATTTGCACGTTCACAGTTCTATGATGTCAGTTAATGATAACACTGACATGCAGGTAAACAAATAAAATATTTTCATTTTTAGTTCACATTTTTATGATTTCATTAATTAGCTTTTCATCAAATGTTGCAGTTCCTTCACATACCCCAGTTTGGGAAACCCTGACATTTAATGCACTTTGTGTTGTTGATAATAAAGAATAGAACATATTTTCTTTGGTACACAATAATAATATTATTCAGATATACAGGTGCATCTCAATAAATTAGAATGTCGTGGAAAAGTTCATTTATTTCAGTAATTCAACTCAAATTGTGAAACTCGTGTATTAAATAAATTCAATGCACACATACTGAAGTAGTTTAAGTCTTTAGTTCTTTTAATTGTGATGATTTTGGCTCACATTTAACAAAACCCCACCAATTCACCATCTCAACAAATTAGAATATGGTGACATGCCAATCAGCTAATCAACTCAAAACACCTACAAAGGTTTCCTTCAAAAGCCTTCAAAAGCCTTCAAAATGGTCTCTCAGTTTGGTTCACTAGGCTACACAATCATGAGGAAGACTGCTGATCTGACAGTTGTCCAGAAGACAATCATTGACACCCTTCACAAGGAGGATAAGCCACAAACATTCATTGCCAAAGAAGCTGGCTGTTCACAGAGTGCTGTATCCAAGCATGTTAACAGAAAGTTGAGTGGAAGGAAAAAGTGTGGAAGAAAAAGATGCACAACCAACCGAGAGAACCACAGCCTTATGAGGATTGTCAAGAAAAATCGATTCAAGAATTTGGGTGAACTTCACAAGGAATGGACTGAGGCTGGGATCAAGGCATCAAGAGCCAACACACACAGACGTGTCAAGGAATTTGGCTACAGTTGTCGTATTCCTCTTGTTAAGCCACTCCTGAACCACAGACAACATCACAGGCATCTTACCTGGGCTAAGGAGAAGAAGAACTGGACTGTTGCCCAGTGGTCCAAAGTCCTCTTTTCAGATGAGAGCAAGTTTTGTATTTCATTTGGAAACCAAGGTCCTAGGGTCTGGAGGAAGGGTGGAGAAGCTCATAGCCCAAGTTGCTTGAAGTCCAGTGTTAAGTTTCCACAGTCTGTGATGATTTGGGGTTTTTGAAAACCAAAGTCACTGCACCCGTTTACCAAGAAATTTTGAAGCACTTCATGCTTTCTTCTGCTGACCAGCTTTTTAAAGATGCTGATTTCATTTTCCAGCAGGATTTGGCACCTGCCCACGCTGCCAAAAGCACCAAAAGTTGGTTAAATGACCATGGAGTTGGTGTGCTTGACTGGTCAGCAAACTCACCAGACCTGAACCCCATAGAGAATCTATGGGGTATTGTCAAGAGGAAAATGAGAAACAAGAGACCAAAAAATGCAGATGAGCTGAAGGCCACTGTCAAAGAAACCTGGGCTTCCATACCACCTCAGCAGTGCCACAAACTGATCACCTCCATGCTACGCCGAATTGAGGCAGTAATTAAAGCAAAAGGAGCCCCTACCAAGTATTGAGTACATATCCATTTTCCACGACATTCTAATTTATTGAGATGCATCTGTATGTGATAAATGAGTTAGGTCAAAAGTAATCTAAAAGTAATCAAGAAGTAGTCACATTATATTACCTAAAATGTGTAATCTAATAGATTTTTGCTTTGTAATCAGTAACAGACTGCAATTTATAAGTAATCTATATTATTATTTGTAATGCATATTTTGATGAATCGTATTTAAATTATTGCTATGATTGCATTTCTTTTTATCTACATTACTGCTATTTTTCAGTTTTAAACACACATTGCTCCTAATAGTTAAAAAAATAGTACCATATAAAGGTGTTAAATTAAAAAAAAACTATTCAGTAATGTTCACTAACAAAATATGATATATGTTACAAATGCCCCCGTTCCCCCTTAAACAATACACAGTGTCCTCCAGCTTATTAGTATTACGTCAAGCATGCAGCTAATAACATCCAGGGATCTCAACCGGGCCAACAAATTAAAACTATAATAACAGCATGACTGCACAGATCCTGAGTCTCAGGGAGCCCAGGGGAGAAAAGCAGCTGGCTCACCTGGTAATGACATAAGGGGTGAAACAGATGACGAAGGTTCCAATGAAGGTACTAATTTTGCGGGTGGCTCTCTGTCTTCTCCTTTTCTGCTCCTCCAGACAGCGCTGACGAACACTGGATAAAAGTTTAGATGATCCATTTAGATGATTTCTCTCACTTCAGTTGTGTATTATGTTATTATGCATATGAGACAAGCATGCTGGACTGACTTTTATCCAGCTTTAAACAGATGTTATCTAAAACTGTGTCTATGCACCAGATGAACGTACATATTTCACCACCGACAATGGAACCTTTTACATATTCTCACAAAACATTCAAGAGACATAACAGGTGTTCCCATAGAGTGAGGATGTTTGCCCAAGCTGTTTCAGTGAATCATTGAAATGTCAGATTAACTTCGTCACACCTGCAGTGGATTATTTAACACTTACTCACATGGTCACTTGTGTCAAACAGAAGTTAGGTGTGATTGGTTGATTGCTATATCAGTCTATAAAAAGCTGTAGCAAAAGAACCAACATCTGGCAGTCATTTTCCTTTCTCTTTGCATGTGTGGAGTGCTGGGACACATCCTCTGCCTGAACACCAGATGTGCTCATTACATGTGGTGTGTAGGGCTATTGTGATTTGTCATTGCTGGTTAATAAGTTATTGTGGTTGACGTTGCCATTGAAAGTCATCCAGAGCTCTGGGGAATGAGCTGATGATGTTCACTCTCTGATGAGCACAAATGTGTCTTGATAACTGTTGGCACGTGAGAGAGGTGTGTTCAGCCACTAACTTTTTTTCAGCCACATTATTTTGTAGCAGAATACAAATTGCCACATTATATTATTTAAGGTTGATGATTGATTTATTTTAAAGTACAAAATTGTTGATCACAGTTCTATTTGTTTTGTGTCATTGCACCAGTTACATTTGCGAGAGTAATTTAGTTTGAGGGGTCCAGATTGAGTTGCTGATGTATTGACTTTATGTTGACATTTTTATATGGCTACTGTGAAGTCATATGACTTGAGCTGTTTAATTCCTGTTTGATCCATTGAAATATGATGCCTTTGTCAATGATCAGTCCAATCTCTAAATCCCAGTTTACGCATTTGTGACATTTTAGTAGTTTTCTACAAGTTACAATTTTGTATCTATTAAATCCATTAATTTATTAATTAATTAAATTATTTCAAATATATAGTTTGCTTCTGTTATATATCAAAGGAATAAAATACATTTTCACTTAGGAACAATTATTTAGGATTCAGTAAGTTAAAATCCCTGTCAGATCTAGTGTAGAGGGCTGTGGACCAAAAATGTGGTGCTGAAACCCAGCAGCTCTATAGAGTTTCTCTTGCCTTTATTTAATATTTGAGTGCTGAATATGTAATATAATATTTATTGGTGCAGACACTTAAATCAAGTTTGAAATTTGAAAATAAATAAATACATAAATATATAATGTAGTAGTGAAATAGTAGTAAGAATATTAAGTTTAAGAATCAAAAAAGTTTTAAGTTACTTATATATAAAGTTAAATGCATAAATGGCAGCTAGGGAAAGTGGGATTCCCAGAGTTCCCTGTACAAACAGTATTGGTGATATAAGTTATGTATATTTATTTAGGTTTTGTTGCATTTTATGTTATTTCTTAAGTTTAGAATGCTTGTTAGCATCATGTTTGTGGTAACATTTGAATTATTACTGACTACAGCATATGGTCATATGTGTTGTTACCAGTTTCATGTTAATATATAGCCTATTTAATTAAATAACTTATTGACAGTTATTATAGCCTAAAACGGACAGTATGTTCGGTATTATCGTCACTGTATTTCTACGATAAAGTTCTGGAAACTACCGCTGCCAATTCTTTTTCTTTCTTTCTTTCATTTGAACCGTAAAAATCTGCATGTTCTCACTTATTCTTACCTCGGGTGAATGTCCACCAGCAGTACGAGCGTTTGCATGGTTATCACGTCTATGCGCTTGCAGTGAAAGCGCGCGACTTTGAGCACTTTCAGATACGTGACGCAGAGCACCACCGACACCAACAGGAACGTGAGCGAGTGCAGCACCACGGTGTAAATCACGAACTGCGTCTTGGCATTGACCGCCCTGCCGTTACAGAGCGTGCACGAAGCGTACAGCTGATGGTAGCCCACCCAGGAGAGGCACGCGGCAGCCACAGAGAAGGACAACGAGTGCATCCACGTGTAAGCCAGCGCGATTACAGCGTCCCGGTGACGGATCCTCGAATGGTAACTCAGAGGGAACACCACTGCAACCCACCGGTCGATGCTGAGCGCAGCCATACTCAGCATGGAGTTGGTGGTCAGGAAAGTGTCCAGAAACCCGACCACCTGGCAGAAAATGTGTCCTCCGGGATGCGCATTACTCAACACCCCGAAAAGAGTCAACGGCATGCTGGAGGCGGACAGAAGCAGGTTGCAGAAGGTCAGGTTGAGTATAAACAACCCAGGAACCTGCTTGCGAATTTCTGCATTGTACAAGAAGCAGATCAGCACCAGCACGTTGGACAGCAGCGACACAACGATGATCACGACGAGTAGGAGAGAGAGCGCGAGCTCCGCTGTGTGCATGATGTTCCCCGCTCTTAAAGCCCCCAACTTTGAACCGCAACTCCAGGACAGTTCATGACGGGGAACTAAATTGCATCAATACAACTTGGGAGATCCTCCAACGCGGTATCCACTTGTACACGGGCGCTCGATCCACGGGTCTCCATGACTCCGACCTCCGTTTAGTCAGCGAAGTGTTGGGAAAATCCATCCGAACAGCTGGAAGGCGAAATCTCAAGAGTGGAGATTAATCCGCTCTTCCTCGCAACCCTAAAGGAATGCCTCGCGCAATTGCGCAGCTCAGGTTTGCGCGCGCTTCTAATGCAGAATTCGCCCTTGAAACAGCTTTATATGTCAAAATGTCACCCCCCCACACACACACACTCACGAAATGCGCACACGTGACTAGCGTCAAAGGAATCGTCAGGGAATTAATTTTGTGAGAGGACTAAATTTAGACAGTGTTTATATTTGTCGAAGGGAACTCTTTCACGTCACGATGAGGCAAAAGCCCTGGGTCTCGTGGTACAATTTTATGATTCGCTCGCGCACACAGCTTCAGTCCTACAAGATCTTGAAGAGCTGCAGTCACTTATTGAAACGCAATTTGTAACATTTAATTTCGACGTTTGTAACTTGGTGATTTGTAGGACTATAAGTCTCAAACTTTCATTTAATCCATATTTCATTGCTGTGAATGAAAGAAGTTTAGAAATCTACTGCTTATTCTTAAACTGTGCAAATTAATGTAGAGTACAAAGTACCCAGCAGTGTGCACACATTAAAAACACTGAGATTTTAAATGGATGTGAATTTATTGTGGTAAACTTGGACATATGCGTTTATTAAGATATTCATATCAGGCACATGTTAGTTTGCTGTCTGAGTTTGGGCGAAGACATTTTGTCCTCACCATTTAACATGCTGAGAGACACCATGGAAATTATGAAAATTTCATTTTTCATTTTAATCTCTGACAATCAAATGTTTGATTAATATCAAAGAATTAATAGATAGGGTGAAAAATGATCTGAGCAGCTCTTTTCAACAGTAAATGGAATAGCTAGAGGCAGACACAAAGAGAAACAGAGAGTGAAGGAGGGATTTGAAGTCTAGCACTTTTAATCAAACCTTTGGTAAAATATTGATTTAAGCTATCTTGGGGAGAAATAGGCTGTTATTGTTCAAGGTAAATCATTGCCAGTATACATCCAAACATAATCTATGCAACTGAACAGACAATCACGTTATTGTTGGATTTTAACCACGTTATTGTTTGAAAGTGTGTGTGTGTGTGTGTGCAGTAGTTAATGTAATGTTTTCACAATCACAAGGTTATTTAATGGTTATATAGAGTTCAAAACACACCTTGCACTTTTTAATGTGTCTTTATATGTGTGATCTCTCAATAATAACGACTCTAGTATTGCTAATGCAAACAGTCGATTCTGTGACTTGGCTCTGTATTTGAATACAAAAATAGAGAGAGAGTTAGAAGAGAGAGCCAGGCTTAATGCATTTGGCTCTTGTTTGCTTGGCTGGGGGTTGTCAGATGAATTTCCTATCACTTTGTGTACACGAATCTGTATGTGAATTTGTACATGTCCACGAGTCTGTTCGAGGGCATGTGTGTATGTTTGCATGTCAACATGTAGGGCACTACTTCATTTAACAGTATTCATAACTATAGCACTATTTTGACTGGACTGAGAATGACATTTGAAGTTTTTCCCTTATACCAGATATTTTGCTGGGGAATTACTTTCGTTTTGGGTCCTCCTAATTGGAAAGTAACCCTGACATTTACTTTTACTGAACCAGAAGATTGGTTTACACACACACCCCCATACCAGCCCAGATTCTTATGTTGGATGCATTTCTTTCTCGCTGCAGTGTCTCTCTTACAACATAAACCCGTTTGCACTGTAGCATGAAGGGATGAATCAACACACATGCACACACACACACACACACACACACACACACACACACACACACACACACACACACACACACTCACACACACACACACACACACACACACACACACACACTCATACTCATTATTGGCTCACTGAGGCCACGTAAAGATCGCTGCTGTCCTCTGTTACCACGGAAACGCCCACGCTGTCTGGGCAGTGGGTGTGTGGTGGTCCATCCCATGATGCTTTGTGACAGCATGAACGATTTTGACCAATCAGTGGAGCAACTGCACAGATCTCGTTATTCTTCTTGAGGGGGCGATACGGACAGCTTGTCTTGATGTGAAACATAGGCTTTTATCTCCATCTCTTTTTCTGCATAATTCAATAAATTTACCCCTTTTTTAGAGCTAATTTGTGTTTTAAAATATTAGATGTAGTCAAGAACAATCAGACTTTAAGTTAAGGCTAAATCATTTTGGGATCTCGCCATTATTTTGTCACATTTATTATTATAATAATTATATTATTTAAAAAATAATGGATTATATTATATTATATTATATTATATTATATTATATTACAGTTAAAGGCCTCTAATATCAATAAAGCCTTTTGAGCTTGTGGTAAGTGCTTTGGAAAACATTGTTGGTTGTGGTATGTTGATGTTGAGTTACTGGTATCATTCTTGCCACAGGACATCATCTACCTTTGGTCCAGTGGATTCATGTTTCTACATGGCACAATAGCTGTATCTTTGCGAGGGCATAAGACACTCATAATTTCCATCTCACTGGGTGCTTTCTTTGAGCACACAAGTGCCTGTTGATCTATAATATTAATTTACATATATAATTTTCTCCAACAAGACAGTGCATCCATCTAAGCATGCATTTAAAAGCTGAAAAGCACAGGTTGACCGAGCCCAGGACAAGGAGGATGTCAAAATCATTCATTTGGATGTACATTTGGATGTACTTAAATGTACATGTACTAGGGATGTGACGAGATCGCGTGGCACGAGATCTCGCGAGATCAGATGTGTCTCGCGAGATCCGACTGGCCTCGCGAGAACGTGACAATATCTCGCAAAACATTTTGCAATGTTTACATTAAAGCTGCGTTAAAAAAAAATGCGATCTTGATTTAAACACCCATGCGATCTTATTCCTGAATGACAACGATTCAGCTATGTCTACGACTGTTTAACATCGCGAGTGTCAGTGGAGCGTGAGAAGCACGTTTTGTCGCTGCCCAGAGGGTCGGCCATCATCACGCTTCCGATGTGAATGCTGTCATTCACTGATATGGACGGCGACAAAACACGCGCTGCTCACACTAACACCTCCACTAACACCTGTTTCACATCAGACATTCAAATCTGCATTCATGCTGCTGCTGATCCAGAAAGAGCAACACAAACAGTTTTTTCAACCACACATCATTATTTCTGTGTTACAGACATTTAAATAACAGAGGTAGGCCTACTGGGATAAAAGTTTATAATTTGGGTATAAACACTGTTTGTCTACAGTAGCGATCAAAACGAAAGTATCTCAACACTTGTATTGTAACACTTATCTTCCGCCAGGAGGTGGCGACAAGCCGTTTAAAACATGTATTTGACATTGAATCATTCATTCAGGAGATTCCAATACTGAAACAAGTCTTTATGAGCTGAGACACTGGCTGCTTCATTGAATTTTCTTTTTATTTTGTTCAAATGAATGTATATTTTTAAAAGACTTAAGCAATGAACATTTTGTCAGAACCACTAGTAAATTACGTTATTTTTTTAGTTTTCTAATTTTTTTTTTCAGAATCGTGATCTGCAATTCATTTTAAAAAATTATGATTCTCAATTTATCCAGAATCGTGCAGCTCTAGTTTACATGTTTATTACTGCATATAATTCATTAAAATAGAAGTTTAATTTCATAAAGTACAAGTTGATTTCAAAATGCACCTACATTTTTTGCATTTTGTGTTTTTCAGTTGAATAAAAGACTATTTTTCCCTATATATTTCATCACTGAGGATTATTATTTTTTTTTTAAAGTCAAAAAATCTTGTCTCGTCTCATTCTCGTGAACCCAGTCTCGTGTCTCGTCTCGTCTCGTGGGATAAGTGTCTCGTCACACCCCTAACATGTACATTTTGTGCTTCAGGGGATTGTACTGACGGTAATTATGTGTAATTAGATCATGCTATTGTTTATACAGCCTGAGATCAGTGTGTACTGTAACTTCCCCAAACCATTGGAATGTGAGTGATATACACATGATCTGCATGGTAAATACCATGAAATGCTGCCCTGTGGACTACTAGATGCATTGCATTCTAGGTCAAGTGATTCTGATTCTTCCAGATTCATTATTATGTTGCTTGTCGCATGTGATGAAAGGCTTGTATGCACAACCCAGGTCATGTCATACGCTGTGTTTCAAAAATTAAGAATCACTTTCTGTTTCAGCTGATTTAGGTTGTATTATATTCTGGTCTGCTTTGAGTCCAGGTTTTCAGAGAGAGAGAGAGAGAAAGAGAGAGAAAATTGCTGTAAATAATGCAATACATTGACCTATGCAGTGAGAGTGTAGGTGAAGACCTCTAATATGATTAGCCAGATTTCACTTGTATGTTTTTTCTCTTTTTTGTCAGGTTCTCCTGTGTAGCTGTGGCTCCATCTGGTGGTTTAACTGGTTAAATGTTTGTCTGCAATTTTGCAATCAGCCCAGTTGCTTGCTCTGGATTTGCATTTGACCAGAATGCATTTAATTAATTTTATTCAGAATTATTTGGACTTTTTTATTGTCAGTTTCTATTTGTTTGAGGACTGTTGTTTATTATGTATGCACTGCATATTCTGTGATTGTCTCTGAGGCATTTCATCTTTACTTTGACAGCTAATTTATTTTTTCGCTGTGGAGCCCTGATTAATCAAAGCCTAGTCCTCATTTGAAAATATGTTGTTCTGACTCTAGTTGTTATGTGATTAGAGGAAGCACTCATGCACTCACAAGCAGGAGCGGAGTTACCAGTTTTTGCGGACCCTAAGAAAAGACAGGAATGGGCCCTCTTCAAATCAACATGTTTACTTGGATTTCCCCCAGATTCTTCCCACTGTCCAGCTTGCAGAGTGGTGTTCTCTACACTCTTAAAAAATAAAGCCTCTAAAAGGGGAGTTTTCATAGAAGAACCAGTTTGGGTCCCTCAGAGGAAATTTCAGTGACCTGTTCGAACCTTTTTTCCTAGTGTGAAGAACATTAGAATAATGAACCCTTTGTGCCATTGAAAGGCTCATTGAATGTTAGGGGTTCTTCATGAAACCAATGGCAGTGAAGAACCTTTATTTTTAAGAGTGTACTGTTAATTTTGTTTGATAATTGCTTGCTTTTCTAGATGTTTAAATTTGAACTCCTTCACTCTAAAAAAAGCTAGGTTGTTTTAACCCAATTTTGGGTCAAATATGGACTAACCCAACTTTTGGGTTAAAAATTTAATGTAAAAATTTAACCCAACAGCTGAGTTAGTCCATATTTGACCCAAAGTTGGGTTAAAACAACCCAGCATTTTTTAGAGTGTTGTTTTCACCTCTAGAGGGAGTACTTGACCTTCACTGAAACCATTCATGTCCCACAAGCCTGTCATCACTTCTCAGCAAACCTAATAAACACATCATCAGCATCCTATAATGCCCATGTGCATTGTCCGGGCACAAGCCCAGGGGGCAGAGTATAAGTGCTGTTTGGTCTGTGCTCAGAGGTCACAGTCAGGGTTAATCTGTCGTGTTAAGCAGGACTGTGAGGGCATTATTAATTTTTGGGTGCACTAGTACTCTAAATTCAGTTGGAAAAAAAAAAAATCAGCCATCAATTACTTACCATCATGTAGAGCCTACCTTAAGACATTTTAAGATTCTTCTGCGTAAAAAAAAAAATATTTATAAATATACAGTGCCAAATGATGATGTGCAGAGCTTGTCGCATCATAGACAAAAAGATTTGAGGCTGTAAAGGTGCTTCAGCTAAGTTACTTATGCAATGTACTTATTTCATTTTTTTTTTTTTTTTTTTTTATAAATTTACAAAGTTGTGACAGTTCTGTTTTTGCTTTGCCATTATGGTGTATGGAGTGTAGATTGATGTGGAAAAAAAGTTATTTAAAGCAGTTTAACAAGGCTGCAACATAACAAAACGTGAAAAAAATGAAGGGGTTTGAATACTTTCTCAAGGCACTGTATATATTTGAGATATTTTGAAGAATGTCTCAACTGTTTTTGTTCATATTATGAAAGTTAATGGGAGACCTTCAAGCCTCAAAAAGAACATACAATTAATCCATACAATTTATAATTGGACAAAAACTTGATGATATGGACAAAACAGCTGAAACATCTTTCAAAATACTTTCCATTACTTTCATTAAAAAAAATAAATAAATTAAATAAATGCAATAATAATAATAATAATAATAATAATAATAATAATAATAATAATAGTAATAAAATTAAATATTAGGGGCAGTTTGTGTTTTTGTGTTCTACTGCTTAAAATTTGGCGTATAAGGGTGTACGCCAGGCATCTACTAATTAGTACTCATTACTAAACTGTCAAATAATTATGCTGCTATTTAACAGTTATTTGGCTAACTAGCTGAAACTAGATAAATTTAAGTATTTTTATTACAGTCCTGGACCTACCTGAGCATAAATGTCTTGCTCAAGGACACAATGGTGATACAATTGTTGTTTGTGGGTTTTAAGCATGCAGCCCTTTTGCCTTTTTTTCAGATTTTGGGTGAGATCATTAACCACTATGCCACACCATCTCAGAGTTAAGTTACTTTATTCTAGCAGGAACCAGCAAAGAAAGATTTTAAAATGTTTTAAAGAATTTGTCAGTTCGTATTAGTTTTGCCAGCATTTTTTAAATTATAATCAATGTGCTTCTTGTTACAGTGTGAGCAGTTTGCAAGGGGAAGTAAGGCCTCTTAGCTAAACACAATGAGATCCCTCTGATGACCTTTCAAGTGTTGCAGAGGAATGTAAGCAGATCAGGCAGGTATGTGAAAGAGATCGTCCTTGTGAAAACCGGGCTTGTTGGAACTATGGAGCTTTGAACGGAAATCTGTAATTTAACTATTGAGGAGGAAAAGACAAGATAGAAAGGTTGGCAACTCTTAAGCTTCATAACTGTTCCAGATTTTGAGTAGTACATCCAAAACTATTTGTCTTGCCATAATAGTTTACTGTTAGCTGTGGCTTGAGTTGTTTATGAGTAGACTTCACTGCTTAGAGTTCCATGATATAGATATTTTGGTTCTTTTCTCCTGCCAAATGTCTCTTTTTGTTTTTCTCCATCTCTATTTATCTGTGCTCGGGTGAAACAGCCTGTTCGGTGAATCTGCCACTGGGTGTAAGATGATATTTTTTCCCCTCTCTCTCCCCTCTTAGTGTCTTTATTAGCAGGCAATGTCCAAAAAGAGGATTAGAGGAGGAAAAAGAAAGACATGGTCCTGTGGATGGATGAATGGCATATATGGGATGGTTAAAGGAGGGAAGGGAGGTTAAGGAAAGGAGAAGAGGAAAGAAGAGATCACACTGCTTGGGGATATTTGGGGGGATTATCTATTTGTTAGATGTATGTGAGTGAGACAGACAGAGAGAGCGGGCAGTAAACTCAGGCAAATACTTTCTATAAAAGTATTAATTGAATAAAGCCAGGATGTGAATCATAGATTGGTTTGGAGAAGTCAAAAGTGACAAAATAATGCTGGAATCCCCACAAAGGAAGTCAAAACAAAAAGTTAGGGGATAAACCTATATGTCTCAACAGGGTTTTCTGTGTTTTTATTTATTATATAATTTGAAATTATACAGAACTTCATTTGAGCCCCACACTTGACATGAGGAAGAAAAATTGATATCATGGATTGATTACTAATTGTAATCAAGACTATTTCTTTATTTTAGTTTAGTTAAATCATGGCTCCATACCGAGGCAGCACTAATTAAAAAAAAAAAACACTTTAATAAAATGTGCTCCTAATAGCGCAATAGTCCAAAAAAAAAAAAAATATCAGTATTGACAGCTAGTGTTTTTGAAACAGAAAAAAAAAAAAATATTGCTAACTAAGCACTTCCTCTGACAGGTCAACTCGCCCTGATCCCTTTCCTTTCTGATTGGGATTTTAAAAAGTCTTTGTTAGTCTTTGTAAAATGTTATAAGCCATGAACCATGAAAAAGTATTTGAAAATCAGACAAAACTAAAAAAAATTAATTAAATAAATTAAAAATGAGAGCGAAATATAAAACTATTGATTGAAAGATGTTCATATAAAACATTGTGTATCTCATGATATCACTTGCTCACCAATAAATCTTCTGCAGTGAATGGGTGCCGTCAGAATGAGAGTCCAAACAGCTGATTAAAAACATCACAATCTACAAGTAATCCACACAAATCCAATCTTTCAGTTAATGTCTTGTGAAGTGAAAAGTTGTATATTTGCAACCCGATCTCATGGCAGTTCGTACATATTTTACGAGGTGGCTAATTTGTACAAAAATTGTATGACCTCACTTGTACATATTCGTACATTTTTTGTTAAATCATACGAATTTTACAAGTTCCCCAATTCGTATGAATTCGTACAAATGACCTACCCCTAACCCCGCCCCCTAAACCTACCCATCTAGACAAATCATACAAAATCGTACAAGTGAGGTTGTACGAATTCGCAGAAATTAGCCACCTTGTAAAATACATATGAATTGGTTGTGAGATAGCGTTGGTATTTGTAATAAACAAATACTTCATTAAGGCATTTTAAATTCATTAAACCGTTTAAATTAAACCGCCACTACTGACCATAATACAGGTCTGTCCTCTTTTGTCCTCTCACATCAAAATCCACAGACAAACTTGCAGCCATAGTTGCTTTTGGAAAACGCACCCTTGGACGTTTTTCACTTGTAAACGGTGCTTGATCTGTGTGTATTTCTCTTCTTAAAACATGCAGCTTTTTGATTCACAAGACATTAATTGATATACTGGAATAACGTGGATTACTTGTGGATTATTGTAATGTTTTTATCAGCTGTTTGGACTCTCATTCTGAAGAAAATTCAATGGATTTTTAATTCTAGAACTTTACTGTTGCTATGGAATGCAACTGCATACTGTGTGACCAAGTCCCATAATGAAGGTCTTTATAATGACCCAGGTGTACACCAATTCTGGATAACTGTGGATATAAACTATCAGTGGCAGCAACTCTGAGCTTCAGGGTCATGGCTGGGTCTCTGATATTTTCTTCTTCCTTTTTGTTAACAGGTTAGTGTGGCCGCATTCAGAATATTAAAATTTGTTGAAAAAACGCATTTCATCTAATATTCACCACTGAATGGCTTGCACTGTTTGAAATAATTTCTTGTAAAATCTCTTTTTTCGTCACTCATTCATAACTGAAGCTGGTTTTAAACCGATTCAGTGTGGCAAACTAAAAGCGTCTCTCCCCTGAACTCTCCACCTGCGGAAGTGTCTCCAGCTTTAGTGTAACCTGCCCTTCTGGAGGTTAATGTGAGGGAAATCAGATTTGGGTAGGAGGCATCTCTAAGCCTTTGGAAAGTAGAGGAGCAGAGAGTAAGAAAGAGCTTTTTGTGTTGTGTGAGGATTGAACGCTCTGCTGTATGGCCAATTGACTTCTTCTCCAATTCATCAAATGCACTGTTTACCTAATCTGTCATAGCATTTCAAAACGCATTAAAACCGCAGGCAGATAAGCTCAGCATTCCTACTCCTGAGTCAGGATAGTCTTACCTTCACCAAAAAGGCAAACCATTTCTCTCTCTCTCCCAGAGGATTAGCTCTTGTGTGAAATGCATACTGTAAAGTGCTACCACATCTTGCTTAAGGACAATTCCACCCACCCCTTCTAGATAAATAAAGTATTATTGTGCAGTTAAGGAAGATTAGAAGTTAGAGCAGGGGGTTGGTGCTTGTGGGTTGGGGATTGCGGATATCTGAAATTGAGTTTAATGCCACGCTTATCAGAATTCCTCCCGTCTCTAATAGTGCACACTGTTGTGTGTGGCAGCGGGGGAGGAAGTGAGGAGACGGGGTCGTATCCTCTACAGTAGGGCGCAAGAAGGAAATTGTGAATTGAGTTGCATTAAAGCCTCTTTTTGTAAAACAAGACCGACAGCAAAGTGAATTGGCATGGCAGGATGCGGAGGAAAGGGCCAGATGCGAGGTGTCAGTTGCAAATTGAACTTGGACGGTGTGCGAGAGGCCCGTCGGGTGTTATACAAACTGCTTAACACATCATTCATGTCACCTAGGGAATAAGATAACCGAGGATGTGCTGTTGCATCATATTTCACCTTTTAATTTCCAGAGCATAGACATTTTCCTACTAAAAAGGGAAATCTGCTTTTATTTGCTCATAACCTCCAACCTGTATGGCTTACTTCTGTGGAACACAAAAAACAAGAAATTTCTCTTTTTTTTGCCCATACAATGGAAGTCAATCAGCTCCATTATTGTTTTATTGACTTTCACTGTATGGAGAAAAACAGTTTGGTCAAAATATAATCTTTTCTGTTGTACATAAGAAAGTCATACAGGTTTTGAATGACATCAGGGTAGGGGTGGCGGGTGGGCGATATACCGGTTGACGACTTTTAGAAATTCGTCAACTGGTAGAGATCTTGGACTATCGTCTCTATTGTGTTTACATGTTCAAGTGATGTTTCTGTGCTATGTGGTCACGAAAACTTGTCATATGGATCTGGGCAGCTCTTAAAGTGACGGCAGTCTAATATTCCTGCTGTCTGTCATGTTAAAAGAAAGAAAATCTCTCACTGCTCTTGACTAAATTACTTTTGTAACTTTAATAAGAAGAAATATATATTTAATTTACACAAAGAAGAATATGCAGTGTTTTATACATTTGATAACTTTATACAGTGTAGCATTTCTTATTTGTTCTATTGTAGTTTTCTTGTCTTATTGCTTGTTATTAATTTCTTATACTGATTTAATCACTGACTGTTTACTTGTCTTCAGTGAACTTGAGTTTGAGGTTTTTTTTTTTTTTTTAAATTTAGGCTAGTATTTTCTGATATTGACACTGTTGACAAGAATTATGAAATTTCTATGGTATTAAAAGATTTGATATCTTAAAGATCTTATTTAAAGCAAAAATAACTATATTGTGATATATATCGTTACCGTGAAATAAAATTACTCATATCGTGATATAAGATTTTGGTCATATCGCCCACCCCTACATGAGGGTGAGTAAATATTGACAAAATTTATTTTTGGGTGAACTATCGCTTTAGCGACTAAGTCATTGAAGTCAAAAGCCCACTCAAACTGGCTTGAGGTCTGCCGTATTATTCAGCTGGTGACTCACACGTCCATTTTGTTTTCTATGGGTTTCAACTTTGAACTTTTAATCAGATAATCTTAATTTCCTTTTGCTCTTTACTGTGGCAAGCCAGTTACCATGGAAACAGAGGACCAATGTGGCCAAGAAGGGCTTATACCCTGTGCCTGAGCTGTTTGGCCTACTATAACAGCGCACACACACACACACACACACACACACACACACACATGTTTCCAGGTAGTGTTGATTGATTGGGTGATGATGAGAGGTAAGGATAATCTGAATATTTAGTTAAGGCCATCCGGATGCTATTACCTTTCCCCGCAGGCGTTTCTTTTGGAAAGGGAGGGGATAAAGTGTGCTCCTCTGAGGTTCATTTCAACAAGCACTTATTTAGGCGTACAACGCTGCTTTCTGCACTCTCACTGTGCATTGTATAACTGTAGACTGAGCACAGTATGAAAAAGAGGAGAGGAAGTTATGGATTTGCAGTACTCATGCCAAACATTTTGATATAATTCAGGGTTTTTGATAAAATTGTTCTGAAAATTAAGCTGTAGCACAATCTGGAGTCTCAGTTGGTGTCATATAATATATTTAATGCATGTGGGTAGGTCTATATACCTGTATGAGCGTAAGGGAGGTAAATATTTGTCATTCTTCAGGCTGAGAAGAGCAAGAAGATCTGATACAAGTACAAAAGGCTTACAGTGACCCTTCACCACAAACAGACTGAAACCGATGAGGGATATAATTAGGGAACGTTCATAAAATACCCATTTATGGTCTCGGGACATGTAGACACAGAATCAAAGCTGGAGTCAGATCAAAGAAGACAGTGGAGCTTTTCTGGCATGATTCAGCAGATCTTATTAGAAAATTATCGTGATACTGAACTATGTGCAGATTTTTTTTTATAGGTTTCTTCAAATGTGTTTTTGCTTCCTTTGAGCAAACAGAGAATTTTTTGTGGGTTTAGAAGTAAAAGATAAATAAAAACGCTGCAACAATTAGTAATCTGAGCAAAGTTATCACCAAAAATTTCAATCTGCCAACCACTGCGACCTGGCAAGCAGCACAATCTGATCATACTGTCAACCAAGTTTATTAGAAGAATGTCCATGCACTGAAAGACTGACAGGGGCTCTCTTCCCCTGGCTGGGCTGAAACAGAGGTTAATTGACAAAAGAAACCATGTGTGTGTGTGTCAGTGCGTGCATGTGGGTGGATACGGCTGTGTGTCTGACAGGGTAATTGCCTTGTTAAAAGAGAAACGGAGGCAATATTTTGAAAGAGCCACATCCCCATATAATCCTCCTTTGAGAATGATGAAAGAGTGAGGGATGCCTCTTAGATCAATTGTACAGTCATTTCAGCTATTTAGAATCAGCTAAATTCTGTTAGAAGAAGCCATTTTGGACCAGACACAGAAATCCACTTTGTTCCTTCTAAATTTGTCAAAACTGTCAACATTTTGAAACAGATTCATTGCAACAAATATATGCATTGATAAATGTGGCAACATAGCTCATTTATAATTTTTATGCACCAAAAATAACAGAAAATCTTACCAGACTAACTTACTCAAGTTATTGCAACAGTTTCCCTCTGTTATTCCACGTATGACACATAGGTGGCACTGTAGTTATACAATTTTCTCATGTTTCTTAAATATTTAGCTTAGTGAACATTCACACTTTAATGTGCACTTGTGGGAATACAGTTCATTTAAGGCTTAAGTGTCTGAATTAAGTTAATTCCATTTTTATAAACTTGACAGCATCCCATTAGGGAATATGATACTATCAATGAAGAAAAAACATTTAAATTAGATATAACAGTAAGTCAGTTATCAAACCATTGCTTTAGCAATGGATTATTTCTATTAATACACAGATTTGCTGTGAATATTATCATTCTCTCTGATGCAAATCATTTTAGGTAGTTTAAATATACAACAGTAAAATGTGTTATTTCCATACAGTCTACCTCTGTAAAGTACCATGCATTGCGCTCTTATTCTGTTTCCTTGAAAGTCAGATCATTATCAACTGTTCAATCTATCTGTGCAAAACCCCACTATCAGTCGATCTATTCATCCCTCGCTCCACATTCATGCAACCTATTCACACTATTCAAATCTTTAAATAATTACAAAAAGAGTGCAGAGGCTGAAACAGGTAGAGAAGATGGTGCACCGGTCACAGGGATATCACTTTCTTTAAGCTGCAGAGAGGATAACAATTAAGTATTGGATTTACCGTGCACCAACTCTACTGCGAACGTAGCATGACAATGCGCAGTATCAGTTGTGTAAATAAGCAAGACTCTTTTAGCATCTCTACTATTTGCAATTACCACTTATTTGCATCTTACTGAGGAACCATAACCGGATATGCAAACAGAGAATGAATAAGTCCATGTAATATATAATACCAATGTTCAAAACCAACCTCTGTAGAAAACCACGAAACACTATATTCAAAAATGGACTCGTATTCAACTGTACTATCCATTCTGAAATGGTTTATCTTTTTCTCTTTTCAGAGGACCTCTGACCTAGGCACTTAAACCCTGACCCCTGGGAGCCGGCTGACAGAAAATGAGATTAACTCCCATTAGTTGGCTGCTCAGTGAGGCTTTGCGCTCCTCAGGCTGTAGTTCTCCAAAATATAGTGCTTTTCATGGTCGGAGGCAGTCAATTATAATAAATACATGTCAGGAGTCCACAGTGTCAGTGTATTTCAGTGCGAGGGAACGGTTCTGGTTATAAGCTTTACGCTGTAATTCAAGGATGGAAATGTAAAGTGACACGATCTTAATCTCAGCTCCTGAACTGGCCATTTGGCTTCTGTGATGTGGATGCATGTGATCAGTTAACAGGCAGATAGTGCCCGGTCAGAGGTGAGGTCAATACGTTCCCAGCCTTGGTAAAACAGGTGTACACACAGCCTAGGTTACATACATAGGAGTGCGAGTGTGTGTGTCCCACAGGACCATGTTCGACGAGGGGGGACTGTGTGTTTCCTGTACTCAAAAATGTCTTTGACTAGATTCAATCTAGTGAAACACGGCCCTCACTCTTGAAACCCTAACTACTCTTGACACACAAATGCATGTGCCTCTTAAATTAGCAGGTTCCTATGAATATGTCAGTCGGTATGTGAAAATAAATGTAAGTGTGTGCGTCTAAAAGGGAAAGTTTGTGCGTGAGTGAGAAAAATAAAGCTCGAGTCACTAGATGCCAATGTGAACAGGCTCTTTCTCTTACTGTTTCACTCTGTGAATCCAAACAACACTGTTATTCATCCACCAAGTTCCCCCCGGCAATTCACCCACCCCTCCCGCCTCCCTTCCAATTCCAGCTTGGGCCGTAACCATCGCTTCCATTCTCTCCGAATATAGCTGCACCTGAACTGCTTCACCACAGGGGCTTGTTCAAAGCAGCATGAGGGGCGGCGAGGCCTGAAACCAATCCCTGTTCAGGATCCCACCACTTCCTCCCAATTGTTCCCAACAAAGCCGGACAGGCATAAATGGGCTGCTATCTGTGTCACAGAAAAGTGGAGAACAATTTGTTTCCTATTAAACAGGACTGTCAGTTCGGTTTCTCCTCTTGTTTTTCTCACTTGCTTGTTTTTTTTTGTTTTTGTTTTTATTGTTTCTGCCAGGCCAAAGTCTCACTCGTGAGGTTTTCCCCCAACAGCTAAGTGGCTCGGACCCCCCTTTTAAACCTGAGAACGCACCTGTTTCGCTCGCACAGGTGATTGTAAGAATGTAGAGGGGAGACCTTAGTAGTAATGGATTCAGAATAGATGCTCGAACCAACACAAACACACACACACACAGACACACACACACACACACACACAGCTTGAATATGGCACTGAAGAGGCCTGCTTTGCAGTTCTGTAGGCTGCACCTGCTAAGTGGGTGATCTGTCTACCCCCAGTTCATGTGAGGGTCACAACAGCTTAATGTGACCCCCATCCTCTTCCTTTCTTTCTCTCCCTCTAACACACACAGTCTCAACACAGACCACATCTGCCGTTATTCTGCCTGAGGTGAACAGTTCAGTGCGCGCACAGACAGCCACAGTAGTTAATAACGGTTTAAATGGACGTCTTCGCATCTATCTTTACTGCACTGTTGTTATTTCATTCCAGTCTTGCGTAGTCCACAGTTTGTGACATCACCGTTCTCAGCTAAATGAATGGCGCTTTATTCCATATCTAATGGCACATGCATTACGTTACTGTTCAAATGTTTGAGGCGTTTAACTAGATGAACACTTTTATTTAGCAAGGACACATTAAATTGTTCAAAAGCAAACTTTTGAACTTTCTATTCATTAAAGAATCCTGAAAAAAATGTGTTATGGCTTCCACAAAAATCTTAACTGTTTTTAACATTGATAATAATAAGAAATGATTCATGAGCACCAAATCAGCATATTAAAATGATTTCTAAAGGATCATGTGACACTGAAGACTGGAGTAATGACTGCTGAAAATTTGTCTTTTTTTATCACATGAATAAATTGTATTTAAAAAACATTAAAATTGAAAACAATGATTTTCCATAGTATTACTGTTTTTACTGGATTTTTTTTTTCTAATAAATGCAGCCCTGAAAAGCATAAGAGATCATTAAAAAATCATACCAATCCCAGACTTTTGAAAGGTAGTGTAGTGTATAAGCACTATATTGGACAAAAACTTTGTGGATGGATCTGTGAAATTGATTTATGCTGAAATGTATGGAATTCCCCATTGCTTAATATAACCGTGGGCCTGGCGACACGGAAATACAGTCCGTAGCTTTGCTGAAGGTGTAAAAGATTCTCAATGGTGTGATATTTGCATAGAGATATGATCAAGAATGTGTCAGAAGACTGTTGGATTGTGAAGAATGACCACAACAGATAAAAAGAATTAGAAAAAAAAAGCATTAAAAAATAATCAACTATAAATAGCTCTCTTTATGTTAAAGAATAATTAAAAATGGCATAAAATGCTGCATATGTAAACTAGAAATACTTCAGAATTAGATTCAAAGCTTTTCTTCACAGCCTGGTTTGCATGTACATATTGCCTGTGGAAATGCATGTAAATGGTTTTCTGACAATGATTCGTATTATTACCCAAGACAAACACCTGACTTTTGGCTTCTATATAATGATCAACATTGTTATCAATATTGTTTACAGTATTTTATTATTTCATTACAAGTATCTTAATGGAAATCCATGTCCCACTCTATTGTGATTTAAGACAAACACCTGACTTTTGCTTTGAGACTTTAGTTAAATATCTATGTAATGATTAACAATATTGTTTATATCATTACATGTATGTTTGTAATGGAAACCCCTGCCCCATCCACCAGACTCTATGGCACTACATTAAATACTGAACACATATGGTTCAGTTCATTTGCCAATGAGCACCCTTAAAGAGGTACGATGGATGAAGTATTAAAAAAAGGGTTGGGGAAAAAAGATTGAATGAAAAAATGACCCTCTCTCCACTCTCTTTGTGTGGGGAGTCTGGAGCCCCATCTGTGCGAGAGGAGAGGCGTGAAATGTTCTGTAATTACTGGTAATGATGTCCTAAGATCAGAGACTCAGCCCAAACAAGGTAATTACATGATAAATGTGTGTATGAGCACACTGACCTAGAGTCAGCAGGGCCTTTGAGACAGGCGTACAATGGACAGCTAACAGAGATATCTGCTCAAAAGGCCCACTGGGACCTGCATAGATCTCTATTGTCTGAAACACAGTCTCTTGGTAACAACATGGATCAGGGTTCAGCTAAGGGTGTGTGTGTGTGTGTGTGTGTGTGTGTGTGTGTGTGTGTTTGCATGTGTATGTTTACATTTCCTTCTAATAATACTTTAATATTTACAAAGGATGAGATGGAGATAGATTTTTTGTGTGTGTGATTTTTTTTAAGGATTTTTTTTTATATAAAAATATACAGAATTTAAATGGAAGATAGATAGATAGATAGATAGATAGATAGATAGATAGATAGATAGATAGATAGATAGATAGATAGATAGATAGATAGATAGATAGATTTTTATATATTATTGTAGAATGTATTTAACTGTAATAGATTTATTCAATATTATTTATTAAATATTATATTATAATATTATTAAATATTATTATAATGTACTAAATACTTTCATATTTACAAAAGGTAGTGGAGTAGAAAATGATTTGTGTGTGCGTGTGTGTGTTCTTTTTTTCTTTTTTTTAGTTTTTTTTAATAGAGAAATATAGTTACAGAAATAGTTACAGACATATAGATTTATTCAATATTACTTATTATATATTATTATAGAATTAATTTAAATATATATTTTTGTAAAATTAAATGTAATCTTTCAGAATTGTTTATTATTATTATTGTTTTAGAATTATTTAATATTTTTTATTTTTTTATTAGTAATTTTATTAGTAATAATAGTTCTACACAAGAAGATGAAAATGTGGAGGGGGTGTGATTGTATTGTGCTGGGCAGGTGTCAAGGGTTAAGTGCCTCACTCAAGGGCATAACATTAGTGGTCAGAGAAGGGAAAATCCTCAGGGATTTGAACTTGGATCTTCTAAGTTATAGTTTGCTGTCCTTATTTAGCCACTAGTATAATGCTTTGGTAAATTTTAAAACGCTGGGTTAAATTTTATACACAACTAATATTGTATTATGTCATAATTCCTATAAGAGATATACATTCATTAACCTTTATCAAGAAGGTAAACAGTGCACATTCATTTTAATTTCTAGCTTTAAGTATTTTTGTTTGATTTTGATATTACTAAAGAACTTCTGGACTACTACTTGATTAGAGTGGCCTTGTTTTCTTAAGTTAATGCAGAGATGAATTGCCAGCTTTACATTTCCATAATCTACAGTATATGCTGTACCCTAATTTGATGTGGCCTAACCATAAATATGCACGTATTTAATAGATGTGGGGACAGAAAGCTCCAGAGAAACGGTTAGTCCATGATCACAGAGGCCATGGCAAATAACTGATCCTCTAGTGCTTCACTTTTTAAATGCAAATAAGGCCCTGCAGAGCAAACAGGTCACATGTTTTCTTTTGTCCTCATAAGGTTTAGAGTTGTTTGTGATATATTATTCATCTGTTCTCGAGAACTGTTTTGGTGACTTTACAGAATGCATGGTAATAAGATCATTTAAATTCTAACACCTCGTTCATCAAAAATCTGATAGCCATGCAAAAAAATTTGTTAGACTATTATGCTGACTTCAAATGAGGAATCATAGTCAAGAAAAAACAGCCAGGATTTGCCTGAGATTTGCCTAACCTCTAAAAAAACAACAATGCCAGCTTCATCGATGAGTATTTTATGCTCCGTAAGCTTGGCTGCCGTTATACAAATGACTGTTGTATTGCACTCTGGTCGACTTGAAAGAGGATATTAAACATTATCACATTTTATCTGTTTATTCATTAGCCCAATTCTATACCAATAAGCCTCCGTGGTTTTAGGGGAAAGCGGGGCTTCTGTTTGTCCTGGATTTTACATCTACATTATTATTCAAATCATATAGAAAATGTCAGGTATTTTTAATTTGCTAGGATATAATAATGCATAATTCAATGATAAATCTGTTACAAAGAGTGTAGATTACAATATAAAACCAAAAATATGATGTCTAGAAATTTGGAGGTGACCCACCAATACCCCATGTCACCTATAGATGGCGACAGTGCCTAATTTTCTGTGCAATGTCTCCATCGGAAGGATTAGATTAAAAAACCCTCACTATTCCTACAAATCATGGGACTCCAATTCTATTGGATTATATGTGTAGATTAAATTTACTTTATTTAATTTTTATTTATTTTTTTGCCAGCGTTTCTCAGAAACGCTTTGCTCTTAATGTGAATTTTACGGGACATATAAATTTAAATATAGAAGAGATAAAACAAGATATGGATACCATGTAAATGACCTGATTTGTATGGTTGATAAACCGTCCTAGACCTTTCTAAACATACACAAGCCTAGTAAAGTATGTTATAGTCTTATGTTGAGAAAAAAATTAGTTATGCCTAGTAAACAGATAAGATACCTTACAACAAGTATTAGGGAAATGACAGTACACACATCTAAAGTCAGAAGAAACAGCGAGTGAAAAATAAAGGGTCAGCGACGGACAGAAAAGGCAGAAAATGAATGAGAGAGGGAGAAAAAGGACAATTTGTCACAAAGTCACCCGCATAAAGGCTGAGAAATGTGCGAAATGCAGTAATTGCGGGAAGCAGTCAGTGTGCGCTGAATAGAAGCGCTGTTGAGTCGGATTCTGCTCCCGTGATGCGCGCGATCAGAGGCATCTTCAAGAGCGTCTGCGTGAATATGTTACTCATTACCGCGGGCAGATAAAAAGCCAGAGAATGCAGAGCGATTGTTCTGCAGTGCTGGAGAAAGACAGTCCTCCCCTCTTCATTAGCGCTGGAGAGAGATCAGGGAGCGAGTGTAATGAAGAGAGGGATCACTCGGTAATGTTTACCGGGCGACGCGGGTGAAGTTGACCGCATAGCGCTCGCGGTTTCCCGGCAACTGCCTCTTGTGCTCGGCACCATTATTAATACACAGACGTGTATCTGGATAATGAAGAGAGTGGACAGTGACACAATGACCTCAGCCAGTAAATGAGTGTCTGAGTCTGAATATATATACCGTGAAGAATTACTGACAAATGAAATGGCTTTATGTACAAGAATCTAATCTGTAGTTAGGTTTCAAAGTGATTTGCACTTGTTCATATGATATACATACACACACACACACACACACACACACACACACACACACATGAATGTACAGCTGCTTATGCTGGTGTGGAAAGTCATGAGTCATACACTCTTAAAAGTAAATGTTCTTTATAATTCCTTGAAGAAACATTAACATCTATAGAACCTTTCCACTGCACAAAAGGTTCTTAGAAGACGGTTCTTTAGATTATTACTAGAAAAAACGGTTCTTTTAAGAACTGTTCACTGAAAAGTTCTTTGGGGAATCGCAAATGAAGGTTCTACGGCTATTTATTTTGTTAAGAGTGTACATTGTTGAAACCCCATGGTTGGATGATTAAGCTGGTCTCATGGCTTGTTTTAGAGGAGCTTTTCAGCTGGTCAGGCTGGGAAGCAACTTAAAACCAGCTTGCCTAAGATCATTTTTAGGCTGGTTTAAGAGTATTGATATTGTAGGCCAGTTGACTTGGTAAGCATAGAGTTTTGCAACACGCAAGTAGTGATGTGACTGTGAATATCAGTTCATCTTTAGCATATTTCCAGCCAGGACACACTAACTAATGTAAACAGTTTAGATAGTAAAGACATTGGTGGTGCTGGCCTACAGCAGAAACTAACTGTAGATTTGTGTTCATGTGGGATGACAGAGAGGTTTATTTTCCATTTTATGCAAATCAAAAAAGCATAAAGAAAAAAAGTGGTCTTAGATGGAGATTTTAAACACACGAGCCCCCCGTAGCCCTCCTAATGGTGTGTATGACAATGACAGCGTGTGTCTGCGCGTTGCTTTATGGCCCCAATGACTTCAATCACTCCCTGGAAAAACAAATCTGATCTGGTCTACCTGCCTCCATCACGCCATCCTCCAGAACAATGATAGATAGATAAAAGGCAGTGTCTGTGGGTTTGTGTATTAAATAAAAAAGACGGATGTCCCCGCGGCTGGCTGTTTGGCATTGCCTGATGCGAGTCATTTATCTAAATGTAGCCGTGGCAGCCGGGGCCCTGGGCTGACAGAAATGACCCATAATTTGCTGCTAACTGCAGTAGCGGGTTCTGTAATAAAAGCTTTTCATTAGGGCTGAGCAGCCTGCACCAGGCACAACTTAGCAAAAGGGCCCTTCCTCTAATTGCTAACCATTACAAATATGGTCCATTTGGTGGAGAGAGAGAAGAGGAGGAGAGAGAGAGAGAGAGCAGAGAGGAGAAGAGGGTGTGGGATAGGTCTGTGTTTCCCCTTCACAAAGCGCACCAATAATTGAACAATTAAACTTTAGCAATGTGATTACCACTCACCATAACTAAAAGCAGCTGTGTGAACGGCACAAGGCCACAGTGGGTGGAAATATGGAGTCTGTCTGAGAACGCCGAGCTTGGGATGGATGAGGTGTCATCGCCAGCACGTGATTACTTGATGCTTTGAGCCTCAGATCCAAAATAACAAAGGAAATGCCAGCTGATTTGTGTGATTAAATAAAAGATGGACATAAAACAGAAGCAAAGCCTTAGCAACATAAAAGAAATCTGTGGCCCGTACGACAAAACAACCGTCAGATATACGAGTGCCGTTGCTCTTCCCTCTCCTTATTTTTGACTTTGCAGAAAGAAGGGACAGCTGCTGTGACGCTCGTCTCTCTTGTTGAAAAGCGGGCGTTATTTAGAGATCTGAGCCGCTTTATCATTTTTCCATAAATCCTCAGTGGCTTGAGTACATACCAAGGGTACTGTTGCTGTCACAGGCCAGCTGAGAGTGTGAATGTGGCCTTTGTTTACACACAACACTGCAATCATAAATTAGCATCTTAACACACAGATATGGACACACATCAATTTTATGCGCTAAAATGCTTCTGTCCATGTCTGGCCTGTGGTCTCCACCAAAGATGCTCTTTTGTATGCATTTGTATGCATGCGCTGACCTCTTCTTTTACAGCGAATGGACCTCTCAATAATCTCCTCACACAAAATACAAACAGAGAGCAGCACCCTGCTGCCAGCGTTTGGTTAACAGGGTCTGATTAGAAACAGCAGGTGTTCCTCTCTGAGCTTTCGGCTGCAAGGAGCAATGAATGGTGGGATACAGTAAGAGCTGTGACCTCTTTATTCAAGTATACAAAGACATTGATACTGCAACAGATCCTGTCATTACGTCCCTTCCCTCCCTACCAATTAAAACCCACTTGTTTGATGTCCCAATTAGCCTGGAGTTCAGCCGTTCCGAATGTTGTGTGTACGTGTTTGTGTGTGTGTGCATACAAAAACACTGAATATCTTTCAATTAGTAAATGCATAGCTACATAAATTAAAATGAGATAAACACTCAAATGCAGAATTACTGAGATTGAAAATGTTGTCATTTACATTGTGCAAGATATGTAGAAGTACCATTGCTGCAGTTACAGTATTTCACTGACTACTTTCCCAGAGCGTCACTCCTCGCTGCTGAATCAGTGGCACCACAGCAAAGGAAGAGTTAATAATATAATGTATAAAAATAACGTGTACCACAAAACAAAGGAAAAACATCCTTCTATTGAGTCATCATCGCTGATTGCATGCGGAAACCACATAGAACGTGACTATTATATTCACAAACAAATGATTCATATAAGTTAGTTATTTTTAGTGAATCAAAACATAACACTGTCAGCATAGCCAAGAAATGACTCAGACGAGGCAGTTATTTTTATTGAATCAAAAACACACAGAGGGGTTAGCGTAGCCTGATTCACGAGCAAACTGCTCTTAACAGACGGTTCTTTTTAGTGAATCAACATCTACAATGTGACCAGAGAAATCTGATTACCGAAAGAATTTACTCTTGTGAAGCCGTTCTTTTTTTATTGAATCTAAAACACACAGCATGGCCGGTGTAAACTGATTCCTTAACAAGTGACCTATAACAGCTGGTTCTTTTTAGCGTAGCCCAATTCACGAGCAAACTGCTCTTAACAGACGGTTCTTTTTAGTGAATCAATATCTACAACATGACCAGTTTAATCAGATTCCAGAAAGAACCGACTCTTATTGAGTCAGTTATTGAGTCAGTCTGACGAATCCGTCAGAGTGGTTAGTGAATCAACACCTGACTCAATAATGTACCATTACGAAGCGAATTGTTCAAATCTCAAGTGATTGCTTGTGTCTTAAGTATTATTATTGATTTTTTTTACTTATTTTCTTTTTTATATATTTTATATACTATATGTATTAGAAATTCCTTAATTTATGACAAAAAAAACTGTTTATCTTTAAAAAAATGTTTATTTTTAACAATGTTGTCATATGGAGAATTACTCAGTAATGATACTGACACAAAACCTGCTTCATATACCTGCTTCATATGTGTGCATGTGTGTGAATACATACACACATAGAGAGAGAGAGAGATGGTTAATAATAGTGCACTTACATTAACAAGATTAGCACTGTACAACCAGTGTGAAATAATATTAAGTGCAGGCAAATTCCTACATTAGTCATGCACATATAATATCTGTCATCATATACATGTAGTACTTTAATTATAAGTGTAGGACCAGCAGCTCGCTGCGATTTTTGATGACCTGTGACTTGCGACACTGATCCATATACTGTCATCCAGGCAATTCCTGGGACTCTGCAACAACTGCCATCACTCTAGCCTGAACCGTGCTGAAGAGCACTCTTATCAGACACATTTGCTGTAAATGGCAGCCATATCGCAGTGAGAGATAGAAGATAAAAATCACCATACCAACAAATTTGTTCTTGCATTTGCCTATCAGTAAAAGTTCTGGATAACAGGGTTAGAGGGCTGCTCATATCACATAAAGTTTCAGTTAAATAGCTGCTGGTTATTATTGTCCGGCTTTAGAGAGAAGCATGCAGTTTTGCATTGCTGGGACCTGCTATACAAATACAGTTTATATATGCAAAGTTACTAGTGCTACATACAAAACAAAATCCCCTTCCCCGACACCAGGAAATTATCCAAGATTCAAACTTAGGCTGAATTAGAATAACTTTCCCCCTTAGAGCCATTTGACTAATACTGAAAGAGTCACTCAGGTGTGGAACAAGCTAGCGATTGTTCATTCTTCATCTTCCCTCAAAAAAAAAATAAAAGAGAGCAAGAGAGAGGTCATTCGTATACAGTAAATTGAATCAGACCTGTGTTGTTCAATAATTCACAACAATTAAAAAATAATTGAGAAATGAATGTGGATATTTATAGAACAACTTTAAATACTTTTTTATTTTATTTTATGTGACTGTAATTAAAGATTTAAATGTAAAGGCTTTATAAAATCATCTTCTGGTAGGTTTCAGTGAAGGAAACAATGCATCAGAAATGGATGTGAAAGTACCAGATACCCAACACTAGGTGTCCCCCCTTCTCCTCCGGACAGTGCAAATCGTATGTCATAAGATTATGATATCACAGACGGTAATGGCACCAATATACGAAATCTTCTTTTAGATCATTAGCTATTCTTGCGCGATTGACCGGTCTTAAATGAGAGAAGGGAATTCATTTATGAGATGGATTTCTCGTTCAGGCCAAACAAAGAATGACCTGTGTAACAGTCCACCTGAATGCCATCTATATAGTCTATTGGCAGTGTCTGTTGATGAGACATTAGTAATCTACTCTTGTAGCAAAAACTAGGACCTGTGTCACATCATTTCAGATACTGTTTTTTCATAGATTATAGTTATAACACTTTATTTGCTTGAAACCCAAAGCCATAACCAATGTGAAATTATTGGTGTATGTTTATTGCATTTTTAAAATAAATCATGCATATAAAACAGCTCTTATTTATATGTTTTTAGTGATCTGACACTAAGCAACACTGTGTAAATGAAGTAGAACCAACCAGAATAGCAAATATGACCAATATTATGTAAGATTAGGTGTTGTAGCCCTGCGTCTTTCATTTATTTATTTATTTATTTTTTGATAACACCTTACAGGAAGGTATCGTTAGTTAATCCATTAACATTAAAAATACGTTTGTATTTTTTAATCTTTAATGTTAGTTAATAAAAATACAGCTGTTCGTTATTAGTTCATGCTAGCTTAGGTCCATTAAGTAATATCAACAAATATAATTTTAATTGTAATAATATATTAATAAAAGTTAAAATAACATTAACTATGATTAATGAATGCTTTAAAGTATTTTTCTTTGTTATTTCATGCAGTTAACTAATGTTAACAAATGGAACATTTAATAAAGTTTTTTTTTTTTTAGCATTTTATTTAAATTTTAATTGTTTTAATAATTTAATTTTAATTTTTAATTTTTTTTTTTTTTTTGGTCATTACATTTCTTTTTTCTAGGGTCACTTAGGCCTCTGTGTCATGCCAAATCTCTTGGAACCCAAGGAGTAACCATTTGTGATGCTCAATGATCATTTTAAGTAAGAAAATGGCATAAGCATGGTTCATTATCAGTGTAATCGGTTGCCATTATGTCAAGATATCTTTAGCATTAGCTTGCTAACCACAGTCTTACTACAACATATACTGAAGGGAAAGTTCAAACAAAAATGAAAATTCTATCATTTACTCTCACGATGTTCAAAAACTCTATGAATTTATTTCTTTTGTGGAAGACAAAAGAAGATATTTTTAAGAATGTTGGTAAACAAACTGTTTTGGGTGAGCATTGATTTTTAATCTATGGATGAGCAAAAAGAAGCACTGAAACTTTTCTCAAAATATCTTGAGGGTGAGTAAAAGATGACATAATGTTAATTTTTGGGGGAACTCTTCCTTTAACAAGCTATATTCTAGGTTTTATAATCAGGTGCCTAAATAGGGTACTCAAAAGAAGTTCAGTCAGAAAGTGGAAACACTTTGGGGTAAAGTGCAAGTGGGTAGGCTTTTGATGGGGTATGATTTGGCACGACACTGCCCCTCTTGTTGAGGGCTTGAGGATTCAAATGAATCAGGTGTGTAGTCTGTATTACAGAGCAAAAAGATCCTCCTCCCCCCTCAGGCGGCAGCTGGGAGTGTAATTACCACACCTAATTTATACCTGATTAACACACGGCTATAACTTACCTTTCACGCCAAAGCACGGCCATAAGTTTCCACTACTTTTCACCAAACAGGCGTGATATTGCAGCAGAATGGATGTGCGTGACTCTGGCGGGAGCATATGGTATATTTCTCCATCATCAATAATTCACACGAAATGAGCAAAAATTAGTCGGCCCGGTTACTGCCGAGTTTGTTCCGCATTAATTTTGCCGACGTGTTCTAAATGGGGTCGTTAGGCTGAAAACAAAGTGCCTCTCTCAGTGTATTTAAAAGAGAGAATTGCTTCGTGAGAGTCTTGTTCATGATCTTACACCTGCTCTCTTTGTAAATAAGAGTATTGTTTACAACCCATGCAGGCTATGAAGTTACATGACTGATTATCAAATTTACTTCTAATTGAGAAATACTTCACACCCTGCCATAATAAAGAGAGAGATCTGCCATGCAATCCTAACCGATTTCGCAGCAAGATCGTTGTAATGATGGACCTGTCGTCTGCACAGATACACACACACACAGTCATATACGTCTGTATAACCTACACAATCCTTAGTGCTTCTACATATTGTTGGCTTAACCCCGCATGGCCCTAATCTTTCTGTGCACCGGCTGCTTCTCTAGTGGCACTCTGTCACTCAGAGTCTATGAGGTTCAGCTGAGCAAGAAAAGGAAAAGAAAAGAACAGGAACAATAAGGTGAGAAAATGTTCCTCTCAGCCCGGGCTGGCTCAAGTGCTGGCCGTGTGTGAGTGAAGAAGAGAGCTGGAGAGGTGGAGTACCATCAGACCGCAGGGATTATTAGATTTTTAGGGTTGGTATGACCCCTCCTGTCCTCTCCTCTGACACTCACACTCATTCACGCACACCTAACCTGCCATGCCAAATGTAATGAATAGACTCTGACTGTGTCACAGAATTGGATGTTTGAGAATTGTGCTACTCTGTGACATGGTGTCAGAAAGAGAGAGAGGGTCGGGAGCAAAGGTCTGGATGTCACCTTCTGCCGTGATCCCTAGATGATTTCTAGAGAGGTTTTATTGTTTGGAATGGAATTAGTTACTGAATATTGTAAAAAGTACACTTGGGATGCACCAGTATAAAAATTGGGCCAATACTGATAAAGCAGTATTTTTCAATTGATTTATTCATTATTTTCAAATATTTTTTTAAATAATTTATTATTTATGCCAATATTTAGGGCCAAAAAAATTTAAAATGGTTTTAATTATATTATTCTTTACTATTTTCCATTAATAAACCACTGAAAAATGTAAAAGGGATATTTATTTACATTATATTTATAAGATTATATTTAAATTATTAAATTGCTAAATGGCAATGGTAATCTAACAATTAAATATCTAATATCAGCCTATATGAACAAATACTGATCAATTAAATCTGTAATATTGGCCTATAACAAATATACCAATATATTTTGTATCCTTAGTATACACTGGGTGCTGCTTACTATTTTTAAATAGTATGTAAACAGTAGGCATTATTTCACAATAAATGTCGTTGTTATTGTCACATTTCCTCATTACACTGCATGTGAGTCACATGTGACTATAATTTTGGGGAAAAAAAAAAGATATTTGGCATTTATAGTTCAGATTTGTATAACTTGTCTTAATTTTGACAGTCTGATTAAATAATGGGTCCAGAAACGGACTTAAAAATGGTTTGTGTCTTTGCTGTAATTGAAATGGTTGCGTACATTGCATTGTGGGATAGCGTTATAGAATGCTCTGTTGTATACTGCGTATTTTAATAAAAGTACTAAATGGGCTGTATTTTGCATTCAAACAGAATATCTGCATATTTTGCACAGAGTATCACTGTTAAAATAATGAGCAGAGTATGTTCGTACTCTATTCTGAACACAGCCAGCAGTTCAGTTTACAGTATTTCCTCCTGCACAGCCAAATGTGGAGGAGTTCATGCATTAAAAGAGAGAGTGGAGAACACAAGGTCTCATTAATTTACAAATGTGGTTAGTTAAGCTCAGTCAGATAGTAAAAAAGAGCTTAAATCATTTGCCTAGCTTTACATAGTTCACACCCTCTGCTCATGTCACTAAATACTCACTAAACCATAAGCAAGCGAAACTTTTACCGCTTCATTGGTGCATACAGTCAGCGTACAGGTTTGTCATTAAAAACACCTAGGCTAATGTGAAAGTCATCATCCCACACCTGCTGCATGATGTGCTTGCCTCCTACCCTGTTTGCACTATCGAAATTGGAAAAAGTGCACCACTAAATCTCAGCGATGTGATTTGCGTTTGTAATGCTTTCAAAGATGTCTTTTTTTTGTGTTGACGTGCTTAATTTTTGTGTTTCTACAAGGCTGTTGTGGGTGTAATACAGTGGTTCTCAACCAGGGGACCGGGCCCACCAGTAAATTTCCAAGGGGGCCTCAAGATGATGTAAAATGCTTTAAAATAAGCTAAAACAACTAAAAGTCATTTTTATTTAAGGACAAGGGATCCCATAGTCTGTAATTTTGAAAATGGGATTTCTAGACCTGGAAAGGTCATAAAAAAAAAATAATAATAATAATACAATCGTAAAAAGTCAAGGAAGTTTCTTTAATATATAGTTAAAAATAATTTATTGAAAACCTAATCCTATAAAACACTAAGTGGGAAATCACATTAATATCTAATTTTAATTTAATTATTATACTTATTTTAATTAATTATTGTAAAATATCGACACTACTGCTTTCTGTAAATTAAAACGTTTGAAGCAGAAATCTACATGAGAGGCCTTGGAGTATATAAATAAAATAAAAACAGAAAATAAAGAAGTATTAATCTTTAATAAATTAGCCTGAATAAATCTTAATCTTTTATAATAAATACTAAATATGAAGAGCCAGTATGTAAAGCAAATATATGAAGACTGTGCAAAATGCATTTTAAAATGCAATTAAAATTTAATGTGCAAAAGCAAACATGTGGTTGAATGTAAACAGTGCACAACTTTAAGAAATCAACAGTTTTTTGAGGTGGTTATCATATGTATGAGAGCTTAAGGATGGTGTTTGTGTTGTTCTGCTGGGGGTTATAGTGTGATGATGCAAGCAGTGAGACCAGAGGGTTCAGAGTTAAATGTGTTGGAACAAATGCCTTTCATCGTCATTGATTGTTTTAATTGAACAGGGTGAGAATGGGCCATTTTTTTGCCAAAGCCTGTGGGTAAAAGGTCTAACAAATCTTCAAGACAGGTATGATGGAAAGTAAAGGAAAAAGTCAAACCGAGACAATTGCCTTTAAATGGACCATTATTGTAAATACATGCAGATTGTTAAAAATGTGAGTAATGGACATGTATTGCTGAAAACATTTATACTGAATATTGACTCTTTCTCTCTCTCTCAGATTCTCTCTGTCAGGTGAATGTCACTTCACTGCTGGGAAATTTAACGTTGCTTTTAACCTGTGCTGCCATGTAATTACCTTGACATTTACCCTTCATTAAATCAACTCTACAGCAGCCATTTTATTTTTCCTGACTCTCTCCATCGAGGCAGACGGCAGTAATTATACATGCTAATAATTAGAAACAGTGGAGCTGTGGAGCTATCAGGCTGAAATGCAGAGCAAATACTGTAATTTCCCATGATTCCTGACCTCCCCTGCGTTGTTCATTATTTTTGTGGTGAGAGAGAGAGTTGAAGGGCAGAAATACGATTAGAGAACTGTGCGATGAGACCGAGTGAATGAGTCAGTGACAAGGGGAACGCCTGCTACTTCTCTCATTTCGTCCGTCGCTTCCGTTATTACGACAACTGCCGGGGAATTGGTGCAATGGTGGATGGCAGTGGTAACGATCCACCGGGGACTCGTCAATCAAACTTCCCAGTGCCACCCCGAATTGAAATTTCATCTGCATTTGAATTAGCGACATTATTCGCCAATTTACCTCAGAGTGAACATTTTTCCATTGGAGATGGAATTAAATTAGAAAATGAGTGAGTCTTTAATTTCCAGATTATTAATCACAGAATATAATTCACCTCCACATACCTTAAGGGCAACCACATTATCCTAAGTGCCATTTTATCTCCTGACCGTGAAGCTGATGCCCTGATGGCGAGGTGTCACACAAATCTAGTTTTTCAGAAGCAGATGATAAAAGAATACATCTCGCTCTATCATGGAAGACATAATATTAGCAGCACTTCCTGCCTGAGAGCTTATTTGACATGAAATTGGGTAGTTTTTAACCTATAAATGCCGCAGTAAAATTACTTTTCTGTAAGTGGGGAAAAGTCAGCATAATTTGAGATTTATTCTGATTAAAAGTGGGTAGGGTTGGGTATCGAGAACCAGTTCCATTTTAGAACCGGTTCCAAATTTCCAAGAACCGGGTATTTGATAAGACATGTGCGTTTCGATTCCGCTTAAAGATTCCTGTGTTCGCATTTTAATCTGACTAGGCGTGTCACGATAACAACTTTTTGTTGTGCGATATATTGCCCCAGAAATAATTGTGATAAGCAATATTATTGTCATTTTAAAGACCATTTTATGCCACTGAATATATAATCATAATGTAACAGCCTAATAATGCAAGAAGGCCTACACACTTCCAAATGACAACAAACTTTTAATTCTTAAGAATATTTAGATCATGGAAATTAAGTATCAAAATATTAGATACCTTAAAAAACTTGAATAAATAGTAAATAAACATTTTCTAACAAAAAGTGCAAAGTAACAAGTAGGAAAAAAAGAAAAATGCACTTGTATGGAGAAAAGAACTTGTATGGAGATTTTTCCATCTACAGATTTTCCCGACCTTCTTTTCTCTGTAAATTAAGGGTGCACACTATTGCTGAAAAACACAATCACTACTTAGCAGTCAGATGTCCGCATGCACAAAGGCACAGATCCCTAAACAAGGCCATATCATTTTTTTGTAGAAGCTTTTTTTAAATGTGAACTAGCACCTCATGACTACACCACGTTATGTACGAGAAGCTGCAAAAGACACCGGCACAATGCAAAAATCATGGTGACATTAATTTTTAAGTAAATATAATGGGCGATATATTGCGTCACCAAAATATATTCAGGTCATGTACATATATTGTGCGATAAGTCGATATATTGATTATTGCGACAGGCCTAAATGCGACTTTAAACTATTTAAGTGCAGGAAGGGAAAGAACTTGCACACTGTTTACGTGCAGCGCGCACACATCTGAAGCGCAAACAAAGAGAACAGCGGCTTTGACAGCGGTCCCGATGCCGGTTCCAGACTTGTGTCCATTCTCGAACCGATCCGTGCGATTCCACTGCAGAAAAAATTATTCCGGGCCAGAGCTGACTTCTCGTGCACATTATCAACTAGTATGCACAAAATACGTCAGTATATCATCATAAATACAGACTTTTTTGTCTTAAGTGAACATAAACAGATGAGAAAGAAAACCCACGTGTAACAGTATTTTTAGATCCGCGTGCGTTCGGTGTTAAAGAGACAGTCGCCTAAACGCGCTGCCTGTCAATAATGTTAATCAAAGAACAAACGAAAATCATTAACTAATCTTGACTGAATATTTTAACTTTAACGAGGATTAATCTATTTTTTTTTTAAGAAAAGAGAACTATGCAGTGCTTTTAAACTTTTGATTTCAATTTCTGTATCTGAAATTTGTTCAGTTTTATGATTTTATGCTATTGCTAACTGATTTACTTGTTTCTATTTTATTACTTACTGTTTACTTGTCTTTAACAATTGAATGTTTGAAATTTATATTAGTCTAGTTGTTTTTTTCTGTGGTATTGTTTGGTAAAACCATTGGCAAAAAAACAGAACAAATATGTTTGACATTTAAATGTTTGACTTAAATTTTTTAATGGATTTTTTTATCTTATTGGAATCGGAATTAGGAATCGATAAGATTTGGAATCGATAAACAGAATCAGAATCAGAATCGATAAAATTCAAACGATACCCATCCCTAGAAGTGGGTCATGTACAAAGGGACTGGCTTAGCTTCAGATGACTGAAAGTCTTGAACTAGCAAAATAGTCAAGCGCTATAAAAGAATCATTCACAGATTTAGAGGCTGATTTAATTGATTTTGTGCTTGCTATGCAGAAACCAGTAAGGTTTTCTATAAATCCGGACGTACAGTCTCAGGCCTGTTGTGTTACAAAGTAAAGCAGCCACATAGGCTATTAACCAAATTATGTAGTGATTAGTTACATGCATGAAAAATAAATGCTAAAACTTTCTGTGGATGCTTATAATTTAGTCCTGTCTGAAAGCATAACCTGTACTATGTTTTTACATTATGTAGCTAGTTGATTTTAAGAAAAAAAAAAAAAAAAAAAAAAAAGGTCAGAACCCTACATTCTGAACAGTGTACTGTATATTATTAATTTGTATTCATGTAATCTATACATTTAAATTAAATAATTATAAATTAATGATGCATACTAATTAAAATATAACAACAACAACAACAATTATTGTATTTTTAATTAATTTAATTTATAAATAATATTTTGTATATAATAATATTATTAACATTTACAAATAATTATTAGTTATTTTATAATATGTTAAATAACAAAAAATATATATATATTTTATTTCAAATTTATATATCTATCTATATATATATATATATATATATATATATATATATATATATATATATATATATATATATATATATATATATATATTATTTTATAAATTTAAAATGAAACACCCATGATATAAGTAGGCTATTGTACACAGTTTTATGCAGTAAATCACCTCAGTGCACTGCGACACAGCCAAAACCCACACATTATTTCTCTAGTTAATTAATTTTTATAATTTATGTGCTTATTAGCTGTGGTTAAGTTTTTATTGTGACATTCACTTCAATTTAAATATGCTTTTTGTTTTAGATAAATGAAAAGCATGAGGTGTACATAACTGCAGTTGTTTCGCTCTATATGATTTTACATGGGGTTTGAACACAGAATCTATGTCTGACGGTTTATATAAAAGGCTTCTTTTTTTCTGTGTTGAATTCAGGCAGAGTTTGAACCATGACATGGTGGAGGGCAGCGCTGCCATCAGACTGAACTCAATGCCGGGCAGTAATGGTGGCTCTTAGTCAAACCTGAAGTCCTGGGGTACCACAGTGCTCCCTGTGCAGGTGTGCATGAATATTAATGTTAATACTTTTAAAGCATTACAGACTTAAATGTGACAGAGCAGCTAGCGGCTAATCACAGATAAAAGCCCATTACAACTCTAACTACTGCTCTGTCTGTGGACTGAGCCACTCTGAAGGTCAGTTTAAAATGTTTCAAATCAGAAAACATGAACACGATACTGACTTTAACTCTAGGTTTTATAGACTCACATTATGAAAATGGTCTTGTTTAAAATAGTACATAAATTGTGCCTTGTTGTAGCATGCTAATGGCTATGATGTGCTAAATCTAATGTGCATGGCATGTTTGCTGTTCAGAGAGTTTATTCAGTTTGACTTTAGGACAGTTTGGAAACTTTACCAAGCAAGATGGAAATAACACAATCATCAGGAGGTGAAAATGATGATTAAATTGATTCAAAAGTGGCTTTTATACCATAAGATATTATATTATAAATATTCTATTTCAAATAAATTTTAATCAGCACGACCGTTTTCAACTGTGATGGAGCACCAAATCAGCATATTATTTACAATGATTTCTGAAGAATTCAGCGTTGCCATCACAGGAATAAATTTTAAATATTTTAAAATATATTCAAAAACAGTGATTTTTTAAATTGTAATATTTCACAATATTTATATTTTTGATCAAATAAATGCAGACTTGGTGGCCATAAAAGACTTGTTTCTTCCTGAACTAACCCTTAGCATTAAGTTTTCTGTAATCTAATATTGTCAGGTTGTTTTATAAAAAAAAAAAAAAAAAAAAAAAAAAAAAAAATTAAATAACTCAATTAAAATAAAATCAGTTTGTTTAGCTGTTGTCATATGAAGCACATTTTTAGGTTACCAGACAGTGTACCACTTATTTTGTAATACGGCTGAAATGTGATCCTTACACATTATGCTCCTAAACGAGAGGAAACATTTTCTGTGATTAGGCCGTTACATCCTGTAAATAAATAACCAAGGTTAAGCTTGAACTTGTCAGTTGATCCAGCACATCCATTAGAATTCATTTGTGAAGAATTAGATATCTGATTGTATTTAGCCCTCCTACCTGGTCAGTTTTTATCAAGGATTGCTGAAGCTCATCAGATGCCCCACGGTTTTGTTGAAAATAGTGTTTCATGAATTGTGATCTCAGGAGGATGAATGAGAGAATTAGCCAAACCACTGAGCTAGGGAAGACTCTGGAAAGAAATATAGATATATAGGCAAGAAGGGCAAGAGTGTAAAACAGATAAACAAAGGCTTATATATATATACTTCCAGCAGAGCGAGGGGAGATGTCACACAGCATGTAGGAATGCAATCTAAAGCAAGCGCTACACTCCATCGCTAAAAAGAGATTAAGACCTCATGGGGTCAGTTGCAGAGAGATAACGCCCAACAAACAGCTCTTACAGCTAATGCCTCCCGACTTTAACAACAGCAGCTGGCTTCACGAGACATCACGCCACAACAATCTATCACTGCGAGGACGTGCTTGCCAACACGATAGTATGACAAATGACGGCTGGCTTGATTGAAACCTGACAAAATTACCTTTTATTTTATAATAATGTCTGGCAGCAAAGCCCAGCCCACGATAAACACAGATCCATCACCTGACTGTCACCGACCGACTCTCTGTAATGGCTGATCAGCGAGTTTAGCCTTCTAGACTCCAAACTTACCAGCAAACTGTCAACACGAGCCCGTACCGCCCCGACACTGACAAATACTCACCCTGACAGGGCCACAAATCACGCGCTGAAGAGTTTTAAAACTCAATATTCACTGGCCACGCATCTGCGGCGCTCTTGTTAAAAGTGTATTACGCCGGCCTCAGCTACGAGCACACTCTTTATTATTACTGTATTGACAGCGACTATAATAAAGTTGTGTTTTTGGAAAGCTCGGAAGATGGGAAAGGCAGGAACGAGGGAGAAAGACACAGCCCGAGAGGGGGTAAAAAAGCAATAGCTATAATGACAAAGGTCCCTTCTCTGGAATGGTGAAATGGCTCATTGATTGAAAAATGTTATGTGGAAAAAACGTGAAAGTGGTGTGATTGATGACTCTTTCTCTCTTTAATTCATAGCTTCAGCTTTGAAATACACTAGCAATAATACACAAAATGACTTTGCCTCTCGATCGCAACTGTACAGATGTATTCTCAGCTTCTGACCCCTCCAGGTTATCGCACAGCATCAGAATCATCACCTGTTTTTGTAGTCGCATCGGTTATTTTCTCAGATTTGTTGACAGAATTAGACATAAGTTATGCTGCCTTCAAATGCTATTGAAATGATCGTAAATACAAGTTTCCTAATCGGAAATTAGACATGAAGAGCCTTTCAAGTCATATACTGGGAAACACTGAGATAATTTTGATACTAGAATTTCTGAGTTGGGCGGGCCATAAACATGGTGGAACATGGATAACCATTGTTGCTGTCAATGCTATTATTTATTAGTTTTTCCACAACTAAATCACTTTGTCTTGTCGCTAAAGTAGTGTATTTATAGTCTATATGAACAATCATTTGAAACATATTGTATGTTTTATAAACAATGAAATATGCATGTATTTGACCACAATTCCAAAATCTTCAGAAAGCTGACTATCTAGTGCGGTGAATGTTTATATGATGGTCAACCAATGGGCTGCTACATTTGATTCTTTCTGACAACAAAGCACTTGAATGCGACAAGCTCATTATCACATTTAAGTGGGAAATTGGAAATTTCCAATAGCCCGTGAAGGCAGCATTATTCTCAATATGTGACTTTATTCTCAATGGCAGATTCTTCTTTTATTAAAGAGATAGTTCACCCAAAAATGAAAAATCCTGTCATAATTTACTTGTCCTCTTGTCATTGCAAACCTCTATGGCTTGCTTTCTTCTGTGTAATACAAAAGAAATGTGGTGCAGTGTTGTTTTGGACCCCATTGACTTTCATTATATGGATGAAAGCAGTTGAAACATTATTCAAAATATCCTTTTTTAGTGTGTGTGTGTGTTCTGCAAAAGAAAATAAGTCATACAGGTTTGGAACGACATGAATTATGACAGGATTTTTATTTTTGTGTGGACTATCTCTTTAATAAAAGAGTGATTTGCCATAAAATGTTTAGAGTAATTGATGAATAATTCTGTCAACAAACAAAAAACAGATGCATCTCCAAAAGTCAATGATGATTCTGATGCTGTGTGATAATAATCTGGTTAGAATGACATGATGATGACTTAATAATGACAGAATTTAATTTTTGCGTGAATTATATGTTTTAAATACACTGATGAATTAATTGTTTTAGCCCTACAATGACAATCCCATGCTCACACGTCGTCTCTAATCGTAGTATAGCGATCATCCTGGTTAAACCATGGCGGCCGCATAATCTCCGTCACACTCTGGATACGGCCCACTAAGTGTGCTTAAGGCTCATTGTTAACATAAGGCCAAATCTGTAATATAGCATGGACAATTAAGTGCACAATTTTTGTATAAATGCAAAATCCTTCACTGTGAATAATTCAGTCAGCCCTCTCCAGCTCGTTTAATAGAATGGCGGGAGAGTGAGGGAGCTCATTTGGCCGTGCAGCCGGGTTTAATTAGATTTTATGATGTATGGTATTGCTAATTCAGTGGCCCTCTGTGCGCTGTCTAAGGCAGCCCTTTGCTCTCAAGCTCGGCTGTCACGGACCCATTTTTAACCGTATTGAAAAATTCAGGCTTTATTATCGCCCAGCTCACTCACTCCACCCAATCAGAGCGCAAAGTAATGAGCTGCTTAACTCTCGCTCTCTCTCTCTCTCTCTCGCTCCCTCCATATCTAATTCCCTCCCTCTAAAGGAAAAGTACGAAGAATGAGGGAGGAGAGCATTGGCTATTGAGTTAAGAGGTTAGTAAAAATGAAAGGAAAAGGACAAGAAGTTAATGGAAAAAGAAAAGAGGCGTGTGCCAATAATGTACAACTGAAGAGGGAATGAGTGACTGGAAGAAGCTAGTAAAGGAAGTGGAGGAGGTAATGAAGAGATAGGAAGTTAAAAATGTGAAGATAGAGCGACACCGATGTCCCGTCGTCAGCAGCCTCGCCGCATTAGTATTAGCGCTACTGATTCATGAGGGAACTTTCTACAAGCCTGTAGCCATTAGCCCACAGTTCCTGCGGCTGTCACCGGGCCACGGCCAACGCTGCCTAATGCACTGTTCGTGCATGAGCTACCAGCCTAATACATCTCACTCTGAGAAAGGTCAGCACTGGAAGGCAAACAGATTGGGGGAAACACAGCAGGGCACAGGGAAGTGGGGGTGCAAAGAATCTCTGACCGCTTGCCAACACATATACACACATACATGAGCAAACATTTCCCTACTATTATCAAATAATCATTCTAGCTGACTAGGTCAACAACAGAGTTACAATTTTTCCCAGAAAAGGGAGAAATGGTATCATAGGGAGAATTAAGAGAAATAGAACGAAAAGTGCAGTCTGACCAGGTTAGTGAGAGAGAGTGTGTGTGTTAGAAATGAGATGAATGTGGCAGAAATTAAATTAAAGGTGTAAAAATGAGATTAACGGTCAAAGGTGTCAAAACTTCAGTTAATGAAAAATATCTTTCGACTTCTCTAATTACTTGTCTCCTCAAGCAGGTAACGGCAGGTGAGAGATTAAATGAGATTCCTGGCTATGAACAGATCATTGTAGCACTCCTGAAATTTCAGTCTTCTAATATTTTGAAATGTTAGAAAAGTGTACAGTTCACATATTTATATAAATTGCAGGACACATTTGTATATTTTTCTTAATAATTTTATATATATATATATATATATATATGTGTGTGTGTGTGTGTGTGTGTGTGTGTGTGTGTGTGTGTGTGTGTGTTCCTTACAAATAAGGCAAAAAAGAAAAAAACAAAAAACAAATATAATATTATTTTCTGAAAATGTCTTGAATTAAGTTTATCTTAATTAGCAAATAGTTGCATTTTGATTTAAGCACATGCATCTCTAAATATTGTTATATTTGTTTTATACAAGAGAAATTACCAATGGGGTAAAAATGTTTAAATATTATTAATTATCTTGAGTATTAATATAAACACATAGTCTATAATATAAAAATACTTATACTTATTGTCTGAAGTTTTTCTTCATATAGTGTGCAATTTTATCTTATGTAGATCGTTTCATATCGAATGCAGTTTTACTTCTCAAATAAATTTAATGTATTTTTCTATATATATATATATATATATATATATATTTTAAATATTTTATTGTTAATCATGACAAAAATACTGATTAAGAATGCATACACACACTATATAATTTAATTAATTAATTTTTTTGGACTGCATAGACTCAGCTACAAACACCTAGACAAAAACGCAGAGACGCAGGTTTGGTACCCATTGGGGAAGTCCGTTGCCTGGCACTGAGCCAATGCAAAAGCCACATTAAAACCTACCAACCTCAAAATCTAACAGTAATCCATTTACAACTAATCAAACATTTACAGAAGTGCAGCTCCAGCCAGAGAGAATGATTCATCAACCACAAACCCCATGTTCCCTTTCACCCCACATCTCGTTATTCACACTGTATCTCAATCTACCTATGCAAATGAGGCGTGAGGGCCGTAGAGAGCTGACTGGGAGAGGGAGAGAGAATGATAAACAAATATTCATCCATCCTGCTGAGGAAATTAGAGGAAAGAAGCCTAGACGTAGAGATTTGGGCCTGGGTATAATGCCAGGTTTGTGTGAATGTGTGTGCGTGTCTCTTGCTCTCTCCATCTTTAGCGTGTGAATTATGCATGTGGCAGTAGCCTGTCAGCACCGTCGAGGTGAATTAACTGAGCACGTCGCAGCTTTTGTTATAAATCCCACTGCCTGGTTTTGTACCCGTTTCCCCAACATTCTGTATACCTGTGCAATGACGGATTAGCGTGCAGCTCAGATTAATGTCACCGCCCGCGCCGAGTTCACTAGCCGTGTGAAGCTAGCGGGTAGGGGGGTAGCTGTCTGAACCCCAGGGCCTTGGATTGAGAGACCTCGATTTTTTTTTTTTTACCCTTCATTTTTTGAGAGACAGGCTCACCCCTTCTGTATGGTAATCCTCTGGTGGGGTCACCACAGGCTAGGCGGCTGTGACTGTTCCCCCATTACGGGCCCCATTTGTATATCAGGTTGTAATTACACCGTGCCTGCCCTCGGGCCTACATTGACCGATCTCACCTTTCAGAAATATACGATTCAAACACAATATAATTATGGCTGTATTAAATGACTAATGAATTCACATGCCGCTAAGTTCACTCGGCTGCCGCCATTTGTAAATATTTCCGATGTAATTCTCCTACAATTTATTCTTCCGAAGCCGATATGAAATAAGGGGAGGTTTACCTCTTAAAGGCCTCCATTTTTTCCCTCGGAGCCTCTAACTCACCGCCACAGACGCGAAAACATCTTGTCCCAAAACCCTTCTGTGGTTACTGAAATTTCCACGCTTATCATAAAATCGGAGTGTGGCAGGTTATTATGCTAAGGGCCATTTGCAGTGTTGCTCAGCTTTAAATGGTTAAAATCAGGGAGCTGTTTTGAAATAAAAATCTGCTGCCTTCTCGAACACCCCAGACGCTTATAATGCTGCTGAAGGTGGCGACGGCCAATTCTTTCTCCCTCAGAATAAAGTGTACCCTTTTTTATTTGAGATGAAAATGTCAGTAATTTATCTAAGATTGATGATGTCTTACATTTGTACCCAATAAATGAAAAATAGATGAGCCCAGAGTTCTTTCGTTTAATATTTAAGGCAATATTAAAGCCTCCGTACAGCCAGTGGAAGTAGTTTTATTTAAGAGGAATAAGACTATTGGGCATTGTTTGCCGAGCACCTCATGTTTATTTGATGGGATTTTTGTGGCTTTCTGAGGAATTCAGACGCTGTGGAAATCGCACCCGTTGCACAGTACTTATAAAACTACTTGGTGCTTTTTTTTATATAGCTGGCATTTTAGAAGTCTGAATATTAATAGCCTACGTCTTTGGTTATGTTTGTTTATTCTCCATACACCGTAAAAAATGACTTCCTAATGAATTTTTAATTGGTCTGTTTTAGCTTATTTTCCAGGAAAAGTATCTAAAAATCCTTAATACAAGACGTTCTTGAAGTTTAAGTGGTTAATACACCACGTAAGATATTGAGACATTATTTTTATAATTATGAGGAATATATTTTTGTATTATTTATTGCATTATTATTTATTGCATTATTTTTTAACTTGTTTTACCACTTAAAATGAAAAAAAAAAAAAGAGTAAAATTAGAAAAAAAATCCTAAAATTATGATTAGAGGTTTTTGCAATGTAACAGAAAATTCAGCTTTTTGTTGTGGATGAATTAAATTTCCAGATATTTGGACAGTTGAGAGAGTTTCCAGAATAGCCCAACAGAGTTTTGGCCGTCTACCTACAAACTTTTATTTTTTTTAAGTACACAATCATAATTCAAGTTTTAACCAAGAGAGCAACCTCTACGCCGGTAATAGCGCATCTTCGGGAAGAGTTCATGAATGTCAATTGCTGGAATATCGGACTGATTCATAATGAACAGCACCTAATTTCATCCTCCGAGAGCTGCATTAGTCAATAAGCTGCTGTACTCTTGAGGTATTTGCTTGATATAGATACATCTCCGAGCAATCAGGTCTGCCATGGAGTTGAGTAGTACTTCTCACTCTAGTGCTGGTTAACTGCATTATTCAATCTAAGTGCAGAACAACGGCGGGTGCTGGTCTCTTCCGCATAAGGAAATTAAATCAAGCCTCAAAATCCGTACCCTTAGCAGGCAAAATAAAAAGAGCCCCTCTCTTTCTCTCTCGCTCTCTCTCTCTCTCTCTCTCTCTCTCTCTCCGTCTCGCTCTCTCATGGCTCTGAAATGGGACTTTACAAGCTTGATTCTGGGCCTCTGCGTTATTTGATTAACGTCAATTTGCCGGTGTTTGAACCGTACATCAGAAGGGCGAGTGGCAGCAAGTCGGCCACATGATCAGGCCTCTACACACACACTTGAGCACGAGGCCTGCAATCAGCCACAGCTGAGGAACAAGTGGCCCAAACACAGCTGTCTGTCGGCCCACACCCGCTCCGGTAATAACGGGCAGGAGCTAAGCATTTTCACAGAGATTAAAAAAATGAGTTAAGAGAGGAGGTGGGAGGGGGAGGGAGAGAGCTAGAGAGATCTTAGCGCTGCCGTGACAGACAAAGCGAATGCACTCCATGAGAAAACGAGTGCTCTGTAAAGTGGAGCGGTCTAATGCAGCCAGATGGAGAGAGAGCTGGATGGTGACCAAGGTTATATAAGCTCCTAGAGTTTGAGAGATCTGATTGGTGGGATCAACACTTTGGCACCGAGAATGAATGGATCTAATGAGCGCTATCTGCAAAATGGCCTCCTGTAGAACTTCAATGGGTTTGTCCTATTATAGCAGACATAGTCCTCGTGGAAAGACAGAGGTGGAAGAAGAGGCAGAGAGGAGGATGGCCCACTCAAAGCGCAGCCGTCACACTCCATCTTGGTTCGCAACATCCAGTCAAAATATCGAAACCCGACGATCGCTGCCGCTATGAAGTTCGCTCTCCTGGATTGCGTGTTGTACATTAAACAACAACTGTGGCGTGTCTCATGATTTTGTACTGTGTGCGTCACAGGGCTTGCATATAGTTATATTTGAGAGTTCAGATGATAACTGACTTTTTATTTAAATAAAGTATACAAGTAAACTGCATTTGTATCATAGTGTTGATAACCTATTTTGACTCCAGCAAAAATCAGTGATGTACTTACAATAGAAGTGAATGGGGCTGAGCCAGAAATGATAAAATGCTCACTATTTCAATAGTTTAGTCATAAGATGTGAACAATACTTGTGTTAATTAGAGAGAAACATCTTGGAATGCTACTTACTGGAAGGACCTCATGAAATAATAAGGACCTCATGAAAAAGGTGCTCTTCTGAGAATCAGACATTGGAAAAAGAAAGGTTCAAGGAAGTTCTTTTATTACAAAAGGTTAAAAAGCCTTTATAGACATTAGTCAAGGGAGCACCATGTTTAAAGGATAGTTCACCCAAAAATGAAAATTCTGTCATCATTTATGCACCTTTAAGTTGTTCTGGATGAGTTTCTTTCTTCTGTTGAACACAAAAGAAGATATTTTGAAGAATGTCAACAACTAGACAGTTGACCATAGTAGCCATTGACTTCTATAGTATGGAAAAACACTATAGAAGTCAATTGTTACCATCAACTGTGTGATTACCAACATTTTTCTAATATATCTTATTTTGTGTTCAAGGAGGGTGAGTAAATGATGACAAAATGTTAATTTTTGGGTGAACAATCCTTTTCATTTTTGACAGAAATGAAAACGATGTTAGGATGAATAAAAGTACAGTGCGTTCAATGGATTGTAGTGTTGTTAAACAACATGCCAATTGTTACAGTAGACAAAAACGCCATAAGAAAGTTTAGAAAGTTGTGAAAATTATGGAATCTAGGAACTTCATACAGTGTGTGTCAATGTAAAGACTACAAGTCTTTCCCTCACAACCTTTTTCATCCACATAGAATTCAATATGGCATCTGACCTGACTATGGTATATTATGGTTTTGGTTGGATTTTTTTTTTTTTTTCCCCAATATGTGTGTAGTTTTAGTGTGTAAAAAATTTCTACTGGCATTTTTTGGGTAAAGTTGCTACATTTTCTGCAATTTTACTACTTTGCCATGACAATGCAATGCCATAAACCCTAAAAAGGCTATAAAAACAAAGATTTAAATGGCTTTATACCTCAAATAGAACACATATCTGTATTTTAATAGAAGAATTCATGTACTTTTATGAAATTTTAAGCTTCACATTTCTTTAGAAATGGTCCTCTTTCACATCCATTGTAAGTGCCTCACCATAATTTTTGTTTTTGCTTTTTTAATATAAGAAAGTAAGGGATGAGTCAAAATTGATTTTTGTAAAAGTTTTTGAGTGAGCTCATCCATTAACCTCAGGTGAAGAGGTTCGGCTTGCTAACCAACACAACATAGCCTCAGGCTCTTCTTTACCATAGCTGCAGCTGACTGTGTATACGCTGTTGTGTTATGCTGGCGTCTGCGGCCACCAGATGGGTTCCATGTTGTAATTCACCCGTTGAAACCCCCTATTGGCTTATTCAGATGATATTAACTGACAGTCATTTGCTTACGGGACACAAATTAAATCATCCGATGGCACTAAGGAGCTCGCTATGGGCTCTAGAGAATAAATACAGCACTGGGAGAGATTTTGTTGCGTGATTTAGGGAAAGAAAGCAATTGATTGAACTGGCACACTGCAGCTGTGTCCGGTGACACAAAGTAGGCCTGTAATATATAAATGTATATACTTTTTACATCTCATGTCAGTTTTACTGCACTGTTGTGTAGTTTCGAAGCCTGTTCAGATACCTAGATTTTACAGTCAGTTGTGATTATGACGGATGTCTTCAAGCAGGCCGTGCTGGCATGTTCGATCCGGACACCCTGGCACAGAGGGCCTGCCCTCAGAGCAGCTGATATGAATTACCCACAGGTAAAGCAGAACGATCACAAAAGAACTGTGGCCCGTCCATTGCAGCAGCATTTACAAGAAATCAATATCAATACTTAATGTAAGCTGGGTGAAAAATGAGCCAGCATAGAGGGGGCATAATAACAGAACAAATGAAAGACCTTGGAGTGTCTCCCCTCCCGGTGGGGAACGAGGGGAGAGGGGGATGGAGAAAATGGGAGAAAAAGAGGAGAGGACAGAAATTCTACTTAGGGTGCATTGCTTGTATTCACAAAACAAATGAACAGCTACTGATCGTTTTACAACGCCGTCACATGTAAACTTGGACTGTGAGGCCTGAAGAAACTTTTGAGGTCTATTCTACAGTAGTTTTGGAAATTTTTGATGATGAACTTTGTGTTAGAACTTTCTACCGAGTTTGAGTAGTTGTGTTTTAAACATTTACTACATTTGAAGAGAATTCATTATGCATTTTGTGAATATTCATTTCAGTATGGGAAGACGGAATACCTGTTTCATCAGCTACAGGCACTTTTATGTTCCAGGGGTTGATTTTTATTAAAACCAGTTAACAGATTTTTACTTTTTTTGTGACTTAATCATCTATTTTTACTACATTTCAAATCCTAAAATATAAAAATAGATAATATTTTAATTTATTTTGTAAAAAATATTATTTATTTATTTCTAAATAATGTATTTATTTAATATTAATTTAATATTATTTATATTTTCAATATATATATATATATATATATATATATATATATATATACATATATACATATATATATATATATATATATATATATATATATATATATATACATATATATATATATATATATATATATATAATGACTTTCTCATCAAGACTGAAATAAATAATTTCAATATTTATTGTGTGGAAAAATGTATTATATTAGTTTTTAGACACATTTATGAAACATTTACAGTTTTAGACATTTATGACCGTCCTTCAGTTGTGCTGTTATTTAATGTTGTGCTTTTATTTCCACAACCCACAGTTCAGCCTAGAAGTTTTTTTTTTTTTGTGTTTTTTTTTTTGTAAGTTAGTATACTTGGTCACCACAGAGGCAACAGTGTTTTTGAGAAGCATGCCTAAGATTAAGTCAAGAAAACAAGAAATATCAAGGTAAATATCACAATTATGCAAAAACAGTGGGGAAAAGTATGAAAATTAGCTTAGCTTAAAAATGAGAAAGACTAAAATTTGGTCTTCCTGTTTGGAAAATTTAAAACCATAGTTTCCATCATATCTTAAATGATGCATTGTGTTGACTAGCATTTTTGCGACAGAAACAACATCTGTTTTTTCAGGAAAAAACAATTCTCCTGTGTTACAGTGTATGTATATTTGCTGTTGGACATTGTTTTAGTAGATAAATAAAATAACCTAGTTAGAATGTAATTGTTTTAAGAGAGTTTATTTTAGTTCACAGGTTCACAAATGCTCATAGTCGAAGAATCACTCCATACCTGATTTATTCACCAAAATGTATTCAAGCTCTAACTGGCATACTATTTTATCTCTTGAAGTGTTTATCTCAAGTATATACTGATGTAGTGTATTGTATGCAGCATGATAATGTGTTATTTTGAACACAGCAGCAATTTTCAAAGTCAGTTACTCCGTTTACCAGATGAGGGCACTGCAACCAAGTTCTGAAAGTCTTCCCGGCTTCCTCAACACTCACAGGAGCCATTCATTCTGTTTCATGCTGTGTAACGTTCTGAGAATGTCCCTTTACCTGTAAACACTATGGACTGTGGCAACACAAAAAGAGTTTCAGAGAAAGTGTACAGAACATATGAAGCCAAGGTTTCAAAGCCCAACACGCTTTCTCAGAAACACTACACTTAAAGATTTTCAAACTCACCTTTTCCCTCTTTGCAGGCAGTTTTTCTCTCCAATGCCTGACTCCTCCTGATCCTAAGGTGAACATCGCCAATTAGTCCTGGGAGGACGCGGTAGGTTTGCATTGTGGAGGGTGGGTGTCATGTTCATGTTGTGGGGGGATAGAAAGCTTGGGTGCTCCCCGAGGTAATCCACACTCAGGGCTGATAAAGTGTTCGACAGGCTCAGTGGAACAAAGGCGGCCAGATATTCTTACTGACGCACATAGTTTGTATCGTCTTTTCAGCGTGAGCTACAGCAATCATGGCGATAGGACTCTGGCAGGCATTCAAAAGCAGGCGAGGCTTTGAACCCTGCCTGGCCCGGTTGGATTATATTTTACACCTGGGGTCTGCTGAAGGACCCATATTAGCAGCACAATGCCGTTGCCTTTGAGGGGTTTAAGGTATTATGTGGCTGTAAGAAAAGGTCAGTTTGACTGTGGAGGGGAGAGGGAGGCGACCTGCGTAGTGACAGTAAGGCACTGGGACATGACAAGGGGGCGCTTTGCGGCAGAGCAGGTCTTGGCTGGAGGCGAGCCGCAGGTACGGCAGGCGGTAGCAAAGAGCGAGAGCCGCCGCTTTCCCTTTTCGTGGTAAATAAGATGTGTGATTGTCAGAGTTTACCTGTTTACCTGCTAATGTTTCGATATTAGTTCTGCTCAACATGTACGTAATGAGCCACCTTGGTTTGTTTGGATAGCCAACTCGGCCTCTCGATCAGCGTCTTCCTGTTCGTCTCTCCCTTCATCTATTCAATCCCGTATGTTCTTTAATTTCCTCCATTAACACAGACATATCAACATCTAATTACTCTCTCTCGCTCTCTCTTTCTCCCTCTTTCAGGTTCTCATTTGCGCCATCCGTTCGCAAGGTGCTCGTTAAGCGAATGTGCTTAATTATATAAGAAGATAATTACATGTAAATGCAGGCCCTAAAAGCTGCAGCGCTGGCTGGCGTACGTTGGCAGGATGACTGAGAGCTGGCTTTTGCTACTCTGTTTGTTTATTTTAGAGTGTGGTGATTACATTGAATCTGCTAATGAAGCTAATATGTCGGAGTCTGAGTCCAAGGTGGCGACTGCCCAAATTGGACACAATTAGCATTGGGGCATACACACACACACACACACACACACACACACACACACGCACACATTCTCATAACGGTTTGTGGTGTCCAGAGTGTTATTGTGTATAATTTCCATACTATTAAGGCCTGACTCATATTGCATTAGACACATTTGGCAAAGACTTTCTAGCTCAATGTGATCCAAAGAGACGGGCAATATTGCTCTCCTTTAAGCCGTTTGAGACTTTGTCGCTATAAAGTCCTAAACCGACATCAACATGGTTATTTACCAACCATTATTCTGTTTTCACTCACAAATTATCATGCAGGACTAACTGGAATTCAACGTCTTGTTTTGTTGTCCATTTTATTCCCGTATTAACTGCAGTCTGTTGCTTGTGCATTCAGACTTGCCTGTAATGATGAGGTTTAAACTCTAGTCAATTTCAGTGGATGTCAAATGAAGGATTATTTATTATGTTTTAAGCAGCAGAAGTCAAGGGGAGCGGGCAGGGAGAGGGCAGGCCCAGAGGGGTCCTTAGGGATGTTCCTTTGGTCCTGATGACATGCGTCGTCCATTATGGGGTAACAAGGGACTGGAGACGGAGGGGGTTTATGGGAAGGGTTGTCGCCCTCGGCAACAGAAGGCGGTCCCCCACTTTGGGACTGTCAATGCTGTGGCCTTCTTGAGGAATCCAGTTGTCCTAAAAACACACATACATATGCTCTCAAGTCCCAAGTCAAGACACCAAACAGATGGTTACATCTTATATCTGCTTCACTCAACCTCGTCGCAATTGCACGAAATGCCGAACTGGTCTCGGATCTGACAGACTGGCAACCTTCTATGAATTCCCAGACAGATGCTCCGAGTTCAATACTGACCCCCAGCTTTGCACCCCAAGAGGGTCTTCCATCTTCCCACTGGGATGTTACATAAAAACACGATATGTTATTTACAAAGAAATATTTGTAAATGGAGGATGAACTGGCTGGCGATAAGGTCCATGTCAGATCCCAGTGCCGCATTGCCCTTCAGAGACTGAAACATGAACCAAGAGTTGGATTAGCCAACGTGCAATGGAGGGAAGAGAAGTAATACGAATGGATAAAATGAGTGCAGGGCGGTTGAAATGGACGGATGGATGTCAACGGAGGTTGGCCACAGACGCCTGTACTCCACCGCGACTGTCTGCACAGCTAAGACATCCTTACATTTTCTCCCACCTCCATATCTGCCGTCTCTGAGTCTAAAACGCAATCGTGAATCAATAATTACACATTATTACGATAATTATGAGCACATATAATGACAGTAATGGGCTTCATTCACCCCATCCGTTATTACTTACCGATGAAGAATTTATTGATCAGATTATAACTATTGGCACAGCTTTTTAAAAGGAATTTTTATTGTTTTAATACACATGACTAGATATAATATTTTAATAATTCACATATTAATCTTAATATTAAATGCATATAAATATTTATATTTATTTTACATTCATTTGATATACAGTATATATTTAAGGTTCCTTTAAATATAGATACAATATAAATACTGTATATAAAATATATAAGTATTTATAGATATTATTTTATCCAAATAATTTAAAAACATTTATATAAAATTAATATCTCTTTATTTACATAAGTATCCATAAATATATGATACTACAAAAGCGACACTATGTAAAGTATCTGTAATGACTGTAATTTCACACGAGTCTCTAGAGTGTGATATTCAGGTAATGTTTACATGGCCTATTATTATTATTATTGAAATCAATTTAAAGTCCACTTTATAGGGAGCTACATCAGCAAGTTTCTTATCATGGGTTGGAGAAAAAAAAAATCAAATTGGGAAATTTTGCTCACCTTTTTCTCCTTGTGTATGCTTGTCTCTCACACACACACACAGAAAAAAAACTCAAGTGTTTTATCTTCTCTAATCTGAAACTGAAATAGATCAGAAAGGGCGTCAATCAATCAGGATGCATTAATTTCTTATTTTCATATGCACTCTTGTTACAGTGATGCAGGTCCTGAGGTGAGGCTGTTCCTGGAAGAGCCTGGTGCTTTAGGAGCTGCCTCTTTGAGATAATGAACTGACGTTTCGATTCAATGGCCTTTATGCTCAGCCTCCGTGGAAACAAATATGCCCCAAGAAACCAAATATTGTAGGGAACTGGTGGACAGAAGAACCAGCCATTGATTTTACCTCTTCTCTCTCCCGCTCTCTCATTCTCTCTCTCTCTCTAATTTTTTATTGCATAGTGCGTAAATCTTGAGTTACAGAGCATTACACCACTTTAGCCCAGAGAAAATTATAGTAATACAAAGAATGTAAAATTAGGATTATGTTTAGTTTTTCTCATCAGAGACTTTTGATTATCACCCTAACTTATGTTACTCTAGGCTATTGATTTTCTACAACTTATATTACAGTAAAACCCTTTTAAATGGATCCAATTATTCAAGATATCATCCTTAATGCTGAAAAACAGTTTCAAACACTGAGTTTTGAAAGCAGATGCCCGACACTGCCACCAGATGGATTGTAGTTATTCTCTAGAGTGAGAAACATCATCTCTATGCATCAAACACTTCCATCCACTCTCATTCAAAAGCATTTTATTAAGGGTTCTGTCATGGGTGTGGGCTGATCCATGGTGGGCTTTGGCGGACAGCATCTTTTGGATTGCGAGGAGTTTGTGTGCAAAGGGCAGACACCTGATAGCCCCCCAGGCGCTTTCCAGCAATACATAACCAGCCGCACGCTTGATTCTCTTTGTTGTAAACAGACTGAGGATTGTGGCCTTGTCTTGATCCTGGGTCTTATTCCATGATTTGCCATTCTGACAAATAGAGGTTCTGTTAAAGATTAAGTAATTGCCAATCTGGTATGAAACTGATCTTGGTGACACTTTACGATAAGGTTGCACACGTTGACATTAGTTAATGCAGTGGGTAACATGAACTAACATTGAATGATACTTTACAGCATTTATTAATCTTGGTGAACATTCATTTATTAAATGTAGAAATACATTCTGACGTTCTATATTATATTAATTATATTATATTATATTATATTATATTATATTATATTATATTATATTATATTATATTATATTATATTATATTATCCATTTAAAAAAAAGTTTGTTATCATTAACAAACAATAAATGTTGTGACGCAATTTCAAATAATGAATGATAATGTATAGTCTTATTGTAAAGTTATAATGTGAGTTTGAGTTGCATGTAAAAAGACTTTATATATATTTATATTTAGTAATGATTATTTTATTTTATTTTATTTTAATTAAGCATATTTATTAGATTTAATAAAATATGTTAATACTGCCTGATTTAATTTATTGAAAATATTTGAGATTTATTTTAGATTGATAAATGTCTGTGTGGATGTGTGTACATAGGGGGAGAGCACAAGAGTCTGGCTGGCATGTTTGTGCTTGGGTATATTAGTGTTTGTTTCGTGTGTGTGATGTTGATGAACTGCTCTGTTTATCTTATCTGATGAATCATACAGTAATTGATTGTAATGAACTCAATTGTTTTGAATACCCTGCTCTTGGCAGCTGGCTGGATGGTAGGTAAAAAACAAAAGAAGCATAAAATGCCATTCTAGAATAATGAGCCTCTTAATATTTAAAGCAGATACAGTCTCTTTTTTTATTCTGTATTTTACTCTGTTTCCCATGAAAAAAAAGAACAGAACATGTCAAAACATTCTGATATGAATAGTTTGTAACCCAGGGAGGATGCAAGAACTGAAAAGTGATGAAAATGACAAGAGTTTGAATGAGAAGGGCAGAGAAGGATGAGTCAGGGTCACGTCCAGCATGTGTATGGGGGCGGGGGGCGGGGGGGGGCCTGATGGTTTGGACGTGTGGACAAGGAGACAGCGTGTGGTAGACTGTCTGCCTCCAGCTAGAGAATTTGAGGCGATGTGGTGAGCTAATGTGAGTAGAGAGAGAGAACGAGTGAGTGAGAGTGGAAGAGAGAGAGTAAGAGAGGAGGTAAAATGTCATGTCCCTCTGTTGCCTAACAATTAAATGTGGCACCTCAAGCAGATCAATTTAATTTCTCTCAGCCGAGGGCTTTCGTTTCTCTTTCGCTCGTTTTCTCCATCTCTCTTCCTCCTCTGCCTTCTCCGCTATCATGCGTTCTCTCGTTCGCTTTTTGGATGACTTTCTATTGACCCGTTCCTCTCTCTTTTCGTGTCTCCCGGTGCTGTTTTTGGAGATGCTGTTCGGAAACAAAACACCATAATAAAACAGCACTTGAAATATCAACATAACCCTCGGCTAATTAGACTCTGGCTAATGGGGTCTAATTGCATCTGCTCAGAGTGCCGAGTCAGTTCCCTGTACTGTAACCTGACGCCCCCTGCTCTCCCGCCTCATTGATGGAGTCTGTTCTGTAAAGTAAAATGCAGTTAATTTATCGTAAAATCTATTAAAGGGACGAGTAAAAATAAGTAGGGGGAAGAGGCAAAGATGAGATGCACCAGTGATTAACTCTTTGTTTTCTGTCTAAACTCTTCATTTCGGGGAATTTTTCTATGCATGTCGGCGGCCTATTGAACCGAGGTTGCAAGTGGCATCTCTGTGAGAAATAGAGAGTGAAAAAGGAAGAAATGGGGGTGTGTTGTATTGAGGCTCTATTTCAGAATAACAAGTGCATTAAGAGCCACATGCTTTTAATTTCATGTAATTACACCAAGGGGACAAGAGAAAGGTAGTGTGTGTGTGTGTGTGTGTGTGTGTGTGTGTGCGCACTAGTGCTTGTTCACTGAGAACAGAGCAAGCCCGGCCTGGGCTTTTATATATTTCTGTTCTTTTATAGCAACCCCCCCTTCCCATTGGCCCATTTTCGGTCTCAAACGAGACAAAACAAGCTCAATAAGCACAAAATGTACTTGTTTAAATTACCCTTTTCCCCTATGTGAAAAACCATTAAGCTTGCTACTGCGAGTAAGTTTTTTTATTCTTCCTTTCTTTCTTTTTCTCCCCCTGTCCTCTGTGTTGCGGTTCTGCCTCTGATAACAGCTTTTATCAGATTTTGTTATTAGTCCATTAGATGGTGATAGTCGTCGAGTCTAATTCTGTTTTTCATTGGACAGTTCGCGAATTGAAAGCGCAGCGAGAGGGCTTTAGTATTTAGACTAATGTGCTTTCGATCTCAATGCAGTGTCCATTTAAGTGCTGTGACCAGGATGTTTATTGAGAAATGTGTTTTTAATCTTGTGCTTGTTAACCAGCCGCTTGACTGGGTAAAAGGAAAAGCGTGGAAACACGTCTCAAATGAAGCCTCAGCCTTAAATCATAAATGATGGTCTCTCTCGTTCTCTGCGACCCAGGGTGGGAGGGGAGGAATGGAGAGAGAGAGAGAGAGAAAACAAAAAATAAGAGCGGAATAAAACACAAAATGTAATCTTTTCATTTTTGTTAAGGTTCCTGGCACTTTTCATCTCTTCTTTTTCATCTTTTCACTTATCATTTCTGATATACCAGACTACAGATCTACACTAAGCACTTTCTTGGTTGGCATCTTAAGTATATCTTCTGGCTGTGAATGCCCCACATAACTTGTATTCTAACTGTTTCCCTGTGTTCTAAATGATATCAGTTCCAAAATGCTGTTGTATCAGTTTGCTACTCGTATAGCTACTTTAAATCAGTAGCTACAAGCTAATCATAATTTGAAATGGTTGAAACAGTTAAGCTACCATTTAAAAAAAAAAATAAATACATAAAAAAATAAAAAGTTGTATACGAACAGTAGGCAAATATACTGCAAGCCACTCAAGTATTAAAGCTATTTAAGAGGGCAATATCTAAAGAAGTGTTAGGTTATAAAAATGTTGACTGAATATATAAATATATTTTACACATTGTTTTTTTATGCTTATCTTTCTATATAGATTATAATAGATTATAATGTTGTTAAGACACACTGAAAATATGTCCCTAATGTCCTAAAATTATCTTCTTTTGTGTTCCACAGAAGAAAGAAAGTCTTAGGGGATTGGAACAACATGAGGGTAAGTAAACAGTGACAGAATGATCATATTTGGGTGAACTATACAACTAATAAATCTGGAAAACATGCTAAATCCTAGTATATCTAAATATCTAATTTATAAAACATGGTATTTGCGTTATCTACTATTTCTTTGCAAGGCCTTAAATAAATCAGTCAGTGAATAGTTTTAGTAAATTGGTTCGGTCGTACCGTTTATAGAAATCAAATGAAAACAGCTTAATTTACAAGAACCGTCCAAACAAATCTATTCACTAAAATGAATGAGTGCATTAGAATTATTATTCTGCCCACTCAGCTGCAGTTTCAGACAATGAGGTATAAAAGCAACTGTCACTGTACTAAAAATATGGTTATACTATAAAGTGTTATTTTAAGGAATTATTTTTAGCTGATTCCCTTAAACCCTTAAAAGTATAATCATGTTGAGTCAGTCATTAAAATAGGAATTTATTCCCGTGATGGCAAAGCTGAATTTTCAGGAGCCATTACTCCAGGCTTCGGTGTCACATGATCCTTCAGAAATCATTCTAATATGCTGATTTGATGCTCAAAAACATTTCTTATTATCATCAATATTAAAAACAGTTGTGCTGCTTATTTTTGTGAAAATGATGATACATTTTTATAACATTATAAATGTCATTCTGTCACTTTTGATCAATTTAATGCATCTTTGATGAATAAAAGTGTAATTTTCTTAAAAAAAAAAAGAGAGAGAGAGAGAGAGAGAGAGAGAAAAGGACTGACCCCAAACTTATGACCAGTAGTGTAGACATTACAAGATAAAGCTCATTTTTTGGTGTTCTGCATTTTTATTAATTTTCTAAATAATTCTTCCAACAAGGTAATGTAGTAGAAAAGACCTTTTTTTAATTCAATTCAATTCAATTCAAGTTTATTTGTATAACTTTTTTTATTACTTAAATTGTTCATTATATTCAAAATGAAGCATTTAAAACTTCCTACATATGATGAACATTCTTTGGTATTTGAATCTTAATCCCAACCACACTGCGCACAAAAACACAAAAAGTAAAAAAAAGATTCCTTGACATCTTTTGAGAAGACTGTGGTCTCTGTAATCCTATTTCCCTCATTTCTAGAGAGGCTTGTCTCGATGACCTGGACAATCAGACTTGTTTTGTGCATGAGTGAATCATTACAGGCTTCGGTCTGTGTAAATGCACACATCAGGGCTTTAAAGGCACCCCATCATTTCCCCAACACAATCTCAATAGGTCTAATTGGCTGCAGCATATTTTAATTGGAGCCATATTGATTTGCGAGGGCCTGTGTCTGCGGAATTGTCCGACAATTACATAGTGCTTTTGTTCGAGCTTAATTTTGTTTCATTTGTCCAGACATAAACCGTCCACCCCTTCATCTGCCAGTAGGAGCACTGGAGATCACTGACAGATAATTATAGTGCATGTCTCTGTGTGTTGGCTGCTCAGTTCAAATACAGACTCTCAGTTTCATTAGGCTTCAGATCTGGCCTAAAAATCTGGCCCACACACACACATACAGTCCCTGTATTATTGCTAATTCTTGTCGTGTGGTGCATCTATTCTGTCCCGTTGTTGGCGTCCTAATTGGTCTGGCCTCACAATGGTCATCCTGGCAAGCAGGAGGCCTCTTCCCACAAGTCCATTTGTTTCAGTGTGTGGACAGCATTGTGTGTGCACGTGTGTGTGTGTGAGCAACGCTGGGTAAAAAGGAAATCAATAATGTTTCATTAGAGCAGCGTTGTAGCAGTCTTTTGCCCGTGCATGGCTTAATTATTCTTTTCTAGGCGTTTGCTTTAATTGGGAGAATAAAAGAGTGAAGTGGAGAGAATGACTGCATTAGCATATCTATTAGAGACATGGCCACAAGTACACACACATTCTCATGGCCATGAGCTCACCCCAGTAACCTCACACGCACACACACACACACACACACACACACACACACGTTTGTTTTTTCTATTGGACTTTCCATTGACTTCCACTGTTTATATAGTGAGTTAATGATATTTTCTATTTTCTGCTGACCTCTAAAACCAAACACTTTTTAATTTAATTTTTTTTATTTTAATATTTCACTCAAAAATAAATATTCTGTCATCATTTGCGCACAGTTCCTGTATGAACACAAAAGAAGATATTTTAAAGAAAGTTTTAGTCCATACAATGAAAGCCAATGGTGTTGAAAACAAGCCATTTTTCTTTTGTGTTACACAGAAGAAAGTAAGTCATACAGGTTTGAAATGACATGAAGTTGACTAAATGATGACTGATTTTTTTCATTTAATTTTTTAAATTTTTTTCATTTTTGGGAGTATTATCCCTTTTTAGCATCTCTCTTGAGCTGTTTTCCTTGTTGGGACCATTGGGTGCGTCCCACAATGTTGGTAATTTTTGATTTTACTGTCTGTTTGGGGATATTTGGCCTTCAGAATTGCTCATTTGAAACAATTATACTGATTTCAAGTCTATTGAAGAAGTGTTCTCTATTTTTCTCTGTCTGTCTTTCTCTCAGTGTCTTTCTCACCACGCTATCATGCCAAAGCGACAGTGACTAACGGCCCGCGGTAGATGAAATATAATGATTCTCTTGGAAGGAGACAGACACTTTGAGCTGTCTGGTCTCCCCTGGTGGAAACACGCACACATGCACACTTTAACTCTCAGATCCAGGGTTAATCACTCTATCAGTGTAATGAAGTACTCACTGACAGCTGTAAGCAAGCTATGTAGATGAACTTCCCTCATCAATTTCTGCCACTCTCCACACACACAGAATAAATCTCCATGAAAACCCTGTCTAGAGATGTAGACACAGTTCACTGAGCATGTGTGTGTATGGGGAGGCTGCTGTGTTTGTATTAGATTTAATGTTAGATTAAACACACAAGGTTTGACTTTATAATAGGCTTGCATTCCCAATAACTGCATATTTAACACTTCATAAACTCTGTTTGTAGTATAGGGCCTCCATGTTGGCATTTAATTTTAAATGATGCATGCATCGTAAGTTTGTGAATTAAATATTTTACAATTAAACAAGTATTTATGTTATCTGAAATGGTATGTTTAATTAGAATGTCACCGTATCTGATTTCTACCTAGATTAGACTTGTTGTACTAATGCTTGAACAAAAATCTTGTCAGATTTGTTTTGCTGGTGTTACTAATATTCATCAATCATCAATTTTTGATAGCATTGTGGCTAATATTAGAAAATGCTCATTTATTTTATTAGAAAGTGGTCTATTATTTTTGTTGTTGTTAATTAATTGATTTTGGGTATACGTTACCAAAAATATAATATAATACAATACAATACAGTACAATATCATATCATATCATATCATATCATATCATATCATATCATATCATATCATATCATATCATATCATATCATATCATATCATATAAAATTATTAGTATAACAATATTGCCATAGCTGAAACACTAGAGAATGGTACTAGCAATGGCAAGGTCATGGGTTTGATTCCCTTGGGAATGCATGCACTGATAAAATATATACCTTGAATGCAACGTAATTCGCTTTGGATAAAAGCATCTGCCAAATGCATAATACAATACAATACAATACAATACAATACAATACAATATCATATCATATCATATCATATCATATCATATCATATCATATCATATCATATCATAATTGCCAGAACCTAAAAATATATGCAACAGGCATCAAGGAAAAAAAAAGCACAAGAAAGAAAAAATCTAATGTCTAAAAAAATAATGTAAAAACATATATGGGTCTGAAGCACAAAAAAGAGCAAAAAAAACATTTTTCCATGAATGGTGGTATTTTTTTAATAAAATCGCTTCAGTACAGTGGTCTGTTTTCCTTTCAGTTCTGGAACCACAGGTTACAGCGTGCAGGATATTCAGTTTTGAAAAGCTTGATTTATAATTTGCAGCATTCTCATCTGCCCATAGTTCACTGCTCGCTGAACGGACAGATAAACCAGTTAGCAAACACTTTTCCCCACTGTCTGTTGTTTTGATAATCACCCATAATAGCATCTAGCTTCAGTATGGTCTTTAAACCTGATTTACTGTCTAATGGAATAAGAGAGACTCAGAAAAGACAGAGAAAGAGAGAGAGAGAGAGGCAGCCAGTCACTACATGCACCTTTTGGGTAATGTCATTAGACATGTTTTGAAGAATAAATTAAATCAGCCCTAAATTGTGCTCTCAAGTCAGACCAGGGAAAAAAACAACAGATAGAAAAAAGGGAGGGGGGAAAAATGAGTGGACCTCATTGAAAAGAGAGAGAGAGTCATATTTGAACCTCTCGCAGGGAAATGCACTTAACCAGATTAGAACGGGCCAGTGTGGATGGATGGGTACGGTAATTGCGCTGGCTGTAATGGGTTCCTGTTGCCCGTAGCAGACAGTGGGCAGTTCAGTGGATAATGCGGGTCTCTGTAAGGTTCGAGGACCTTACAGGCTCAACCTGTGATTGGGGTCAGATCTGTGGATGTCAGCTGATAAAAGGTAACCCCACTCACAAACCCACAGGTCACACATAACCCCGCCGCCAAATCGCAGGAGAGTGTAAAACACACACGACTACGTTATTTAAGTGCGTCCAGACAATTATGTGAGGTAAAAGTACATTTCTTCATGGTGAACTAACAAAAATTGCAAAAATGATTTAACATTTACAGACAAGTGTCCTTTTTCCAGTCCAGATTTTTCCTTAGATGTACCACACAATAAGAGTCATTGAACCCTAAACAAAAGACAGACTATCTTCTCTTTTCTGTTCTGTCTAAATCTTATTCTTCCCCCGCTCAGTGCTGTCTGTTTCACGTCTGTTTTGGTTGTCCTAAAGACAGAAACATTATCTACACTTAAATGAATTCTAACTTAACCTGTGGGATTGCTTTAAAAGAATCACTTCCTGTCTGCAGAAGGCTTGGGAAGTACGTTGTTTGTGGCTTTTGTCTCACAGAAAGAGAATCAATGGTGAAACTGAAATTGATCTGCGGTGTGTAAATGTATTTTCTCTTTCAGCGCCGTTGTTCCCTCACACACACACACACACACACACACACACACACACACACACACTCAAACTCCTGCCCCTCCCCAGATGGTGTGTGTTACCTGTGGTCCCGGGCTCACCTGTAACAGAGTCGGCTTGGCTCCAGGTGAGGGCTGTGGTAACGTTGTCCATTGTGTGTGTGAACAAGCAAAAGGCTGCAGGGATTGAATAGCAAACATGCAGGTGATGACATAGTCTCCTTGAACACAAAGTGTGTGACACTAGTGTGGAGGTGAAAACACACACACATACACGTGTACAGACACACACACAGCTTGACAAGGGCATTTACCTTAATTCACTCAGCCAATTAAGAACAATATTGCTATCTTTCAACTGGAAATTTGTAAACAGACACATTGCTATCGTATCCTCCTTAATTTGTAATGTAACTGCGTGCACAGCCATTTTTAACTTGAATGTACTTTTAGTGCCAGATGCTTTCAGTTATTTTACCTGTACAAAAACAACCTGCTATGCTGTTTTATTGGTAGCAAACTAGTATTTGTTATATATCATATTATTTTAACTCATTATTAACTCACTGCTTTGTAGCACAAATAGTTTACAGTTTACTGCACTTTGTTATTGTAGTTATTTACCTAGTGAATCAGAAGTCTCGCACATTCACAGGAAAATGTTCACTTCTGTGTTAAAAGGTGGATATTGTGTGTGGTTAAAGTCATAGAGGCGGGAATTTCAAAATCAAAATGAATCCCGCGGTAAATGGCAACAGCATTAGGCACAAATGCTTTCTGACTTGTATTTTCGGACAAGTTTAAATGAATATTCTGGGTTCAGCAAAAGTCAATCTCAATTGACAGCATTTTTCACATAATGTTGGTTCATTTTCTTATTAAAAAAAAATTAAAAAATCAAAGTAACATTGAGGTATTTGCAGTTAAACTAAATGGACCGTTTTTGGAGGACTTAAAAGCAGAAATGGAAACTTTATAATTTTATAAAAACATTTAGATTAATTCTTTTGTATATTAATTGAGCTGTAAAGTTGTTCTCATTGGTTTTTACGGTTGTTTTAGTGTTGCATGGCAACAAAATTATAAAATTTGATTTAAAAAAAATAGCGCAATTGTTTTCTGTCTTGTCGCTGTACTTTTGAGACAATGCATATTATGAGTATTAACATTTACATTTTGACCCCAAGTCCTCAGCTTAACCAGTTTTTTTGACCAAAAATAAATAATTTTTTTGTAGTGATCACCATAATTCTACATGTGCTGTCAATTGATCTGAACTTGTATTGAACCCTGAATATTTCTTTAAAGAGGGTCAGGATTTGGGTGTATTGGGCATAAACAATGAATAGAGCCAGCGCTCTTTATGAGGGCATTATAGGTGGGGCTAAAAAAGCAGGCAAGAATCTCATGACCTCATCTGTGAAACATCATACAACCGTTGTAAAGTTTTGTTGCTTGCATCACCTCTCCCTGTTGAAGGGTGTACATTAAAAAAAAAAAAAACATGTTTTTCTGAAAGAATGACAAGAGAGAGTCTGATAAGAATGGCTGGCGATCTTTCAGACACAAATGATACTTGCATCCAGCGTCTAGATCTTGAAGTCTTTTTACAGCTGCCACTCCATTAATCGGTTATGCAATCGTGGTTTTTTCCCCTTAAGATTTATTCTAAGCGCTGAAAAAAATCACTTGTGTGTGTGTCGGTGCATTTCACAGGTGTTCTGTGAGGACTGCAGAAAGACACTGCAGGCTGGTAACCAGAGACCTCTCAGACCTTGTGGGAACTCTGATAAGATACTCTTGCTCTTTCCTCCCCTCCCCGCTCTCTCTTTTCTGTCTTTCTCGGTACGACGGGGCAAAAGGTGAGGGCGGGAAGCCAAACAAAGGCATGTGTGCCTGTGCCATCGTCGAATGGGACCCCTTGCTCGTCTGTCAGAACGCCGAAGCGCACCGTTTTCAATGGCATTCCACATTCTGACACTGGAGAAAGTGGCCGGTGATAGGGCGGCATGTCGTCCCCACGGTAACAAGACCCTTGGGCGGGTTGAGAAAAGGGGGTGTAGAAGCACTCCGGGGCCTTGTCCTCACTCTCAGGTGATGTGAGGAACTTTTTGTGTTATGTGGAGTATAACACACTGTTACTTTTGACCCCACACACATCCATTAATGTAGAATACGGGCCTGCGGGGTCAACGGGGACACCTGATCTAGTCGTACATTAAGAAGCCGTTGAATGAGTTACGTTAACGTTGCTTTTAAAAAAAAATATATATTTTTAATAACATGTTGAACTTGTCAACACATCACGACTGGAAAAAATTCCCAGTCTGTGCGACTTCCAAGTAAACCGAACTTAAATTATGTTGGCTACACACACACACACATACACACACACACACACACACACACGTCCCTCTAAATTTACTTTGCTTTGTCTCAATTTGTTTCTGAGCCATTTGCGATCCTTAAAACCGGCTGAAACACAATAGAGGTGAAATCGAAGCTTGTGTTGTCTGGCAGCAGATGTGAGTCTGTCTGGATGTTGCCTTCATTCAGAAATTCCCTGGCAGCCGTAGAAACATCGTCAGACTCCGGCAGCTTCCAGAGAGCTCATTCAACCCCGCCCGCCGCTGGATCGCATTACTTGCGCAGGCCCAACGGCCAAGAATTCAGGATGGAAAGGATAAAAATCGGATGAAATGAAAAATAATCCCTGTTGATGCCAGGTGAGTTTACCTGCCTTTGCCTACCTGTCATGGTAGTTAATCCTTTGTTGTTTGCAGTCAGATTTTTGTGGGGAGAGGAATGTAATGAATGTGGTAATTTGGAGTTCCCCGGACGGCATGAGGAGGTTTGTTGGGGTATGTGCTCAGGACAGTCGAGACTGATGACAAAATGTGCAACTTGCTAAAATGTTGTTTTTATGTCTTCATATTTCCTCTTTGGTTGCCGTTGCAACACACCATTACTCTCTCAGCACAGCCTTGGCTGTGTCAGCTGGTAGAGGGTGTCCAGAGGGTGAATGATGTTGTTTGTTGGTCTTGTTTGGTGTATTAATGTATTTGTGTGCTTTTATAATGGATGACGTGTTGATATTCGGACCCCTCTGGACACTCGAAGCTGATTTTGTTTGTGAAACACACCTCAGTCTTCACTGGAGTCTCCAAAGCACCAGGAACCAGGTACAACGTGCCCGAGGCTTTTGTGTGTGAGAGTGTTTGCGGCGTGATTAATGTGACTGACAGGTATAGGTCTACCTGTTCTTTGTGATTTCGCCTTGATTCATTTGTAATGAACACACTTAAAATTCACATTGTGAAATCCAGTCTGTTTGTGTGTGTTACTTTGACAGCCCATTTCATTTTCCGATTTCTTGCATTGACTCAGGGACTATAGGCCTAGGCCTGGCTCGGATAAGGCCAACATCCTGCTTCTGTACTACAGGAATTAATTATATACTACTATTCAAAAGTTAGTATGATTTTTTAAAAAAAAGAAATTATTATATTTAGAAAGGATGCATTAATTAAATATGACAGAGATAAAGATATAAAATGTTACAAAAGATTTCTGTTTCAAATAAATTCAGTTCTTTTCATCAAAGAATCCTTTTTACAAAAAAAATAAGCAGCACAACTGTTTTCAGTTATAATAAGAAATGCATCAAATCAGCATATTAGAATGATTTCTGAAGGATCATGTAATACTGATGACCGGAGTAATGGCTGCATGAAAATTTAGCTTTGCCCACACAGGAATAAATTAAATTTTAAAACAAATTAAAATAGAAAACAGTATTTTAAATAGTAATTGTATTTTAAAAAAATATATATATTACTTTTATACTGTATTTTTGACTGAATAAATGTAGCCTTGGTGAACATAAGAGACTTAATTAAAATAGAAAAAATAATATTAATGTAATCATTTAAAAAATCTTAACTACCCCAAACTTTTGAATGGTAATGTAAATAGTTAAATATTTTCTCAGTCCTAATGTCATGCAGAAAATATCAAAAGATAAATTAATAAATAAGAAAAATAAATTACATTTTAACATTATTATTTAATTTGCATTTTTTAAAATAAAAAAAAAAACAATATTGTGCTGTAGTTTTTCACTAAAACGATGGGCTCTTATACATAAAACACAAGCAGAGCAAATTTCTGTATATAAATCATCAATTCATTCAGACATAAATGTTCTTATATTGAATCATGCAATTCACGTAAGAATGTTTTATGTACATTTATAGAAATTTTCTCTACTTGTGTTTCATGAATACGGCCCATTCTATTTAATAAAAAAAATGCTGCACATTCACATGCAGAAATTCAGCAGAGAAAATGCTCAGTCATTCATTTGCAAATATACTGTGTATGAAAGCCCATGTTGTTCTAGTAATATGAAGTATATGGCACCAATGTTTTAGGCTGCATATCTTCAATACCATAAAACCATTTTTGGCAGCGCTCAGCGAAATAATCCCTGTTGGGTCAGACTGTGGTTACCGGATGATGGCATATCATTTCTTGGGCTGTTATTCACCATGATATAATTGTGTGTGTTGGTATCATCAGAGGTCCTCCCTTTTTTGAGGTGTGTCATGTCTTGTCCTGTGATTGTAATCTTACACTGAGCCTAATCAAAGACAGGCCTGCTGAATGCCCTTCCATAACCACAAGCGTTCATGCCCATTAGAGCTAACAGGCCCCTGAATGCATCAGATAACGTCTGTTCTTTTGAAGGAGAGTGAGAGAGATTGCGCTGGGGAGAGAAAGAGAGAAGGTGGTTGGGACATGTGGCTTTTGCGGGGGCTTATCTAGGCTTTGAGAGTGTCACAGCCTTGCCCTCCCTCTCATTCCCTGCATTATCTGGCCATATCTTGAGGGCCTTCCCTGTCCATTCCACATAATCACTCAGTAATACCAGCCACCCTTTTCTCTATTAAAATAATCACCGGCAATTAGGAGGAGAATGGGCAGGGAGAGAGGGAGAAATCACACACAAAGTAATATTTTCCCCACCTTACACGCTTTTCATCTGTTTTTTTTCCCCCTAACCTCCCGCAATGCATCAGGACCCTGGGCGGCCTAGGCTCGATCCGCCACTATTAAGGAAAAAGGCTCTGACAATTTTTCAAGAGCGGAGAGATGAAAGAAAAAAAGAGAGAGAGACAGATAGGAGCAAATAATTTAAAAATTGACCATCTGTAAAATGAAGAAAATGGAAGTGTAAGAGGAGCATTGTGATTTACTTTATCCCTCTCAGAGACGCCTGAAAACTAAGAGGCGCTATTAAATCTCCCTTTGAAATAAATGTGTCGCATTTATCTGTGTGGCCAAAAACGACTAATGAAGCTATTGTCAAAGCAAATAAAGCAGGGCGGATTTGCTGCGCATAGACGGCGCGGTATCATCCGGACAAAGGTAGGGGGTGCGTGCGGTGGGGGCTTTGAAAGATAGATTCACATAAATATTGAGAAAGACAGACAGACACGGCCTCTCGGTGACAGAAAAGAGAGAGCCAAAAAATAATGATCAGACGCAAGAAAAACTCGAAAAACAAACCAAACAAACATCCAATTAATAAATGACAGAATCAGGTGAAGAAAAGGGCAGAGAATGTAACTGCCATTCTCATATCTCGATGAAATGGAGGAGAGGATGTAATTACGGTGGAAGAGTTGCTCAATTACAGTAGCCGCTAGCTGCATTTGGCATAAGTCACTTTAAATGGTTTTACGAGAGCTTGTTTTCAAAATGGCGTTTTGCTGCCTTTTATTTTAATTACCAGGTCATAGCAGTGCCGCTCACTCTCTCTTGATCTGCTCTGGCTGTCCAACCGTCAATCTCTCTCTCTCTTTTCCTCTCAACACTCTTTATGAACTAAGAGCAACTAACCCTCTACAGCTGAACACTTTGTGCCTACTGTTGCCTGGATGATTTTAAAAAAACCAAATCAAGCTCAACTGGTTTGCGCCGTGGAGGTAAAACGTTCATGTTCATGGAACAGAGTGTAACGTTCTTCGCACACCGTTTTAAGCCTCTGCTTTCATTATTGCTGTTCTCACTGTAGAATTATACATAAAAACACTATAAATTGTACCTTAGGCTTGTAGTATGTATCTCCGGCTATAGCAATGACAAGTTGCACATGTCGTGTTGTTGTAAACAACATATCTCAGTGTGTGCAACTAATCTCTCCGTTTAAAGCTAATCAATTTCACGTTCAGGAAGGAGCTGTGAACCTGGAGGGTCAAAGGTTATTGTCCTCAATGTATGTTCATGTCCAGACGAGGGGCCACAAGGTCTCAGTCAGGGTCATGACCTTGTTGACCCCCTGATGTCCATAACACTCATATTTCTCGATAACGGGATCACTCTCTCAACATCGTATTTCGCGTGTCATATGATTGAACGGGCCATTGCTATATAATGTTGCCAACAAAGCCAAATTTGTTCATGTTTGACATTTTATTCATTTAGTTATTCACTGTATTTATTTAAATGAATGAAATTATCATTAAATGAGTGAATATTTATTTAAATAAACAAATATTGATTTATTATTTATGTAATATAATCTAACAAATAAATACTCATAAATATTAAATAAATTAGAAGGCAATCATTTACAACTACATTCATTATGTAATTAATATAATCAAATGTTATATATAGATATGAATTCATTTTTTATTAATAAATTAGAAGAAAGGCAAGCAAACCAATCAATACTGAGGCTCAATCTTTAAAATGAAGCAACAAATACACCTTTATATGTAATAATCAGCAAATTTAAAGTTTTTTCTGCTTCATTTCACATGGCCGAATCGGTTTCTGCAGTCATGTTTAAGGATCTTAGTTGGTTAAATATGATTGATTGGGTTTTCATTTGAAGGTCAGGAACTGTCTTCTACTTCTCTTTCTGTATTTCTGCACTGAGACTCCTGCCTTATTGCATCACTTGACTGCTTGTTTAAAAACAAACTATTCAGTTCCAGAGAACAGCTGGTGTATTAAATATAACAGCTTATGGACTGCCACCCAACTGTATGCCCCATTCCTTCATGATTATTTCATATGTATATGATTAACTCTCTCCATGCTGACTCTGACCCCATTTAGCACAGTAGTGGTTGCGGTCCTGACTGGAGAGATGTGACTTTTTCCAAGTCATTTAAATTTTACAGATCCATTTACACCACCTTTTAATTTAGTGCATAATGACGCCATTAAAAACCCCCATCTGGGCGTTCTGTGGGGAGGGGGGTAATTTGCCAAAGCTTTCCACGCTAATGTTTTTCCCCTCACGCAGGCAACAGATGCTGAGAAAGAAACAGATACATTCTCGACAATTACCACAGCCTGACGTGGCCATCCAGGACAAATGTTTCACAGCGTTCAAATTACTACAAAGAAGAACTTTTAACAAAAAGAAAAGGAAAAAAAATCCTGATTTTAGGCTTTTTGACAGGTCTGGAAACCTCATTTACATAAGTTAGAAAAGTTTTAGTACAACGTCTGGAACGTTGTTAGAAAGTTACACAGTAAGTTGCCGCCACTTTTAGGCACGCTTCCCATCAGACCTTTTCAACAATAAAACTTTCCACAAGCCTTGATACAGTGTGAACCATAAATAAAGATCTAGGTTATTAATTACTAATACAATTAAGTAATTGCTCAAGCATGATAAACTGTGTTGCGAGAGACTGAGCTGCGGCCCCTGCGCTGGAGTGAACTTTAATCCTACCAGCCTCAATTATGCTAATGAATGCATTTCTGCTGAATAATTAGGGTGATTAATTTTCCCTTGTTTTGAATTACAATTCTGCTGCCTGCTAGCACTTTAGACCACTCGTTAATTACCAATTAAATCAGCTGGCTCGTTTGCTCCAGGTTCATTGCCCGTGTGGTTCTGTAGCACTTAGGGGTGGTGTTTAATGTGCTAATTGGAAGAGATTAAAACGTGTGACCTCTTTTGACAAGGACCGGATGTCGTCACCGTAAATGACACTGTTTGGCGTTCGAAAATATATTTCTTAGGTGTTTTTTGAGTCTTGGTTTATCTGCTATTTAGCATTTTAGCTGCAGCGCCGTTGCGTGTTTGATCCAGGAGTGTGACTGCTTTTATGTTTCAAGCATCAGAGGCTTCATATTCTACCGTTGGAGCCTTTTTTCCCTTTTACCGCCATTATTAGCAATCACTGAATTACATTTGTCATTCTTAGCTTCTTTTCAGAGGTGTCTGTTCTTGTGTTATCTGCCCTCTGCTCTGTGTCTCATCTTAATATCCTCTCATTTCTACTCTGTCCTTCATGACGTCCACTTGAAACGCATTAACAGGTCTTCCATCCATTTTTCTGAGGCAAGATTGACTCAAATTTAGTTTGCAACATCAATACCACAACGCTCTAGGCAGACTTGAGAGTACTCCTAGTAAAAAAGAGAGCTTTTTTATGTCCTGATGCCATCTTCTTGAATGGCAACTGGATTATTTTTTTTATTATGGGCTGAAGCTCTTTGGGCCTCACCGAAGATCAGAGATTTGGGTGGGGAGGTATCTGTTGGCGGGTATATTGATGGAAGTACCAGAGGCTCTAAGATCCATCAATGGAGTCCATCAACCAGAAGGCTCTGCAGTCCATTGAAAAACTTCAGAGTGCTGACCTGCTCGGCTCTCACAACACACCGAAAGGATCTGGACTAATGTCTGAGGCCTACTAAACTAATGTCTGTATGAGCCCAGCTTCAATCATCTGGTGCCATATTCAAACTAAAATGTTACTGAAGCTCCTGGCACCGTTTTAATGGACTCATCAAACACCAAAACGGATTCTTGGAAGCATACAACTGAGGTTTGTACTGTTTGGAATCTTTCCTCAGACAGCTTTCTCGTGTGTTTGATTGATAACTTTCTCTAGTATCCGTTCCACATTCAGAGTCGACTCAACAAGAATACCGTCATAAACTGAGAATGTAAAACTCAGCGTGTTCCTTTCCAAATATTTCTCCTCAGGATTTGTACATCAGTCCCATCTGCAGCTCAGAAAGAGTTATTAACCTCAGGGCAAGTGTTTAGCATCCTCGTTCTTCATCATACGCCCTCATCGAAGGAGAACAGAGCATATACAAAACAACACAAAACAAACAATCTCATTTCAGGCACCAAAGGACTTCGCTGCAGCTCCAACCTTCATGTTGCCCTGACGTCCTCCAAGCCTCAAGTGTTCGGATACTGGCAAAATCTATTAGCTTGGTATCAGAGGCACAATGGCGTGAATATCAGGTCTATTAAGTGTGTTTTGTTCGGGTAATTTATGGAGCTTGAGGTAAAGTGCTTTGTACAATACTAGAGCATCAAGATGAAAACAAATCGCTTTGTGTGAAGCCGGACACTTGCGTGCATCACGCGTGCACTTGTCATTTACATGGAAATGTAATAATGCTCTGTCCTCTCATCTGTTTGTTTGTCGTGGGTCGTTGTTCGCACAATAACAGGAAATAAGAATCTGAAGTATAGGTCTGTACATGAGACTGATGTGTAGAGGAAGGTGAAAGGGAACACAAGCTCCATCTAATAGAGGTGTACATATGCCTGTAACTGTCTGTGGTCAGATTAGTAGTCATGGAACTTCAAAGTGTCCTGGGAAAGTACCTCTTTACATACTGTGTATTAGTCTTAAAAATTTGTCATCATTTACTCACCTTCATGTTGTTCCCAACCTGTTCGACTTACTTTCCCGCTTATTTTTCAAGTGCTCCAAAGAGTTCAGTTGGAAAAATAATAATAAAACATTAAACAATTTTAATAGTAAAATTGTGGTGAACATTGCTTGCCTGTGTGCCATCCAGCACTTCACACTGTGACATTCTTCTTCTGGCATCTTAATGGCATTATATTATAAGTTATACAAATGCTAAATTATTTTAATTGATATTTATACTATATTGCCAAAACCAAATGAAAATAACTGAAAATTATTAATTTTTCATCTTTTGTGTTCCGCAGAAGAAAGAATGATGGTCAAGTGAGTTTGGAACGACATTAAGGTGAGTAAATGATGACAGAATAATCGTTTATCACTTAAGTCAGGGGTCGTTAAACTCATCCATGCAAGGCCGGTGTCCTGCAGAGTTTAGCTCCAACTTGCCTCAATACACCTGCCTGGAAGTTTCTAGCATGCGTAGAAAGACCTTGATTAGCTGGTTCAGGTGTGTTTAATTAGGGTTGGAGCTAAACTCTGCAGGACACCGGCCCTCCAGGACTGAGTTTGTAGACCCCTGACTGTCCCAAATGCCTCCCTGAGTCCACAGTTGATGTAATGCCGCATAGGCTGTTGGGTAGTGGCGCTTGTGAGCATTGGAAATGAAAGTCCAATGAAACCCGAATGAATGAACAACTTAATTTATTCACGTCTTCCTCTTCATTGTAAAAAAAGAAACTTTTTTTCTCCATTTTCCTGTTTATGGGATCTTTTGAGTCACAAATACTATAAAATGTGATTTACTTGAAACTACACAACAGCCCATGTTAGATAACAGAATTTAATATTGAGCAATATTGCCGAAATGTGCAATTCGTCCCCTGAGTTTATAAATTCTACTCAAATTCTTAAATTGCTCCCTCTGTTTAATCCAATCCGTGCTCTCAGATTTGTAAACTATCTGCAGGGTTTGTTTTTTTTTTTGTGGATTGCAATGGCGTCCACAGTTTATGAAATTGTGGGTATGGATTGCAAAACCTGACAGTAAGGTTTACAAATCTGAGAGCATGTATCTGGAACTCGTGGTTATGATTTATTAATCCATGATCAACATTTGTTGAACTGAGAGAACAATTTAAGAATTTGTATGGTTTAGTACAGTGATTTTCCAGGCTCCTCCAGCATGAATTATGTGGTTTTGCTTTATTTATTTATTTATTTATTTTTTTTTAACTTTTGTTGTTGTTTTGTCATTATTGTTATTTGCTGTGTTGTGCTTTTAAAGGGATAGTTCACCCAAAAATTAAAATTTTGTCATCATTTACTCACCCTCAGGTAGTTCCAAACCTGTATGAATTTCTTTGATCTGCTGAACACAAAGGAAGATATTTTGAAGAAAGTTTGTAAGCAGGCTGTTTTGGGGCACCATTGACTTCTATAGTAGGAAAAAAAAAAATACTATGGATGTCAATGGTGCCCCAGAACTGCTCTGTTTCCCACATTCTTCAGAATATCTTCCTTTGTGCTCAGCAGAACAAAGACATTCATGCATGTTTGGAAAACCTTAAGGGTGAGTAAATGATGACAGAATTTTCATTGTTGGGTGAACTATCCCTTTAAGAGTATCTTTTTGTTGAGGTTCACGTACAACTTTTTAACACTATTGTTTGTGAAGAAACAATCACTTTACCAAAATAACTTAATTCACTTAATTCACTGTTCACTTCTAGAAAACTATATAATATATATATATATATATACAGTGCCTTGCAGAAGTATTCAAACCCCATCATTTTTTTCACGTTTTGTTATGTTGCAGCCTTATGTTAAGCTGCTTTAAATTACTTTTTTTCCCACAACAATCTACACTCCATACACCATAATGACAAAGCAAATAAAAGGTTTTTAACATCTTTGCAAATTTATTAAAGAGAAAAAACTTAAATGATTCCATTGCATAAGTATTCAAACCCTTATCTGGGACAGTTCAAATTTAGCTCAGGAGCATTCATATTGCTTGTAGATGTTACTACACTTCAAGTGAAGTTATCCTGTGGCAAATTCAATTGAATGGGTATGATTTGGAATGGCGCACACATCTTAATAAAAGGTCTAACAGCTGAAAATGCATATCAGAGCAATTCAAATCCAAACCCTGAGTTCAAAAGAACTGCCTGTAGAGCTCAGAAACAGGTTTGTGTCAAGCCACACGTCTGGGGAAGAGTTCAGAAAAAATTCTGCTTCATTGAAGGTTTACAGAATCATGTAGCCTTCATTATCCATAATGGAAGACGTTTGAAACAACTAGAACTCTTCCTAGAGCTGGCCTCCTGGCCAAACTGAGCAACTGATGGAGAAGGGCCTTGTCTAGACTAGTGACCAAGATGCTGATGGTCACTCTACTTAAGCTCCATGATCATATATGCAGATGGGAGAAACCTACAGAAGGACAAACATCACTGCAACACTCCACCAATCTGGGCTTTATGGCAGTGTGGTCAGACTCAATCTTCTCAGTGAAGACACACAAAAAAACAAACTTGGAATTTGCAAAACAGCACCTAAAGGACCCTCAGACTGTGAAAAACAATATTCTCTGGTCTGATGATCCTCAATTCCAAACATCATGTTTGAAGGAAACCAGCTCTGCTCATCACCTGCAGAGTACCATCCCAAAAGTAAAGTGTGCTGGTAGCAGCCTCATGCTGTGGGGCTGTTTTTCAGCAGCAGAGACTGAGGGACTCGTCAGAGTAGAAGAAATGCTCAGTGCACTAAAATATAGAGAGAGCCTTAATGAAAACCTAGTCCAGAGCATTCAGAACCTCAGACTGGGCAGAAGGTTCACCTTCCAACAGGACATTGATCCTATGCACACAGCAAGAGTGGCTTATAGACAACTCTGTGAATGTCCTTGAGTGGCCCAGCCACAGCCTGGGATTTAACCCAATCAAATATTTCTGGAGAAACCTGAAAATGTGCATCTGCCCCCATCCAACCTGACAGAGCTTGAGAAGTGAAGAGGCAAGGAGAAGAATGGCAGATAATTGCGAAATGCTGATGTGAAAAGCTTGAGGCTGTAAAGGTGCTTTAGCTAAGTATTGAGTTAAGGGTTTGAATACATATCCAGTGCACTTATTTCAGTTTTTTTTATTTTATTTTTTTTTATAAACTTACAAAGTTGTGAAAATTCTGTTTTTTCTTTGCCATTATGGTGTATGGAGTGTAGATTGATGTGGAAAAAAAGTAATTTAAAGCAGTTTAACATAAGGCTGCAACATAACAAAACATGAAAAAAATGAAGGGGTTTGAATACTTCTGCAAGGCACTGTGTATATGTATATGTATATATATATATATATATGTATATATATATATATATATATATATATATATGGTTACCTAAATTATAGATTAATTTATTACAGTATATTACTAACTGAAAATATGCTGACAAGGAAATCTGTAGTTGCTTTCACTAAATAATTAGCTCAGTGGGTTATTTTACATTTCATTAAACAGCAAATTAGAATTGTCAAAACAAAGTAATTTTATGTAGGACAATTATTACTAAGACGGTAATAATTACTAAGACTAATTCCATCAGTAGCCTTGAATGAACTTTTCCCAACAATTCCTTTTTACAGAGTAGTCTGTATTCTGTGCAGGGTTTGTGTGTGTGTGTGTATATGTGTGTGTTCAAAGGTCGCGGTCTGTTTAACCACTCCCTGTCATCACATCATATCAGGAACCCCAGCAACTCTCATCAAAGGGTCATTATATGGGGAACAGATACCCATCACCCATCCTTCTGTCGTTTTCTCTCTCTTTCTCTCTTTCTCCATCCTCCTTTCAAAATATGAGTGATGGCTGGTGCGTGGCCTACATACAGAGACAAATAAGACATGGCCGCTCAGCTCATGTCCCAGCTCCAGACGAGTGGCGACAAAGGGGGCCTTGTCACTCTGGGGGTGGGCGGAGAGGTTTCATAAAGTGACTTGCCACTACAATGTTGGACGGTAAAAAGATCCTTCCTGGAGTGGGCCTGGGGGGTGCTTGCTGAGGGGAAGGGGAGGAGACGCAGGAGCCGGCAGGATATTGCTGGCCAAATCATCCAGTCAGTTAAAGATCATCTTACCTGTACAGGTGTGTGCTGTTAGTAAGTCTGTGTGTGTCTGTCTGTGTGTGTGTGGCTACAAAATTGACCCCAGAAGTCAGCTAAATCTGAGAAAAACTTCCTTTGGGGACATCCAGGGACAGCCTCAATTGGACAGGCGATTCTAAATAAAGGAATATGTTGCATTTAGCAAGTGCTAATTAGCTTAGCTGATTTTTTTTTTTTTTTTTTTTTCTGGCTTGTGAGAGCATTTAAAGTGGTCCACACTATTTGAAATAATAACATCGTGAAAATATTGACTTATAATAATGACAACAGGCTTGTTTGCGTGCCTAAAAAAATACTATTTATGATATAGATATTTACTAACTAAAATTGTATCTTTTTTTAACAAAAGATTTCAAATAAATGCTGTTCTTTTGAAATTTCTATTCATCAAAAACTCCTAAAAATATATGGTTTCCATAAAATCTTAAGCAGCACAACGGTTTTCAACATTGATGATAATACGAAATATTTCTTGAACACCAAATCAGCATATTAGAATGATTTCTGAAGAAAATATGATCATGTGACACTGAAGACTAGAGTAATGGCTGCTGAAAATTCAGCTTTGCCATCCCAGAAATAAATTACATTTTAAAATATATTCAAATAGAAAACAGTTATTTTAAATTGTAATTATATTTTACTGTATTACTGTTTAACTGTAGTTAAATAAATGCAGCCTTGGTGAGTATAAGAGATATTAAACATTAGGCATTAATTTGATGTGCAGGTGTTTAAAATGCCTTAAATTTGGTTTCAAAAACCCTGCAGATACCATAGTGTTTATACTGTATTTTTGATCAAATAAATGCAGCCTTGATGAGTATGCGTTTTTGAAAAACAACAACAAAAAAAATCTTACTGACCCTAAACCTTTGAACTTTAAAAATATCTTCCAAATATAGTGAAGCATGTTAAAAATTAGCTTTTGAAGACATTTGAAGTGCTTCTCAATATTTGACACGTTCATAAATCAGCCACATTATGTTTGCTATAAATCTTTCTATGATATCAACAGGTTTTTTTATGAGTTTGTTATAGATTTAGAGTTTAGGGTTGAGATCACTTCCATATTAAAACATTGTGAATAAGATCTCACGGATAATATAATATGAAACCAACATTATTTCACAGGCTTAGATAAATAACATTACCTAGCAGACATTACAAATAGTCTTAAACTGCATTAAAAATGTATTAAATAAAATACATGGCTTTAAACCCCCGAGTCTAGAATACATTTTAAAAAATGTTCACTAAAAATATGAGGTAGAAAGCAGAATCTGTTCTCAATAAATAATGATTCCCCTTCTTCCGCTCACTTTCTCTCTTACACACTCTCTCACACACGCTGACCTATCTATGACAGGCACATCATCTCCCTCTTCAGCTTCTGTCTTGTTGTCAGAAGGTGACGTCGGCCCGAGCCACACAAACCAAAGTTACTCCTGTGTTGCATATCGATCCCTCTCCTTTTTTGATGGCCCAGGATACCGCTGTAATTAGCGCTAACCATTAGTGTAGCACTCTATGGGCTAAAATCACCATTAACGTCGCTGCGGGGTCTTTCATTCCCGTTAACATTCATTGTGACTTGCTCTTTTCTAAAGACAGCCGAGAGAAGGAAATGGTGCAGAGTTATCTGAATAGGATAAAGAGAGAGCCTGCTGAAGTGTAGGTGTAAAAGCATTAGACAGGCGCTGGATTTAATTAACAGTCTTTAATAGCGTCAGCCTTTGTTCCACTACTGAAAATAATCGGCTGGAGGGAGTCTAGAGTGCCTGGGTTTGGAAGGTGTCGCTAAATGGTGCTCATAACAAAGATAGCCTCTTTTTTTTTTTCACTTGCTTCACTTATTTTGTCAGTAGTAGCCAGTACAATGAGTTTTTTCTCCTGACGAGTTTTGATCGGGCAAAAAGTGGAGACCCCATCTACCTCTCGTTGTCAACCCATTGTCATTGTCCCTCTCTGCGCTTTACATGCCACACAATAGGAAACCGAGTGGATCATTGTTAGCACCACTAATCTTTATGAGCGGAACCCATTATGACATCATTATTAATTGCTAATGAAACAGATGATGCATTGATGCAATATGGAGTTTGAAGAGGTATATTTTTGTCAGGACTTTTTTTTGCCATGTTTGTCTGTCTGTCTGTCTATCTATCTAGAATACTCCAGAAAATACCACACTATTATTCACTATTCTGTCTGTTGTGAACGGAGATGATCGGATAAAAATATTATCTGTGAAAGTCTATTTTTGCTTCTTCTGTGGTTATCATCTGCCTGTTCCCCCCCTCTCAAATGATGTTTATGTTCCCTGGCAGGCAAAGATGCTCCGCTTGAGTATAAAAGCCCTAGACCCTCATTACCGTACCTCGACACGAGTGTGTAGCACCATGCTAGCATAATGAGCATCCGTGCGGAAGGCCAAAGGAGCATTTCTGAGGCCTGCGGAGCAACAAAACAACAGACGCTACACGCAAACACATACCCGCATACAAGAGCTGCTGCTTCACCTTTCACCCTGGAGGAGAGAGAGAAAACAAGTGAGAAAGAGTGATTGCTGTTGGCACTCAGCCTTGACAGTGATTTAACATCATCTGAGTCTAATAATCATAAACAGTGTGTAGTAAACACTACAGGAAAACTGCAAGCCAGAGAAGCGCAGACTGCGAACCTAAGCTGCAAATATGGTGCATTGACCCTTGTTTTCACTTTGAATCATTTCCGATGTGATTTGTATCTAGTGGCTGAAGTGAAAAGAAGAGTTGCTATAAATGAGAGAAAATAATCATCAGGCTAAAATAACACACACATTCTTATTCTTATCTTCTGCGTTTCATGGTTTTACCGCACGCTATTCTTATACCGTGACAAAATAGGCTACGAAATTTCAATATGGTTGAACACTGTCAGAATATTCATTATGAATATCATCAGAACTCTGATTAGGACATTGAAAGCTAACTTGGACTTTTCCATATTTAAAAAAAAAAAAAAAAAAAAGTCATGGCATCAGTATCTGATGGTGTGAAATTGTTATAAACTTTTGTTCTGTAAGGTCTTCTATACATAATGTATATTTACATATATAATATTATATATATATATATATATATATATATATATATATATATTACAGGAAAATAGTAATTTTGTCAAATATTCTTACGTTTAAAAAAAACTGTAGTTTGGTAGTGTGGATTTATATTAAATTATATTAAATTTAGTGAGTAATAATGACAATGTCACAATTTTTATAAAATTAAGAGAAAATCAAATGATATTGTAAAAAAAAGAAATTATTTATCATCTTCAATTAGTTTTAGTGGAAATGTTGCTGTTTTCTAAAGTTGTGGTGCATGTTTTGAATCTGTTAGCATTACTGTCCTGTAGATTCTCCTTATCACCTGAATGCAGGTTTCTTTGCTGTTCTTCACCCTGTTTAAGGGCTGAAATGGGGATGAGTGTGTATCAGCCACCCGGGATGCAGTCGTCTCCCTGCCGAAGGCTGCAGGCTGTCTACTCCTCCAGACAGACAGCGGTAAATAAGGCCTAAGTCTCATTATCCCAGCACCAAGCCTCGACAGCTGCATTCATCCAAAATGCATTTCTACCTAAAGGTTAAGAGTAGTTATGAGGACAGTAATGTATTATTAAAATACCTTTCGGACTGAAGTACCTTTTGATATATTTTCCCAGGTAATGAAAGCAGCGTTCGGAGGGGGGAAATGTAGTAATTTGCTGTCCCATTTTGTCGGCTGCTTTATTCTCTCTCTCTTTCTCTCTCTTTACCTGCCTGTCATCTCAGGGGTGAAGGGGGGGTGTAGTAAACTGGTCTGTGAAAGGCAGAAACGTATCTTACATTACCTAGCTTTCATTTATGAGGAAAAAAACTGCAAAGCATTCAGCGCATGAAGATGTCTTTCAATTTCCCCCTCTCTCTCTCTGATGTTGCCAGGGCCAGTGATTGGGCGAGGAAAATGGCTGTTTGGTGTCTGATCCTGGCATGATAAGGGGTGGCAGGAGGTTTTCAGGTATTCAACGGCGAATGGCGCAAAGATGGTTTATGTCTCCGCTCTTTTATCCGGGAGAAAAAAAGAAAAGAATAGAGGGAGGGATGGGTAGATTTTTGGTGTGAGGAAAGAGAGGAGCTTCAGAGTAGTCAGTACTCAGAGCTCTATTAAAAGCATCAGCCTTGTTAAAACCAGTCAAAAGACAGGAAATCAGGCAGTGAAATGAAGCCTCTCGACCAATTATGGAATCTGAGTGGAACATCTTAGTGCTTTTTGTGTCTAGCATCACCAGTCTATCTCTCACTTGCTCTCTCTCTCTCTCTCTCTCTCTCTCTCTCTCTCTCTCTCTCTCTTTGCGTCCTATAGGTCTGGAAGTGGTGCCTCACTCTTCGGATGATCTTTAAAGGTTTACAATATTTCTTTATACGACATAAAAAATGATATTCTATCTTATCATTAAAAGATTAAGTAATTATATTTGCATAAATAGCAGATTAACTCATGGGAAGATTGTTGTATGACTGGAAGGAACATTCTTGTTATCGTTCTTTATTAGTCTCTCCCTGTCAGTGGTAAACATCACATCTCTCCATCTCAAAAAGAAATTTGATTAACTGTGTCTACACAAGATGACCTATTGGAAGCGCCTCAGAAAAATCCACATTTTCTGTTATTCACAAAATGAAACAAATATCAAAAGCAGATTTGGATGGAAGCACTCAAAATAAGTCCATCTTTTCAACCCTCAGGTTGTCTTAACCTGTTTTTATTAAGATGTTTCTGATTCTAAATCTGATGGACTCTGTCAGCATTCACATCTGTGATTGTTTACTGAAAGCAACAGCTCCAGCAAGAACAGGAGTTCTCAACTTTAAGTATCAAAAAATTATATAAATGGGCCTTAGACACTTTTTTTTAAATACTTTAAACTGTCTCAGATTCAATGATGCTGCATTGACATCAGTGTAGTAACAAAATGTACATGCAATTTTTATTAATTTTATTCTCACTCATAGTATTCCTATGAATTAACTGAAGACAAGATGATGAAGAAAAGCCAGGTATTATTATGATTATATATCTGTCCATCTGTAAGGACTAATGCTCTTAAAACGTCAAGACATTTTATTTGTCTTTAAAAGAATTTGACAAGCCAACATTTACAGTTTGTTTGGACAAATCGTTTCTAGTTACATTACAACATTTTAGAAATGTTTCTTGCAACATCACACATTGCTGTTATGTAAATTTCTTTGAATTTTAATTGAACTTAAAGAGATAATTCTCCCAAAAATGAAAATTCTGTCATGATGTACTCACCCTCAAGTTGTTCCAAACATGTATGTATTTCTTTCAACACAAAAGAAAGATATTTTGAATAATGTTGGTAACCAGACAGTTGATGGTAGCCATTTACTTCCATTTTATTGTCAATGTCAAGTCAATGGCTACTGTTTGGTTACCAACATTCTTCAAAATATCTTCTTGTTTGTGTTGCAAACAAGCAGAAGGAAGAGACTCGTACAGGTTTGGAACAAGTAGCAGGTGAGTAAATGATGATACAATTTTCATTTTTGTGTGAACTATCCCTTTAAGTTCAAATTGGAGTTGCAGTTCTGCACCATATTTCTTCACTTAAACCAACTGAGAAATTTGATGTGGAATTCAAAAGACATTCGTAATTGAATTCTAAATGAGGCGCAAGCCTAAGCCTGTCATTCATCATTGGCGCTTCTTCCGTCACGTCACCGGCGCTTATCATCAGTCACGTGCGGCACACTTTCAAGATCAAATTTGAATCAGAATCACTCAATGGCGTTTCACTGTAAGTGCTGGGCCATAATGCTAACAAGAGTTTCATTTTCTACACCAACAACATAATGCGCCTGGTGTCGAGGCACAGGGGATTTTAATGGCTTTGGCTTCTGTTTAATGTTAATGTCAACAATGACAAAGTTATTAGGAGTTGAGGGAGGTGTGCTCACATGTGTGAGTGTGTGTTGTGTGCGCGTTATGAATCTCTGACAGCTATTTGCAAGGTTAATGTAGCCGAAAAACAGCATCTATCCAAGCCTATCCCGCACCTCCCCTTCCCTTTTCTATGGCTTAACAGTTTCATTAGCCCTCTAGATACAACCTCCCCCCAGCATAACGTTGTCAAATGTGACGCGCATCAAATTATCAAAGAGGCCCGAGATCGATCAATATGCAACGCCGGTGTTGAGCTCCAGCGCTCCTGGCGTTCAACAGCACAGAAATGGAGGCCGGTGTGTGTGTTTGGCCGCCTCTCTCTTCTCATTCGTCATCCGTGCGGCTGTAAAGAGAGTGTCAGACCTGAAAGATCCATCAATAACAAGAGCAGAGCGACTGGAGCAGGACCTGGACTGTGTCAGATATATTAGACTTTTCCTCCGTGCCTCCGTCATTCTGATTCATGGCACGGCCAAATGATCAGCTACTAGACAAACACGCTGAATCTGGGGATTACATTAGTTAAACAAATACAGAGTATAATCAATGCTCTCCCTCTCCCTCCCTCACTCCTGACACGAACATCTCAAATTTTTGCTAAAGTAGCAGCTTGTAATGCAAACGCTCGCGCACGCTCTCTATCTCTCTCTCACATGTGCTAACTATTTAATTATAACAGGATGTAACAATGCTTAAGTGAGGTAATAAATTAATATTAATTAAGCTATCTGTAATGGCGTGTGTTGTTCCCGCTTTTTCACAACATCAGTCAGTTGTTCGGGTCACAGCACACTCAATGGAGTTTGTTTACTTCACTTTGCAAGTGCTGTAAAAGTTCAAACACAAAGCGCTATCTGTACAGATCTATATGTAAAAGAGAGATGAAATATCGTACAAAGGAGAAAACACCTGTCGTGGTAACTTTCAAATGCCCCCCCCCCCCCCCCCCACCCCCCCCCAGCTGTCATAAAGCAGAGGATATCAAAAGGCTATAGGCTGTGGGTATTGCAGTGGTTTTGTTTATTGGTTAAAACAAACATGGAAAACTATTGTAAATTATGATAATGTTTGTGATTTTGTTTTAAAAAAATAAATGTATATTTTTAACAGCGTAAACAAATAAACCACATTTACCGACATTTTTTATCTAGGTATTTGAATTGAAATATAAGGATATTTTTCATAAATGTGAATTGTTTTGTTCTTTATAATTGTTTTATTTTTATATAAATATTGCTTAAAAAATAGAATATAAACCTTATTTAAAAAGAAATATGTTGAGGAAGATGAATTTAGTAGTATTTCACATTTAAAAGAATATATATATATATATATATATATATATATATATATATATATATATATATATATATATATATATATATATATTTAAAATTCTTCTTAAATTAGTGTCAGTAAACAGCAGGTGACAACTTGCCCCATGTGTCGTTAGAAAATTGTGTTTTGAGTATTGCTTATTGATCTAGCTATGATCATTCGTCAATATGAACATATAAACCTTTAAACTTCCTTCTCTTTATGCCTAAAATAATAGACTTTTTTATACCCAATACTTGTTTTGAAATAAAATAAAATGCATTGTGTCCTCCAGCAAATATAACATCTCAGGAGAAGAGTGTGGTGGTTTTGCTTTAAAAGAACTCTCATTGCAACCTTCTTCTCATTGTATCAGAAACTAGGAAAAGCACTAGCCATCCTGTAAATGGCAGCTTCACTATCAGCCTTCAAAAGCAAGGCCAACCAATCAAAAACAAGAGAATGGTCCTGGACTTTAAAACATCACCTCTAAGCAGTTAGGAGAATAAAGTGGATTGGGAAATAAAATTGAACGGAGAAACTGTTTAATAATCAAAAATGGAAAATGAAGTGAAAAAGAGGTATAGTGAGTTAAATACAAATTTGTTTCATGGCAGAATGTAGAAAAGGATGACATATATTTGTTAATGGAGGTGATGTTTTAGGGTTTTTATTTATTTATCCCGCTCACACATCTTCATTCATCCACAGGTTCTTCATGCCCTGCTCTTCTTTCTTTTCCATCTTCCCTGAGCAGTCACACTCTTTTTTTCTATCACCTCGTGTCTTGATCTCTCTGTCCTCAGACTGAACTTTAGAGGATTTAGATAAAAACAGTTATCAAGGTAATACATGCTTGCGTTTTTCTTTTTAAAATTCATTATAACCTTTTTTAAAAGAAAAATCTCTGTAATTCAGTGTTTAAAAAAACAGCTGTTGATCACGATGTATGTTGTGCCATGACTGTTAAAACAAGCTTCTTCAATGAGCAAAATAATTGCTGCCATTTCTGGTGGGAGCACAGATACATTATCGACTTTCTGCTAAAAACCTTTAGCAGTAAATATTGGCAAGCAGCATTCATTAAACAGAAGTGCTATGGGCCATATTGCGAAATGTGAATCAACCATTACCTTGAATTACTCTGATTAGCTAGGTAATTATTTCTCTTTTCTAAACTGTAGATTCAATCCACTGCAATTACAGATCAGCGAGCAACAAAATCTGCCAGATTGTGTGTGTATGTGTGTGTGTGTGTGTGTGTGTGTGTGTGTGTGTGTGTTTCTGCATGAATTTTTCTCCTCATGTGTCTCTTTTGTGTGTGTGTGAACACAAGTGCATATATAGGCCTATACACAATATATCTAATGTTATTTTTCACTCATGTTGATTAGAAGATGGTGGGAATGATTGTGAAAAGACATAAAGGTAACATTAGCTCAAATAATGTCCTCTCAGTGTGTCAACATATCTGGAAGTGCTTATGGCAGGACAACAGGTTATTGATTTGATATCCTGATCAACCCAACGGCCCAGTCACAACTAATCAATAATTGGCACCTTTTTTCTTCTCTGGAAACTGTGTGTGTGTTTGTTCGCATGTGTGCATACATTTACACATGTGACGGTGGAACAGAGAATGGGAGTTTAACACATTAAGTTGCCGCCAACACCCCTCAAGCATGTGCTCATCCCTGTCAGATGTAACAAACGATCGGCTACCAGCAGTAAAGCATGTGTAAGGTGTTTGATTTCATGCCAGAAAAGAGAGCAAGTAAATATATCAAGGGCAACATGTTCCTATTATGTCTATTATGAAGGAGGACAAGTGGAACTTCTCAGCCTCTCTGAAAGCTAACGGGTGGAGTGAGAACATTTCTTAATGACCGATGGAGAAGTGACATCCAAGACCCATGAGATCACACTGCTCCGAATAAAGGACAGGAGATGCATGTATGACTTTACAGAGTCCGATGAGATCACAGGACAAGATTCATGACCTACATGCTTGAGAAAAGACTGGAAATTTTTTAAACATCTATACAATGAGGGCTACAATTAGCTTGTAAAATGAAATGCTTGTAAATGAATATTCAGGTGGAGCATGTTCCTTTAATCCTGTCAATCGTAACAAAGGGTCATTTAAAAAGCTGCTTCCTGGGGAATTTTTTCGGGCGATGTTGGAATTTGAATGTTAGTGGTTAGTTGAATGTTAGTAAAAAAATAAATTAAAAGAAAAAGTATAATTTTAAATAGAAAAGCAAAGGTCAAAATGAACTTTGAATGTTGGCTTGACAAAGGCTTATTTGAAAAATTAATGAAAAATTATTTATATTGTTATTAAATATGGGGGTCAGTACAATTTTTTTTTTAAAGAAATTAATGATTTTCTATTCATCAAGGATTTATAAAATTTTACAACTATTTTAAAGATTTATAATAAGAAGAAATGTTTCTTGAGCACCAAATCAGCATAACAGAATGATTTCCGAAGGATCGTGTGATGCTGAGACTGCCATCACAGGAATAAATTACATTTTGAAACAATAAAACATATACTGTTTTTATTGTTAATTATATTTATATTATATATTTACTTCATTTCCTAGAATTCTATAATTACTTATGTTGAATTACTTTATATTACATTCAATAAAATTCTTCATCCTGTCATTCCAGTTGAGCTTTTTGTGGAGTACAGTCAATTCAATTCAAATTCCAACTCATAAATTGAAAGGGAGACAATTTTTCAATTCAGAATTTTACCCAACCCTGTGAAAACAGAAATAGAAGACCATCACAGGCTAAAAGTTGATAGAAAGAAGGCAAGAGATTGACAGCCGTAATGGGGTCCTTTTCAAATGCATAATTTTAAACACACACTGGACAGTCGCCCTCGGCTGTTATGTCTTCTGTCAGGGATACAGTGTTTGAAGACCAGTAGCCCACAAGACATGTGCCCTCTGTGTGTGTGTGTGTGTGTGTGTGTGAGAGAGAGAGAGAGAGAGGCTCTGTTGAGTGTTCTTTAAGCTGTCAACTGTCAAAGAACCAGGGAAAAAAAAAAAAAAAAAAGGGAAAACCACTGAATTCTGCAGTTCAGACCAAGCATAGGGATGATATATAGACTGTATTGGTTTCAGTTTGCCATTAAATTTCTATTAAAAAAAATAAATAAAAAGAAAGGAAAAGGTCTGGCCAGCAATTCTTTTGTTTACCTCTGAAACAGGGCTAATTTTTTCAGGTCAAAAAATGCACACAACAAATCCCAGAGTCCCACAGGCTCAAGAGTTCTTATTTTTGTTGTTTTTTGTTTTGAAAACAACCCCATCATTAACTTCTTAAGCACTCACCTCCTCAAGGCTAAATACGTCCCATTCCCTGTGTGTGCTGTGCGCTACTGTTTTGCCCCTGTGGAGAGCAGACTACCAATAACCCAGCACCCTAATAAGCTTGTAATGGATCTGAAGGGTTTGTTCTCTCTCTCTCTCTCTCTCTCTCTCTTTCTTGTTCATCATCTCTCTCTGCAGTCTAATCTGCCCAGGGGTTCTTCGAGCACGTAACTCAACACTCTTAGATTCACTGCATTAGTTCTGCTTAGCTAACCGTGAATGCTAATTGCAGGAAGGACAGAATTGCTACCTTTCCCTCCCTCTTTTTCCTCCCTTTCTCTATATATGCTCTCTTTCTGTTAAGACCCCTTCTATCCATTCATTCTTTGGGAGTTTGAAGGTGCAGTGTAGCGGTTTGCAGTCTTTCAGGGGGAATCAGAGAAGGGACCGGGTTTGACAGTTACTCTGTCTCACAGGAATATGATTTGATATGTGAGAGGTGTCACAGGCAAGCTGTAGATTCTGCCCATAGCGATCTGTGACAGGTGATGACATCGTAAAGACTTGACCAATCACTCAGCACACTGTTGGCTCTAATCCTCCATAAAGCCTTCAGATCTGTTCTCTTTTTCTTTCAGATCTCTTTCTTTGGCTCTGTGTCTTCAAGCCTCATGGAGATTGATCTCATTTTGCCGGACTAATGTACACAGGTGAATTTGGCAAAAACAGCGTTTACCCATGTTACACACATACAGTGTGTTTGAATACATGACAAACAGAACTTTTAAGCCTAACTCATTTTTATAAAAATACTGTATTTTTTTAACAACTTTCCAAATTGCATAATGAATAAAACTAATAAAACTGAATGTTTAAAATATAGTTTTACTTAGTTTTAGGTAATTTACTCACAAATCATTTTAAATAACTTTAACTTATTTAATAAAATGAACAAACATTATATTATATAAAGCCAAAGATATTTCTGTAGACTGAAACAGATAGGGACTTTGATTTAAACATTTTTATTTACATAAAATGTATTTTGGACGTAAATACGTTTGACGAATTTCATTGCATTAAATACAAAACTATAATAACAATATCAAATATTCAAATAGTAATATCATGCTATATTGCATCTGCAAACATATGAGTTTTTCTCAGAACTACAGATTTATTTATGTTATTTATATTTTTTAAATGTTATATTTTTGTCGATAAATGTTCCCCTCAAGTTCCTAGGTGTCAGAGTAACCACAGGTGTCATTCACATTATGGATATATTTCATCAACATTTAACAACCAGAAAATCTCCAAATATCTTTTTTCTCTGTTGAACAATGTATCTGTTGTTTTATCATTTTAAAACCTAACAAACCAAACAAAAGGGATAGTTCACACAAAAATGTAAATTCTGTCATCATTTATTTATCCTCCACTTGTTCCAAATCTTTTTTTTTTTTTTTGGTTGAACACACAAAGAAGCGTTGGAGCCTCGTTTGCAGCGTGCCAACATGTAGCATTGTTGCGCTTCAGGCGTCCCAAGTTTGAGTCCCGGCTCGTGGACCTTTCCCGATCCCGTCCCCTTCTCTCTCCCTCTTTGCTTCCTGTCCACTTACTGTCTTATCGGAATAAAGGTATAAAACAGCAAAAATAAAAAAAAGAAGGATATTTTACCAAATAGTTGCTGGTACTTTTTCCATACTAGGGAAGTCTGTGGCTACCCACAGATGTTTGGTTACCAACATTCTTATACAGGTCAACAACTCATACAAAATAAATGCCACCTGGTTTGATATTTTGTAATACAATGATATTCTTTTTTAATTTCTACTGAAGTGTCCCTCAGTTTTTGGGGCCATTATATATCCATTTTTTAATGTGGACGAAATACTGAAGGTGAAACAGTGAAAGGGCACCGGTGTATCATTTCATTCAAAAAGAGACTTTAACAAATTGCTGGCAATACATGCAGGTGAGGCCTGTTACATATGTCCTTCAGCACCATGTGTCTCATTCTGCCAGGATTCAACCAACCGTTGCATGTAATTTTTGGAGCACAAAGACTGAGACAGAAAGAAAGAGGGGTTTAGTTAGAGAGTGGAAGTGAAATAAACACTAGTTCTGATACTGATACTAATCTCAGGTGAAGGTCAAAGATCTTTATTCACTCTGAGATGGCAGCTCCACCTCTGTGTCTGTCTCTGTTCCTCCAAGCCATGAGTCAGAGGTCACAACCCTGATCACAGCCTGTGACCTCAGCCAATGAGAGGCCAGAACCCCACAGGCTGGTCCAGAGCTTTATGTCCTTTTTTGTGGTTCTCAAAACCTGGTGGTTTGCGAAGGATTTCAAACGGTTCACACGTTGATTATATAATAAAATGCATCTCCCAATATACCTACCTGTTTGTAAGTGTTCAGTTTAGGTAATTTATTTAGTTTGTTTAGTCCATGGGGTTTTCAAAAGACCCTGAAATCGGATGTTTGGCCCCCTTCCTGAAATATAAAAGCAGGTATTTTAAGACATTCATACCGTGTGAGAAAAATACAAAGCGAAATATTAGGAAGAAAATATACATATACATATATATATATATATATATATATATATATATATATATATATATATATATATATATATATATATATATATATATATATATGTATATGTATATATATATACATATATATATCAAAATAATTAGCAATTTTAATTTATTTATTTTTACATTTTACTTTTCTACAAAAAAAAAAACTTTAAAAAAAAAAAAAAAAAACTTTTGTGAACACCCTGACACACTCTAAGATGTTTCTTATTTTCAATAAAATAACAAAATAGCAGTCTGGCAAAATTATAGATTTTTCAGAATATATGGTATAAATACAAGGTTGTTTGTACACTACCTAAAACTGTATCTAATTGTTTTGATGTTAATTGGTAGTTTCCTCCAGATTTTGCTGTTTAAAATGATGTGAAAACTGAACGAGGAGCACGTGTCTTAAGATCTAAAAACCCATTTTTCTATCACCTTTACCTGTTGCTTTGAAATTCCATGAGAATAAAGTCGCCTCTACTTTTGTGTCATCATGATGTCATTGTTTCCTTTTTATTGGTTGGCTGGCACTAAATCTGCTCCGTTCCCTCTGGCTTGGTTCCTATCACATGACCGTGGCTTCTCTCTCTCTCTTTCCCCAGAAGGCAGAGTGGAGCTTTATTGTAATGAGAGGATTCTGTTACAGAGGTGAGGATCATCCTCTACTTCTGTGCTTCCCACAGGTCTGTACCTTTGATCTGTGACCTTTGACCTTTCAGGTTATGCCATGCTCTGCTAATATGATTCTAATATGATAACAGTCTCCTTAACGAGGACTAAGGGTAAGTGGTGACTTCGGCCACTTGGTTTAGTGTGGACCTACGTGTGTGTGTGTGTGTGTGTGTCTTTTTTTTACCTCTCAAAGAACCCTCAAGACCCTCAAACACTCTTTGAAGTAAGAAATACAAGCTCCTTTTTGCCTAAACAATCCTACTTTGAAAGGAAAAAAGGATTGGATGGATAATCTACGGTAGTGTGATTCAATCCGTGTAGCAATTCTGTATTACTCTCTACCAGGCAGTTAGTCAGACTGAATTAAAACCGTGAGCGTGAGAGAGAAAGAGAGAGAACAGGCAAATTTATCTGAGATAAAAAAATACACATTTATTCATTAAGACCACACACACCAAAAACTGCACTTAACCAACCACAGATTATCAATTAAAGCAATCAGCATGTCTTTTACTTCAAATGGGTGCTTTCAAAGTCAAGCGCTAATGCCTCAAATTGCCATTTTCCCATTCTGTCAAATTAAATGTACTGAAATGTTGGGTGGTTTTCCCTTTATAGCATATATCTGAAATGTCACATTTGTTAACCTGTAATGTTTGTTATGCTTTTAAAAGGCACTTAGTGACTCTCTCACTCGGTGAAACAGAACAAGCCGTGGTAAATGTGTTAAATGATTACGGAGACGTGGAAAGACGGAAGTATAACAAGGCTGTCGACTGCATTTTTCGACTCCTCGTCAAAGACAAAACGCACACATGCTTTTCTAAGAGGTGCTTTGAACTGATGCGAAACAAAACCCCACGCACACACACTACTTGCGTATGTCTTCTGTAGCAGTAGCTTCTGTTGGCAAGCCAGAGAGCTTCTTTGCCCCTAGTGCAGTGCTAATTACTCAGTAATGTAACGACACTTCTTTTGAAGAGCTGTTTTCTCTAGCACCAAATCTCCTTAAAAGCCTCCCCAGGGCTCTGTGGGGCCACGGAGAACCACAGCCATGCTAGAGGAAGGGCTCGGGTTACTCTTTACACCCAGAATGATGCATCATCTGCGGGACGAAGAGGCACCAGAGTCTCCTTCCACTAACATGGAGCTTCAGGACACACATACACATATACACTCGGATGATGCTGTTAGCTCAGAGACGACATGAAACATGAAACAGGAGACCCAACTAATGGTTACAAATATGTTCCCTGTGAGAAAAAGATCTCTAGTGGGCCTCCCTAGTACATACACTCTCTCTCTCTCTCTCTATCTCACACACACACACACACCTCTGAATTGTTACCCAGACATGGTGCTTTATGCAGAGATCTCTCAAAAACCGAGTTGCTTGTTTACTAAAAACACCCTCAGTCAAGTGCTCTCCATTTGCATTGGTATTTGCAACATAAACCTCATCTTTTTTGTTAAAGTTAAACACTGCTTAATGCAATACTTTGCAAATACTTGTCTGGCTAAAAAAGGCATGTAAATACATAAATACACACATGAAGACTAATATAGACTGATTGCAATCATGTTTCAGTCACCTCATCATTCAAGCTGTCTCTATAAAGTTCAGGTGCATTTCACATTTACCTGACTCGCTCACACCTGAGTGACCCCTGCCTCCTAGTGTCTATAAATCTCTCTAATCAGGTTTTCCTTCCACCTACACTGATTACCTTACAGGTGAGAAAATATGAGTGTGGGTTTACTTGGGGGACAAATCCCCAAATAGATAGATACATAGATACGTATTCATATTTACTGGGAAGAAATTTTTATAAATTCTTATAATTTGAATAATACTTAAGTCCATAATGCTAAATACAAATAAATAAAGAAAGAAAGGACCTTATCCATTCATTTTACAGACATTTCCATTAACTCTAAAACACAAAGCAGTGCAAAATTCAAAATACAGGGAAAACACCTGTAAAAATCCATAAGAAAAAAGTTCTTCATATTAATAAAGTACATTTTTTGCAAGTGTGCGATGAAATGTATCCTCAGATATTTACGTGTGTGTGTGTGTGTGTGTATAGTTATTTTATCATATTATAGGATTATTATTTTTATATTTCATAAAATGTTTTATTTCATTATATTTATATTTTATATTTAACCATAGAAATACAATTAAAAATTGTATGTTAAATGTAATATTGTAATTATATATTATAAATATTTTATTATTTATTAATAGATTATTTATATTATTATATTAACCCTAATTTAAAAAATAAATAATAATAATAATAATAATAATAATAATAATAATAAACCATTATAAAGTAATATTATTAGTCTTAAGTATGTATTTAGATAGCTTAGTAAAATGTGTTGTTTTTGGCATTAAAATAAAAAAAAGTAGAGTATCAAGTCAAAAAACACACACACACACACACACACACACGCACACACACACACACACACACACACACACCTAATCAAATACCTTACTCTACGATATCACATGCAGGTTCACTTCTAGGGAAAGGCTCAATGAGTCATTGTTCAAACAACAAATATTTACTTTTCTCTCTGTTAGTTTATATATAATTACTCTCAAGTGAGTAAGTAAATGCATGAACAACTTTTACTATCCAACCTGAATCGCAATGAATGAGTGAGCTTATCTGGACATGAGGGTAAGAGAAAGAAAACAAGAGAGCGAGAAAAATCAACAGAGAGCAGAGGGATGGCAGACGGACTGGCTCTACATGCAGTTGTTAAAGCTGTTTAAGCGAAGTGATTGGGCACCACTGATTGTGTGTATATAAGTGTGATAGTGTTTGTGTGTGTGTGTGTGTGTGTGTGTGTGTGTATTACTAGGCTGTTCTGCTTAAAAGGGGTGAGTGGGCTCCAGTGAATGGACATGTTCATTTATCCAAACCACAAAAGGGTCTTATGTTAACACCAACCAGCCGCAATGACCTTCAGTTTCCCTCTTTCACAGCATTCACTTACGATCACAGACCCACACACAAACACACACACACAATTTGCATCTACCATAAAAAATTAATGTTTTAGTAAACATTTATGAAACAAATCTCCAACACGCCATACTAAATACTCTATTCTGTCTGTTCTATGTCAAAGTAACAGCCATATTTGGTTCCTGACAATTGGCCAGATGATTTAAGAAAGACAGCAGCAGCGCTCACGATGGCCGGTCTTCAACCCCACTGCTCTGCAAACTTCATTTTCCAATTTACGGGAACACACAATGGCAGGAAACCTCCCCCGTCCAGCCTTCCTCTCGCTTCCAGCCCTCCGAGAACCATGGGCAACTATTCCTGAAGAAGCGAGATGCCATGTTGAATTAAGATGTATCTGCATCAGAGACGTTCGGGCCCGCCTCATTACAACTAATTATGAACCAATTAGAAACATCATTTAACTAAACGAGCAAATAATGTTCAGGATATTGAGGGAGGCTGGCTGTGCCTCTGTGGACTGCAGCAAAAGCCATTACTAAAATTGTACCTCTTAAATAGAATAATGACCCCCCCAACCCCCCCACCACCACCACTTCTCTTCCAGTACGAAAAAAACAGGGTCTGAAAGAAAGAGACAAAGAGTAAGATAGTACAGATGAGATGGAGGAGAGGGAGCTCACACAACTGTTGCAGTGACTGCATCATCTTAGTGATATTTCATGTGAGAATAAAAGCACTTTTGCTGCATTTATTTATTTGTTTAGTAGTTTGAATGGGTCTTTGATGCTTTAGAACAACGCAAATGTATTTTTAGGGAGAAATGACCTTTTTTATTACCTAATTCTCAACTAAATAAGTATTTTGCCATTTTCAAGTTTTTATTTTGGTGAATTTTCTTGAACAATGGTGTTACAAAAAAATTTAAGTGTTACAAAAATATATCTAAAATAAATGTTTAAAAATATCTATTTTTTCCTTTAAAATAACATTTTTTTTTTCAAAATAATAGTTCTTGCTTCTTTTGTTGTGATACATTTCAGTATAAAGAAAACATGAGCAATTGTAGTGCACCTATGAAAACGGCTAATCAAGCACTTTCTCGCATCTGCACAATCAATGTGAACTAATGGATAAATGTGATCACCTTTCATCTCTGAGAGAAAAGTTCAGCCGACAAAGATACTTTTATACCATGATTATTGATTTTGCTCAATGTAATGGACTTTCTTTCTATTTCCCAATGAAAGAAGTGATCAGCTAGCTGGATTGAAGGCATTAGGAAAGCTGAGTAGTTTTCATCATCACTTGAGAAAAAAAAGAACTTTCAATTTTTATATTAATTTTTGTATATATATATATATATATAGTTGTGAATAGTACTCACGCTAAAACACTGCATCAATGAAATGTTAAAGTCTGTTATTCAACTGAAAGTTATCTCAGTGTGCATCTGGAAATTACTAAGTGGCTTTCACATTTAGTTATTGTCTGGGGGGGATCCAAACATAATTTCCCCTCGGCTTCTCCATTAAGATTTGATATAAACCAGAATCAGTTCAGACTCAAGCTCCTCATTTCAGCCATTAGTCTGGAGGTACAGCCGCTCATGGGGGTCATAGTTGATACAGAGGCCAATCAGAAACCTTGTTATGTTTTTCTTAAATTCATTTAGAGAAAAGCAGCTTCTGTTAGATGCTGTTTGTAGTGAGCGACAATCATGGCAAATGTCCATCCAAACCTGCAGCACTCCTTCATTATTGAGCAGTTAGACGTTCAGCTGCTGTTTCAACAAAATACAGACCCATGCATAGAATGAAAACAGATCATTAACTAGTCCATAGACAACATGCAGACACAGACATCAGTATTATTAAAAACACATTTTATAAGTCTTTTGTGTAAGTTGTTGCAGGGAATTGAATGTATAGGGCCACTGCTGAAGTTTTTTTTTTTAGATTTAGCACTGCTTTTAAATTAATAGACCAATGTCAGTTCTGATATTAGAAGAATGGAAAAACATTTCTCTCTATCTCTCTCTCTCTGTATTTCTATTGCTCTCTCACTCTCTTTCTCTCTCCCCACTTTATATATAGTGCCCATTACCTTGCTCATAAATTACATCCCAAACTGAATTACTCCTGCTTTTCGCTGTGCCAGGCAAGTTTGATGAATCCTGAGGCACAACACATCATCTCAACAAATCTGCTCCACACTGTCTTCCACCTCTTCAAACCACTTCAAATCATTTTCATTGCTGTGCTATTAAAATTTGTAATTCACACCTGCCATTTCACCTACAGATGGGTGTGTGAAGCGGTGAATGGAAGTGTATGTGCTTTTACTCAGTGAGAAAACACTGAAAACCCACAGGATGAAATTTACACGGAAGTCACAGAAGTTTATGCTCACATGTATGTCATGAGCAGTCTGACCTCTGGTCTGAGCTGTCAATCAAAAAGACAGCAACAACAGTATTACTAGCAAGCTATGAGTTTCTCTTCATCCTGCCTTTAGGGAAGTCACTGATGTTTCCGTTTTTTTTGTTTTTTTTATTTAATTTTTTATTTTGTTTTCTTTTTTTTTTTGGCCATTTGCAATTTTAGGGTGAAGAAAGAACGGGGGAAAAACTTCGACAATAAAAATCCAATATATAACCAACGAAACTGGCTGTACAAATTACGAAGTACGAATATTTCAAAGAAATCTAGGCATTAATGGCATTAATTTTTCATTTAAAAGAGCATTTTTTTCTCTGTTTTAAGACCATATCCGCTAACTACAAAAAAAATGAAGGAAGGTATTTATTGATATGTTTAAATTAAAATGTAACTACAATTTTATTTAAAATGTATTGCTCAGTATTTAACTATTTATTTGTGCGCAACATCACATTTTCCTCCAAATTCTATTAAAAATTGCGTGGTTTAATCTGCCATCGATAAAAATTAACATTTCCAGGTGACACTCAAACTGTTGTCATCATGTCGGAAAAAAGTACTTGTGTGTGTTGATAATGAACTTTCTCCGTGGCCGATATAGAGAACCAGTGCAACATGACACTACTACACCCTTTGTAATTTGACAGCGGGTGCGTCTTATCAGATTGCACCGCGAGCACTGTCATTCTTGACTGCGGCTTCTCTGAGGCCCCGCTGCGCTTTTGACGTTCCGCTTGTCTCCGAGAATGTTTGAATGCGTGTTCGTGTGACAAGCAACATGTAATTATCCCTAATTGCGAAAGCATCAGCTGGGGACACTTTACATGATCCAGTGTCAATGTAACACAAATGTTTGTCTTGAGCTGATAAACACACTAAACAGAATATATATATATATATATATATATATATATATATACACACACACTATAGATATATATATATATATATATATATATATATATATATATATATATATATATATATATATATATATATATATATATATATACATACATACATACATATATATATATATATATATATACACACACACTAAAGATTCGTTAGCTAGATTTCATATAGGCCTTCTGCTATTGTGGTCATTTGAAGACTGCTCATAAATTAATCAAAATATTAGAAAAATGTTGTTGTTTAGAAGAAAAGGCATCACATCAAAATGTGCCATTGCAGTTTTTAAGATGGTATTACTGACAATCGTTCTATATTTTGTAGACATCTCTTTAAAATAAATAATAAATACAATTATTATTATTATTATTATTATTGTTATTATTATTAATATTATTGAAAAGTGTTCTTTCCAATTCTCAGTTGTTTTAATTTTATAGACAAGAATCGAATGGTTACACTTTTATTTCAATGTTTTCACTCCTCATAATGTGTAAAACTGGTTAATCGGGGAACAGAAATGTAAATAAAAGTACAAAATAATCATTATACACATGGTGTATTTTATAGGACATGTACAGAACCGTGTTGCTTTTGTGTTTTACACATAGACTCGTTTAATTGCTGCATAATAAGAAATATATTTTTTCACCAAGTAAAGAGGTATAAATAGACATGAATTTTGTCAAACATAGTTAAATGTGTATTTTGTACGTTTTAGTGTGTAATAGTGTGTCGTCCCTAAGCAAGGAATTTTCGTTGTGCGCAAAAGTTAATATTCAATCTTATTGTAAAGATTGTATAATGGTAAAGCTGGTAAATTACTTCCAGGGTAATACAGTGGGGTAGGAAAAGCGATGGACCTCGGAACCGGCACCCGGAGCAAGGAATTTTCTCTGAAAACGAGGGGCATCCCAACCAAAGTCTGCGCCGATGCGTGCGCCATGTTCGCAGCTTCCAGTTCCGCGGAGAGCTGCCGTTTCCATTTGTTCCGCCGGTTCTGAAACCACGTTTTCACTTGTGTCTCCGTTAACTGCAGGCTGGAGGCGAGACAGGCTCTCTCGGAGCTGCTCAAATAGCGTTTCATATCGAACGTGGACTCGAGCTGATAAACCTGACTCCGAGAGAAAACCGTGCGCGTCTTCTTCTTGGCGGAGCTGCTCTGTTTGTCCGGGCCATCACGTTGTCTCTCTTCAGAAACGGGAGACATTTGGCTACACGCTCGCTCCTGCTCTTTGTAATCCGGTAGTATGGATGGTGTCAAATGCGGCCGGCGGTCGATCCCATCTTGCACAGGTAGAAGTCCCTTCTTGGCACCTGCAACCCATGCAACACAAAAATGTAGTCTTATCAAATTGTGCTCTAAAAACACAGCCATCCCGACCTGTTAATAAAAAATTATATAAAACTTTCGTGCTTCTGTGTGCATAACAATATGCATAACTAATGTGTGAATTCAGTAAATGGTTGCAAACACGTTTATTTTTAGTGCTTTGAATATTCGTCCATCAAATTCACTAGGTGTTTTTTTTCTATTAGGTTAAACATCGCCATTACTCGATACTTTACACAAGAGTTCATTAAATCTGAACTCTGACTGTTTGATCGACTGTTGAAAGGTTACAAGTGCCCTGTTAAATAAACAATACAATATGACTAGCACTGGTGCACGATATTAATTAAATCGTGTTACATTTAACGCTCAATTGACGAAATGTAGCATTGCCTCTGAAAGCCCGGCATAATCAATTAGCAGACTCGATTAAATTCGGTTAATTATTTGACCTTTCCCCTGTTCACCGAGGCGCAACAATATGTGGGATAAAACACTACTGGAGTTTTATCCAGTGGTGGCAATTGTGACAACATTACAAGACAGTCACCATGGTGACAAAAACAGTTCGTGCTTTATATACTTTCTGAAGTGAGACGTTTTATAAAAGTGAATTTCTTACCGAACATCAGAAATGTCTATATTGACTAGGGTGGCAACGATTGTCTCATAATAACAGTACAAAGATATACTGGCGGTAGCGTCACTTACCGAGGCAGAAGTTGAGAGGCTGGTGCGGGTTGCAGGACTCTGGTACACCGGGCTCAGAGCAGTAGCAGTCGCCCGAGTCCTCCCCGGCGCTGCAGTCGTCCTCCGATGACACGGACAGCGTCCGCTTCCTCGGCTGCGCTTTGGGACTGTCCTTTCCAGCTGACCGGACTCCCTCGTTGGAGGTGCCCAGAATGGACTGGATCGTGAAGCTTGAAATGGGGGCAGGCGAGCACTTGCTTCCGCTGTCCTCCGAATTATTCATTCTCGCCTCATAACAGTTCAAAAATGTTCTAAAAATAATACAATGCCAACGCAGTATTATGTTCCGCTACACATAGAGAGTGTTTTTCTTCAAATGTGAAAATGGTTCTTTAAAGCTGTTGGGACGTTTAAAAAAAAAACTTGTTTTTCGTGGGCTCAAAAGTGTTCGAATGCATTCCTCTCCACTTCCACGCGCTCTGGTCTCAAGGCGGGTGGAACGTGTCCTCATTTGCATGTAGGTAAGACCGGCGCTGGCCAATCACGCGCTCAAAGCGCGCCCGGAAATTTCAAATTTTATAAAGCTTGAGTTCGTCAATGGCTTAAGAGAAGTGCAGAGCGCTAGATGAAGATTAATTTGGTGCAAAACATTATATATTACAATGTCTAATGTTAAAAAAGGTTAGTCATTTTAACGGGAAAAGAATGTCAAAATGCAACATTGCAAACCTGTTCTTTGGCTAATTGTAAATGACCTTATGGTAAACAATAGTATGTTTATAGATAATGTCATTTTATTGTAAAATAGTATTACCTTTTAATTTACACATTTATATTATATTTAGACAGACAATAAATTAATTTTAGATTATTCTTTACGAAATTTAAAAAAGTATCACCTTTTTATGGGGAATTTATGGGGAAAGGGGGATTCTCAGAATTCCCTGAGCGAACTATCACATTTGTATAGATTTTAATTATTTTCTTTTTATGCTTGTTATGAGTTATGTACATTTAGGTGTTTTATTTTGCATGCTATGTTGTTTAGTTTAATACTTTAAGCTTATTTAGTTAATAGTTCAATGCATTGTTGTTTTATTGCATGCATGGTTTTTATATTGATCACAGATGCTGGAGAGCCAGTTTTTGATAAAAAGTCGTCATGTGGCCTTCCGTTGTACCACCTGTGCTATTAGTCCATTTTGCTGTAACAAATTTATACTAAGAGTCTAAACAGGTTGGTATATTAACATTCTATAATTTAAGGACAGAGTTAGGAAATGTAAAATGTAGTCACCAAAATGCCATCTCGTACAAAATAAACAAGTGCTGGTTTTTTCCACTGTGAATTTACCCCAAAAGCTTTACAATGCACTTGTCACGGTAGCTGTAGGCTAGTCAACATTATTTTGTCCTTTTCCCTCACAACTTGACTACTTGACGGACGTTTGCCTGCAGAATATCACTGTAACGAGAAATTACAACCAACATTTTAATAGCTTTCTGTGAAGTACTTGATGGATAATTATTCATTGTCATGTACGTGCCTCTGGTTTTCCACTTTGATAAATTGTGATTATTATTGCTTCTAATTTCAGTAATTTCCTGCTCCCTTATATCGACATAATATTTTTCTGTTTACAGGATAACGAGCTTATTTTTTATTCATTTATTGATCTTAAGATTTTGACTTGTATTGAAGGCTAATGTGAACAGGCCTCTGAACTATAATTAAAACAAATGTAAGAGTAACTTTAATATAACGCTTGTTTGTCCGCTTCAAATGATTGTCACAATATTTGTCCATGCAATTAAGAGCTTAACTGATCCAGAAGCACTTTTTAAACAGGTTTTACTGTAGACCGTGATCCCCACACAAACCCATTGCACAGACGAGCATGCTGCTGATCCATAGAGGTGTCTTTGTTCATGACTGGAGTTCTAGGCATTTCAAGCACATGCCTAGAGTTCTCAAGTTCATGCCTACAACAATAACCAACCTCATAATCACAAGTCATCTGAATCCATGGTTTAGTTCAAAATCATATATCTTATTAAACAGTCGTTTTAAATTCCACTAGTCTTGTGCTATAAATGGCAAATTGGTCAAATAATCCAACACACAGTCTAGGAACTAATAATGGATCCTGTCTCATTTTTCTTGAAAATAATAAACTCATTCCACGTCCATTATCTCCGTTTAAGAATTAATTTGATCATTATGGTGGGCTAATCTACTGCCTCTGCGGGCCGGCTAGAGCGGGCAGGACCCTGTTTAATTGATTGACTAATTGATTGGGGGGGGGGAGAGTCGCCCGTCGCCCCACCCCTGACTCGTGTCTCGAGGGCAGCTGTGGCTCTGCCACATTAGCTCTCGTTAGCCTTTTCTAAAAGCTGGCGACACTTAACAAATGCTCTGGCTTTGTCGTGGTGACAGCGCGCGGACACCTAATGGAGCAGAGGGAGCCAGGGTTGAGCGATCCCGACTACAAATTTCAAAGGTCGGGAATAATGCCCTGCACACATGGGTCTCCCAACCACAGACTAACTGTGTCATAGCAGTGCAAAACAGCTACAGTTTTTCTTTTTCTTTATTTTTGAATTATTAGTAATTATATATATTAGGCTACTTTTGTGATGAAAATATATACCTATATAGATTTAGCAAAAATCTAATATGAATAAGAAATTTTGATCTCAAAAGAGCCATAGCTGTAAGAATAGTGTTTATTAAATTAACCACTGAAGAATCTTAATTCTGAAGATGGTCTGTTTACACTGTACCTGTGACTAGAACGAAAACATATCAGTGGTTGTTAGTTTGGTCTAGTAAGAGCCTGAAAAACTACGACACGTGCACTATATATGTACACGATGATGGAAACGATGTGGTTGAACTGTCACAATCTGCAACTCTGTTTGGAACGATTGTTAAAGAGACCTATTGTGAGCGACCATATGCCCACATATAGCCATTTAGTGCGTAAAATATGAGGGTCTAGTTCACAGCGGCCCTACGATTTATGGCGCATTCACATAAGGCGTGAAATCCGCAATGATCGTTAAAGAGCCGGTTTTATACGCTGCGCCTGTCAGCCGAGGCTGGATGGCTTAAAGGCCGTTTAGACATATTAAACAAAAACAATACACCAGAAATGTAGGCCCTCTCACAGTATTATATATTCTACGTTTTTAGGGAGGAGGGAGTGGTATTATCACAATTTTCTTTGAAAGCTGTTTAAATAGGTTTGAAAAAGAGCATTTGTGCGTGCGTGCTTGTGTGTGCTGTTAAGAAGAAAAGTTTTATTTCTATTAATGATTGAGCAATTTTATCTATGTATTTCACAAATACCTAGACAGGTGTACCGTGATGAACACCCAGCGATTGTGGGACAATCCGTCACGCGTTCACAAAGCTAAACATCTTTCAAATCCGGCAGAACAGGCGTTTTTGCGCGTGCTGTCAGTGCATGCAGCAGACAGTAATGACCGAACATACACGTCGAGCTCTGGCAAAAATGCTTTCTGCTAGAAAGACAGATGAAGTCATGGACGCCTTTGATCTGAAAATCAAGCTTCGATAAATATTAAACAAAGGGCCCTTTACACGTGTGTATTATGATATATGGCATGTCCAACTTTAAGATAAGGAAATTACCAGAGAAAATGATATCAATAAATTTTCTAAGTATAAACGCTGATTATGTTTCGATTTTCATTCAAGATTCTGAGGCTGGTCTTTTATTTTTTCTCAAATGGTTTTGCACAGAGAGAGAGAGAGAGAGAGAGAGAGAGAGAGAGCAAGCAAGCAGGCGGGAAGCTCAAGCCCTGGAGGTGTACAATTTATGTAATCTACGGCTGGGAAATGAATTGGGTAATTTATTGGAAAACAGAAAGTCAAGAAGATTGGATCAGTATAGTTCAACCAAGGGCTTCTATTCATCAAGATCCAATTAACAACCTAACCATTGAGTCTTAATGGGTTTCCAATCTACTGCTCTGATATACTCATCAATCCCTGAGGGAGAAATTAAGCGAATCGACCGCCCCTCGGCGTTGTGGTGTCATTCCTCTCCGCAACTATATGTCAAATTAAAAACACAATTAAAATTTAAACTGTTTCAATCAGAGGCTGCCCCGCAACCTATGTTTCACTTAATAGAACTTTGATGAAAATCTGATGCTCGCTTTCAATCACAAAGGCAAATGGGAAAGGTGGGGCAAAAAAGAAGATATCCTTTTCCCTGAATAACACCAAAACATTTCGAGAAAGTAATGAGCAAAGATAGGCCCGCTCCCTCTCAAGCGTTATACACGGGATTGAGTTCACGTTCTCGTCGTCTATTGTGGGTAAATGTGCTTTGCAGAGCGCTGAAAAACATTTTCCCCTACACAGCGAAAGATAATTCAATAGGGCAGATGATAGTCCATTTTGTCAGCCTCATCCTGTGACGCAGTGAGCTGCTATCCTTTCCGCTCGAAAATGTGAGGTCGGCTAACTAAACGTATTGTGTTTTATCGAAATTGTTAAATCACCCTTCCGTCAGTTTTGAATAGCCCAGGCTTTGATTAGCTGACAACCCCGTCATATTCACAAAGAAAACACTATTGCGCAAATAGGAATAATCACGTAGCCAGAAAAGAGCTGACTTGTGAACAAATTATGGGAGGGGATTGTTTAAATACCGGTTATATGCACTATTTGTTCAAACTCTTGTTCTTCTATACCTCTGTCTTCTATGTTAATGCGCAAAGAGCATTTTATCTGTTTACCCCACCTCCCTTCTTTGCATAAAGATATGGTCAAATGGAAATTATCGAGTGATAGGCAATATATTTTTTTCAGTTTATGACAGTGGATCAAGGTCATCAGTAAGCCATCAGGAAAAAAAAAAACTGTTAACAATGCCCTTGATTTGAAACAATATTTTACAGACGTTACCCGATCAATACTCGACAGGCGATAATGCCTCTGCGATCTATTAATTCACCGTAATGGGCTCGTGCTGAGCTTGCATTATATTATACGTCAATATAGGAGTTATGATTATTAGGCAGCGGTATTTGAATGTGCTCTTGGCTGAGTGCTCAGACCCAACGCAGAGTTGATTTCGACTTTACAGAGGAAGAGTGTAATAGGAAGACCAATGCTTGTCGATGAGCCTGACTGACCCATATTAAAGTTCTCTCTGTACTGGTTCTCTCTGTACTGTAGAACTTCTGTAGTTGTTGTGACAAACTATTAAACTTCCTTTAATTCATTTAAATATTTCTAAAAAAAAAATAATAATAAGCCTCTAATCTTAAGCCTTTAAGTTATGTTTGAGGTATCTGAGCATTTTAGAAGGATCGTTTTAAAGAAGAGTTGTTTGTTGTTATTTTTGTTATTGTGGTTAATAATAGCCTAATAATAATAATAATAATTTTAATGTTATTGTTGTTATATAATTTAGGTGCTGTCTAACCTCTTCAACTCGAGTCAATAATATTTTTTCCATTGGCTTAAGGTTTGTAGCTACAGCTAAATGGGTCGTGTTTCAATTTTTGCTCGCATTTCACAGCACCAGCAGTAAACTCATTACTTACGTTTTCGACCACGCTACACTTAAAATACAACGCATAACAAATGAGCACAGTTTTTACTCTTCCGTCTCTATCTATCTCTCTCTCACTCACACACACACACATACACACACACACACACGCGCACACACACACACACACACACACACACACACACACACAGCCTATTCTCACAAAGAGCGGTAAAACTCTTAATGCAATTCCGCCAGCTCTCACCGATAATTATACGGTCTTATTGACAACGCGATTTTGCAAAACATCGCTTGTAGAGTCCGCCAGATTTAAAGGTGCACCTGCTTGTAATTGAGATGGTAATGGGTATTTCAGCTTGTTGAGGCGTAAGTGAAACAATTCCGGTTTTGCTGCACGGTTAAATTAGCTCATAGTATTTTATATTTCATAATGCTGTAACTCAAAAAATAATGAAGATTTTTTTTTAACATTATTTTACTTTCTTTAATGTTTAGCAAAGCGCACTGAAAAAAAAAATACGATTTATTCATAAATAAACAAATTAGCCCACTTAATGATTTAGCCTAAATTATTTATATATTAATTTATTAACATATCTTTAAGCATATTTCGTTGTTTTGAAATGTACAGAATTACTTCCATATAATTTTAAAATTGTTATATACACACATCGAGCCTCCTCTAATTATAACTAAAATTATTATATGGGGGTTGTGCGATCTTATATCAGTTTTGTCTCTCATTTGATTTCTTAATTTATATATAGCCTATATTATTTCCTGAAAATCATATTTTATCACTATTCACGCGAGTGCATTAGTCATGCAGCATGTCCAAATTTATACATGAGCATTATAAATTGTGAGATATCAAAGAAGCCTTCTCGTTATTCGCCTCAACACAGCAGTCGTGCCACAAAGTCAGGTTAGTCACTCAAGACATGTAGACTTTAATAGTCTCCGTTTATTTCACAACAGAATTTAGCAATACAATGTAAAAAAAAAAAAAAAAAATTAAAAAAAAAAAACAGCTATGACTGTACAAATGACACCTTTCCTCATTTTGGTTCATTATATCTGTACATGTACATATACATCTGTAAATAATATAGATAAAAGTAAAAGTTTTTATTCTTCGTGTTTGTGTGTCTTCAGTTTAACTGTAATTTCTGTCAGATATAGCCTATGATTGTCCATTGAACGCGGGACCAAAATCGTTTTCAGCGGTTATCTTCTCAACCTAAGAACTGTTTGGTTAAGAAAATGTGTCTAAAATAAAGAGTTTCAAAAAGAATATTTTGCCTTAATATATAGATCATACACAGTAGTATTGCACATCCTTGTTCAGGGTTGTGATTTTTTTTTTCTGTGCTAAGAAATTGAACCATGTGTATCAAACCTTTCCTTTGACGTGTCAAGTTGATTTGTGATATTCATAGATAAACCGTAGCAGATATAATAATAATAATAATAATAATAATAATAATAATAATAATAATAATAATAATAATAATGACAGTAAATTAACGAAGTCATTGTAATTCACCACCAACATCAACATTAGAAATGTAGGCCTCTAAACATTCGCCTTATTCATGTGTAGTTGTATGGGTATTTTTATGAGTTATATAAAAACAAATGTAGGGCTCAAATGCATGATAGTGCGTCTTTGTACTTTTTTTTTCTTTTCTTTCTTTTTAAATTATTTTCTAAACAAAAATAATTCGTCTCTTGGTTTCATTTCTCCTGTTCTCTTTCCCTCTTCTCGAGTCTTTGTAAAATCGTTTTAATTACATAGTTACATAGAAAAAGTCATCTGTCGTCCTCTCAAACCGGTCTGAGGAGGGGCACGGAGGTGACGATGGGATGCGAGTAGTAAACCGGATGAGGGAAAGTGAGCAGCGGCTGGCTTACGGGCACGTTGCCCGCTGTGTTGGAGCTCTCAGAGGCCGAGTTCTCGTGATACAGGATGGGTACTCTCACAATCCTTTGCGCCGCTGCGTGGCTTAGGTTGGCGGCCTCTAGCTCTGCGGCCAGCTGACGTTTCCATTTGTTTCTGCGGTTCTGAAACCAGATTTTGACTTGTGTCTCTGTGAGGTGAAGGGAGGCAGCAAGGCCCGCGCGCTCTGAGCTGCTGAGGTAGCGTTTCATGTCGAAGGTGGACTCCAGCTGGAACACCTGACTCCGCGAGAACACCGTGCGAGTTTTCTTTTTCCGGCAAGGTTTCTTGTCCGCGCCGTCGTCGCTCTTCTTCCAGTCGGCCAAGCCGCCTTCCTTTTTACCCTCTTCAGTGTCGCTCTCCTCGAGGACAATCTCGTCTCCACTTTTGTTGTCGTCTTCATCGTCCTTGGCGTCCGGGTCTGATTTGAGCACGAGCTCAGGTGAATCTCGGTCGGTGCCTGTGATCGGTGAGGAGTCTCTCGCTTTCTGTGCTGCTACAGTAGGAGAGCTCAAATTAGCATTCGTTTTCTTTCAGAAACATATTCATATCAAGTTTCACAGGTCGCGTCACTTTGCCACATGACAGGTGCAAACAAGTGTGGGTCTTACTGTCCAAATCTCAGTGTTTTCAAACATCGCATTTTAAAACAAAGACCATTTCAAAACATCACACTTTCATATTTAAAGAACGAATTACTACCTGTATGCTTACATTATTTATAATACGTTCGGAAACATTTTCTAAAATATGGGCTGACATGGATCTCATTAACATTGCATATGCACCACTATTTGCTAGCAGAACCACGCTATTATTTATAATAAATCCTAACAAATCAATGCACGCTACGCAAAAAGCCGTTCTGAGAGCTCAAACCTTACCTTCTGTTCTGTGAAGATGCGCAGATGCACTGAGTGTGTACGGGTACCACCACGCCGAGGCACGCTCAAGGTAAGCCGGTAACGCAAAGCGCTGGGTCGGCAACTCAAAGCGAGGAAAGTTGAATTCCCCAACCTGAGAGAGCGAGAAGCTGCCATCAAGTACTGCTTTAGTTGATGCCAAAATAGGTTTAGGCTTTGATGGCTTACTGTCAGAATTAAGAAGATTTTTAATGAAAAATGGAGAGTCTTTCGCCGAAGCACATGTATCCTGGGTTGTTTCGGGCATGTTGGCTTGAAATTCGGGGATATAATATATTTTGAAAATCGCTAAAAATCTTTTTTTTTTTTTTTTAATCTGTTAACAGTTTGAAGGTCCTTGGTAAACTCTTCCAGTAGTGGGAACTTAAACGCGGTTGTTTACGGTCAGCACTGACGTTAAAACGAAAGACAATAATGCGGAGCGAGATAAACAATATTAATCTTGCTGATCATCTTCCGAGAGTTCCTTGGTGAAAATGATGCTCTCCGCGTCCGTCTGGCGCCAGATGCTAATGATGAAATAAAAATGTCACCCGAGTTAAATGCAGAAAGTATACGGCGATTGGGCACGTACAATAGCAAATGGGATGAAGGGAGAGATGGGAAGTGGAGAGTCTGGAGAGAGGTGGGGCCTCCCAGACTCTTCGCGTTGGCTGCTGGGCTGAGAGTTCTCTCCTGTTATTGGTCTTATATAGTCCAATTAGGTGGCAAATGAGGACGGACCATTAACACAAAGGAACAAGGATTTAGCTCAAGCGGTGCGCCGATGAAGGCAACAGCGAAAAGGTGGTTTAGGCTACGAGCATTGCAAAGTTACAGTTGACTTTTTATTAGTGCATCTCTAAAAAGTTGTGCACAGACGTTGTACATTTATTTGGGCATAAAACCCTTGACACGCAGGCGTACAAGACTGAAGTTAGGGACAGAGATATGGAATTGCACAAATAAATATGAAAAAAGTGTCGATGTTGCAAGAAAACTAGATTTCCTTTTTTTCGCATAGTAGTATATAAACAAATAAACTAAAGCATAAGTACAACCCAAGCATGTCGATTATATTGTAGTAGGAAATAATTTGTACAAGTAGCTATACTTAAAATGCATTTGTCGTAGCCATACTAAAATGTTACAGCATTTTAACATTGTATGAAACCCTTTTCAATATAATACTGTAAACAATATGGACAACTATTTCGTTTCCTTTTCACAGGTAAAGCACATCGCGAATGCAGTGTCCATACACTGGTAAATCTTACACATTTTTTTTTTTTTTTTTTCTGTGTAAAATCAGGCGTAATTTTTTTTAAAACCTACTGCGAGCCTTTATAAGCTATTAAGCTAGCATTATGCTATTTCACTGAAATTATGCATGCATCCATTCAGTCATTCTTACTAAGCATTACTGTTTTAAACTCACATATTTAATAAGTTTTCATTCAATTTAAACGTTCGATCTTTAGATTTGTTACCTTTTAACTCTTTACCATTCGTGCAGAGTTCGAAATATGAATGGATCATAGATTTCTCTGCATTCGATTGTTGTAAAGTTAAGCATTACTTTACAGTTTAACACAATTTAAAATAAAACAAACTGCAAAACAAAACACAAAATCTTAGCAAAGAAAAATTAAACCAGTAGGTCATGAGGTCATATTTTTGGTGCCACTAAATGTTGAGTTTGCACGGGAGCAGCACATCCTCACTTGAAAAACATCAGTGAACACATGGCCTATCAAGTTGCCAGAGTTGTCCATCTTTAATCAAAACTGATTATTGTTGGTGTCGTCTTGTGATAACGATCATTTTGATTCCACAATTATTAACAAGAGTGAATTGGACGCCACAAGTCACTGATTAAACGAGGCGAGAGCGTCCTCTGCGGGTTATAAAGAATTACTGCATGCTTGCAAAACAGACTGTAAGCCATGTCAGCAAACCAATAAAATCCATCTTGTTGCTGTAAACTTACTAAAATGAATTAAGCCCTTTGACAATATATCTAGATCGACAGAGTAATTTAGTCTTGGACATAATAAAGCGATGATTATGATAACAATAGCATTATTATTATTATTATTATTATTATTATTATTATTATTATTATTATTATTAATTAGCCTATACTACTACTACTAATAATAGTAATAGGCCTAGTATATTTAAAGAATAAATGCATGGGAGTTACAACTTAATCAGAACTGCTGTCACATCTGATTATGATATTATTGATTCCTGTTCAATTTAAGCAGGCACGTGATCCAGATTTTTCTTGTTTAACTTTGATTTCTAAAGTTGTGACATGAAACAAAACCACGGTTTTCTAAATACCAATGTTATTTTTAATGTAAATAGGATTAGTCTTATTATGTCGAAAGAGTAAAATTTCAGGATTGTTAAGACATTATCCAAAGACAGCGAGTCGGTTTGATTTAGCAGCCTAAATAATATTAGTATGTAAGACACTTATAGTTATATCAGACAAAATAATGTGTAGACAAAGTAAAATATACCATGCAACAGTTAAAAGAGTCTTTTGATCATGTGTACTTTCATTGCATGTTTATCATCAAAATCTACGATCAAATAAATCGTTCCCTAGCGCCATCAGGTGTTAGGTTAAATGGTCAATGATGTTACTCAGGTACAGATATATGATTTCTATACAAAGTTGTCATTATTTGTATGACTGTTTTATGAATTATTTGAAATTACAATTGTGCATAATACAAATATAGGGAGATTTCTGATGGCAGCCCCCTCTTCAAAAATATATATATATCGTCTAGCCCACCAGTTATAAACACAAGGCTTATTTCTAATATCTTGAAGAAAAAAAAATAATAATAAAAAATTTTAAAAAAACAGATGTTTTATTACCAAAATAATAATGAGATTTTGAAGGTCTAAGGCAGGCCCAGTTCATTCAGTGTAACTAAACAGTGCACAAATGGTTCACACAAAGAAATTTATCCGTGAACCTATGGACAATTAGAATCAGTGTTCGCTGCATGCCTTTATTGGGGGCTTGTGCCATGTAGGCTGTGTGTAGATATTTCATATTATTCTTAGTCTCGGCTCTTTGTGTCTCTCTGCCTGGTGGGAAGATATAATGTTCCCTGACTTTTAGATTATTTATTTCAGAGCGTGGAGTTATTGATTATTTCACCGGGAAAATGACGAATGGCAGAACGGAATGACACGGTCAGCAGGTTCTATTAAAGAAATGATAGTATTGCTCATGGTTTGTTAAAAGGTCCAGTTTAGATACTTTATAGGTTTACATCCATCATCGTCTAACGACCCCGGGAGATGAGAAAAGCGCGCCGCGCGGTGACAATGACCCGACGCCGCTAACTTCGCGCTGTAATTGCCCACGTATTATATATAGATTTTTGTTTTGATATCTTGTGAGTTTCTCTCGTCTGGTCGAAATTGTGATAAAAGACATGAGTATAATATCGAAAAGCACCACATGGTGAAAAATGGGCGAGGAGGTATCTAAACCTTTAACTCTTGGATTGTGTTGGTCACATCACTGAAAATGTTTAAAAATCATGGGAATGATAACTATTTTTAAAGGTCTATTTTGTTAATTGTATTTAAATTTGGCAGCACCAGATTTATTATAGATGTGCTGATATAGATTTATTACACATTTAGATAGACACGGACTGATATGTGGGCTCCATTATAAGAGACATCAATAATGCCACACTAATAAAGTGCATACCTTGAATGCACCTTAAATTGATTTTTATAACAGCATATATGCCAAATGCATGAATGTAAATAAGCTAAAAATGTTTTCTAAGCAGCATTATTAGCACACTTAGTCTAAACCCTCACTTTAAAATCTCTTGATCTGTTTAACCGACTTGTACGAAATGACCACTGCATGCTCTCTCCCAGTGCATTAATGTCTGGCACTATTGAAACGAGGCATTAAAAGCTTGAAGGTCAGGCTACTCGTCTCACTGTAATACACACAATGGATTTAAACAAGGCATTTAAGTTGTAAAGGACTGACTGTGGCCTGGCCCTGACCTGGCCCACCTTAATTGGGATGGTGAAGCTATTGATTGGCTGAGAGATAGTTAGAGGCTCTGAGTTACAGCCTGATTAGCCAAGTATCAGAGAGCTGCTTTTATATGCTCATTGGGCACGGAGAAAAAAGCAGAATTCAATGTCACTTTGAGGGTGAGAGGAAGCTCTTGCCAAGTGGGTCACAGGTCAGTTCACGTCCATCGGGAGCATGGTTGTCCATCTACGTTCATACTATCCATAGCAATTTTTTTTTTTAAAACAATGAAAGATGTTTTGAACCCCACTGACTTTCAGTGTATGGACAAAAACAATTCTTCAATTTATTTTTGGTGAAAAGGCACTTTAATTACATAGGGTTAAAGATATGCTCAATAATGATAAATGGTAATCATGCTTATTGTGCTTAAGATACGAGAATCAAGAATGTGGTATCTGATGTAATACCTCGTGAACCGTAAATGTTGCTTACAGGTACAGAGATGTTCAACAGGTTCCCCTGACCCTCAGTGTCCTACACTGATGCAATGATCTGTGTCTTCCTTGTGCCAACCAAGAGCTAAAAGACCTCATTCATTCTTTCTGACATGGCTGAATCTGTGGAATGGCTTTGCAGCACCTGTCCAGGTTCACGCACGCACACACACACACACACACACACATACAGGTGATGCCTGCTGTAGAAAAGCCAGGTGTGAGCGTTCTTGGGCCAAGCGTTCTGACTGTGTGTCATTACAGCGCTGTAATCGGGTTGAGGCAGCAGTGGCTTCTCATCAGTGTCTGAGGGGAGATAGAGATATGGAGCACGTTACAAATGGCCCAAATGCTCAAGCTCTGAGGAAGCCCATCAATAAAGCAATTTCTGGTGTCATAACAGCAGCGCTTTTGCTAAAGCTAACCTTTCAAAAAACTTTTCCCTCTGCAAAGCACTGCAGCCCCGCCATTAGAGTCCTGCCTTGTGAATTTAATGGATTCCGTACAAATAATATTCCACCATAATGGAAAAGGTTGAGGTGGCTGAAGACGGATGAAGTCATAAACACCTATAATTGAGAATCAAAGGCCGATAAATTTTAAACTGCTATCCATTTTCCCATTTTTTTCCTAGATGATGATCTATGTCATTCTGGCTGCAGGAAAATGGAGGAGATTATGGGTGGAAATTATAACAATAAATTTTCTAAACATACACCTTGATTATGCTTCGATTTTTTGGGAAGGAGAGCAGAGAGAGAGAGAGCGAGCGAGAGACGGTTGGCCTGGTTGGCTGAAAGCTTGCTGGCTAAATGGCGCCGTAAAATAGCTTCTGTGTGCTGTTTCGCCTGGAGAGGCCAGGCGTGCCTGGAGGTGTCATTTTCTTCCCCTAAATGGGGGGAAATGAATTGTGTAATTTATTGCAAACTGAAGCACAGTGAGATTAGATCAGCATATCCCATCAAAGGCTCAACAATCAATCTGCTCTGCTTTAACAGCTTGAGACGCATAAACCAGGGCACCTAATGGCTTTCCAATCTAACAGATTGATAGACTTATCTGCTCCCAGGGGATGTATTAAGAAAATCGGCTACTTTCACACTCTTCCCCACCACTTCTGACAGAACCCACTTTTTCTCTCCCTTTCTTTCCCCACTCACAGCCCCGATTGTAGATATAGAGATATAAATACATTTCTATGAGATGTGGTTTAAAGGAGGAGGGAGGGGGGTGGGAAGGCGGAATGGAGAGTGAGCTTGTTATTTGTTATTTAGATGAGCATGGGGGTACGAGGGGAGGGGGGAAGCTCTTTAATGAGCTGATTATTGGTTGTTGTTTGGAGCCGAGATGGTGAGCAGTCACTCAGGGCCACTTATGAACACATATAAATGTGGCCATAGCAACCGACCTTTCCTGACTAGAGGAAACAGAGAGACCCGCCGTAATGGGCCGGATTAATCAAACAAACCGTCTACAGTAATTAAAACGGGTCATTTATAGGAGCTTTAATTTCATTGTCATGTCCTCAGATACAAGCTTACATATAAATACTTCAACATTATTAATTTTATTATTGTCATTAGCTATTAAATATGCATTTTAATTAAAATGAGTACTAATGCTAACGGCAGCTGTCATTCTCAGGAAAGGGATCTTCATAGGGAATATCGTAGATTTAAGTATCATTATATATTATTATTATTAGTGTTGTTGTTGTTGTTGTAAATATAGCCTATGTAAAATGTGTGTAGTGTGTATAAAAATGAAGACATTATATATATATATATATATATATATATATATATATATATATATATATATATATATATAATCTCCATGGGCATGACAGCAGGTAGTTAAAATGCAAATATATTTATTTTTTCTATTAATATCACAGTAATGTCCAAATATTGTAGATATGAATACATGTAAATAAATTAAATGAATACATGTAAATAAATTATCCAAAAAAAGTTATGAATTTAATATTTAATTTAATGGAATTTTTTTTGCAATAATATACATTATTTTTTAAATGAAATGTACAATTTAAATATATTCAATTTATTTTTTTATTTATTTAAAAATATAGTTGATTTAAAGATTGTCACAATTAACATATTAACCTCATCAGCAGCCCAGTGACATTATAGACAAATACGTTTGTCCAGAACACCAGTACTGATTCCCAGTGAAGGTGTAGGATGACTCCTATTTGTCAGCCAGCCTGTCAAGATAAAATCTAAACCTCAAACACTGAGAGTGAATGAGATGCTATCAGCATGGACACAGAGAATAAAGATCTCCTACCTCCCTACATAATTAAGCAGCTACTGCCACCGCTCAAAGAGAGCAATGAGAGGGGGCCGTCTTAGAGAAGAGAAAGAGAGAAATAAAAGACAGAGATAGACTTCTATGGAAAAGTACTCATGATTGACATTCACAGGGACCTTATACTAAAAATGAAACTGGCTAAATAAAGCCTACTACACTTGTACAGCTTAATAGAAAAATCGAATGAGATCCAGAGGAGAATAGAATTCATCTTGAATTAAAGATTAAAAGCCCTTGTTAGTGTCACCACACAAATCCATTTGAGATAAGACTCTTTTTATTCGCCTCACATCATCTGTTCTTCATGACGGCCATATTGGATCTCACATCTGATTTGTACCAGAGTCCTGGGGGCAGAGGGGCATTTTCTCCCCATAAATATCAGTCTAGCCCCACATGGACCACAAATCAATGGCAAACAAATTTAAATGCTGTTCTCTCCCCTCACTATAACTATCAAACACACACACATGCAACCACTGAAGAATGTGATTAACAGTTTTAGGAAAGATATGACATCTCATAGGTTAGATGCTAAGTACGTAAACTTAAAATTAGCAATGCCACAGTATGAATCAAACACAGGCACTTATTTTAATTACCTTCATTTAGAAAGGGAATAAACGATGATGATAGCCCTGATAGGTGGTGATAACGATGACTTGCTGGATGATGATGACAATGAGCATAGACAACTATGACGATAACTAATCTTCGTAATTGTGTATTTTCTTACAGTGCATTAAGTAGTTCTGAAACAAAAAACAAATCTATACAAAGCAACAGGAATAATACAGGTTTAAAAGCCCACTGATACTGTTCTCACAAACCCAGGAGTGAATCCAGGCCATGTTTTTATAATATTTATCTTGTTGTGTGTAATTTTCCAGCTGTCACTGTCTCCAGATGAAAGTGTACGAGGCGCGATCTGTTATGCGGTCAAAATGAAGCATTGATTATTTGTAAAAACATAAGTGCAAATCAAATCAGTGCTCCTAGGAAAAGATATATGGCCACCCACCTGCACACACATGAGAAGTGGGACAATTATCGACCGATTGATTTTATGCACTGCACATTTTTCCCCCTGCTTTAATTCTATTCGTTCAGTGTTAAGACCCTTCTTTCTTTTCTGTTCTCAATGGCGGTGACTATATCCTATGCTGCTATAAAGCCCTAATTCCCTGGCTCCAAATGAAACCTTTCCCTCGACCTCTTATATATTTTGTTCTCTATTTCGCTTTAATAGCACTAAAATTGGTTACATATTCTTTTACAGTCCCCAGATGCCATTGCGCCCATGTTGTCATTCGATTATTTATAGAAAACTATTACATGCTTACATTAGCGGCTTACTTCCCCCATGTGGCCTAAATTTTTTATTTTTATTTTATTTATTTTTTTTTAAGAAAACCACAAAGCCAATTCTTTACAGATCTACAGGCCTCCTGTTGTAGTCTTCACTGGCCCAAAGATCAGGTTGAAGAAAAGTGCATATGTGTGTGATATCAGGAAGATGTAAAGAAGAAGAAGAGCTTTGAAAGTGTAAGGAGTGATAGGATCTAGAAAAGAGAAAGAGCCAGTGTGATAGCCAAAGAAAAACAGAAAAGAAGCCTCACAAGACACCAGAACAAAAAGTATAAGAATAAAAGGGAGAAACAGAAAGTGAAAAAACAGACACTACAGGCATGTAAATCTGCCAATAAATGTGAAATTTTAACAATAAAAGTATAATTTATACATTTTATATTAATATTATAATAAAAGAAATGGCAAGTAACATAATGAATTAAGCACAAAATTCTTAAGCAGAAAGACTGAAACAGTTTTTTCTTGTGAAATGTACTCCAATTATCTTTTCTGTTTACAACTTAAAAAAAAAAACATTTTTACAGTTCACAAAAATTTATTTTTCAAATAATCTCAGTTATTCTTTCTAAAAACACAAATTGGGGAAAGAAACTGAAAAAATGTAACATGGTGTCCACAAATGTACAACAGTTGATCAGATTTTTTAATGTATTTATTTATTTTTATTTTATTTATTTATTTATTGTATTTATTTATTTATTTATTTTTTTTTTTGAGGTGCAAATCAGCATATTGGAATGATTTCTGAAGGATAATGGGATACTAAAGACTGGAATAATGGCTATAAATTATTGAAAAAGAGGAATAGATTACATTTTTTATATTTTAAAGTTTCTTTTTTATATTGTTGTAATAATAATTGGAATAATATAAGATCTTATATGTAAAGATGAATATGTTAAGATGGACGTCAAATATTTGAGCATTTACTCACATAAAAATTAAATTTAAGTAAGTAAATAAGCACACAGATGTGTAAACCAAACTGTTCTTGTGATTAAGATACTCATGACATTTGCTGAGGTTATTCAGCACGCTTCATAATCTATTCATCACTTCATCAGCCACAAAAAATGTCAAACAACTGAGAACTCAGACAGACAGGTAAAATGATTTATTGGCCTTTTTTATATATATATATATATTTTTTTTTATTTATTTATTTATTTTTTTTACTACAGCTCTTTATCTATTCTCTTTTTTTGCTCCTTTATTTGAGCCCCATGTTTGTGCTCATAAACTCCCTGCCGCTCTGTGGTTTGGTTGGTTTGTCACTGTTGTACAGGTAAAATGCATGTTATTAATGATCCCCCCAACTGCACACTGGCATGGTACAGTGCGTGTCGTGTTTAAAGTCCTCCCCCTATGCATTGGAACAGAGAGGCCCAGCTGCACTAGGCCCTGAGATCGATAAGAGGTCAAGGAGGTCGAGGGTCATTCCTCCCTCCCATTATGACCTGGCCACTCACCTCATATGGTGAGTAACGAGGCCTACTGGGTACAGCGCAAGATAAGAGCAGCGTTCAGGGAAAGTGAATAACACTAGAGGAGCTATTCATTCAGAAACAGAATACAGAGGTAATGGAGTACTTCCTTGTTACAGAATCAACTTGTGTGGAGTATAAACCACTGTGATGTGGAAAGCAACCTGGACCTTTGTATAAAAATGACAGTAGAGAATGGGCTACAGAAAACACTGGGCAGAGAGTCATTTCTCCATGGTAAAATATCATGTGGTGCTATAGAAAACAGTTTGTAAAAGAGTTGTAACTGAAACCCAGAAGAAATGAACAGGATTGGAGGTGCAGAACTTATGCTGTAGTTTGAAAAAGAGATAAGGAGTCTATTAGACATGATTATGCCAATGATAAGCTTTTATCAATAATCAATACTCAGTTGGATTGGTCTTTTCATTAGCTCTCATTAACCTGAGATGCCCTTTGTGCTTGGATGCTGTCTAATGTTTGTAATACATCCAGCCAGGCAAGAACAGCATGTGCATACACAATAATAAATTAAGATTTTAAATTTATTTACATTAAACTTAAGTTTCTGGCTTCATTTACAACTTTTTTAGAAATTGTTTTCTATAGCACCACACTATATTTACAACCTGCAGGACTTACTTTCTTCTGCACTACCCAAAATAATATATTTTGAAAACAACTCTATTATGTCCATATGAATAGAATTGGGGTGCAGTGTTGTTTGGACCTTAAATCTGTGAAATTTGCAGTAAAAAATGGCAGGTGTGGTTGTCAGTACTTAATCGTAAAAAATAGGGTAGCAAAAAATTATTAACTGAAAGTGTTATCAAATTACTAAAATTATTATTATTTTTTTTAATCTGTATAATATACTAAAAACACCTTAAAACAGGTAGTAAAGAGAAAGCCACATAATGAATCCAAGTTCATTACAAGCACAAGCTGAGGTAAATACTAATATATAGAAGGTGCACGGTGTCATACACACAAAACACCATCATGGTAACACACAATACTAAAATAATGAAGTAAACATAAATTAAACAACATGTACATTTATGTAATTTCAATGAAAAACCATCAAATGTGAGCTGTTCATTTTTTTTTTTTTCACTGTAAATTATAGATGACTTATTTTTCACTTTGGAAAATTGTACATTTACCTATATTTTCCTAAAATATCCTATTAGATCTATTACATTTTTTCATATTTATATATGTATGTATGTAGCTATGTATGTACATGTATGTACGTGTGTGTGTGTGTGTGTGTGTGTGTGTGTCTATATTACTCTTTTACCATTAATAAGAATGTCATAAAGGTTTGGAACAACTACAAACTTCTACTTAATCTGCCATCTTCACCGTGTACACTTGTACATACACATGTAACCATTTGTGACAAAAGAGACTAAAACTACACATTATCCAAATTCAGCGTTAAATCAACTGATACCCGTACCCTGCCTGCTATTTGAGAATTCAAAATCCATTTCTAATGAATCTCCCTGGTTCAGTGGCCCAATGTAGCAGGGAGGCGCAGGAGTGGTGCCGCTAGATGCACTCCACTGTGTCCGCTGGCTTGTGTAGAGCCGTGTGTTTTAAAGATTTGACAGAAGATGCTCTAAATTATCTGCCTTCAGACAGTGCCATCCATTAGTTCCCCTCTCAGCGCCGAGCATGAAATGCGAGTATTGGGGCAACTGTGCGTTGGGAGATATCATTCAGGACTATGAGCTATGGCCAAGCACTGACAGTCAGGATAAATGCCCCCACTTTTCAGGCTGTACAAATGGCATTTGGCCACAATAATTCAGCAAAGGACAGTTCATTCCCCATCCAGAGCGACTGGACCCAGTCAAAAGCTATTAAAGCATCTTCTTTATTAGTGCCCATGGTTTTGGTGTAGAGATCCTCAGATAAATACAGCTAAAATGCCACTTCACTCAGAAATATTGGCCCATTCCTCTGCTGCCTGACTGGGCCGGAATGGCAGCCTGTTTCAGACATTATAAACCTTTCTGAAGTCACACAGCGCTCCTGCCAGCCATCTGTCATGCTGTAAGTACCATCATTTGCAGACCAATAGAAGTGATCAGTAGTTTTTCCCCCAGGCTCCAAGCGAGGCATCATAGTCAAAGGAATTGATTATCACTTTATCATTTAAGTATAGCTTGCTTTGAAGAATAATAACTCACGTTTAAGGTGCCAAATGGCTTTGCATATAGCTCAAAACGCCAGCCATTTAAGAATAATTGTGTAATTCGTCATTTGTGACGTTGCTTATAGTTTTTTGCATCTCGGCGCGGCTAAAGAGCTCGACCGAATAGAAGCGCGCTGTCACCTGAGACCTTTGAAAATCTCTGCGGCGATGCTTTAATGCGTTACCGGGGGACGCGCGCGCGTGCAGACTTCATGAGGTGACAGCGGTTTTATCGTGCGTCGCCTCGTAAAGTCACGTCATCTGTAGGACGAGCCCGACACTTTTATTAAACAGCTATTCACCGCGTGCGCGCCGAGAGATGTGCAAAGATAAATCCTCATGAATAACTGAACTGTCTGTTTGAGGATCGGCGTGTCACACTAAAGTCAGAACGTGATCCAAGCAGCACATATGCAGGGAGGAGGTAAAATACATTATGTGACTTTTTATTGCGTTATTTAAATTAATACATTGGCGATAGATAGATAGATAGATAGATAGATAGATAGATAGATAGATAGATAGATTTCATATGTGTACTGTATTTATTTATTTATTTATTCAGTTTATTTCCTAAATAAAGTTTACTCTGCTCTTTGCTTTCGTATGCTGGCATTCCTTTTATTCGCATTAGGCCTTTACTTTTTGATTCGATTTTGGCGCATATTCCAATCAGCCAGATTGAAGCAGATTTTTAGAAAATGAGATCTTGCATTCGACTAAATGAGAATTGTATCCTATCGCCGCTAATCTGCGCCTTTGTGCAAATGTAACAAGGGCTGCTCTTTGGCAATCGAGCGCAATGCCACGGCTTTGAGAAAAACCACTTGTTCTGTCGCATAATTAGAGATCTTACCCGCTTTGTGAGGGGGGAGAGAGAGGATGGAGGGGGTCTTGTTTGCCCATTTAAAGTGTGATTCAGATAATAGTGTTCTCATCAAAGGTAGCAATTTCATTCATTACACAGGCGGCCGCGAGGAAATTAAGTGGCAGGAAAATGAAAAGCTTAATATGTACTTCCTTTATCCTATTTCTTTTCCTTTCTCTGCTTCTACACACGCCCCGTGTCGCACAAGGGTGGGGGGCGTAAGATAGGGTCTCTCCAGAAATAAATAGTCTTGGGGGCGTGAAGAATAAATCCAGCCGTGGTCCTCCTTCACCCTTTAGCAGTAATGATTTGGCGTTAGGGCAGCCGTTTCTATAGCTGCGCTCTTCAGGCAGGATTAAAAGCCTTTCTTCAGGGGCTAATGTCCACGGCAGCCTTTAAATGACTCCAGCATATGATTGGAGTCTTAAAAAAGTGCTCAGGGGCCTTCTCCAAATTAATACCCAATTCCTTTTCAGGAGAAAATGAATTGTTTCGCGTTCTATAAAACCACAAACAGCACATAAATCAAGCGCTTTGGAGGAGAGAAGGGGGCCCGCTCGTTCAAAGGCTTTTAAATGTGAATTAGGGCAGCGGGGGAACTTGGTCTGACTTACACCCGAGCAGGTGTAGACGCAGCAGCTTCAGACACTCTGCAGATGCTACATTAAAATGGAGAGTGAGAAGGAAGGAAGCTAGAAGCCAGACAAACAAAATAAACCGAATGACTTCATATCATGACGTCTGTGTGGAGTTTGAATGCATATCAAGCTATGATCAAATATATGGATACTGTAATGTGAAAGAAAGAAAGAAAGAAAGAAAATGACATGTCAGGCATTTATAGTCATATTGCAACCTCTTTGGATAGATAGATAGATAGATAGATAGATAGATAGATAGATAGCAATATTGGCATTGTAGTCATATAATAACGTTACTGGATATTTAAAAAGACTACAGTCTTGTTTATCTATCTTTTATTTTGATACTGACCAAACACGATACATCTGTTATCTATGCAACTATTTTTCGCATGTGCTGTTGCAGCTTTGAAAACAATAACGCTTCATGAAAAGAAGCCCACTTGAAACCCCAATTCATCTTTTTCAACTGACAAATTACTGTCACCCTGCTTGAATAATTTAAGGGGAAGTGGCTTCACGGGAACCCTGAGCATAATTAAATTGCTATAAAATAACATTAGTGTGGACAGGCCATTAGGAAGTGTTGTAATTGACTGCTTCAGGGGTCGTAGTTCAACCCCACAAGGTCGGGCTGTTGTGCCTGCTTTTGGATCAGTTTACACCGCTTTTCACTGGAAAACCCACAGACTGTAAATATTGGACCTGATAGTAGTTGTTTGACTTCATTTATAATTCTCATTCAATAATGGTAATATAACAGGGCACTTTGAATCAATGGGATGTATCCTCGCAAAGTGTTCTTTGCTCATTCATATACAAAAAATAAATTTAAAAAAATAAAATATATATATATATATATATATATATATATATATATGTAATACTGACATCGAATACTCTTATTATGTTTTGTGAATAATGCAATTTGACATTAAACAATTTTAAGGTTGGCCATACAGGCCTGTCTTATTTCTCTACATGGTCATCACAACTTGGCATCCTGCGCCATCTAGTGTCCAAACTGTGAAATAAAGCCGTTTCAGCCCTATTAACAGTAGAGTGCAGGATTAGACACACACAGCAATGAAATATGTTTGGTAAGAAGAATCATCTGATTGAGATCACAACACAAATGCAGTTATGAGTCAGGATTCTTAACGGATTTCAACAGAACTCCAAAATGAAATTTTAGGGCTGGTGTGGGGTTAATAAACATAAACAGTATGTTAGACGCTTGCTAAAATAGCATGGTAAAACCTGATCTTTCTTGCTTTAACCCAAAACAACTGTTTCATTGTAGGGGTAAATGTCTAACTCTGCAATAAGGCTAAGAATAGACTGTTTGTTAACATTTTTTACCCACGATGGGAGCCTGGCAGATTGTTCTCTGGTCATCTGAACCATGATCACAGGCAATGAATTGCTGAGTGTTACACTAGAACCCTCTCATTACAACTCTGAAGAGTGTCATAAGGATCCAAAGCTCTCGCTCTAACTGGTCATTTGTCACACCTTCTTCAATGGTTTTCCTACAACCCTGACACAAATGGGGCAATGCGATCTTCAGCTAACTTCCCCTCTAGTTAAATATTAAACACTATGAAACATAAATGAGCTAGTCCTGCTATTTAAAGTAATGCAATTGGCTCAAGTACTCATCAAATTGCTCGTGACATTTGAATATGGAAATTATCCATGTATTTAGCTAATCTGGTAAAAGATGATGAATCATCAATGCACTTGATGCAGAATACTAAAAGGGTAATTGGATTGCTGCTATGCAGTACCTTTTGGATATGAATGTCAATTAATATGACTAAGTAAGCATTTAAAATGGTACACAAGACTTTCAGAAATATATTTTCATTTTAACTAAATTATTTATGCAATGACAAGAAAATCAACATGATGGAAATACAGAGCTATTTAGTCATTGGGGACAGAGAGTGAGAGTATCAAATTAAATTTAATGTTTTATCATCTTTTGAACTTTTTATATCACACTGATTTCTGAATTTTTGTCAAACGTTACAGAATTATGACAAACAAATTAAAACCACAAAACATCAACTCCACTGTAAATACTTACACATATTTGTGCTGTTGTTTTCCCACTAAAATGATGTCTTTCCTGTAGGATTGCATCATTAGAAACATGGCTTTTATTATTTAAAATAAAGGAATATTACAAAAGATTAACAGAATGGAAAGTGATATATTGAGCATTTTAAAACGAGTGCCAATTAAAACAATATTCCAAAAAAAAACAAAAACATAATTTGATTTGACATATAACACCTAGAGACACGGCAAAAAGACAACATCTGAAATCACAAATCAAAATATGGAAATTATGCATAGTTTACTCCTATATTCGCTTATATTAGGGTACTGTGTTATGATACATTATTAATTTTAAAAGTCTGGTTTGCTCTGCAGATCCTGTACACTCACAGTGACACACAGGAACTAAATGTTCAACCATCGCAGCGAAGTCGGAATCATTTCAGCGGCGCACCGTCTGTTTGAACTTTCACCCCTGCGTTTTCTTTTGTTTTGATGTCGCAGAGCATTATTTTCACCCACCAAACTTCGGTTTTTACGCTCTGTTTACCAATGACACAGTCCTAAATGACACACGGAGTATGTTTCAAATACGTCGATCCAACTGTCGGTCAAAAGTGAAGCTCGTTTAATATCTGTTTTTAACTGAATCAGTCGCGCTAACTCGCTGTCGTTAGCTGCCCAGCATCACCATGGAGCTTTTTTCAGTCAGATTTTTCTAATATCTCGTTAAAGAACGGGTCGTCAGTCTGAACATCCGAACAACTGAGTGTGTTTTTAATTTCTCTGACGCTCTTGAAAAGGTAACTGTTGTTAACTGTTGTTTTAATGATAGCGTAATGTTTGGGAACGCTTAGTAACGTCAACATTCACTCGCTGTCTTAGCAACGCCTGTTACCTTGTCAACTGGAGAACAGCCAGACTAATACACCTGATCAGTCTTACAGCCGTCACAAGCTCCAGTTTAACTTACACGCTTAAGATGATGTTTACTGTACTAGTTGGCCTGTGGATGCGTGTTATTGTAGGCGAATCGACTGGATTCACACTTTAAGGATTGCTTGTAAAGTTTTATTTTGTTGCTCTTTGATGCTACAAGGATTTTTATTAGGTATGTTGTCATTCAGTTGCATCTATATGATGTTCTGGTTGAACTTTATTTACAGCCTGTTTGGTCCCGTTTAAGACTGCAGAGGACGACGGTGTAGACGGTGTCTTTCAATGGGCGAGGAGAAGCCAGAACCTCTGGATTTTGTGAAGGACTTTCAGGAGTACCTGAGTCAGCAGACCCAACATGTCAACATGATATCTGGGTCTGTCATCGGAGTGAAAGACAGTGATGATCTCCAAGGAGGTATTGCTTAGAGAGCCTTCCCGTGTGTTGTTTTAGACTGGTCTAAAATGTACAAAATATATTTAAATGCATTTAAAGATTTAGTAGTAATGTTAAATAAAGTTTTTTATATATATCTTCAGTCTTTGTAAGCATCTGCATATCTGAATTTTTCCCCTATTTATATGAGATTTGCAATTATTTCTATTTTTTAAACTAAAATTAAAATATAAATAAGATTAAAAAATATAAATAAATAAATAAAAATAAAAACTGTGTGAGTAACAGGGTCGTAACAGGGTGGCAGATTCTAAAATCCTAAATTAAGCCTAGATTAAGTTAGTAGTTGCTGGATAATTTGAGACCAAATGTTGGTTTGTATTATTGATTAAATATAATCATTTTTTTAAATAGAATTAATCATTTAAATTGTTTAATTTTATGTTTATTTATTTATTAACTATATTAATTTGATTATGTTTTCTAAATGTCCTGTGGGGTCCTAATGTTGTAATGTTTTTGGTAATAAAAGTGAGTTAAAAAAATAGATAAAATGAATATATATATATATATATATATATATATATATATATATATATATATATATATATATATATACATACATACACACACACATATATATATATATATATATATATATATATATATATATATATATATATATACACACTTTTTTTTAATTGATGATAATTTAACAGATTTATCAGATTTGTCAAAATTATGACATTGCATGATTTGAGTTGAGAAGTTGAGGACTGTTAGTTTTATGCCTTTAATGCTTAAAAAAGTGTACCGTATTAATGAAAAGTGCCTGCTGATTCAAGTGTGCTGAATGCAAAACTGGTTAATTTCTAGTAGAACAACATCATATCTTGACTTGACTTAACATGCTACCACGCTATTATAGCTGACTTGTCCCATATCTTAATATTAGTTATTTTTTGGTTATTTATTTTTTTATTTTTTACCCTACAGAACTTGGTCAGAATGGCCTGGAGCATCCAGCAGTGGACATGTCCTTAGAAGATAGTTCAGGGATGTTGGTGGATGGCTTTGAGAGAACATATGATGGTAAACTCAAGTGCCGCTATTGCAACTATGCCACCAGAGGCACTGCACGGCTGATCGAGCACATTCGCATCCACACAGGTAAGACTGAAAACTGATCTTAAATCTTATTTATACTCTTTGTTCTTTTCCTCAGCTTACCAAGTTCATAAGGCGTTCTCTATCTCCTCCAGGTGAAAAACCCCATAGATGCCACCTGTGTCCTTTCGCCTCAGCGTATGAACGTCACTTGGAGGCGCACATGCGCTCTCACACAGGCGAGAAACCTTACAAGTGTGAGCTGTGCTCCTTCCGCTGCAGCGATCGCAGTAACCTTTCTCATCACCGGCGTCGCAGACACAAACTCCTTCCCATGAAGGGGGCGCGCTCCGCACTCTCTCACCGAAAGATGCTCAGTGTCCTGCAGAAGAGAGGAAACTCACTTGGTTATGGCCGCCGGCTGCTCATCAACCTCAGCCCGCCATCCATGGTATTGCAAAAGCCCAGTTCAGAGCAACAACACTTGGGTGACTTCTCTCATGATCTCCCTCCTCACGCCCACCTCCATCAGGAGGCCTATAACGGTCTAGGAAAGGATGCACAAGCTGGTGGAGCGATTGGAAGTGGCTCCAGAGAGGAGCAAGACATGGCATTGGACAACCCGCTGAACCAGCTTTCGACTTTGGCCGGTCAGCTTGCCAGCATCCCGCCAGAAGCCCAGGGTGCACCGGTATCTCCCGGAGCGGAATCTCTACCTGACGAAAAACCCACGTTCCTCATCCAACAGCCTGTGACGGCACCCGCAGCTGTCTCTGTCAGCGCTGCTCAAGCTTCTTCTCCCATCACTCCCGAGCCCAGACCGGCTGCACACAGCGGCTGTAGTCCAGGAGTTGGACCCTGCAGTGAGAGAACCAGCACCCCAAGCGGTACCAACAGCCAGCCAGGTACGCCCACCCCGGTACAGGACCCCCAGATGCTCCACCACTGCCCCCACTGTCACATATATTTCCCTGACAACATCCTCTACACCATCCACATGGGCTGTCATGGTTATGAGAACCCTTTCCAGTGTAACATATGCGGACACAGGTGCAGAAACAGCTATGATTTTGCCTGTCACTTTGCGAGAGGCCAGCACAAATAAGGACACGTGGGTGATGCTGGCCTCTTCTTTGCCCTGTTTTAGATAATAAAAAAATTCTAGTATCTGGAACATTCCAAAGACAAAATCTCTGCTGTGTAATTATTGTATTTGAACTGTTATCGGTATGTTATACGGAAGTCAGTAATCCACATTCAGAGTGTAGAGTTTTTGGTCTTTGAAAAGGTTAGAATGCTAATGGTGTCCTCGCATCAAAAACGGTCATCCCTGATTATTCCAGTTTGAGATCTTGAGAATTTTCTAAAATTTTTAAGATTTTGCCTCAACTCTCTTGTGTAAGTGCCAGAGTTCAGTAATCAGTGCCTACAGTTATTTTCTGAAAGTTGACTCTTAAAATTTTGTATTATTTTTATTTTTTACATTTCGAATTCAGTGACATGAACGACAGTAAATGTTATGGCTGTTCTTACACTTTGGACTTAAATGTAGTATAATGACATTGCCACATTTAATATTTTTTTCTTCTAATTTAAAATGATCACAAATTATTACTTGTTTCTTGGTTGAGAGAGCTCCATTATTTAAACCTAACTTAAATCAACAAGATTGTGATTGAAGATGAAAATTTCTAGCACAGGTAAGTTGACTGTTTAGCAGTGAGATATAGTGTCCTGTAGGATTGTTGTCCAAATTTACTGTAGTGGCCTGAGGTCTTCTCTTTACTTAGCACCATCGCACATGGCTGTACACACTGAGTTTGTAAAGCAGTGTTGATGATTGTCTTCTGGGCAGTGTGAGCACACTGTTCTCTCTCTTTCTCTCTCTCCCTCATCGCTACCACCAGTGCCATGCTGTAGATGTCATTCGTAATGTTTTTTGGAAGCGTCTGTGGTGCTACTATTTAAACATTTCATATGCCTATCTGCATAATGATCTAAATTATCAGATAAGTATTGTATAACACGTTTTGGTGGATTTGATGTTGAATGTCAATAAAACCTGATTTATGCGATGTGTACTGAAATGTTATGTTTGTCTCGTCATTTAATTCTCAAAACAGAACCAAGGTATAAGGCAGTTATTATACCAATTATTTTCTAATGTAATGCAAAATGTTTTGTGTCGATTTATAGTAATATATCATTTGAACTATTTATAAGTGACTTGGTTAAATAAAAGCAACATAAAAATACCTTTATACTGTATTTCAATGTGCTTTGATAAAGAAGTGCATTTGGAGAAGGATTGCTTTAATGAATTCAGGAAAAAATACATCATTAGGAAAGATAATGTCTGGTTAATGATACAAATCAGAAATTAAAAAGCTGATGATCAAATCACTCTGTTGCCGCCGCCTTCTCATGCTGTCTGTGAAAGCACGTCACTGTCCTATGCTCCTGCACAGTAGGAACAAAGAGAGTCATAGTTCTGTAGAATACTAATAATTCAAACTTGAACAGGTAGAGATGCCACAGAAATTATACCAATATGTACAAATATGCTTTTAATAAGATGAAAATGTTATATGCAAAGTGTAGATATTAGTTACATTTGATAAAATCAATGGTTTTGTGTGAGATTAGGGGAGGGGGCCACACAAAGGGGAGGAGCAACTCTAATATTTGCGGCACCCATGTTTTTGCAAGCAGTTCAATTTTACCTATTGTTCATAATTGACCAGCACAAATAGAAGTTATAACATTTGGTAAATCTGATGAAAGACAAATTCATTCTAATAAAATAAAAAGATTTATGTATTTAAAAATACAAATGTATCAAAAATAAAAATAAATTTTGCCCCAAACGAGCCAACTGAACAGCAGTACTCAATGTACATACTGTACACATATACATTACAGTACTTACCCTGAGCATGTATAGTCTTTGGCATGTATGTCAAACTGTGTGTGTGTGTGTGTGTGTGTGTGAGAGAGAGAGAGACAGAGAGAGTACACATTTCAGCTTATGTTTCTTTTTTTCTGTTGTAAATGTTTGTTGCACATTTTGATGCCTGATGACTCCCACATAAAGCACTGTCATGATAACAGCGTTCCATCCAGTCAAACTGTTTCTAGTTTTGTTCAAACCCACCATGGAAAACACACTGCATCTGAATTTGAGTGGGGAAGCCACAGTGCTTTATATGGGAGCCCCCTACCCCTGTCATCAAGGCATCAAAATGTGCAACAAACAAAACAGAAATTAAAAAAAAAAAAAAATCATAAGCTGAAATGTGTACTCTCTCTCTCTCTCTCTCTCTCTCTCTCTCTCTTTCTCAAGAGAGGACAAGTTCTGTAATCCTACTGTGTGTGTACAGTAAATACATTAAGCACTGCTGTTCAGTTGCCATGTTTGGGGCCAAATTGTATTTTTATACTTTTTTAAATATGTAAAACAATTTATTTTATTTGGATGAATTTGTCTGTCTTTTATCAGATTTACCAACTGTTATAACATCTCTAGTACTTTCCTTTCAGGAAGCCAAAGCTAAGTTAAAGCTTCTGGTTGCAATCATCATGCATCAATAATACTTTAGCACGAATTTGGCTATATTCCCCAACATCAGCTCTCACTATCTTTTCACAGGCAAGTGATTTCGTCCAGGAATCTTAAAATGGAAAAAAATAAATGAAGGGGTTACCTACAGCATTCATCGGATCTTTCTCTTCCAACACTCCGCGTGCGCGCGCATCCATGTTGCTTAGTAACGAACCCGCTTGCGGCAGAATCGCGTAATTTAAACGGAAACAACAGCATCCTAATTTCTGATTGTCTGGTAGGTGGCATTTAACTCTGTATAACTCCAGAGTCGAGAGAGCTATGAACTCGGCAGAAAACTTACCTCCGTATTCCCTCATCTATTAATCGTATATTAATTGTATAGTAATTGTAGCGGGACAAGTTATCCCTTCTCAGCGTGAGAAATACAAGGTGTGGCGTGAGAGCGCGTGAACTGGTTGAAATGCGTGAGTTTTATTATTATTATTTGTAATAAGTTTTAAGATAAATTTAAATGCATAGCTGACCCAAAAATTCTAACTTTATTTACTCATGTTGTTTACCAGAATCTTCAGAATCCTCCTTTTGTGCTCCACAGAAAAAGAAAAAGTATATAGGTTTGGAACAACATGAAGGTGAGTAAATCGTTGCTTTAAATCTGTGTGACTCAGAGAGACCTCTGACCTTTGAGTTTGATTGGCCCCAGCGTCACAGTATTGGTGTGGTAGGTGCTGTCAAGGGATCTCTTGCGACGGAAGCGGCAACCTTGGCGGCAGCGAGAGTTGTAATCGTTATCGGGGCAGATGATCACCTTACACTGCAGGTACACATAGGCGTGAGTCCGGAGGAACTTGAAAGCCCGGAAACTGAACTGAGCATAATAGTGCTGACCGCTGGTGTAGGAATAATATGTGTTGTCTCTGGGACATCTACAAATGATAAAAAGAGAAATACAATTTGGATACAGTTTAAACTACAGTCTAACTATTACTGCTATTGAGTACAAAAAAAAAAACATATTTAGACTAGGAGCAACAGAAGTCTTACTAATGCTGTCTACTCATCCCAAATGATTCTACTGTCACATATGATGTGATGTTAGAGTCACATTTAAGAATGAAAAGTTCTCACCCGTTACGCAGCAGGTCATTGGAGCGATCTTTGAAGTCATTGGGATTTGGAGACGCTACACAGGTGTCCAGGAAGAGATCCAGACTGTTATCAGGCCTGTTTAGCTTGACCTGAACATACAGAGGCTGGTTCAGGTTCACCTCATATGGAGAGTCATAAATCTGCCGGTTGAAACTACTGGAAGTGTAGAAGGCTATGTTGGCCCCGAAGTGGCCTGTTCCTGTGATGTTGGCATTGATGTTCTCCCTGGCCTTGTAGAATATCTGCACCATGGTGTCTGGCTCCATTCGGCAGCCCACACGTAGCAGGAACTGTGACTGACGAGTGATTTCACCTGATTGAGACTGAGAGGCCCGCACATTATTGGTGTAGGACACATAACCATTCTTCATCTAAAGGAAAAGAGAAGCAAAGAGTGAGTGATGTTGTGTGGTAAACATGCCTCCCAACAATGCATACATTGAGGGTGTCTGACTAATCTGACACAGAAAATTCAAGCATTAAATGCTGATAAACAGCTACTAATTTTCAATTCTGGCACATGTGTAAGATCATACCTCTTTAACGGTTCCACACGCATCAAGAGGGAAGCTAAACACAACCTCAGTACTGCTAATGTTGGGTCTGCAAAGATGGTTGTCCACATAAAGGTCATTTCCACTCAACCCGAGTGAGTTCAAGTAAGACGTCTGAATGAAAATGACCATGTTGTCTGAAGAACAGTTCACACGTTCTGCAATACAAGAGTTTCATCCCCTCAGAGTAATTTTGCACATTTAAAGTACTTATTTAAATTAAAAAAGACAAAGATGTTTGTCTGTACCTCTTTTTATGGTATTTTTGAATTTTATTAAGCGGAAATTAAAAACAAATTTTGCTTCTCTTGTAGGAGGGAGCTTTTAGTGAGAGAAACTGACATTACCCATGAAGCCATTAATATGTGTATGGTTATGAAACATAATAAATTAACAGATTGTCTATTTACACTATGTAAAAATAGCTTGCCTGTTGGCAGAGACTATTTACATAAACTCCACCCACCAATGTATTTTACACTAAGTAATGTTAAATTATATTTATCTGTGGTCCATGATCCAGGGATATTTGCTGTAAAGCCAATAATATGTGTATGGTTATTAATAAGTCTGTGACTACTACAGGGAGATCAGCCTCCCACATGAAGGACACCTGGGAAAGGTTTGAATATGACCAACAAATAAGAGAATCATAGGTGTACCTGTTGCAGATTGTGGCTGAATGGTTGTATCTGAGCAGTAATCTGTATAAAGGGAAAGGATAAATCTACATCATAAAACATCAGGAAGTCAATTCAGTTTCAGGAAATAAATTGAAAATGCATAACCTTATGCTCAGTACCAGAGAGATGTGTGTGTAGTGATTGATCTTGAAGTGTCTGATAAAAAGGAACTCACAGCTGTAGTCGTAACAACAGTTACTATTGTACTGACAGGAGTGGTCACATGAACAACTGCCAAGGGAGTATCCACAGTTATCCCTGCATGAATTAGAATCTAATGATAAGAGAAATGTATTCTTAGATTATTATGAGTCAGGATGGGAATCTTAATAAATGAACAGATTGTCTATTTACACCATGTAAAAATAGTTTGCCTTGTTGGCAGATACTATTTTCTGTACATAAACTCCTCCCACCAATGTCTGGTGTTTATGCCTAGTATTTTACACTATGTATTGTTAAATTATATTTACCTGAGGTCCATGATCCAGGGATATTTGCTGTAAAGCCAACAATATGTGTATGGTTATTAATAAGTCTGTGACTACTACAGGGAGATCAGCCTCCCACATGAAGGACACCTGGGAAAGGTTTGAATATGACCAACAAATAAGAGAATCATAGGTGTACCTGTTGCAGATTGTGGCTGAATGGTTGTATCTGAGCAGTAATCTGTATAAAGGGAAAGGATAAATCTACATCATAAAACATCAGGAAGTCAATTCAGTTTCTGGAAATAACTTGAAAATGCATAACCTTATGCTCAGTACCAGTGAGATGTGTGTGTAGTGAATGATCTTGAAGTGTCTGATAAAAAGGAACTCACAGCTGTAGTCGTAACAACAGTTACTATTGTACTGACAGGAGTGGTCACATGAACAACTGCCAAGGAAGTATCCGCAGTTATCCCTGCATGAATTAGAATCTAGTGATAAGAGAAATGTATTCTTAGATTATTATGAGTCAGGATGGGAATCTTAATAAATGAACAGATTGTCTATTTACACTATGTAAAAATAGTTTGCCTTGTTGGCAGATACTATTTACTGTACATAAACTCCTCCCACCAATGTCTGGTGTTTATGCCTAGTATTTTACACTATGTATTGTTAAATTATATTTACCTGAGGTCCATGATCCAGGGGTATTTGCTGTAAAGCCAATAATATGTGTATGGTTATTAATAAGTCTGTGACTACTACAGGGAGATCAGCCTCCCACATGAAGGACACCTGGGAAAGGTTTGAATATGACCAACAAATAAGAGAATCATAGGTGTACCTGTTGCAGATTGTGGCTGAATGGTTGTATCTGAGCAGTAATCTGTATAAAGGGAAAGGATAAATCTACATCATAAAACATCAGGAAGTCAATTCAGTTTCAGGAAATAAATTGAAAATGCATAACCTTATGCTCAGTACCAGAGAGATGTGTGTGTAGTGATTGATCTTGAAGTGTCTGATAAAAAGGAACTCACAGCTGTAGTCGTAACAACAGTTACTATTGTACTGACAGGAGTGGTCACATGAACAACTGCCAAGGGAGTATCCACAGTTATCCCTGCATGAATTAGAATCTAATGATAAGAGAAATGTATTCTTAGATTATTATGAGTCAGGATGGGAATCTTAATAAATGAACAGATTGTCTATTTACACCATGTAAAAATAGCTTGTCTTGTTGGCAGAGACTATGTACATAAACTCCACCCACCAATGTCTGGTATTTATGCCTAGTATTTTACACTATGTAATGTTAAATTATATTTACCCGTGGTCCATGATCCAGGGGTATTTGCTGTAAAGTCAGTAATATGTGTATGGTTATTAATAAGTCTGTGACTACTACAGGGAGATCAGCCTCCCACATGAAGGACACCTGGGAAAGGTTTGAATATGACCAACAAATAAGAGAATCATAGCTGTACCTGTTGTAGGTTGTGGCCAAATGGTTGTATATCCGCAGTTGTTCCTGCATGAATTATCTAATGATCAGAGAAATGTATTCCTAGATTATTATGAGTCAGGATGGGAATCATAATAAATTAACAGAGTGTCTATTTATACTATTCTATTTATACTATAAATGCAAATAGCCTGACTTGTTGGTAGATGCTATTTACACAAACTCCACCCACCAATGTCTAGTATTTATGCCTAATGGGTGTTTAAGAAGAAAGTGTCCATCGGGTAGGGTTTGGGGTAGGTGTAGGGAGGGTATTATTGTCCGAATAAGCCAGCATCCATTTGAACTTTAATTTAATGTTCCTTAGAACTCGTTCTAAAAGAACACGTTTAATTATTCCAGCTGCTGTAAGGAGAAGCTACAAACGATCCACCACCTACAGCATCCTCACATGCAATATAGCCTACTAGCTGGGACTCCTTTATATATACAGCCGTGACGTAATGACACAAAGACGAACAGCGACAAGCTTGTATTTCCCGATGAAATCTACCAGTAGAACACATTATTACAAGCTTACTGTTGTGAATCAGGCTAATGTAAGGATGTAGTTTTGAACACTGCTGGTTATGTACATGCTCAAAAATTGATTTTAGATCATTTTTAACCAAAAAAAAAAAGTTATGGATTGCAGCTTTAAAGTAATTGTTTTAAGAAATGTACTTGATTCACAAAGAATCGCCTCAGACATTCATTTGGTTATATTTATTAAGTATATTCTTGATTCAGTTAATAAAAAGAACCAGCTCATAAGAGTCATTCATTCAGGAATCAGACTAAACTGGCTGCTGAATGCATGTGCAAGAAACAATGCTGTAATTGAGCATTCATTCTGGTATTGTTTGAAAAATGAAATGAATTCTATTTGTCTCTTTTATTTGCTTACCTACAAAGACCCAGTTTGCATGAAATCCTTTTCTTGTTACACTGCCATCACTGTGGAAAAACACAGTCAGATCATTGTTGCTGGATTTGAAAGACTGGCCCCTGTACTCCCGTATTTCTCCCAGTAAGGGGTGGACGGTAGAAGGACCATCATATACTTTGATGTAATCACAGCATGTTTCCAAACTACAGTAGCAAAAGAGATGAGAGAGAAAACAAATGCAAACATTCATGTTTTTTAAACCAAATTAATACTTTGTCACAGACTTATTTCAAAACATGCATGCTCCAAAAACTTTTTTTTTCCTTGAGAAAATGTTTCATCTCATAAATTAAGAAATTAAATTACATAATTAAATTCCTTTGCCAAAGATCTGTAGAAAAAAAAAAGATAGAGATGACAATAGATAATGAATGTTTCTTACGCAACATTGTTGAAGGTCAATGACACTGTCATTCTCCCTGTGCTATGAATGGTCCAGGTGCATCGTGAGTTATCAGGGTAGTTATTAGGGTACCGAGGGCTGAATAATTCACCCCTCCTATTTGTCATATAGCCACCACATGGTTCTTCACACAGAGCTGGAAAACAGAGAAAAAGATCACAACTTAACGCAAAGACTCACTTGTGGAGAAAAAAAACATAGATGGAAGGACATTTAGTAAAATACAGCCAGTTATCTATAAAAACAAAATAAATATATCATGTGAACTGATGTTTCAGCGTTATATAAAGATTTATAGCCATGTTATACACTATATAATGTACACTATATAATGTTAAATGATATCTATCTGTGGTCCATGATCCAATGGTATTTGCTGTAATGTGGAAGTTTGATATAAAATTTAATGTAATGTAATGCTTGTCTTTCTGTACAGTATGTGCAATGTATTAAATGTTTTTTTTTTCTATCCATGATTACAGAGTCAGCTTTATGAACTATAAGAATTTTTTGTATCACTTGAGCGAAATACATGATGTTCAAGCTAGCAGTTGTTTTTTCAAATATTGTAAAATCAGTACAATATACAATCTTCAGTGAATAATAATCTTACCTTGAAAGGCAGTTAGAAGCAGACAGAGAAGGAGAGTCAAAGTTTCCATCTTTCTCTTCTGATCAAGTTTGTTTTTCAGTTTTCAACCGTCACTTATATACTCAAAACCTCAAGGAGGATTTCCTTATGACACTTGAACAAAAAAAGTTATAGAACAGCATAATCATGGAAAAATGCATAGTATGCAACTTTTGTTATTACTCTTGTTATTACTTCTTGAATATTAATTTATGGATATTTCTGTTGACACAAAGTTTGTTTAAATCCGTTAAAACAAATCCGTTAAATCCGATTTTGTTTAAATCAAAAAGGTACAGATTTACATTTACATGTAGTCATTTAGCAGACGCTTTTATCCAAAGCGACTTACAACAGAAGCAATCAAAATCAACAAAAGAGCAATAATATGCAAGTGCTATAATAAGTCTCAGTTAGCTTAATGCAGTACACGTAGCAAGGTTTTTTGTAAATTATATAATAGAATAGATAGAACAGAAAAAGAATAGCGCAAGGTAGTGTTAGAGGCCATTTTTTGCTTTTGTTAATTGTATAATAAATAAAAAGAAAACATAGAATACAAAAAGATTAGAAAAGCTAGTGTTAGTTTTTTTTTTTTTAAGAAAACAAGCAGTTAGTAAATTAATAGAGTGCAAGTCTAAAAGGGACAAGTTTTTTTTTTTTTTTTTTAAAGAATAGAATTAGAATAGAGAGTGCTAGAGTTAGAAGGTCAAATAAAGATGGAAGAGATGTGTTTTTAGCCATTTCTTGAAGATGACTCAGCTGCTTGGATTGAGTTGGGCAGGTCATTCCACCAGGAGGGAACATTTAATTTAAAAGTCTGTGAAAGTGATTTTAGATTGAAAAAATAGATTTGACAAATATATGAAATGAATGTATGAAACAAAAGAGAATAAGTCTGTGGTATGACACAAAAGTGGCACCAGGTTCAGTTACTCAAATGGATGGTCTGACATACTCTGTGCTATGGACGACAGAGAATATTTGAAAACATTAGACTGCTAAATGCTGCATAATGTGCTGGAGAAAGCAGGCTGAGATAAGGATCTAGTTACAGGTTTTCTTATTAAAGTAACAAAGAAAACAAACAATGAGGTCCAAAAAAAAAAAAAAACACAAAGAATCTACACAAAGCACATGTTACAGAGTTCCCATTTTAAGGAGTGAATTGCAGACGCTTCACAAACAAAAATGCAAAAGAAAAGGGTCCATTCTTCATATGTGGATTACTCAATCAGCTGGATTTTACTGTTGATGATTTGACATGATCCAGGGCTGCGTTTCCCAAAAGCATTGTAATCCTAAGTACATTGTAGATCCATTGCCACAAATGGAGCTATGATCATCTTAAGCTCACGATGCTTTTGGGAAACGCAAAACCCAAGATTTTTAGGTTCTTCGCAGCAATGGAATGGGGGAGGTGGGGAGGGATGGAGGGCCAGGCCCGTCGAGTAGAAGAGGGCCTGGAGACTTTGGCAGAGAGGGTGTCTACAGAAACATTGTCAGCAGGCAGATCTGGCAATTGTGTTCACCTGGCTTTTGGCCCTTTCATTGGCATATTACACATTCTTTGATTACTTTTCTAGAAGCTGATCTAGCATGAGGAATCCAGTAGTGCCTTTTCATGTACATGCTAGAGAATCATTTTTGAAACATGATATGATTTTGGTAAAATTGCTGAATATTTTATTTCTGATAAAGCTTACTTTCTTAGCCTCCCACCCACTCTCAACAGTCCATCAACAATCTTTTATTATTATTTTTTTGATGCTCTATGTATTTCAGTACTGTTGTACTGTCAGACCAGAGGGACAATTCATCCGTGTGAAATTGCAACTCTGCTTTCAACATCCTGTCCAAACTGCTGAAAAGCCACATCTTCTTTGGCCACTCTAACCTGGTAGAACATTCCTTCAGCATCGGTAATGAAGGCAATGAGACCTTGATGAAATCTAAATAGAACTCCTAACAAATTATTTGTCAAGCCTCGACCTTGTAAAAGGTCTTTATTAAAAGAAGTTCCACCAAATGTTGATGGACTGTTGAATAACACGTGGTGTCTTTTTTTTTTTTTTTTTTCTCCATGTACTCCATGGTATACATACCACAGCTTTCAGTTCTCTACTTCCTATGCAATTACATTGTTCATAAATTTCTTGTACTCAGCAAAGAAGGATGTGTTTCTTTTGAACCTTTTTAATAAGTGCTGCGCTCGTTGCTGTGCCATATAGAGTCCTATATGAAATCCGTTTTATTTTTTTCCTAATTAATTTTTTTACATTTTAATGTTTCTAGACTCTGTTAATCTAATTAAGGTCTAATTAATTGGAATCCTGAAACTCACAATATTTAAATGTAATTTATTAAAATTTTAACAAAAATTAAATTTTTAAGGCCCTATGAAATATGTTTTCTTTTTTCAATTTCAGTTTTCATTTGACCAAATTCTGTTTTCCCTTGATTTTCTGGATTCCATTTTAATGGTTTCATTAAATTTTAATAAACAAAATCACCTCTAATTCATTATATAATTTTTTTAATTTATTTATTAATTCATTCATTCATTCCAGAAATACTGTGTTATGTATTTACATTTTTCTGCTAAATAAATTCTGGTAAATAATTTTTTTCTGGTAAATATGTGACCCTGGACCGCAAAACTAGTCGTAAGTCACACGGGTATATTTCTAGCAATAGCCAACAATACATAGTATGGGTCAAAATTATTGATTTTTCTTTTATGCCAAAAATCCTTAGGATATTAAGTAAAGATCATGTTCCATGAAGATATTTTGTAAATTTCCTACCGTAAATATATCAAAACTTAATTTTTGATTAGTAATATGTATTGCTAAGGACTTCATTTGGACAAATTTAAAGGTGATTTTCTCAATATTTTTTTGCATCCTCAGATTTTCAAATAGTTGTATCTCGGCCAAATATTGTCCTATCCTAACAACAATACATCAATGAAAAGCTTATTTATTCAGCTTTCAGATGATGTATAAATCTCAGTTTCTAAAAATTGACCCTTATGACTGGTTTTGTGGTCCAGGGTCACATATTCCTTTAAAAAAATAATGTTTTAATAATAATTTTATTAGTAGTAGTACTACTGTCATTACATGAAATAATATATTTCTGTCACAGTTTCTTCAAGTTAAACCAAACTTTTATTTTGATGGGTTCCTCGAAGATCTTTAAGTTTCTGTTTGTATATGATATGATAATAGTTTTTCTCAAAAGAAATGGTAAAATGCTCATGAAGTGACTCTTCTAGAGTTCTAGAGATTACGTTCATGTATTCATGCACTCATCTGCATCATTCATTCACACAGAGGCATGCAGGATTCATATTTAAATAGTATTTTTGTGGTTAAATATTCACAGACACTAGTGCATATCACGTTCCATCCAAAATTTGGCAAATTCTGTGACATTCTGCCTTATACAGTAATTCCCTTTTTATGACTGGATTCCACGATTCCGTCCACTTTTTCCGCATCGAGGAAATCACGGGGCCCTATATATCCTTATTGTTTGCCATTTTTACATTGGATTCACAAAAAGGCAATTTTAAATATTAATGTTCGTCTTTAAGTTCTGCATTCATTGAGATTGTGTCCATGAATTGTTGAATGATGATTAATGTTGCTTTACCAGCAAAGCAGTTATTTCATTTTGTCTTTTCAAATCATCTGCAAAAGCTGTATTTTCCAGAGTAGCAGAGTCTTCTTTACGTTTCTGAATTTATAGTTTTGATGTGTGGGTTTTTATAGAAGTTGATGACTTTTTTTGGTTACTTTTAACTGAGCCTCCTCCGTGTCTAAAATGTGCTTTTGATCCAACACTTGGGCTTTTAGCGCTGCTTGTTTTTTTCAGCTTACAGAAAAGTAGCAGATGCACTCGTTTTGCTTTTAGAAGAAACTCTACTAGATGACTTACTGGAGGATCTTTTAGAATCTCTATACTGTCGTTAGGCCAAAAGCATCTTCCAAAACCATATCATTTGTATTTTTTGCATTTTCACCCATCCATATTTCAATACTATTCAGAAATTCCCTAAAGATTTGTCTCATACCAATCTGTTTGTTCAGCCACTTTTTCATCATTCAACAAACTCTGAACAGACAAGTGTTATTCATAAACTCCGCCAACACAGTGTTAAGTTTCAACATGTTTAGCAACAGTTTATTTTCCACAGCTTCAAAGCATTTATTTTATTCTGCTTTCTCAACAAAGCTCTAAGCCTTCCTCTAAGAGATGCGAGCAACTTAAACAGTTCCTTTTCTCCCATAACCACTTTCCCAGCAACATTATGCCTCTAACATAAATTTCACTTCAACAAATCATGCTTTATACAAGATCACAAAAATATTTTAAACATCAGCATTGTAATATTAATAATATACCATTGCTTTCAGTTCTCTACTTCTAGTTGGCCATACAACTTCTGCATACCCCTTTTGCACTTTTACTCCTTTTTTAAATTCCTTGTACTTAGCAAAGAACGATGTGTCTCTTTTGAACATTTGAACAAGTGCTGTGCTCATTACGGTGCCATATTCTTATCATTTGGGATTTTTGCATTGGATTCATGAAAAGGCAATTTCAAAAAGTAATGTCCATATTTGGGTTCTGCAGTCTTTGAGATTGTGTCCATGAATTGCTGATCTTCTATGGACATTTCTTTCTTTTCATTGTACTGCTGATCAACAAAATCTTGTGCTGATACTACTTGTGTGCTGTGTTTGACACTGTCGATCATAACATACTTCTAGAAAGACTGGAAAACTGGGTCAGGCTTTCTAGGATGGTCCTCAAATGGTTCAGGTCATACTTGTGATTCTGTGATTGTGGAGTCAGACCTTAATTTCGGTAGTCATGTCAAAGAAATAACTAAATTGGCATATTATCATCTCAAAAACATTGCAAGAATTAAGATGTATTGTCAAGACTTCCAGCAGTGTGGACTTTTGTAATGGACTCCTCACCGGCCTTCCCGAAAAGATATACACATCTGGTGTAGACACAGTTAAACAATGGGCAAGAGGGGATGAACTTTATTTTTAACAAAATTCCAGATCACGTTAATAAGACACTGTTTGCTTAATTTTATTGCAGATTTATTTTTAAACAAGACACAATTCAATGTAGGCTTTTCAGAGAGACTGAAAATAAAAGATGATGCAATATATGCAATACTATACTGAAACCCACAATAATATAGTAACAATGTTTTTACCATGTGTCACTATTCATTTGTCTGTTACAGACTGTTTGATATGTATATGACAGAATATTTATATGAACCAAAATGACCCATTTTCTTTTCAGATTACACCACAGAAGTGTCCATCTATTATTTTAATATACAAATATGTTACCCAATCATAGCAGTGGGTGTTTACTTCCAAGAAACACATCAGAACTGAGTGTTTCAAAGAAAGACTCGAAACAGGATGAAAATAGCCTATTACTTCTGTTTTTTGATGTAAAAATCTTGCTAACGTTGTAAGTGGATCTCAGAGAACATTAAATTTTTTATGCATCGCATGACACCTTTAACATGGAGGTGAAGTGAATAATAACTTTTGTACCACACCTTTCTAAAAAAACAACAGATGTTTACTAGATAGGATGCTCATACTTTCCAAGGATATCACAATCCAGAAAGCTCAGGAGCAACAAAGGGCAACATAACAGCTTGCATTAACTCAGGACAATACCAGACAATGAACAGATACAAACTCAGGGCTTAAATACACAGGGAACAATGAAGAGGTGCAGGTGAACATAATCTGCATGGAAACAAACAAATGGTGGGAAAATAGGAACAAAGTAAACAAGGTCAAACTAAACACAGGAACAAAGAGCACTAGATCTGTAGCTGAGTTATGGGGTCTGTTCCCCCTCGTTTGAAGTAGCAGGTCCCCCCAGTGGAAATCATATTCTGGGCTCTAGAGCCCTAGAAATCCTCTTAAAAAAGATTTTCTTTTGGAAAAATCATTTTAAAATCTAAATCTAAATGTAAATTAGAAATGCACTACCTGCATTCATGTAAATGTCTTTTGGTTTGGTAACTTTGTTATATATCATTATCTTTTATATTGGTTTTCTTTATAATAATTTTATTCTTATATTAGGACAGTTGTAACATACTGATTTGTTGTTGTTTTTTTTTTTGTTTTTTGTTTTTTTTTTATTCTGGTCACACTTTAGTTTGGGGACCAATTCTCAGGATTAACTAAATATGAACTATGACTGTTTCCTCAATAAACTCCTAATTAGCTGCTTATTAATAGTTAGGGAGGTAGTTATTAATTTTAGGTCTGGGGTAGGGTTAAGGGTTAATATGTGTGTTACACAGAGTGTGACAATAGGGTTGGAGATCCACTTGCAGGCTTTATTAGAAAAGAGAGTCAACACAGGCAAGGTCTAACACCAGCAAACAGTAACATCCAGAGTAAGACAAAAAAAGTAATTCAAAAAAGGGCAAAGGTCAGAGCAGGCGACAAACAATCAGAGATACAAGGGAACAGTCCAAGGTCGAGACACAGGCAATGCAGAACAATGCAAGGCAAAACAAGGAAAACACAGAGACAATGGAAGGCTTAGAATTGTAGCCACGGAAAACAATACTTTGCAAGGTGTGTATGTGAGGTGTATATGAGGTAACTTGTAATCAGTCATCAGCCTGTAATCAGTTCATTGAAATGGGATGATGGGAAATGGAGTCCAGTAAGAAAAGGAGATGGACACTTCTGGTGACAAACGGGAGGAATGACAGGGACCGGATTCATGACAATGTGCTTTATAAGTACTAATAAACTGCCAATATGCTAGTAATACACATGCTAACAAGCAACTTGTTAATAGTGTGAATTGGTCCCTAAACTAAAGTGTTACCTTTATTCCCTCCAAAAATATCAAAATGAATTTGAATATAGAAATGAATAACATCCAAACCTCCTAAAACATTTAAATGTAACAGGGTGGGAACAAAACATGTTCTAAATGAGTTCCATGTTTGTCAATGTCTTCTGTACCTTGCATTATCTTGATTAATTTCAGAGAGCACGTATAAACAATGAATGGAGTGCTAGTGAATATAAACTACAGCATATGTAGCCCTGATTATTTAAAAAAAAAAAAAAAAAAAAAGACAAATAAAAATGCCCCCCCTCAAATGTTGAACTTGAATAATGACTGTTATCCGGGACCGATACAAATTATTTTGAGCTTCATTAGTATCACTGGATTGCACTGTTTGAGTAAAATGCTCTTGTTAATCTCAGGTTCGTCAGCAGGGGGCACCCAAGCACTACACTACGCATCAGTAGTTGACTAACAGAACGGAAATTGTAGTCTGTACGTGATGAGTTTCAGTTTATAGCCTACGCAGCAAGAAATGCTCCTTGTCTGACCTGTTTTCACATATGTTTAACGGGTGAGTTGATGATGATTATTACTGTAGTAAAGCAAAAGTTTGTGCCTGAGATGTTAAGAAATGTCGACTTTGACCGCGATTTAAGAGTGTCATACCTAAAATGGCGGACGAGAGCGTTATCAATTCCAGTGAAGGCTAGTGATTTTCAGCATGATCAAAATGAGAAATGAATGCCTTAAATACAAGTAGTTAAGAAGGCAAGACAAAGAATGATGAACTGAAATATGTGTATGAACGTTGATTGGTCGTGTGTAGTGATGTGCAGTCTGAGTTAAGAAAACATTATTAGATTACTCATTAACATCAGAACCTCAGCGTCACTCTGTCAGACATTACACTTAAAAGAGCATTCATGATGTACTGTTAATAAGAAATCCAGTTGTATTCAGTGGTAAAATGCCTTTATTAATCGTTGTGTGAATTTGTGAAGAAAACGTTAGGCTACTTGCTCTGAGAACAGAGCGAGGTATCTCACTATGGGAAATGCCCCAGGCGTGATAGACTATGGAAGCACCAATTACACCACGTCTGTCCGAAGGACGGACCAATCACAAATTTTATTCTAAATGGGAAAACGTGAAACTTTGCGTGTTGTGTTTATTCTGGGCTCACCTGCTTATCTGTACATATTAATCATGTTTTAATAATGAAGAGGAGCATATTGAGTTTGGTCTTTATAATCTTAGTCCGTTATGCCACATTATGCCATGTTTTGCGGTATGGGAGGAAAACACTATATACATATACATTATATTAATAAACTGTATATTGAATTTGATCTTTTAATAGCACTATCTTAACACATTAAGCCATATTAAGTGTTTATGATTTTCTATGGGAGGTTTAAAAGCGCTTAATGAGAGCACTGCGTTCATATTCTGCTGTTCTGTTGCCACAGATTTGCGGGTCTTGTCTTTTTCTCTTACAGATGACTTGCAGGACCCTGTATGTTATGATATTAAATTAGTTTTAATCGTTTAACCACCACAGCGTCTCATCTCTATTGGCAACATGCACGATTTGTGTCAAATGCAAGTGACGTCGCAGGTAGCAAAAAGTGCAAGCGTCGATTGCAAGTGACATTGTAATTTAGTTTCTTTTTTCTTATCTTCACTACCTGGTTACTTGTGTAAAATGTTGAGAGATTCAATTAAAAAAATAATTAATAAAGTCAATAAAATAAAAAATTAAAAAGACTGCAAGTGATGTCACTTGCGGAAGTGCAGGTGTCTGAGACAGGATGATTGTATGCCTCGTATCCTCGTGCGACAACAAAATGTATTGTTTGCGTTTCCCTACGATGCGACCAGAGCTGAAGTTTGGGTGCAGGTGGTTGGTTTTCCGTGTTCTACCAACACACATGGAAAATATGTTTGTAGCAAACATTTTGTACCAGAGAGCTTTGTGAATTGGGGACTGGTAGAATCCGGGTTTGCTGATCGCTTTGTTCTAAAGAAAGAAGCTGTACCAATTCATGCATCCACTACTTTTCTCAGTATTATTCATCAGAATGAACTCTTATGATCTAATCACTGAGCTGTATTGTGCATGAGGTTATCTTACAGCGGAGAATTCAAATCTGATGAACAAGCTTCCACGCTGTCAGTTCATCTCTGTAAACATGACCGTAACAATATTTAATATGTAACAACACGTGGAGCGCGCATGAGAGAGCGGTTTCTGCACGGAATGCCGCGATGAGTTTAACAACACTCACTGTGCGGATCATAGTTCATATCCGGACCGGAGCAAGCGTGTTTCATTCATATTTGTTTGGAGGTGCTGCTCCAAACATGAACCAGCACCGTATACGTGCACATATCCTGTTTTCAATTGAAATATGCGCGAATAAGGACACTGATACAGCGGTGCATGAATGCGGTGACACGATGGATTATTGTGATACACAGCAAACAATGACATATAGACCGAAAATTCAAAGAAGAGGAAACAATAAGTGACTGCCTTTATTCTTTCTTTTCTAAAGATATTTTAATATTCATTTGTCTCTACAATGAGTGTGTTGTGGGTCTGTTTTATTGGTTGTTTTCTCCCCTCTTCCCACCCTCCCACTTTTACACTCCCACTTTTACACAGTTTTACATGCCTATTTCTGGAGTCTTTTTCAGATCTGAGGCGTGAACGACCAGTGCTGGAACAGGGGGGTTTCATGACACTTTAAAGATAGGAGCTTAATATGAACACTCTCCAGTGGTTCAAATGGGGCCTGAGTTAAAGCATTCAAAACCAAGTAAACTTTAATAGTAGAGAACGCTCTCCCATTGTTCAGCAAGCTTTGCAAAAAGCAGAGAACATCACTCACCTCGCACTGAAAAGGAATAACTCCTTTACAAGTGCACCAGTCCTCAAACACCCGCCATTTAAGATCATACAGCGAGCGAGTTGATGGAGCTCTAGCACTCTGGATTGTGTTTATAACCTCCTGGGGAAGCCCGAGTGCATTTAGATTTAACCCTTTACGGGCCAAACCCAAAGATTGAGTTCGTTCCGGGTGGGGATGAAATAACTGTCCCCCCGCTTGTGACAGCAAGTCCCGGTGCAATGGGAGTGGCCACTGCTCTCCACGAAGCAGCTGGACAATCTCTGCCAGTCACAGTCTCCCCGGCCAACGAGGGGCTATCAGAAGAAGAGATAATCTGTTTTCTCTTACTCTTTCTAGGGTGGGAGAAATTAGACTCAGCGGTGGGAATGCGTATAGCAACACGTTCGGCCATGGGTGTCCCAGCGCATCCACATCCAACAGCGCATTTTTGTCCCTGAGAGAGAAATACAGCGGACATTTTGCATTTGCCTGCGAGGTGAAGAGATCTACGGCAGCCCTGCCGTACATTTCCCAAATTTGATTGACCACCTGCGGGTCGAGTACCCATTCTCCGTATAACGGGTTTCCCCTTGACAGGAGATCTTCCCCAACATTCAGGACTCCCGGGACGTGCATTGTGCATAGTGAGCTGAAGTGCGTGGTGCTCCAGACAATCAGCTTGCGCGCTAGATTGTGCAGTTGCAACGAACGCGTTCCCCCTTGGCGACTGATATTCGCCACCACCGTCGTGTTGTCTGTCCTGACTAGAACATGAAATCCTTCCAAGAATCAATGCCAGAAAAACTGCCATCAACTCCAACATGTTTATGTGAAGTTTGCGAAGCTGGGGCGTCCAACGACCGTTTACCGATCTGCCCTGAAAAACAGCTCCCCATCCCGTCAGGGATACATCTGTTGTCACCACTTTTCTCAGAGACACACCCCCCAGCAGAACCCCTGTCCGGAATACACAGGGCTTTTTCCACTGATGAAGAGCCATCACGCACTCTGTGGATATTCTCACTCTGCGCGAGAGGTGCCGGCGAGGACACAGTCGCCTCACAGCTACCAATGCTGAAAGTCTCTCATTTTTAGCAAGCCCAGCGGGACCACAGACAGCGATGAAGCCATCATGCCCATAAGTCGGAGACAGGTCCTGAACGAGACCAGGTTCCCTTTGCAAAACTGGGCTAGGCACTGATAAAATGCCATTATCCTCCTTTCTGAGAGCATGGCGCGGTATCCCACTGAGTCTATTCGCAAGCCTAGATACTCTATCTCCTGGGAGGGAATCAGCTGGCTTTTGGCATAGTTGATCCTGAACCCCAGATTCGTGAGATGAGACGTGAGCATCTCTGTGTCCCCCTCCGCACATTCCCGCGAGTGAGCGCATATCAGATAATCGTTCAAATAAGCAGATATTCTGAGACCCTTGTGTTTCAGCGGAGATAATGCCGCTTCTATGCACCTGCTGAACACTCGCAGAGCTAGGCTGAGCCCAAATGGGAGGGTAACAAGTTCGTACACTTCGTTCTGAAAGGAATATTTCCTGTGCGCAGGATAGATGCTTATATGAAAGTAAGCATCCTTGAGATCGACCACGGAAAACCAATTGCCCTGGCGGATTGAACGAGTGAGAGCCCCGACTGTGAGCATCTTGAATTTGTACTTCCTTAAGTGCTTGTTTAGAGCACGCAGGTCCATTATTGGGTGCAAACCCCCATCTTTCTTTGGAATTAGAAAATAACGGGAGTAATGGCCCCTCTGAGTTTCCCCCACTGGAACTCGCCTTATAGCTCTTTTCTCCAAGAGGGAGGATATTCCTGCTTCCAGCACCCGAGCTGAATCCCCTGTTGCTACAGATGCTATAACCCCGTTGAAACGAGGGGGTTTTACAGCAAACTGAAGCCTGTAACCCTTGGTTACAGTTGCGAGGACCCACGGATGCGCAGAACACTCTCTCCAAGTCTCCTGATGAAGAGCTAGAGGGTTCTGTTGAACCAATACCATAGATGGGGTGCTGGCGCCATCTAGTGGACAGAGAGAAAAACGGCCAGGATCTGTGTGGCCCAGAGACAGAGTTATGTCTTGGTTCTTTGAAATGATTGTATTTTTGTCTCCCTGCGCTGTCGGCATTGAGCCTGGATGCGACAGAGGATCTTTTATTTGTTGTGAACCCAGGGGCTGAAGTGCTTTGCAACAATACACTTGGGAACTTGTGCTTGGACTCGTCAGACCACATTCTTCTGGTGGCTGCGATCTCAGCACTCGAACTTGCGGAATTGCTGTCAGCAATCCACGGAACATTGTGTGTTGAGGGGAAACTGAACTGGCCTGAACACAACTTAGAACCATTTCTGCACCCAAACTCCACATCCTCCGCTTCTTTGCGGGTGGGGAAACAAACGTGGCAGACTCAGGAGAGAACATTGCAGAAAACCTTAGGTGCTGCCCGTCTCTCCCATGTGGAGATTGCATCCTAGGTATCCCTCTTCCTTTTTTTGGAAGGGTTAGCGGACCTGGACTTTGCAGCCGCTGCCGCGAATGACTGCTTTCTCCATGGCTTAACGTTCGGAGCAGCGGGGGGACAAGCCGCCTGCTCTGTGCTCTGGGGTTTAGCGGTTCTGGACGCATTCAAAAACCTCCTGTTCTGCATCGGAGGAACAGGCCGCAGGGGAACAGGAGGACGGGATGCTCTTTTACGCGGCAGACCGATGTCAAACGCCTCTCCTTCCTTCTTCTGGAGGTCGCACCTATGTCTCATCGCCACAACAGCTGGGCCGAACAGCCCACTCGATTCTACCAGAGCATCGAGAAAATCCAATTTCTCCCTGTCTCCGATGCTCGAGAGATTTAGCCACAGCGACCTCTCGCCCGCGATAGCGAGGGCCATGGTATGGCCGCAGCTTTGCACCGCACCACGTGAGGTGCGTAGATTGAGATCCGTTATGTTGCAGATCTCCTCCCAGACCACCGGTTTCAGATTATGGCATCCAGTTGCGTACCCAGCTCCTCCAGTTCAGCTTGATAGGCCATCAACAATGAAGTGACGTTTAGTGCCCTCACCGCTAGAGCTGACGACTTATAAATTTTCTGGTACATGGAAGCGGTGAAGCATTCCATTTTCGCAGGGATGGAGGGGCTGGCCGATGAGAGAGTGGTCTGCCTGTTTGGATGCAGGTGGTGAGCCACTGACTGCTCGACCGTGGGAGGGTTAGAGAGCCAAAGCCCCTCCATCTCACTCACATCGAGAGATGAGTAGCCCATGACGGGTACGCGACGAGAAAAGGGTTTATCCCATGAACGCTTCATCTCTTTGATGCACGCTTCGCCTGGGGAAGGCGGGAAGGGAGACTTTTCCCATCATAGATATCCTGTTTTACTCCCGGATACCCAGGAGTTACAGGCTAAGCGATGCCAAGCTTAGCTGCTGCACGCTTACAAACCTCGACTAAGTCGCAAACCACCACCGTTGATGCCATATCGCCACTTTGCGCGCTCACGGGCCTGGATGTTTGGGCTGCAGACAGAATGGCGTCATCCTCCTCATCATCCGGCTCATCTCGGAGGAGGCTGAATAACATCTCCTCATTCTCCTCTTCATCTCCCTCGACCTCATCGCCCTCCGCCAGCAGCTGCTGGTCGAAAAGCGGTGTAAACTCCGGGGACTCCAAATCTATAATATCCCCCATGAAGATCCCACGGGGAGAGGGTTGGGCCCCCTTTGCCGAAGGAGGGACAGCAGAGAGAACCGGATCATCTTTGGAAGATGCAGCCACCCGAAACCTTCTTTCTAGAATCCTGGCCGGCATTACCCGACAGTGCACGCAACTTTCTGCATCCACCAGCGCGGCCTGGGCTTGCTTGACACCCATGCGTACGATACACATCAGATGCGAATCCTAGCCCGAGATCATGAATCCACATGCTGCCGGACATGAGCGCGACGGTGCCTCCTTCCCTTTCTCCGCAGCAGCCTTGGACACCGACATGGTAAGTCAGATAAACTTAATTAGCTTGCTTTAACACGTTAGCTAGTGACACACCGCCAGTAACAGCGAAGCAAAGTAGCTCAGCAATGAGCAGGGAATCCACAAAAGATTTCCTTTTTGCAAGGCAAAGAAACTCAGTAACGAGCAGAGAATCCACAGCAGATTCTTTCTTTGACTGTACTGCGTTCGGCAACGTCAATCTTGACGGTACATTTACGAACTGAGAGCAGCACAGCCTAGGTGCTGAAGGAAAGTCTTCATGGAGAAGAGAACAAGAATGCAGTTTTAGAGATCACAGCTGTATATATAGGGAGGGGGTGGGCTCCTTGTCAAGAGCTGTGATTGGTCCGTCCTTTGGACAGATGTGGTGTAATTGGTGCTTCCATAGTCTATCACGCCTGGGATGTTTCCCATAGTGAGATACCGAGCGATTGTTTGAAAGAGAACACAGTAATTGGTGTTCGGTTCACATCTAGTTTGTGGAATAAAATCGGTTCATTATCATAGTTCATAGATGATTAAAAACTGTTAAAACTGTGATTTAAAAAAAAAAAGAGTACTAATGCAGTTTAATGCATTTTTCAGTGTTGGAGTATACTTAATAGTCATTTACATGGTTATGCTTATGCATGACTCGCTTGTATTCATGTTAGAGGAGTTTTGTCATACTTTTGTCATATTTTTCTTTTATGCCATGTGAAAGTGGGCACAGAACACGTTCAGGTCTAATTTGTTATAATGTTTATGGGTTTGCGTCAGGTATTTCTTGAACAGTAATGTGTCCAATGCCATGTGCCTGTGTAGACATTTAGATTATAAGATGTTATTGTTTGTAATACTGTGTTAAGATATCTGACATTAACAGAACGGAAATAGTAGTGTGTACATGATGAGTTTCAGTGTATACGCAGCGAGAAATGCTCCTTGTCTGACCTGTTTTCACATATCTTTAACAGAAATAAATGTGTTGCCCCACGAACGGACATCGCATCCTTCTTAAAGGCATAACACATACACCACTGACAAGAACTGCTGTTTAGAAGTGCTTTATTGAATTGCAAAAATGCAATTTGTGTTTAGATTCAATTGCTGGGAGGCTATAATAAAGATTGATTAATAGTAATGATTAAAGTGATGATCAAGAAGATGATTGCTTCATTCCTTCCATTCCAGTTCATTCCTTTGACTTCTCTGAATCCTTCACACCAAGCCTTAGTCCTTGACAGATAGAGAAATGAATGGACAGACATTAGGAAAATCTCAGTATTAACACATCAAACACTGACAGGTAAATTCATTTAGAAATTATACCTGTTAATGGCCTCTGACCTTTGAGTTTGATTGGCCCCAGCGTCACAGTATTGGTGTGGTAGGTGCTGTCAAGGGATCTCTTGCGACGGAAGCGGCAACCTTGGCGGCAGCGAGAGTTGTAATCGTTATCGGGGCAGATGATCACCTTACACTGCAGGTATACGTAGGCGTGAGTCCGGAGGAACTTGAAAGCCCGGAAACTGAACTGAGCATAGTAGTGCTGACCACTGGTGTAGGAATAATATGTGTTGTCTCTGGGACATCTACAAAAGACAAAAGAAGAGAAATACAATTTGGATACAGTTTGAACTAGGAATGGGTCACGATTTTCAAATATTCGATTAGTTGATTTATTCACAGAATATTGAATAGGTTGTGAGATTATTAGAGCTGGACCAGAATATTCGATTATTCGAATATTCGTTCGGTGGGTTGGCATTCGATTTTCAATTTTGAGATTCGAATATCCCTTCTTTTTATTTTCTCTCTCTCCAACACCTGGCATCCCCCGCGAAACGGTTCTCAATTTGTCCGCCTGGCTGAAGATCTGCGCAACAGACCGTTCGCCAATGAAAGACGTTCGTGCTGACCTATAGCCTGCATATATTTCATGAAAAAACTTCTATTGTGAGCGTGCTTGCCGCACATTTACATTTGAAATAACAAACTTAAGCGCGCAAAAGACGCGACATGTGAACGAACCCTCTGCTATCACAAGACCGAATGCGATGCATGCGTTTTCTTTCTGTCAACTGTCCCGAGATGCGAGTGAAAGTCTTGGATCAGTGTGCAGTAGCTCTTGTAGTGCAGATGAGATGCGCTGATGTGAAGCCTCTTTAAGAGAGTGAAAGAGAGAAGACGCGGTACAGCTGAATCACGCTGTTTTCAAATAACTGATTTAATCTGATATTTTGTGTGGATTTATTTACTCATCTAACCTACATGCTATATTCAATAAATGTTTGCAGGAATTTCCATCATTATAAACTTGAAAGCTGCTAGAATGAGTAAAACTATGCGATATACACACAAATTCAGGACCTGATTAAATAGAACTCTATTATACAGAGATTTGTGAAATAAAATTCCATGACTTTTACAAAACTTTTCCTGGCCTGGAAATTGCTGTTTTAAAATTCCATAGCTTTTCCAGGTTTTTCATGACCATACGAACCCTATAAAAGCAACTGATGTATGCTTTCAGTTAATAAAGATTGGTCCTCTCCCTCCTCTAATCACATGCCGGATCCGTTACCCCGCTTTATTCCTGGACCTCGCAATTTACAAATTAAGCACTGGGCTACCTTATTAAAAGTATTGCTCTTAACAGACCTGTGTGTTTTGTATCACTAGTGCAGTGTCCGTTCTCGGAGCATATAAGCCCTGCCCGCGTGAGGCGCGCCGCTTCCGGCTCGTGCTGTTCTGTAGTTTATTAAAAGTTTATGAATTCTGAACATGTCGCGTGTCCATATTGCACCAAAATGCGACACTGCACTCCCTTGGGTCCGCAGCAACACACCCGCCACGCGTGAAGTCGATTTGATGAACGGTTCTCGACATAATAAAAATGCAAACAGACAGACACACAGAGATTCCTGCCTTTATTAGAGAGAAGAATATGTTCAGCCCCCTCCCTCCGAAGCTTCGAAAATTCGGTGTTGATTACTACCGAAACTTCGAAAATTCAACTAAGAACGATGTCAAATAAGAGTTCTGTGCGGACCACAGATATCCCCGACTGGGTTAGAGGTGTGCTGAATCCGTACTGGGAAAGGCACGGAAAATGAATAACGCCTTCTACGGAGCCGCTAAAGGGACATATGTTTAGCCGCATGCTAGCGGTAGCCTGTTACATTACAGTACATTACCAGCAACAGAGTAAAGATATATGACTGATAGGGTGATGGCGAATGATTTGCAGATCCTGAGCACCACTGACAAACATCTAGACCCGGTTTCATAGACAGGGCTTGGCCTAAGCCAGGATTAGGCCATGGTTCAATTAGGACATTTAAGTAATTTTTATGAACATGCCTTAGAAAAAAACATTACTGGTCTGCATCTTAAGACAAAACAAAGCCACTGACATGTTTTAAGATCAGTCAGTGCAAGTTTCTTTCAGTTGAAACAGCTCAGATTTACATTTTAGTCTAGGACTAGGCTTAAGCCTTGTCTGTGAAACAGGGGGCTAATCTTGTAAAATGTGTGGTAAGTACTGCTCCATAGTATAAACATGGGATCGCGAATCTCAAAAGTGAAAGTAAAACGGTCACGCGCGCATTCAAAAGTGGTTTCAATGCCCCGCATATTAATAACGGCTCACTGATGTCCGCAGTTAATATACAGTATAATTACCCAACAATAGAATTGTGATTAGAAAGTAGTGGAATATATTTTTTGAGCAGTTTAATACCTTATGAGCAGTTGATTTATGCTAATCGACGGACTGCTATGTAAATAAGTGCGTCATTCTGTTATGTTTATTATATTAATATGTTTCAGCATATTACAATCATTATATGGCTTGAGTAAGAGAGCCTATCTTTTAATAAATTAAAAAGTTTATCATACAGATTAAAAGTGTGAATGGTCTTTCTCTCTCTCTCTCTCTCTCTCTCTCTCTGTTTATGGGTGTGTAAGGTTAGCCTAATACGTGCGTGCATGCATGTGGGGACATTGAGTTTGTTTCACTATTAGTTCAAATGAGTAAAAACATTTAGACAGGGAGCAACAGAAGTCTTACTAATGCTGTCTACTCATCCCAAATGAATCTACTGTCACATTTGATATGGGAGTCACATTTAAGAACGAAAGATCTCACCCGTTACGCAGCAGGTCATAGGAACGATCTTTGAAGTCATTGGGATTTGGAGACGCTACACAGGTGTCCAGGAAGAGATCCAGACTGTTATCAGGCCTGTTTAGCTTGACCTGAACATACAGAAGCTGATTCAGGTTCACCTCATATGGAGAGTCATAAATTTGCTGGTAGAAACTGCTGGAGGTGTAGAAGGCTATGCTGGCATTGAAGCGGCCCGTTCCTGTGATGTTAGCATTGATGTTCTCCCTGGCCTTGTAGAATATCTGCACCATGGTGTCCGGCTCCATTCGGCAGCCCACGTGTAGCAGGAACTGTGACTGACGAGTGATTTCACCTGATTGAGACTGAGAGGCCCGCACATTGTTGGTATAGGACACATAACCATTCATCATCTAGTAGGAAGAAACAGAGAGCAGGTCATGTTATGTGGTAGCATGTCCCCCACTGATGCACAAATTTAGGGTGTATTACTAATCTCACAAAGCAAAATCAATCATTAAATGCTCACAAGAAGCTGTTAAGAGTAATTTTCATTATTGGCACTTGACTGGAGCCATGCTGGATCTGGCACACGTGTAGGTCATACCTCTTTGGTGGTCCCACATCCGTCAAGAGGAAAGCTGAACACAACTTCAGTACTGCTAATGGAGGGTCTACAAAGATGGTCATCCACATAAAGGTCATTTGCACTCAACCCGAGTGAGTTCAGGTAAGACCTTTGAATGACAATGACCATGTTGTCTGAGGAACAATCCACACGACCTGCAATACAAGAGTTTCATCTCCTCAATGTATTTTTGCGCATTTAAAGTATTCGACGAAATACAGGGTAGACAAAAGCAATTGGTTATAGGCTACCTGTTATGATATTACATTTAATTTTATGAGGCAAAAATGAAAAAAAAAACAAACAAAAAAAAACAAATATGGCTACAGAAGGGATCAAATATATATTACAATAGCTGTTTAACATAATTATTTCAAGAAATTATTGAAACTTTATTTCATAAGGCATTACCTTGATCTGCAGAAAGAGAGCTTGTGAAAAGGGCCTTGAAACCATGGCTGACACCAGAGTAGTCGCTCCTGAAGACAACAGTCAAGTATCGTGAAGAAGAGTGAAACATCTGGTGTGTGGTGTCATTGAAGCAGACCTTTCCTAACTGTGAATGACCAGTGGAAGAGCCGTCATATACTGTGATATAGTCACAGCTACAGCAGCGCTCCAATCTGAAAGAAACAGGCAGAGTGGTACGGAAAAGAGTGATCCAGAAAAGATTAACTTTTTAAGCCACACTAGAATTAAAGGAGCCATTTGTAATTGGTTCCACCTGCAGGTTCTTAGTGGTATTGCATAAATTAACTACAAAAATCCTCAATAATCAAACTACTCCTACAATACTTGTAACTTTTTAGTAATCGTTTTAATAGATATATAAAAAATATATTCCAAAAATAAACAATAGTATTATATTAAATTATATTACATTGAATTGTATTAACTATAAATATGATGTTTTCATCAATCAACAATCAAGCAAAGATGATTGCGCCAGTATTGCACCAGTCACCACTGATTTCTCACTTACTGCACATCAGCAAATGTCAGAAAGATCCTCTGTCCTTGTTGAGCAGAGAGATACCACACACAGTAGGCATCGTCATGGTAATAGTTTGGGTAGTTTGGACTGGAAAACAGTCCAGAACCATACAGATGTCCTCCACACTGAGGGTGAGGATCTAAAAAAACAGAACTGTGTTAAATCTTACAGTTACAAACAAGTGTCATCAGAATCAGATACAAATGTTATATGAATTTATCCTCAGGCATTCCAAAAAAAAAAAAAAAAGAAGTGACAGCAGTACCTGTTGTTGAGTATGATGGGCAATACCCTGAATAAAGAGGAGATAAAACGTATGAACCAGAAGTAGCATGTTTCAGTTTTCTAATAATAATTCACACAAAAATGAAGCCCCAGTTCGAAGAATGCTTAAATGGAAAATAGCAGTGTGAACATTCCTCAAGAGATCATTTGTATATATATGCATATTAAACATTATACACAATCTAATACAATTTATGATACACTGAGCAGTGAATGAGGGCTGTTTCATCTGTTTTTCAGGAACTTACAGTGAAAGTCATAGCAACAGTTGCCATAGTACTGACAGTCATAGTTGCATGAGCAGCTGCTGAAATTGAATCCACAGTTAAACATGCAGGAGGGACCTGCTGTAGTAAAGGGAGAAACAGATTTTACTCATAATGTCATCAATAGGTTTGTGATATGCCATTAATCCTATCAGTGTCTTACATTCAAATGAATGGCAACAATACCTGTTGTTTCTGGCCAGTAAGTAGTAGTAGTTGTTGTTGAGCAGTAGTCTGTGTAGAGGTAGAGCAGAGGAGATAAAATGTAAGTAGGATTCAGCAAAATTACCATAGTATTTCATATTAAAGTGTCTGTCGGATCAAGAAGAACTCACTGTCATAGTCAGGGCAACAGCTGCCATAGTACTGACAGTTGTAGTCACAACTACAGAGGGGAAGACTTTGGCCACAGTTATTCTCGCAGGAGTATGCATCTGTTGTCAAACGTATAAATATAGGTTTGAGAAGGGTTAGGGCACTTTTAAATTGCTGTTCATTCAGATGATAATTTGTCATTGTAGTGTCAAAATATCAGGTCAGATCAGTAGAACTGAGCTAGTAGAGAGATGAACAATCAGTACATGTGTGATGTACACATTGAGTTAATACATTATATACATTAGTATGTGCATTCTTGAAAGAAGAGCAAAGCTTGAATAATTGCTGCCTTCATAAATATTTTTTTTTAAGTCATTTGGGTCACTTAAATTCATAAATTATGACAGCATCACCTGCTGTATCTGCCATGTGAGTTGATGTTGTTGTTGTTGGTTTTGTTGTTCTCAAGCAGACGCCTGTTTAAACAGAAGAGATAAAACTGAAGGGGGAAGAAACATAATATCACAAGTCTTCTTCAATTCAGCAAAATCCATTTCATGACATTAAACACAATGACTTGTGCTCACGACAGAAAAGATTTCTGAATCTGATCCGAAGGAACTCACTTTCATAGTCATGGCAACAGTCACCAAAGTACTGACAGGCTCTGGAGCATGAACAATAGTCAAGGTGGTACCCACAGTTATACATGCAGGAGGGTGCTAATAGAGAGTGGAACAGATTTTAACTGTAATGTTGTCAAAATGTGTGTGATGTACACATTGGGTTGCTTCATTAATTAAAGTACATTTTGTTACAAAAGAAGTGCATTCAACCAATCCATCTGATGTCATTATTGTCACTTAAATTCAAATGAATGGCAGCTGCACCTGTTGAATCATCTGGTGGGTGAATTGTTGCTATACAGAAGCCTGCATGAAGAGAAAAGACAAAATTGAAATAGGAAGAAAAGTAATGCTGCAATTATGCTTTGATTCAGCAAAATCCATGTCATGGCCCATGTGCTGACCACAGGAAAGTTTGTGTATTTGATTTTAAAGTCTCTGTCTGATCAAGAGGAACTCACTTTCATAGTCAGGGCAACAGTAGCCATAGTATTCACACTCGGAGGAGCATGAGCACAAGGCCAGGTCATATCCACAGGAATACCTGCAGGAGGGAGCTAGTAGAGAAACACATTATCTGTGAAGCCATTAATACGTGTGTGTATGATGCATGACTACCGGAAGATCGGGCGGAGCCAAAATCATTAAACAGAACAGGTTAAATTTAACCATGTCAACATGGACTGTTTGTCTTTGTTAATGCAGAAATTTTGAACATTTCTTTTTATGTGTAGACACGCACATTCTGGCCATGTTAAGGCATCAGTTTTCGTCATCTTTCCTAAGTATGTGTAAAGACGCACAGTTTTACTGTGTTAAGGTGACAAATTTGAATGTCTCGCACACATTCTGTCTGTGCTTAAACGTGTAATGCTTTTAAAAGCAGATTTACCTCTATATTTATCCACTTATTAATCCTTTATTTAGTTTATTGCAGCATTGCTTTACTGATATCTACTGTATTTGAGTAAATTAAATAATGTTACAATGTACATTAAGATTTTCTACCTGAGAAAGAATGTTGAACTAAACAGCTAAAAAGGACACAACAAATCATGACATAAGACATCACACAACGTACATGATGCATTATCCCTCATGAACAAATTCAACATCTGATGTTTGCATACAGGCATACCAGTGTACTATTATGCTGTGTGTTGTCACATTAACATGGACAAACAGTGTGTTGACACAGTCAAATTTCACACGTTCCGTTTAAAGACCTTTGGCCCCGTCAGCCTTCCATAATCAGCCTCCCTCTACACACAGGACACCAGGGAAAGGGTTGAATCCTGCAGACAAATAAAAGAGTTTGCACCTGTTGTAGTTGGCCAAGTGGTTGTCTTTGGGCAGTAGCCTGTATAAAGGGAAAAGTTAAAACTACATGAAAAATTTGTAAATCAACTTAATTTCTGGAAAAACAATGCATAACCGTATGCTCAAACCATATGCTCAATACTAGTGAGATTAAAGAGTATTTGATCTTGAAATGTCTGATCAAGAGGAACTCACTGTCGTAGTCAGGGCAACAGTTGTCATAGTACTGACAGTCAAAGGTGCATGAGCAGGTGCCAAGATGGTACCCACAGTTATACATGCAGGAGGGAGCTAGTGGAGAGGAATAGATTTTGATCATGATGTCATCAGTGTATGTTTAATGTGCACATTATTGAGTCACTTGATTGATTAGTGTACACATTTAGTTAGAAGAGCAAAACTGGACTAATTACTGCCTTTACAAAGGCTGTTTAATCTCTTTAGTGTCACTTAAATTCAACTAATTCGTCACAGCACCTGTTGTATCTGGCCAGTAAGTAGTTGTTGATGTTGTTGTTATTGAGCAGTAGCCTGAAACAAGAAAATATAAAACTGAAGAAGAAAAGTAATGCTACAGTTCTCCACTGATTCAGCAAAATCAATTTCATTACTAGAAATACAATGACCCATGTGTTCACTACATAAAAGGTATGTATTTTTAGATTTGTATTTTTGTTTATAGTATTTTACTTAAAATTTTCTGTCTGATCAAGAGGAACTCACTGTCGTAGTCAGGGCAACAGTTGCCATAGTACTGACAGTCAAAGGTGCATGAGCAGGTGCCAAGATGGTACCCACAGTTATACATGCAGGAGGGAGCTAGTGGAGAGGAAAAGATTTTACTCATGATGCCATCAGTGTATGTTTAATGTGCACATTATTGAGTCACTTGATTAGTGTACACATTTAGTTAGAAGAGCAAAACTGGACTAATTACTGCTTTTACAAAGGTTGTTTAATCTCTTTAGTGTCACCTAAATTCAACTAATTCGTCACAGCACCTGTTGTATCTGGCCAGTAAGTAGTTGTTGATGTTGTTGTTATTGAGCAGTAGCCTGAAACAAGAAAAAATAAAACTGAAGAAGAAAAGTAATGCTACAATTCTCCACTGATTCAGCAAAATCAATTTCATTGCTAGAAATACAATGAACTACATAGTTATGTTCACTACATAAAAGGTATGTATTTTTAGATTTGTATTTTTGTTTATAGTATTTTACTTAATTTTCTGTCTGATCAAGAGGAACTCACTGTCATAGTCAGGGCAACAGTTGCCATAATAATGACAGTCGTAGTCACATGAGCAGCTGCTGAAGTCGTGCCCACAGTTATACATGCAGGAGGGAGCTAGTGGAGAGGAACAGATTTTACTCATGATGTCATCAGTGTATGTTTAATTTACACATTATTGGGTCACTTGATTGATTATTGTACACATTTAGTTAGAAGAGCAAAGCTGGTCTAATTACTGCCTTTACAAAAGGTTGTTTAAGTTCATTAGTGTCACTCGTTATTCTAAAAACAGCTTATATTGAAGCCAGTCAGCCAAAACTATAGGTTGTGGAATGTAATAGTGTGAATAAGCACCGCCTCCACAGAAGATGATGAACGCCTGCTTCTACAGTGCTGCCTGTTTAGCCCCGCCCACGATTCACACATGTAGTGTTTACGAGAGAGGCAAAAGCAGGTCTACGCAGAAACCAAATGATAAAGATGGCTCTGAAGACAACAAGACGTGGTGCAGTGCCAATTTGTGGAAAGCAAAGTCTTTGCATTGCCTTCCTTCTGATCCTAACATTAGGAAAGTGTGGATGAACTTTATGAAGATCCAGACCAGTAAGAACTTTGTAAGAACCTTTGTTCAATTCATTTTACCGTGGATTCCTTTACAAACAAGGCACAATTCGACGTAGGATTTTCAGAAAGATTGAAACTAAAAAAACGATGTTTTGCCGACTATATTGGATCCGACAGTAATGTCGCAACACACAAGTGTGAGTAACTTTTTTATTACGTGTTCACTATTGGTTTGTATGTCATTACAGATCATTTGATATGTTTTGAGTATTTATGCATGTTTAACCTAAATCACAGCAGCGTCCATCTATGAGGAATGTAGGCTGTCAAACATACACAACATTTAGCCAATTACAGCAGTGGGCATTTACTTCCAATTCTACAATCCGCCACACCTATTTAAACACAGCGTTCAGATGAGGGGGGTCAAAACAGGACAGACTTCTATTTCTAAATTACGATGTTTTTGATGTAAAAATCTTGATAACATCATATGTGGACCTCAGAAAACTAAAAAAAAAAAATTAAAAAGAAAAAAAAAAAAAAAGCAGTTCCTAACCCCTTTAAATTTAACTCACAGAATGCAGGTGTATCTGTCCAGTAAGTTGTTGCTGTTGTTGGTGTTGTTGTTGTTGTTGTAGAACAGTAGTCTGTGTAAAGAGAAGAGATAAAACTGAAGTAATGGCACAATTTTCCATTGATTCAGCAAAATCCATTTCATCACATGAAATGTAATAACCCATGTGCTCACTACATGAAAGATTTGTAAGTTTGTTTATATTGTATTTAAAATGAACTCTCTGATAAAGAGGAACTCACAGTCGTAATCATCGCAACAGATGTCATAGTAATGACAGTCGTTGGTGCATGAGCAGCTGCCGAAGTCATATCCACAGTTATACATGCAGGAGGGAGCTAGCAGAGAGGAACAGATTTTACTCATGATGTCAACAGTGTATGTTTAACGTACACTTTATGGGGTCACTTAATTAAATAGTGTACACATTTAGTTAGAAAAGCAAAGCTGAACTAATTACTGCCTTTACAAAAGGTTGTTTAAGTTCATTAGTGTCACTCGTTATTCTAAAAACAGCTTATATTGAAGCCAGTCAGCCAAAACAATAGGTTGTGGAATGTAATAGTGTGAATAAGCACCGCCTCCACAGAAGATGATGAACGCCTGCTTCTACAGTGCTGCCTGTTTAGCCCCGCCCACGATTCACACATGTAGTGTTTACGAGGGAGGCAAAAGCAGGTCTACGCAGAAACCAAATGATAAAGATGGCTCTGAAGACAACAAGACGTGGTGCAGTGCCAATTTGTGGAAAGCAAAGTCTTTGCATTGCCTTCCTTCTGATCCTAACATTAGGAAAGTGTGGATGAACTTTATGAAGATCCAGACCAGTAAGAACTTTGTAAGAACCTTTGTTCAATTCATTTTACCGTGGATTCCTTTACAAACAAGGCACAATTCGACGTAGGATTTTCAGAAAGATTGAAACTAAAAAAACGATGTTTTGCCGACTATATTGGATCCGACAGTAATGTCGCAACACACAAGTGTGAGTAACTTTTTTATTACGTGTTCACTATTGGTTTGTATGTTATTACAGATCATTTGATATGTTTTGAGTATTTATGCATGTTTAACCTAAATCACAGCAGCGTCCATCTATGAGGAATGTAGGCTGTCAAACATACACAACTTTTAGCCAATTACAGCAGTGGGCATTTACTTCCAATTCTACAATCTGCCACACCTATTTAAACACAGCGTTCAGATGAGGGGGGTCAAAACAGGACAGACTTCTATTTCTAAATTACGATGTTTTTGATGTAAAAATCTTGATAACATCATATGTGGACCTCAGAAAACTAAAAAAAAAAAATTAAAAAGAAAAAAAAAAAAAAAGCAGTTCATAACCCCTTTAAATTTAACTCACAGAATGCAGGTGTATCTGTCCAGTAAGTTGTTGCTGTTGTTGGTGTTGTTGTTGTTGTTGTAGAACAGTAGTCTGTGTAAAGAGAAGAGATAAAACTGAAGTAATGGCACAATTTTCCATTGATTCAGCAAAATCCATTTCATCACATGAAATGTAATAACCCATGTGCTCACTACATGAAAGATTTGTAAGTTTGTTTATATTGTATGTAAAATGAACTCTCTGATAAAGAGGAACTCACAGTCGTAATCATCGCAACAGATGTCATAGTAATGACAGTCGTTGGTGCATGAGCAGCTGCCGAAGTCATATCCACAGTTATACATGCAGGAGGGAGCTAGCAGAGAGGAACAGATTTTACTCATGATGTCAAGAGTGTATGTTTAATGTACACTTTATGGGGTCACTTAATTAAATAGTGTACACGTTTAGTTAGAAAAGCAAAGCTGAACTAATTACAGCCTTTACAAAGTTCATTAGTGTCACTTAAATTCATCTCACAGAATTCAGGAGTAGTTGTTGCTGCTGTTGTTGTTGTTGTAGTTGGTGCTGATGTTGTTGTTGTCGGTATTGTAGTTATTGCTGTTGTTGTTGGTATTGGTGTTGTAGTTGTTGCTGCTGTTGTTGTTGTTGTTGGTGTTGTTGTTGGTATTGGTGTTGTTGAGCAGTAGTCTATGTAAAGAGAAGAGATAAAACTGAGGTAATGGCACAATTCTCCATTGATTCAGCAAAACCCATTTCATCACAAGAAAGGTAATGACCCATGTGTTCATTACATGAAAGATTTGTATTTTTGTTTGTATTGCATTTAAAATTGTCTGTCTGATCAAGAGGAACTCACTGTCATAGTCAGGGCAACAGATGCCATAATAATGACAGTCGTAGGTGCATGAGCAGCTGCCGAAGTCGTGCCCACAGTTATACATGCAGGAGGGGAAATCTAGAAGACAGAAGATCAGATATTATCCAAGAAGCCATTAATACATGTATGACTATAAAAACAGGGAAGAAACCAGGGAGAGTTTTGAATCTGACAGACAGATAAGATATAAGTGAACCTGTTGTAGTTGGCCAAGTCGTCGTCTGTGAGCAGTAGCCTGTATGAAGTGAAGAGATGTAACTGCATTTTGTTGAACATTGTGTATTGTAAATTTAAAGTTACATATATGAACATCAGAAAATTATTTTAATTACATTCTGAAAATTACAGACCTGCTCAGTATAAGGGAGATAATGATTGATCTTGAAGTGTCTGATCAAGAGGAACTCACCTTTGTAGTCATAGCAACAGTTTCTGTTGTCCTGACAGGAGTCGTCACACGAACAAGTGCCAAGGGAGTATCCACAGTTATTCCTGCATGAATTGGAATCTAACAAACATGGAAATAGATTTTTACCCATTATTAAGTAATGGGGATCACAATAAACTTCATTACTGGTTCCAGACAGTTCCTCTTAAGAATTCTGCTTTCTCAATGGTTATATTAAAGATTCTTTAGTATTTCTAAAGAGGAAATGCAAATCCATTTCCAAGTGAAAAATGCATTTAAAAAATTCTCACAAAAGCTGGGTTTACAAAAACTTCTAATAACAATATTCATGTGTATCTTTTAAACATTGCAGTGTTGGATGTAATACTAAGTAATTAATTACTGTAATTAATTTCCAGTGAAAAAGTAAAGTAAGGGATTACTCTTAATTTTTCTCTAATTACAGTTACTTCTGTAATTCTATATAAAACAAACATCAAAATGTATCATCTAATGTTAAAATTAGGGCTGTGATTTAATTAAAATTTTTAATCTAATTAATTACATGATGTTTCGATTAATTAATCCAATTAATCACAATTAATCGCAAAATAAATTTGACTGTGAAAATACCCAGAGAAGATTATTTAAAGATTATTTCAAATGGCTGATTCATTCAGGAATTAATTAAATGGCTCTGTTTATGAATGGGCCTTTGAATCATCGATTCACATTATTTGTTCAAAACGCGGATTCATTCAGGAACTAAACACCACTGTGTTGCTCGGAGACGCACAACAGTTCTGCTATGGCTTTAAAGGTAATTATGTTCTCTGCAAAACTGAGCAAAAACACATAATATTGTGTTTAAAATAGAACACAATATCAACTTCTTATTTACCGTTGTATAAAATCACATTTAAACTCGTGATATTTGGGACAAACAGCACTCGTGTAATACACTCTCGCTGCTCCTGTGATATCGCTTATAGTATGATATAAATATGAGACAAAAACACATACAGGGGCATTTTTGCACCAATATCTTGAATTTTAGGGCATAACTGCATTTATGGAGTTGTTGTCCTGCATCATATTTGTCAACAGTCAACTGTATGAAACATAAGATGATGTAAAGATCTGGAGGCGGGGCCAGTGCATTAACTGCGTTAAAATATTTTAATCGCGTTATTTTTTTCTAACTAATTAATTAAGTTAACGCGTTAAAACTGACAGCCCTAGTTAAAATGCATGTTTTTAATGTAACCTTCTCTATTTAAATGCTTTAGTCATTTCAAGAATAATTTATGCAATTTTACATTATTTGTTTAAAAGAATTAAAGAGTAGTTTCATATCTATAATTGTAGCCTACACTCTTAAAAATAAAGGTGCTTAAAAAGGTTCTTCGCAGCGATGCCATAGAAGAAACATTTTTGGTTCCACAAAGAACCATTCAGTCAAAGGTTTTTTAAAGAACCATCTCTTTCCTACCTTTTTATAATCTGAAGAACCTTCTTTCGCCACAAAGAACCTTTTGTGAAACAGAAAGGTTCTTCAGATGTTAAAGGTTCTTTATGGAGCCATTCAGACAAAAAGGTTCTTCTATGGCATCGTGAAGCACATTTATTTTTAAGCAACTTTATTTTTAGTGTATTGTTCAACTGGTCGAGGTTTATATGGGATTTAGAACGTAATAAGTAATGCAATACTTTTTAGAGAGAGTAATTAATAATAATAGTAATCTAATTATACACTGTTGAAGATGCAATTAATAGCTGGTAATTAATTACTTTTTTAATTTACCCGTCACTGAAACATTGTTATAGTAACTAGTCAGTAACTACATTGATTTAAGCCTGAAATAAATTATAAGGTGTGTTTCTGATACAATAAAAAGAAGTGTCTCATAAGAATCTGCCTACACAGGCTTTGGTGTGTATTTTTGATTCACAAAATAGAAGTTGCTCACAAAAGCAATTCATTCAGGAATCAGACTACCTGGTTGTACTAAATATTTTTGATTCAATTAAAAGAGGCAGGTCATAAAATGATTGATTTGGGAATCTGATTACATTGGTTAAGCCATGTGTCTTTGATTCTCTAAAAAAAAGAATGGCCTCATAAGAGTCATACACTAGGGAAATAAACTGAAATGGTCACTGAATGCATGTGCAAAAAGCATTGCTGGGATTGAACATTCAATCCAGAATTATTTTAAGAAATGAAATTCATTCTGATCATTTCATTTAATTGCTTACCTACAAAGAACCAGTTTGCATGAAATCCTCTTCTTGATACACTGCTATCGCTGTAGAAAAGCACAGTCAGATCATTGTTGCTGGAGCTGTACTGTTTGTTCATGTACTCCCGTATTTCTCCCAGTAAGGGGTAGAGTGTAGTAGGACCATCATATACTCTGATGTAATCACAGCATGTTTCCAAACTAGCAAAAAAGAGAAGACAGAGATAGAGAGAGAAAAAGAGAGAGAAACAAATACGTTATGTCACAGAATATTTAAAAACATGCATTGTGTTCACAAAATACTAAACTTTATTTTTCCTTAAGATGAGGTTTCACCTTTTTTTTTTTTTTAAAGAAATTAAAATACATAAATGAATTTGCTAAAGATGTAGAGACAAAAAAGATAGAGGTAATGGTAGATAATAAATGTTTCCTACAAAACATCGGTGAAGCTCAGTAACACAGTCGTCGCCCCTGTGCTATGAATGGTCCATGTGCACCGTGAGTTATCAGGGTAGTTACTAGGGTACTGAGGGCTGAAAAATTCACCCATCCAACCTGTCATAGTGCCACCACATGATGCTTCACATAGAGAAAAAAGAGAATTTAAAAAATCAGCACAACAACTTAAATGCAGAGAATAACATTTGACAAAAAACAAGATAGATCCTTTGCCAGTTAATTATATTCTTACCCTGAGATGTTTTAGCAGTTACAAGCAGACAGAGAAGGAGAGTCAGAGCTTCCATTTTTCTCTCCTGAGCAAGTTAGTCATCAGTTATTCAGCTAGCACTTATATAGTCAAAACCATCCTAAGGAGGATTCTTATGGCACATAAATATCCTGGAGTCTCTGATGGAAAAATATCAATAGAGCAGCATAATCGTGGAAAAGACACAGCTGAATATTATGCAACTTTTATTACTACTCTTGGCTCTGTCTTAATTTATGAATGTGTCTGTTTACACAAAGTTTGTGATTATGGAGTGATCATGTTAATTAATCTATATTAAACACAAAGTTATCACCATTACATAAAAACATTTACAGTTTTACAAAAATATAAAAATGAACGTATGAAACAAAAGAGAGCATGTCTGGGGTGTGACACAAGAGACATGAAAGTAGCTCCAGTTTCATTTACCTGAATGAAAAAAAAAAAAGTGTTTTCAAGCAACGTAGAACTGCCACAGCATTATTTGCACTAAATAAAATAGAATTGCGTCATTAACATTATCTGTACTGCAATCTCTGCATGACCACACCACTATCACAAACTTTGTGTCAACAGATATAAAATACATACTGCATTCAGCTGTGTCATTTCCACAATTATGCAGTTTTAGGCTCCAGGATATTATAAGGATATGACAGATCAGGTCCTCTAAATGTCCTTCTCTGTATTCTTTTAATTGTTAAAATCTTTCAAAGTAAGAATATTTTTTCACGGGCAGCAAATTCTCAAATTTATGAAAAACAACAGCATCAGGGCCATAGCCAAATTCAACTTTTCACTGCACACAGCAAATGAGGTCTGATAGACCTGAAGTCGTTCACTGGGTTGTAAAAGTACTCAAAAAGTATTCTTCAGTGAAAGTATGGATACTGAGTAAAAGTTTTGCTCAATTAAAAGTTAAATTGTACGTAAAAAAGTAGAACGAAAAATAAAAATGAGAGATGTTTCTTGTTTAAGCATTTTTCTTTTTTTTATGCGAAGTGAATGAACTGTATAAAATGTTTCCAAAGAAAGACACATCAGAAATGTTGAGGGGGAAACAAAACAAAATGCAATAGCATGGAATAAATTGTACTTGATTTGTACAACATGCGGCACCGTCGCTTATCCACGCTGATAATTTGTTCACGTCTTCCACATTAACAAAATGTCTTCAGATTTGTGGGTAGACAGTTTCTGCAAGATTCAGCATGTGGCGTACAACACAAACAAAGCACTGTGACGTGACACTCTTAACAACATGTAGCTTTGAGAGTAGATCAGTTGCTTTCAAAACAGCTATTTTATTAACAAACTACTATTTCCAATGATTAGTGGAGTAGAGCAATGATCACTGCTTTTAATATCACATTTGTGTTATTTCACTGCCGAGTGAGCAGAAGCACCCACACTTTCAGCTCTCTTGTATGTCAAGTCAAGTCACCTTTATTTATAGTATAGTGCTTTATACAATACAGATTGTGTCAAAGCTACTTTACAGTGTTAAACAGGAAAATCGTATGTCTATAATGCAGGAGGACAATAGTAAACAGTAAGTTTTTCAGTTAAAGTCAGTTCATCATTGATTCAGTGATGTCATTGTCCAGCTCAGTTCAGATCTCCTCAAATATTGTCTGTGTAAAAAAAAAAAAATTAAAAAAAAAAAACTCCAGAAAAATTACATGATAGCTCCTTTATACAGCTTGTTTTCCTTCACATAGAATTCAATATAGGGTTAATTGTATTCAATATACTAATTTATATAAATTAATTAGTATTGTAGTATTAGTATTTTTAAAAATATATATATTTTACTATAAATTTCCTTGTTAATATCTTTAAGTTTCATGTTGTCAGGCTAATTGGGATTATTTCTTTAAAAACACACTGACATACAGTAATAACAAATAATATCATTGGATAGAAGTTCACACTATTTCACCAAAATCAACCCACATAGAGACTTTCTGGCCTCTCCACTTGTGTCCATGATAGATAGATAGATAGATAGATAGATAGATAGATAGATAGATAGATAGATAGATAGTAAATAAATAAACAAAAATTCTAAGTTCTATATTCTAAGAAATGTCATATGGTTCTTACACATGGAACTTTTCATAAGGTGAAAAACAAACAAAGTTGTATGATGTAGCCATCAAGTAAAAGTAACATTTTGCTTACACCTTGAATACATATGAGTGTAAAAGTTTTTATACACATAATAAATTTCATACAAGTAAAAACTATATACAGTATATACAAATATAATGACTTGAGTCCTGTTTGTTGCATGTCTCTGCATTTTGGTGGCACATAATGACTGATGTTTTAGCAGACAACAGTAGAAATAACAATAATGTTTATGCCAAAAGAATTTAATTCTTAAAAAAAGAGGTTTTCTTCCTAATTATGATATAGGATAGTTGTATCCTGACATTTGTTACTCTGTGTCCTCCAAAAATATAATTTAAATACAGAAATTAATAACATCAAAACTTCCTAAAACATTTAAATATAACAGGGTTGGAACAAAACAAGTTTTGAACAAGAAATGTAATGTTTTTTTTTGTTTTTTTTTCCCATGTCTTTTGTACCTTGCATTATCTTGATTCATTTCTGAGAGGCAAAAACACTGAGTGGAATACAAGTGAACATAAACCATTGGAGACACAACTGACAAGAACAGATGTTTAAAAATGCTTTATTGAATTGCAAAAATACAATTTGTATTTAGATTAATTAGGTGGGTAGTTAATAAGGATTGATTAATAGTAATGATTAAGGTTATGATTGAGAAGATGATGATTTCATTCCTTTGACGTTTCAGATTCCTTTACATGATGCCTTGAATGACAATGAATGGACAGTCATTAGAAAAGCCTCAATATTAATACAATTCATTAGAAATTATGGTCATGCTTTATTTTAAGGTCCAGTTCTCACTATTAACAAACCATTAACGACAACTTTTGCCTCAATAAACTCCTAATTTGCTGATTATTAATAGTTAGTAAGGTAGTTGTTAGGTTTAGGTATTGGGTAGGATTAGGGATGTAGAAAATGGTCATGCAGAATATGTGCTTAATAAATGCTAATAAACAACCAATATGTCAACAATAGGCAGGCTAATAAGCAGCTAGTTAATAGCAATAATTGGTCCCTTTACTAAAGTGTTATCGAAATGATAGCCTACCTGTTAATGGCCTCTGACCTTTAAGTTTGATTGGCCCCAGCGTCACAGTATTGGTGTGGTAGGTGCTGTCAAGGGATCTCTTGCGACGGAAGCGGCAACCTTGGCGGCAGCGAGAGTTGTAATCGTTATCGGGGCAGATGATCACCTTACACTGCAGGTACACATAGGCATGAGTCCGGAGGAACTTGAAAGCCCGGAAACTGAACTGAGCATAATAGTGCTGACCATCTGTGTAGAAATAATATGTGTTGTCAATGGGACATCTACAGAAGATGAAAGAAATACAATACGGATACAGTCTGAACTACAGTCAAACTCAGACACTGAGTTGGTTTCACTATTAGTTTAAATAAGTACAATAACATATTTAGACTGGGAGCAACAGAATTCTGACTGAAATACTGTCTTAGATCTCAGTTAATTCCACTGTCACACATAATATGAAGGTGGAGGGAGAATGAAAAGGTCTCACCCGTTACGCAGCAGGTCATAGGAGCGATCTTTGACGTCATTGGGATTTGGAGAAGCTACACAGGTGTCCAGGAAGAGATCCAGACTGTTATCAGGCCTGTTTAGCTTGACCTGAACATACAGAAGCTGATTCAGGTTCACCTCATATGGAGAGTCATAAATTTGCTAGTAGAAACTACTGGAGGTGTAGAAGGCTATGCTGACATTGAAGTGGCCTGTTCCTGTGATGTTAGCATTGATGTTCTCCCTGGCCTTGTAGAATATCTGCACCATGGTGTCTGGCTCCATTCGGCAGCCCACGTGTAGCAGGAACTGTGACTGACGAGTGATTTCACCTGATTGAGATTGAGAGGCCCGCATATTATTGGTGTTGGACACATAACCATTCATCATCTAGAAAAGAGAAAGAGTGGGTGATGTTGTGTCATAACGTGGTAATTTTCAATTTTGGCAAAAGAAGAGATGTCGCCCCTAAAATCAGTACTGGAGCCATACTGGATCTGGCACACGTGTAGGTCATACCTCTTTGGTGGTCCCACATGCATCAAGAGGGAAGCTAAACACAACCTCAGTACTGCTAATGTTGGGTCTGCAAAGATGGTTGTCCACATAAAGGTCATTTCCACTCAACCCGAGTGAGTTCAGGTAAGACGTCTGAATGAAAATGACCATGTTGTCTGAGGAACAATTCACACGTCCTGCAGAGCAAAGAATTGAATCCCCTCAATGTAATTTTGTGCATTTCAAGTATTTATTTAAATTTAGAAAACAAAGGTGTTGAATGTTTTAATAATTACAGCTGTCTGGAAGTGATTATATTTTAAAACTATTTCACAAAGCATTACCTTGATCTGCAGTGAGAGAGCTCGTGAAAAGGGCCTTGAAGCCATGGCTGACACCAGAGTAGTCGCTTCTGAAGACAACAGTCAAGTATCGTGAAGAAGAGTGAAACACCTGGTGTGTGGTGTCAATGAAACAGACCTTTCCCAGCTGTGGATGACCAGTGGAAGACCCGTCGTATACTGTGATGTAGTCACAGTTACAGCAGCGCTCCAATCTGAAAGAAACAGAAATAGAGCTTTTAAGACATTTTAACCTAACTGTTTCCACCCACAGGCCATTAGTAGTACTGCACCAAAAACTCAATAATAACACTGTACTTAACAGTACACAATATTTTTTTCATAATAATATATTAAAGAGTAGAATAAAATGAGAGATATACAATGTTTTCAGAAATTAAATATTTTTGTAACTTTATGGATAGCAAACATTGTTCCACTATTGTTCCACCATAATTTAATCACAGCTGATCTCTCACATACTGCACAACAGCAAATGTCAGGAAGATCCTCTGTCCTTGTTGAGCAGAGATACCACACACAGTAGGCATAGTCATGGTAATAGTTTGGGTAGCTTGGACTGGAAAACAGCCCAGAACCATACAGATGTCCTCCATACTGAGGGTGAGGAACTGGAGATCACAGTGCTCCAAAATGCATGAGATAGGCATAGTGTCCAGCCATGTGGGAAAAGAAGAGAAAAAGGCCACAATTTTCAAATTTGGCACAATGGATGCTATTGATCAATGGTGAAAATTTTATATTATAGCACTTTGCTCACAAAAAGATGCCTTGCACATGCTTGGATAACCATATTTGGCTAATTTGTCCAGTTGATATTTTATGATATTTAATAAACCTTTAATGGAATAAATGGTAAAAGGTGTAATTTCCCAGTCATAATTAAGAAAGAATGGCTAGTAAATTGCTATAGCAAACTAGGAGAGGTTGAAATTCATAGTATCATGGATCAAGTTCTGTTCATCCTTTTAATCACATACCTACAGAGATCCGGTTTGCATGACATCCTCTACTTGTTACACTGCGATCACTGTAGAAAAGCACAGTCAGATCATTGTTGCTGGATTTGAAAGACTGGTTCCTGTACTCCCGTATTTCTCCCAGCAAGGAGTGGAGGGTAGAAGAACCATCATATACTTTGATGTAATCACAGCATGTTTCCAAACTATTACAGTTTTCCTCGATTGCTAACACACTATAACTGATTCATTTGGCACAATTTACCAAACCATTCATACAGTTCTTGAAACAAAGACACGTTTCTCAAAACTTTTAACACATTTCACCTGCTTTCACACACGTTCCAAATTGCTCAGTGTAAAACTCTACGCAAGAACGGCATTGTTTTGCACAGGTTTAACCATGTTCTCATTTAGAAAACACAAACACACAATATAACTACCTCAAGAATCACAAAATGAACAAAAATAGCACACATTTATCCATGTGTGAACATTCAGTAGCAAAACTGATGACACAGCAGTCAGAATCTCAGGATGATATGAACGGGAGCGCAGGTGATTACGAGTTTTGACAAATGAATCCTGGTAGTGGGAGACAAAGAGGAATAGGAGGAGAAAAGAAAAATGAAGGGTACTAGGTCAAAGGTCATTTGTTGCTGATGAAATATACAGCACTGTAGCTGAGCATGTTCTGCATGGAATGATCATAAGGAAAGCTGCCTGCAAGATCATCTACAGGGTTTTTACACTACTTACACATTACAATTACAGTACATAGCAGCAGTACTTCAGATGAGAGAACTTGTACTGTAAATGCTGTAGCATACACCCTCAAACTCGTAACTGTTAGATTGATTTGTAGCCAAGTACTTCTTACATGTATTTGTGCAGAACTGAGAGACGACTGTCTAGAGGAGGCAGAGAAAGTCTTTTGTCAGAAGACTAAGAAACTGCTATAGTACAGTATAACATATAAGGATATTACCAATACTGTAATGGATTTATTTATTTGTTTGTTTGTTTGTTTGTTTGTTTGTTAATTGCTGTACAGTAACTGAAAATATATTCCAATGTGTTTACTGTATATTCAGTTGTTCGGTTTGTGTACTTTTCTCTTCTAGTGCTCTTCTAGTGCTTAATGAAAGTAAACGTTTCTTAATATTTATTGCTGAATTTTACTGTATCTGCACCCCTTTATTTGTGCCGTATACTGTAACAGACATTGACTAGCAAAAGGATTCCTATTTCTCAAAAGGAGGTTTTTGTAAGAGTGTTGTGAATTGATCTCTCTAGTGTTCTTTAGTCAAGAAAATAGTCTGTGTATTTGACAGCTTTGTGTGTCATCTGAGGCCAAAGATTAGATTCTGACAAAAGAGAATGTGTTTTTGACTAAACTGATTGACTTTGACCTGGAAGTTTGAAGTTTGCACAATTGGGTATGTAGTTTTGAGATTGTGTTTATAGTTGTAAGAAAATAGTGAATTGTTTTGTGAATTGTGTGTTAGCAATCGAGAAAAACTGTAAGCACAGAGGAGAGAGAAACCATCTTTTCCACATTAATATTATGTAGCAATGTTTTCTTGGAAAAAGGAAATCTGAAAGTTTCGCTAGAGAGTCTCAGTTACAAAATTAGAAAATTCAAAATGTGTCCTATGCAGCATCGGTGAAGGTCAGTTACACGCTTATGTTCCCTGTGCTATGAATGGTCCATGTGCAATATGAGTTATCAGGGTAGTTATTAGGGAACCGGGTGCTGAACAATTCACCCGTCCAATCTGTCATATGTTGAATCCACTAAAAAGAACCATCTCATAAAAGTGATTCATGTCAGAATCGTTTGAACTAAATTGATTGTGTTGTGTGATTTAGATTTTTTTTTTTTTAAATGTCTCATAAGAATAATTACTTTGAAATCAGATTGCACTGGTCTCGCTGTATGTTTCTGATTCCGTATTTGCTGTAATATGAAATAAAGACAAGACATTTAATATAACATAATGTTTGTCTTTCTGTACAGTATGTGCAATGTATTAAATGTTTTTTTTTTATCCATGATTATAGAATCAGCTCTATGAACTATAAGAAATTATATTTCATTTGAGCTACACGTATGATGTTCAAGCTGTTTTTCATATTTTGCATACAATATTCAGTGAATAATAATCTTACCTTGAAAGGCAGTTAGAAGCAGACAGAGAAGGAAAGTCAGAGCCTCCATTTTTCTCTTCTGTTTAGTTTGTCTTTCAACTATCATTTATATACTCAAAACAACAAGCAGGATTTCCTTATTGCATTAATATCCTGCTGCTTCTGATGGAAAACTATCAATAGAGCAGCATAATCGTGGAAAAGACAGCTGAATATTAAGCAGCTTTTATTACTCTTGACTCTGTTTTAATTTATGGATATTTCTGTTGAGGAAATTATGTTTGAGATTATGGAGTGATTACGTTAATGATATTACAGTTTTTCTCGACTGCTAGCACACTATAACTGATTCGTTTGGCCCAATTTTCCAAACCATTCATACAGTTTCTCAAAACTTTTAACACATTACACCTGCTTTCACACACGTTCCAATTTGCTCAGTGTTTTCTGCAAAACTCTGCACAAAAACGTCATAATTTTGCGCAGGTTTAACCATGTTCTCATTCAGAAAACACAAACACACAATATAATTAACTCAAGCATCAAAAAATGAACTTAAACAGCACACATTTATCCATGTGTGAACATTCATAGCAAAACTGATGACACACAGGTCAGAATCTCAGGATGATATGCAAAATGGAAAATGGGAACAAAGGAAAACAGGTCAAACTAAACACAGGAACAAGGAACTAGGAACACACTAGTGTCAAGTGTACGGTGTCGAAGATAAGCGCACGAAGAAGAAGGCAAATAGTCTTTTACAGTTTTTTACGATTGCTTAATAGTTAGTAGGTACAGTAGTTGTTAGGTTTAGGTATGGGATAGGATTAAGGGATCTAAAATATGGTCATGTAGAATAAGGCATTAATATGTGCTTTATAAGTACTAATTGACCGTCAATGCTAGTAATATGCATGCTAACAAGCAACTAGTTAATAGTGTGAACTGGTCTCTAAACTAAAGCGTTACCTTTATTCCCTCCAAAAATATCAAAATGAATTTTGATATAAAAATCAATAACATCCAAACTTCCTAAAACATTTAAATGAAACAGGGTGGAAACAAAACATGTTTTGCATGAGAAATATCATGTTTGTCAATGTTTTTTGTACCTTGCATCATGTTGATTCATTTTATAAAGGCACTATAAACACAACTGCAGACACTAATGATGAAAACTGCGGTTTAGAAATGCTTTATTGAATTGCAGAAATACAATTTGTGTTTTGATTAATTTGCCGGGTGGTTAATAAAGATTAATTAATAGTAATGATTTAGGTGATGATTAAGAAGATGATCACTTCATTCCTTCCGTTCCAGCTCATTCCTTTGACTCCGAATCCTTCACACCACGCCTTAGTCCTTGACAGATAAAGAGATGAATGGAGAGACGTTAGGAAAATTTCAGTGTTAACACATCAGACACTGACAAGTAAATTCAATAGAAATGATACGTGTTAATGGCCTCTGACCTTTAAGTTTGATTGGCCCCAGCGTCACAGTATTGGTGTGGTAGGTGCTGTCAAGGGATCTCTTGCGACGGAAGCGGCAACCTTGGCGGCAGCGAGAGTTGTAATCGTTATCGGGGCAGATGATCACCTTACACTGCAGGTACACATAGGCGTGAGTCCGGAGGAACTTGAAAGCCCGGAAACTGAACTGAGCATAATAGTGCTGACCGCTGGTGTAGGAATAATATGTGTTGTCTCTGGGACATCTACAAAAGACAAAAGAAGTAAAAAACAATTTGGATACAGTTTGATCTACAGCCAAAGTATTGATGCTAATGAGTACAAGAACATATTTAGACTAGAAAGAACAGAATTCTTACTAATGCTGCCTATGATCCCAAATGATTTTACTGTCACATATGATGTGATGTTAGATTCACATTTAAGAATGAAAAGTTCTCACCCGTTACGCAGCAGGTCATAGGAGCGATCTTTGAAGTCATTGGGATTTGGAGACGCTACACAGGTGTCCAGGAACAGATCCAGACTGTTATCAGGCCTGTTTAGCTTGACCTGAACATACAGAAGCTGATTCAGGTTCACCTCATATGTAGAGTCATAAATTTGCTGGTAGAAACTGCTGGAGGTGTAGAAGGCTATGCTGGCATTGAAGCGGCCCGTTCCTGTGATGTTGGCATTGATGTTCTCCCTGGCCTTGTAGAATATCTGCACCATGGTGTCCGGCTCCATTCGGCAGCCCACGTGTAGCAGGAACTGTGACTGACGAGTGATTTCACCTGATTGAGACTGAGAGGCCCGCACATTATTGGTGTAGGACACATAACCATTCATCATCTAAAGGAAAAGAGAGACAGAGAGTGGGTGATGTTGTGTGGTAAACATGTTTCTCGATGTATACATTTAGGATGTCTAACTAATCTGACACAGCAAATCCAAGCATTAAAAGCTGATAAGCTACTAAGTTTCTATTCTGGCACATGTGTAGGTCATACCTCTTTGGTGGTCCCACACGCATCAAGAGGGAAGCTAAACACAACTTCAGTACTGCTAATAGTGGGCCTGCAAAGATGGTCGTCTACATAAAGGTCATTTGCACTCAACCCAAGTGAGTTCAGGTAAGACCTTTGAATGACAATGACCATGTTGTCTGAGGAACAATCCACACGACCTGCAATACAAGAGTTTCATTATTTCATGTAATTTTGGGCATTTAAAGTATTTATTTAAATTCAGAAAACAAGACAAAACAGGTCTTGCATGTTTTAAAATGCTTGTGTATATTTGTTTTTAAAATACATTTAAATTTGTGAAGAGAACACTCCAATATGGTCAGAGGTGGGATGAAATACATGTGACAGCTATTCAGCATAGAGCTTATACATTTTTCACAGGGCATTACCTTGATCTGCAGTGAGAGAGCTTGTGAAAAGGGCCTTAAAACCATGGCTGACACCAGAGTAGTCGCTCCTGAAGACAACAGTCAAGTATCGTGAAGAAGAGTGAAACACCTGGTGTGTGGTGTCATTGAAGCAGACCTTTCCTAATTGTGAATGACCAGTGGAAGAGCCGTCGTATACTGTGATGTAGTCACAGTTACAGCAGCGCTCCAATCTGAAAGAAACAGGTATGTACGTGATCCAGAAAATATGATCTTTTTAAAACACAGTAGAATTAAAAGAGCCATTTGTAATTGGTTCCACCTGCAGGTTCTTAGTGGTACTGCATAAATAAATTGTAAAAAAAAAATCCTCATTAATAACACTACTCCTGAAGTACAGATAAATTTTTAGTAATAATTGTACTAATTATATTAAAGTATATATAAAATAAATTATGGTATTATAATATATCATAATTATAGTATATAATTTATAGATAGATAGATAGATAGATAGATAGATAGATAACATGATTGCACCAGTAACCACTGATCACTCACTTACTGCACATCAGTAAATGTCAGGAAGATCCTCTGTCCTTGTTGAGCAGAGAGATACCACACACAGTAGGCATTGTCATGGTAATAGTTTGGGTAGTTTGGACTGGAAAGCAACCCAGAACCATACAGGTGTCCTCCACACTGAGGGTGAGGATCTAAAGAAAGAATGTGTTAAATCTTACAAACAAGTGTCATATAGAAATGATGTTAATTTAGCCTCAGGCATTAAAAAAAAACCAAAAAAAAAAAAAACAGTACCTTCTGTTGTGTATGATGGGCAATACCCTGAATAAAGAGAAGGTGATAAAAATGGATGAGTATAAACCATAAGGATCATGTTTGAGTCTTATGGTAATAATTTACAAAAAAATAAATAAATTAATAAAATTAAGCCCCTGGTCGCAGTATGCTTTCACTGTATGGAAAATGGCAGTGTGAATGTTCTTCAAAACATAATTTGTAGATTTATGTATTGCATTTAATGCATAATCTTGTACAGTTGATGTTATACTGATTAAGGGCTGTTTCACCTGTTTTTGAGGAACTTACAGTGAAAGTCATTGCAACAGTTGCCGTAGTACTGACAGTCATATCTGCATGAGCAGTTGCCGAAATGGTATCCACAGTTATACATGCAGGAGGGACCTGCTATAGTAAAGAGAAGAACAGATTTTAGGTGAGTGATATATTTTATTGTGTTAAATATTGTTGTGTATATTTAGTTTGAAAAGCCAAACTCATTACTGCCTTCACAGAAATTGTTGTATATTTAACTGATCGATTCCATGCCATTAATTTCATCAGTGTCACTTAAATTCAAATGAATGGCAGCAGCACCTGTTGTTTCGGTTTCTGTTGTTTCTTCCAAGGTTACTGGAGATTCAGATGTTGATGAGCAGTAGTCTGTGTAAAGAGAAGAGATAAAACTGAAGTAGAAGAAAAGCGATAGCACAATTCTGCTTTGATTCAGCAAAATGCATTTCATCCCATCTGTTTGATCAATAGGAACTCACTGTTGTAGTCAGGACAACAGTCCCCATAACGTTGACAGGCGTTGTCACATCCACAGATGGGAAGTAATTCGCCACAGCTATCCTTACAGGAGTAGTCATCTACTGTTGATGGTATACATTTATTTTGAAGTGACAGGTTGAAATTACTTTACTTTTATAAATGGTTGTTCATTCAGCTTATCATTTAATGTCATTATAATGTCAGGTCAGGTTATACATGCAGGAGGGAGCTAGCAGAGAGAGAGAGAGATCATCAGTATGTGTGTGATGTACACATTATTGAGTCCTTTACTGATAAGTATATACATTTTGTTAGAAGAGCAAAGCTGGAATAATTTCTGCCTTTGTATATGTTTTTAATGTCATTGGTGTTACTTAAATAACTTAAAATGTCACTTAAAAGAAACATATAAGCAACGAAGGTATTAATACATCTATGACTACACAAGCCATCAATATGTGTGTGATGTATGACTAGAGGAACATCAGCCTCCATCAACATCCAGGAAACCATGGAAAGGTTTGAATTTGCAGACAGATAAGAGAGTCAAGGTGCACCTGTTGCAGTTGGCCAGTCAGTTGTTGTGGAGCAGTAGCCTGTATAAAGGGAAGAAATAAAACTGCATTCACTAGAAATCTATTTAATTTCTGGAATCACAGAGGATCCTATGTGCAATACAATAGATATTTGCATTTATCTGTATCTTGAAGTGTCTGATCAACTCACTGTCATAATCAGGGCAACAGCTGCCATAGTACTGACAGTCATATCTGCATGAGCAGCTGCCAGTGTAGTATCCACAGTTATACATGCAGGAGGAAGCTAATGGAAAGAGAGATCATCAGTATGTGTGTGATGTACACATTATTGAGTCCTTTACTGATAAGTGTATACATTTTGTTAAAAGAGCAAAGCTGGAATAATTTCTGCCTTTGTATATGTTTTTTAATGTCATTAGTGTCACTTAAATTAAATGAATGGCAGCAGCAGCAGCACCTGTTGTATCTAAAGGTGTTGTTGTTGAGCAGTGGCCTGTGTGAAGAGAGGAGATAAAACTGAAGTAGGAAGAAAAGTAGGTTTGTATTTGTGTTTACAATATTTAATTTTGAAGTGTATGATCTAGAGGAACTCACTGTCGTAATCAGGGCAACAGTTGCCATAATAATGACAGTCGTAGGTGCATGAGCAGCTGCCGAGATTGTATCCACAGTTGTACCTGCAGGAGGGGAAATCTAGAAGAGAGAAACATATTAGCAGTGAAGGTATTAATACATGTCTACAAAATCTATCAATATATGTGTGATGTACGATTACAGGAACATCAGCCTCAACATCCAGGAAACTAGGAAATGTTATAATTTGACAGACAATAAAAGAGTCATAAGTGCACCTGTTGTAGCTGGCCAGTCAGGCCAGTCAGTTGTTGTAGAGCAGTAACCTGTATAAAGTGAAGAGATAAAACTGCATTAAAAATTCTGAAATCAGTTTAATTTTTGGAATCACAGAGGATCATATGTGCAATACAATAGATATTTTCATCTGTTTATATCTTGAAGTGTCTTATCAACTCACTGTCATAATCAGGGCAACAGTTGCCATAATGATGACAGTTGTAGTTGCATGAGCAGCTGCCGAGGTTGAATCCACAGTCATACCTGCAGGAGGGTAAAGCTAGCAGAGAGAGAAACAAAGATATAGAAAAATACTAGAAAAATGTCTGAATCTGACAGACAGATAATATAGATATAGGTGCACCTGTTGTATCTGGCCAGTCGGTTGTTGTTGAGCAGTAGTCTGTATAAAGAGAAGAGAAATCAATTTCAATTTTGGAAGTGACCCATATGCTCAATACAAGAGATATTTGAGTATAGCATTTGATCTTGAAATGTCGGTTCTAGAGAAACGTACTGTTGTAGTCATAGCAACAGCTTCCATAGTACTGACAAGAGTGAGTACATGAACAAGAGCCAAAGTTGTATCCACAGTTATACCTGCATGAATAGGCATCTAGAAAACAGAGAAAAAGACGTTAGCCATTATTATGAGCAAGAATTTAACAATTACTTCTCTGGCTCCAATTGCTCCTAATGGTTCTATTAATAGTTGTTGCAGTATTTCTAAATATATATATATTTTTAAGAATGTATTTATATTGCCAAATCATGTGTTAACATTTATTGTTTTACTGTGACATACATGATATTTAGTATAAACCTTTCTTTCTGTATGTCCAACATAAAATTATTTTTTTAATTCATGTCAGCTTTATGAACTGAGAAAGTATATATCATTGAGTAAAACATAATGTTCCAGCAAGCAACTGTTTTCCATAAATTGGATAATTTTTTTTTGTGTGTTGCCAGTATGATATTCTTACAGGCATGTAATGACATAATAACTATATACTGTTAGTGCTCTGGTGCAATGCTCTGACCAAATGTTCCTCACATGATGACCTGGTTTAAATAAATAAAATATGACACTGTAACCCTATTGCATCCAACAGATAGATAGATAGATAGATAGATAGATAGATAGATAGATAGATAGATAGATAGATAGATAGATAGATACATGAAGGATCTTCCGTGGAATACAGCCAGTCATCTATATAAAACAAAATAAATATATCATGTGAATTTAAGTTTCAAAATCATATGAAAATATGCATAAAACCCATGTCCCACAGTATAAAATGTTGAAGGATATTTACATGTTGTCCACGACCATGACTCAATGGTTTTTGCTGTAATATGATAAACAGGCATGAGATTTAATGTAATGTAAAGCTCATCTTTCTGTATGTGCAATGTGTTACATGTTTTTAAGTCTATGATTACAAAGCCACCTCTTTAAACAGAAAAATTATACATTTGGAGTGAAACACAGGATATTCAAGCTAGCAGTTGTTGCATAAATTGTACAGTTTTCTACTGACAATAAATGATAATCTTACCCTGAAAGGCAGTTAAAAGCAGACAGAGAAGAATATTCAGAGCTTCCATCTTCCTCTTCTGATCAAGCTTGTCTTCAAACTTTCAATCATCACTTAAATAGTCAAACCCAGCCTAAGAAGGATTTCCTTATGGCACATGAATATCCTGGAGCCTGTGCTGAGAAAAAGCTATAGAGCAGCATAATCGTGGAAAAGACACAGCTGAATATTATTCAACTTTTATTACTCTCGACTCTGTATTCATTTATGGATATTTCTGTTGACACAAAGTTTGAGATTATGGGGTGATTATGGTAAATATATTGTACACAAACTACCTACAATATATTGTAGACTATACATAATGCTGTCATATTCAGGCAAGGAAGAGAAGACGAAGATCTTCGCAATCTTTTAATCAAAAATAAACACAACAATCCAGAAAGCACAGGTACAACAAATGGCAACATAACAGCTTGCATTAACTTAATACTGGACAATGAACAGATACAAACTCAGGGCTTAAATACACAGGGAAAAATTAAGAGATACAGTTGAACATAATCTGTAACCATAGAAATACATGAGTGGTGGGAAAATGGGAACAAATGAAACAAGGTCAAAATAAACACAGGAACAAGGAACATTAGAACCATGGCTGGTAAATGGGGTCTGTCTGGGGTCACGTGTCCGGTAGGTCCTTGTCTTAATCTGGCCCTGACTAGAACTAAACCAAAACAGAACATACATGTGACAAATGAAAAGACATATACTTTCATTTTTTTTTACCATTACCTAAAATATTTACAGGTTTACATAAATATGAAATTAATTTAGGAAACAAAAGAGTGCAAGACTGTGATGTAACACAAGAGATATGAAAGTAGCACCAAAATAAGGAGAGCATTTCAAAATAAGTAGAGGAGATAATGGCTAAATTTCAAAATATAAAATGTTATAAATAACAAAAATGTGCTTTGAACAGCGAAGCACTGCCACAGCATTATTTGAACTGAATTAAATGTCTGTCATACGGTCTCTGATCACACCACTATCATAAGCTTTGTGTCAACAGAAAAATCCATACATACATGTCTTTTCCACAATTAGCCTATATAGTTTCAGGATCTAGCAGGATATTGATGTGTCATAAGGATATACTCCTCTAATTAGTAGTGAGGCCATATAAAGGCCAGGTGACTCTTGTACACCCAATAAAAGCAGCCAAAATATACAAGGTTTGGGGGAAAAAAATGTAAGGTTTGGGAAAAAGGATTTCTGAATGGCAGTGAAGCGATGCAACTGACACTGGTAGGACACATGATAATAACAACGTGGTGAATATGTCATACTACAGTAACTACACACGTTCATACTATATAGAACATAATTCTTTAACGGTCACAAAGTAATTGACATTCACAGGGAGCTTGATTGACAGGCAATCTGACAAATCAGTATCAGTACTTTTCACTGCGTGAGAGCATGATGTGTAGTGTGAGAGCGCCATGGCTTGTCGGACATAGAAACAGTAACGAAGGGGGGCAGGTCTTTGTGAAGGGTCAAGTACCTACTCAAAAAGTTAGGGGACCAGTTCTCACCATTAACTAACTATTAACTATGACTTTTGCCTTAATAAACTCATAATTTGCTGTGTATTACTAATTAGTAATGTAGTAGTAGTTTAGGAGGTATGATCATGCAGAAATAAGGCATTAATATGTGCTTTATAAGTATTAATATACGGACAATATGCTAGTAATATGCATGCTAAAAAGCAACTAGTTACTGAGAATGGTGCAGTAAGTAATCAGTCCTTAAACTAAAGTGTTACCTTCCATCAAAATTTATTTGAATATAGAAATTAACAACATCTAAACATCCTAAAACCCTTCAATTTAACAGAGTTTGAACAAAGGAAGTTTTTAATGAGAAATGTCAGGTTTAACACTGTTTTTTGTACCTTGCATTATCTTGATTCAATTCAGTGAGGTCATATAAACACAAAGAATGAAATGCAAGAGAATATAAACAACTGCAGACACTAGTGATAAGAGCTGCTGTTTAGAAATGCTTTATTGATTTACAAAAATACAATTTGTGTTTAGATTAATTTGCTGGGTGGTTAATAAAGATTGATTAATAGTAATGATTAAGGTGATGATTAAGAAGATGATCACTTCATTCCTTCCATTCCAGCTCATTCCTTTGATTTCTCTGAATCCTTCACACCACGCCTTAGTCCTTGACAGATAAAGAGATGAATGGACAGTCATTAAGAAAATCTCAGTATTAACACATCAGACACTGACAGCTAAATTTGTTAGAAATGGTATCTGTTAATGGCCTCTGACCTTTGAGTTTGATTGGCCCCAGCGTCACAGTATTGGTGTGGTAGGTGCTGTCAAGGGATCTCTTGTGACGGAAGCGGCAGCCTTGGCGGCAGTGAGAGTTGTAATCGTTATCGGGGCAGATGATCACCTTACACTGCAGGTACACATAGGCGTGAGTCCGGAGGAACTTGAAAGCCCGGAAGCTGAACTGAGCATAATAGTGCTGACCGCTGGTGTAGGAATAATATGTGTTGTCTCTGGGACATCTACAAAAGACAAAAGAAGAGAAGCAGATACTAATTTCAATTCTGGAACTGGAGCCATGCTGGATCTGGCACATGTGTAGATCATACCTCTTTGGTGGTCCCACATGCGTTGAGAGGGAAGCTAAACACAACTTCAGTACTGCTAATAGTGGGTCTGCAAAGATGGTCATCCACATAAAGGTCATTTCCACTCAACCCGAGTGAGTTCAGATAAGACCTTCGAATGATAATGACCATGTTGTCTGAGGAACAATCCACAAGTCCTGCAGAGCAAAGAATTGAATCCCCTCAATGTATTTTTGTGCATTTAAAGTATTTATTCAAATTCAGAATAAAACGAAGATGTTGAATGTTTTAAAATGCTTGTGTATATTTGACTTTAAAATGCATTTAATTTTGTGAAGAGAAAACTGCAGTATGGTCAGAGGAGGGATGAAATACAAGTGGCAGCAATTCAGCATAGAACTTACCAGTTTTTTTTTACAGGGCATTACCTTGATCTGCAGTGAGAGAGCTTTTGAAAAGGGCATTAAAACCATGGCTGACACCAGAGTAGTCGCTCCTGAAGACAACAGTCAAGTATCGTGAAGAAGAGTGAAACACCTGGTGTGTGGTGTCATTGAAGCAGACCTTTCCCAGCTGTGACCAGTGGAAGACCCGTCGTATACTGTGATGTAGTCACAGTTACAGCAGCGCTCCAATCTGAAAGAAACAGGCAGAATGGTACCTGATCCAGAAAAGATGAATTTTTAAAACCATTAGTGGTACTGCATAAATAAATAAACTACAAAAAATCCTCAATAACCAAACTACTACTAAAGTTAACTTTTTAATAATCATTTTAATAGTTATATTAAATAATATATTTAAAAAATAAATGATAGTATTATATTAAATTATATTAATTACATTGAATTGTATTAACTATAAATATGATGTTTTCATCAACTTATAATAGCAAACATGGTTGCACCAGTAACCACTGATCTCTCACTTACTGCACATCAGCAAATGCCAGGAAGATCCTCTGTCCCTGTTGAGCAGAGATACCACACACAGTAGACATTGTCATGGTAATAGTTTGGGTAGTTTGGACTGGAAAACGATCCAGAACCATAAAGGTGTCCTCCACACTGAGGATGAGGAACTGGATCTAAAAAAAGAGAATTGTTTTAAATATTACAGTTACAAACAAGTGTCATCAGAATCAGATACAAATGTTATATGAATTTAGCCTCAGGCATCACAAAAAACTAGTGACAGCAGTACCTGTTGTTGGGAATGATGGGCAATACCCTGAATAAAGAGAAAGAGATAAAACTGGATGAGTATGAACCAAAAGGAACATGTCTTATAATAATATATGGAGTCTTAAAATAATAATTTACAAACAAATGAAGCCCCTGGTTACAGTGTGCTTTCATTGTATGGACAACGGCATGTGAGCACTCTTCAAAACATTATTTGCACATTTATGCATTACATATTATACATAATCTTGTACAGTATATGTTAGACTGGTTAAGGGCTGTTTCACCTGTTTTTGAGGAACTTATAGTAAAAGTCATAGCAACAGTTGCCATAGTACTGACAGTCCTAGTTGCATGAGCAGCTGCTGAAATTGTATCCACAGTTAAACATGCAGGAGGGACCTGTTATAGTAGAGAGAGGAACAGATCTTACTCATAATGTCATCAAGGTGTGTGATATTAAATATTGGTCACTGACCAAAAATCAAATTGGACTCATTACTGTCTTTACAGAAATTGTTGTAGATTTAACTAATCCATTTTATGCCATTAATCAATCCCATCGGTATCACTTGAATTCAAATGAATAGCAGCAGCACCTGTTGTTTCTGTTTCTGTTGTTTCTTCTGGAGTTTCAGTTGTTGATGAGCAGTAGTCTGTGTAAAGAGAACAGATAAAACTAAAAAGTAATGCAACATTTCTGCTTTGATTCAGCAAAATACATTTCATCATGGGAAATACAATGATCCATATGCACTACAGAAAAGATTTGTATGTGTGTTTACAATATTTCATCATAAGAACTCACTGTTGTAGTCAGGACAACAATTGCTGTAGTAGTGACAGTTGCAGTTGCATGAGCAGCTGCCGAAGTTGTATCCACAGTTATACCTGCAGGAGGGGAAATCTAGAAGAGAGAGAAACAGGGAGACCAACCTTCCTCGTTAGGCCTGTAAAATCGATGCATCACGATCAATCGCTTCCAAAATAAATGTTTGTGCTTACATAACATATGAGCGTATTATATATATATGTAAATATAAATACACACACATACCTGTGTGTTTCAAATGTGATTTCGCGCTTTGGCTGGCACTGAGCCAGACAGTTGTCATATAATCACAGCTATGCAGTGTTTTCAACCATATAGGCATAATGTTTATTTTAGGTTTCAGACATTTAAATACACATATGTTCTATCAAAACAATACATTTATAGTTTGTAAAATACACACTGATGTCTATGGAAGCGGCAATAACAATCAATTATAATTTGACGAAGTGTTTTATTCATATCGGATACACATTTTGTAGGTAACTATAAGTGCCACTCTATTCTTTATATATTACAAGTTATATAATATCTTTAATCGCTTACCTACAGAGATCCAGTCTGCATGAAATCCTTTACGTGTTACACTGCTATCACTGTAGAAAAACATAGTCAAGTCTTTGTTGCTGGATTTGAAAGACTGGTTCCTGTACTCCCATACTTCTCCCAGTAAGGGGTGGAAGGTAGAAGGACCATCATATACTCTGATGTAATCACAGCATCTTTCCAAACTAGCAAGCAGAGAAGACAGAGAAAATAAATGCAAATGCATCTTTTTTTCTTCACCATATTTTGTCCAAAAACATATGAAAACATGGAATATTTGAAAATATATGTTCACAAAACATTTAAACAGATATAGTTAGGCTACACAATTTTTGTATTCTGTGGAAATAGTCTAGTGGCAATAACGTAGTTATAAATATGAAAAGTATGAAGTAAAATATAAAAAGTGTCCTACTCAATATCGGTGAAGGTCAATAATACAGTCAAGTTCACTGGGCTATGAATGGTCCATGTGCATCGAGCGTTAGTAGTTATTAGGGTACCAAGGGCTGAATAATTCACCCAACCAGCCTGTCATGTCTTCACCACATGGTTCTTGGTGGAAAATGGATTGAAAACAGAATAAAAAGACAGTCATCAATAGATAGATAGATAGATAGATAGATAGATAGATAGATAGATAGATAGATAGATAACCTGTTGTCCATGGCCCAATGGTATTTGCTAATAAACAGATAAACATATAGACGTCATTTATTGTAATACAATTCTTGTCTTTCTGTATGTGCAATATTAAATATATCCATGTTTTCCATAAACTGGATTTTCCCCATTGCCAGTTAACGATAATCTTACGTTGAAAGGTAGTTAGAAGCAGACAGAGAAGAATATTCAGAGCTTCCATATTTCTCTTCTGAACAGGTTTGTAATTCAAACTTTCACCCATCTCTTATATAGTCAAAACCAGCCTAAGGAGGATTTCCGGACACATGAATATCCTGTGTTGAGAAAAAAAAAAAAATTAATAAAAAAAAGCTATAAAGGAGCATAATTGTGGAAAAGACACAGCTTGATATGAAAGACAGATAGAAAGATAAATAGATATATTTGTTGACACAGTTGTTTGAGATAGCCTAATGATCATAGATTGCAGTAGCAACAGTATGGCTAATTAAACCTTTGCACACACACTTCATTTAATGATGGGGGAAGAAGCCCCCCATCCCCCCCAACCTTTCGTTTTTTTCCTCTTGACCACAGATGGTGACAAATGTTGACTACTGTATATATATAATTTTTTTTTTTTCTGAAGTGTAAAGTTAAAGTTTTAAGTAATCATGTAAATATTTATTTATTTTTGGAATTCATTGTTATTTAAGTTGTTGTTATTTAATAATTCCACAGCCTAAGAATAAAACCGTAAACTGAATAGAATAGTTCAGTCTCACTGCATTGTATCTCTTGATCTCTTGCTGTACTGTGACGTCTTCAGGTTTAAAAAGTGTTGAATGTAATTGCCTTTCAGATACCTCTCTCTCCATTTCAGTAAATTTATTCAAATTACATTGCCAAGATGCACAATTTCAGTTTAGTTAATTGCATTTTTTTTTCTTTTTCCTGAAAATAAAATTTTTAGGATTAATTTGGCCTTTAGATAAAATGAAAGGTCAGATGCCTCCGGGGGCTTCTTGCCCCAGGTAGGGTTGATTTTGCCCCAATGGTGGGGCAAGATGGCCTCCTTTCCTATTTTTCATTTTTGTGCCATTACTACTAAACAGTTAATTGTTTCCATTTGATTTCTATAATAGTGTGTTGGGTGCTGCATAAAGATCCTCTACATGCTAAACGTATAAGTAAATGTGTTACAGTTTATTACTATATGGACATTGTTCTTAAGGGGGGCTTCTTTCCCCATCTTACCCTCTTGAAATTATAGCCTCATTCCAAAAACAGACCAGAGAGGTCAGCAGTTTTAAAACTTATAAAGGACACATAAAACTTCATACAACCATGGACACTGGATAAAAAAATGCATTTGGCAATAAAAAAAAAAAAAATGTAAATGAATGGAAAACACACAGCTGACTATGTTGTAAAATAGATCCTGTTGTCAATTGACTGATAAAATCCAATGCAAATTTGCATATGATGTGGCCAAATGACTATAGAGCTGCACTTCTCTGTGTGCCCAGAATGACCTTTGAAAATATTTTTGAGTTTATTGTTCAATGGCGATGTTCCTGGTATTAGATCTAAGACACAGTGTGTTAGAATAGATTACAAATGTCTTGATTAAATGTTTGATAAAATATTGTCTCCATCATGTTAGACAAAATGGCTTTTGCATGTAATATATGTGTACCTTAATATACGTGTCCATGTTTGCTGCCTGTTTGTTCCTATGTTTCAAGAATCAGTGGATTAACATCATCACTCAAATAGGCTAACTAGATTGGTAGCAATTTCCAAATATAATGTCAATGTTGAGAACATTTAAAGATCAAAAGATAAACAATGGTTTTCTCTTCTTATTTATCTTGGTGATGGGTTAATAAACATTGAGATTGTATTCCATTTGAGGAATAAAAATAAAATTACTGTAGTAAACAACATAGGCTATATATTATCTATTTTGTTTCATTTATTTATTTTTGTTTAGTCTACTGCAGGAGCTAGCATTTCATTATTGTTAAGTTCCCTATAAAAATGTCCAACTCTGCTACTTTTTTCGAAAAGGGTTTTTTTTATTTTTTATTTTATTTATTTTTTTTATTTTTTTATTTTTGGCAACGTAGTTTTATACTGATGCAAATGTATACCTTGTTAGTGGGCCAAGTATCTGATTTTTTGCTTATTCAGCGGCAGGAACACGACAATAATAATAATAATAATAATAATAATAATAATAATAATAATAATAATAATATTTTACAAGTGCCTGTATGAAAAAAAATGAAAACGAGAAAAAAGAGAAAGAAAAAAGCAGACACATTTAACCTGACGCAGTGACGTATACAGCCACTTCCGCTCCTGCAGGAAAAACACCAGTGTTGCCAAGTCCGTGGTTTTCCCGCGGGATTGGGCTACTTTAAACCTCTTTCTGCAGTTTGTTTTTCATGTGCGCGGGTTGAAGCGACTCAATAACGTGATATTTAGCCCCTGGAATGCGACTTTTATCAGTGGAACCCCGTCAAAAAAAAAGTGTATTTTACCCCACCGTAAAGCGATTTTTACCGAGAACCCCCCTGAAAAGTGATTGGGCTAGTTTTAGGCTAGTTTTGAGTAGCAATTGGGCGGGTTTTTCTGTAAAAACCTGGCAACCCTGAAAAACACTGGTGAAGTTTGTGAACGAGGACACGAGCAGGAGATGGGCTGAACCGAACCACTTCAGCGATAACAAACCGAGTGAGTAGTTTGAGAAATGACCCTTTTAGTAGAGCTGTCTCTGTGTGAGCGCGTTTATGGGTATGGAGCTATGTTAAAGAGTAAACACGGACCTGCTGTAGATTCATGGCAGGATTAAATGGAGACAGGGCGAGGTTGCTCTTTTCCGCGCTGTTGCTAACTGACAGACGTGGATCTTAGACACATCATCCTTGTAATGCTATAACAGTGTTTATCCAAATAGAGATAATCTAGTAAAGATAATATTTATCATATAAAGCTAGATTGTAACTCTGAGCATGCCTCCATCGCTATTATAATAATATCACATCATAAATGTTGATTTCTTTAATCAAGGACAGATTTGAGTCTCATGTATGTGTTGATGGATTGATTTTCAGTTTTCGTTCTTATCTCGGTCTTATTTCGATGTTATCTCATCTGGATTTTCTGAATTGTCCCATTTAAAGAGTAGGATTACGTTTACTTTATCATTTAAAGATGGCAGTTATGTAAATCTTTGTAAATGTAAAGATTCTTTTGGTTTGCGTATATACACGTAAGTCAGCTTGGATATAAAAGAGAATGGTTGAAAACAGGAAAATATATAAGTCGTGGAAACAATCATGCAAATTTGCATTGTAAATATGTGTATTTTCTTGTTATTTCATTTATTGCTTAGATTTTTGCAACATCTGTGTTATGGTTTTGTATTATCATAAGCAGTCTGTTTTTGGCTTGGCCTTACCACAGACCAACCAATGGACACCTGACCTAAAATGTGTTGAAATGTTGCGTAACAGCAGATGATGGTGTTTGAGGACTTCACTTTTTGCTGGTGTGTTTATGATGAGTGGATCAGTCAGCAAACATTTGGCTTTGGTTTACAGACAGTATGTTGACAACAATCAACATGATCTTTCACTTACACTTTCCATGATGTTTTTGTAGATAGAGATGTTATGTTTTATTGGACATGCAGACATGTTTGTTTAATGCATTAATTTTACATTCTAGAGAAGCATTCTTTGATTTCAACATATTTTTGCCACCTTACTCTAGTCTTCATTTGTTTCCATTATGGTGGTGATGTTTATCCAAAGTTTAGTTATGATAAACAGAGAAATCAAGGACAGACAGAGTTAGAGACCTCTTGTGCATGTCTGTGAAATATCTTTTAATACAAATGGAACAGATCTGTTTTCTGTACAGATGTGCACAGTCTACACACATTGGTATGTTTGCGTCAGGCTTATTATACTGTGTACTAAGATTTCAAAATATAAACTGTAAACTGAAATAAAATTATTAATGGAAGCAACTAGAAAACTAAAATGGAACAAAGCTATCAAGAAACCTCTGAGATTTAGCTTATTTTAGCAAATGTTAGTTCCTGATTCCCTGACTATAATTGGTACAGCTATAGCTAAAACTGTAAAAATTTAATTGAAATATATCCATATAATGAAAACTAAACTGTAATTGAAATTAAACTAAACCGAAATGTTAAGTCAGTGTGAAAATAAGACTGAATGCATAAGTGTGTTCCATCAAAATGTTTGATGCTTCAAAAAACGACATTCAAGCTGTATAATCCAATTCTTTTGAATAGAATTTTTATGATCTCTTTAAGATTTGGAGGGATGAACTTTTAATGGTGGGACAGAACTAAATATTGGACGGAAAAATATTGTATTTTGTGTTTCAAACATAAAAGAAGTCTTTGGGTTTCTAATAACAGGTAATTGTGAAGGTAACTGATGACAGTTTTCGTTTTGTGGATGAACTAACCCTTTAAAACAAACACAAATTTGAAAATGTAAAAACTATAATAACCTTAATGTGACTATGTGCATGTTTGCAATTGCTGAAACAGCTCAAGGGCAAGGGCTTGGTGCTACCTCTTCGACAACCTTATGGTTCAAAACAAATGTGTGAGGTGCGTGCTCTTGTCTGTTTTGCCTGAATCGCTGCACAAATATGCCAACCTTTGGTTCATAATAATATGAGTGAATTAGGTCACAGAGAGTATGTCTTGTGCTGTGCACATGCAGACACACAGTCCGGGTTAAAGTGGTGTTTCATGTGCCTTATCTGTGACGTTCATCTTTGTCAGTGAAATAGCAGATTTGTTTTCTAATCAGGGATTCAAAGAAGGATATGCGCATGCAAACCAACCTAAACTTGTGTAGTAAGTGTGTGTGTATGTGTCTACTTGTGTTAAAGTACATAAAATAACATAAACAAATTAAGCTCAACATGTAATTCTAACCTTCTTACACACACACACACGTCTAAGATCCAGAGATAAGGAGTTTGGCCTCTTAACTTCTTTGTGTGTGTGTTAACGTGGTTGGTCTAGTCTAAAACAAAAGGAATCCTGTCTAGAACGTGACCAGACCTGTCTTGGAGACTATCTGCCCAATCTAAAATGAAAATCAGGAGGAGCAGAGCGAGAATAAGGGATCTGAATCCTCTCCAGCTGTTACCCTGCTTTTGCCGGCTCTGATAAGCAGTACATCAGCAGATAACAGCTCAGAATGAGATATCTGTGTGCTTTTGTTCAAACCCAAATGCTGTTAAATGCAAATACGTCATGATTTGCTTTTGATGGTAAAGGCCTGCATGCTCTAGAAGAACAGGGCTTCTCTAGAACCTATGAGCATTCCAGAACACAAGGCTGATTCTGTGCTCTGGATCCCAGGGCGGGGCCGAACAGCGCTCCATGCTAATTGGTCAAGTGACTCATGGTCATTGTTGCCTCTGCAGGACGATGACACAGCAGGCCTTGTCTTCCTTCACAGCCTTTGCCTGTTTATGACTTACACTCATGCCATTAATGCCCCTGCCCTCAGAGTACAAGAGGAGAATGGTGGAATTATTCTTGGGTTTGCCAGTTTGACACGTTATGTACCATGTTCACGTGTTGTCAGAATGTTTTTGAATGTTATGTAATACAGCTTGAGAGTGCACGTTGCAAAAATATGTAGTTAAGTACACTAAATTTGATCAGAAATACAATAAAACAGTAAACCGTGAAATAATATTACAATTTTAAATACCTGTTTTCTATTTAGTGTCTTTTAAAATGTCATTTTTTCTTTTGATGGCAAAGATGAATATTCATTAGCCATTACTCCAGTCTTCAGTGTCACATGATCCTTCAGAAATCATTGTAATATGCTGATTTGGTGCTCATGAAACATTTATTATTATTATCAATGTTGAAAACAGGTGTACTGGTTAATATTTTTTGGAAACCCTCATACGCTTTTTTCAGGATTCTTTGATGAATAGAAAGTTTAAAAGAGCAGCATTTATTTGAAAGATTTTTTTTGTAACAATGTAAAAGTTTTTTTGATCAAGTTAATACCTCTTTTCTGAACAAAAGTATTCATTTCTTTCAAGAAAAATGTTGAATTATGAACTACCACTCAAAAGTTCACAATAATTAATTGAGGACAAAACAAATGCCTTTGAATATACAACAATAATGTAATATTCTTTTTTTTAATTGAAAGTACAGTTTTTTTCCCCCCAAAGCCTAGTTTTCTTATTTCTATACAACTTTCCACTTTTGAAAGTTCTCATAAATATATATATATATATATATATATATATATATATTTTTTTTTTATATAACTTTTTTTTGTTTGTTTGTTTGTTTGTTTTTATTAGGTCATTTGCCATGGTTATACTTTTTTATTTCCTCCTAATCAAAAAAAGAAAAAGTAATATATGGTCTTGTCCAAAGCAGTGCTGTGATTCATATCCTGTGCAGAATACATTGACACATCAGAGAAAGAAAATATTTTTCAGAAATAGCACAAGAAAGGGAGAGAAAGGAAGATAGAGGGGTCAACAAGGAAGGAGGGGGGATTTTTAAAACCGCATAATGGCATCAGCACATTTACTGTTAGTCTGACTAACCTCTCTCTCTTTCCAATCTTTGTATCCTATCCCATGCTCCTCCCTTTCCATCTCCATCTCTGTCTTGAGCAGATACTGATAACAGAGAGAGGGGGAATGAGTAGTGTGAAGAGAGGGGGACATGCCTTACGTGGACCGGCAGAACCGCATCTGCGGTTTCCTGGATATCGAAGAATTGGAGAACAGCGGCAAGTTCCTGCGACGATATTTCATCCTGGATACGCAGCAGGGTAGTCTGGTCTGGTACATGGACAACCCGCAGGTATGATCGGTCTGAAGTCTAAATGGATACTGGGTAATGTAGTTCTGCTTCGCTATCTGAGAGTAATGTTGTTTTTTTGGTCTTCTAGAACCTGCCTGTAGGTGCCAACCACGTGGGTTCCCTCAGTCTCACCTACATATCCAAGGTAAGATGCCACCTTTTCACACACACAACAGTTTTCACACATTCTGCCATTTCTGCGTCATTGCTTTTTGAGAAATTGCTACAAGGCCCCTACTCTTGTCTTAGGTCAGTGATGCCACCAAACAGAGGCCAAAAGCTGAGTACTGCTTTGGTAAGTCTTTCTCACATCTAAATGCACTTGTACTTCACACTCTTACTGTTACAAAGTTATCAGTTTTCTGATTATAGTATAACTGGGAACGTTATGATGCTTTAGATGTAGTTTAGCATCTCATTTTCTGACTTTATTGTAAAAGTGTAGGCCTGATATTTTTACGTTTTATTTATTTTTTTCCATAGCTAATATACTCCATTTTTTATTTATTTATAATTTTTACATTTACTTATTTTTAAATTGCTTGGAAATGTGAAACACATTTTTCATATCTTATTCACATATCTCTTTGATGTTATGTTGAAGATCTCACATAGTGTGAACAGGCCTTGAGAGTTGCAGCTCAAGTCTCAGTACTTGACTGAAGGGTTTATGGTTTGAATCCTGGCTAGGTGCTATACAGAAAGCTTATAAGTTTAGTTTTAGGTCATTTTTTTTACTGTAAGCACTGCTTTTGTAATTCTGCGAACGGATTGTAATAGTATGTTGATGCAGTGGTTCTCTACCTAAAAATTTTTCCAACTCTTCTATTTCACATACACTTTGAGGTGATTTTGAGCCCATACTCGTTCTCACAGCTTATACACACAAACTTTTGTGTTGCTTTGCATGTACAGTTACTGCAGTGCACATGGTAACCTTCTGCGCAACATGAGTGGAAACAGGAAACGGTGGTCTGGTCACTTGATAGATGTGTGTATGTGTGCACATGTGCTTCTAAAATCTTGCTCTTTGCAGTATGCTTCTGTAGTAATCTGAACTTTATATTGAAGTGTTTATGAAATCCTGTTTATTGATTTAGTTCATCAAAAATAACCACCAGTCTTCTAACTTTTTAACAGTTGCTTTTATCCAGATACAGCTTAGGAATACTTCACTCATTATTTATTATTTATGAGTAATTTATTCATCTTCTTCCAAGCCTGTATAACTATATTTCTACCATGAAACGCACTATGAAAGAAAAAACTAAACAAAAACTCTTGCTGCTTTGTGGCTATGACACTCTAAAATGACAAAAACGTCTTTTGGGTCAGATGAATCATTTGATTCAGTTCACAAAACCGGTCTGATCTGGTTCTCGGGTTCAAGTCACTCACTCACTCACTCACTCACTCACTCAATTATCCAGTTGCAGCAGCTCACTTGAGTTAAAGATTCTCAGTGATTCATGACTTTTATTTTGGTTTGAATCACAAGAAATTATTTTCAAAATGTCATTGTGAGAACAATATTACATAAACACTTAGAAATACATGCTATCAGCAAAATTTGAACCATACAAGGACACGGAAAGATGTCACTTGCATGAGTGAGAACTATTGGTAGAAGGCAAAACATTTCAGTACAGCTGCACATAATGAACTTTGCACATGCACAATGGAGTTTATTGTGATACAGTGAATTCTAGCATTCACCTTTTCATCCCAGAAAAACACTAAAAGCCACTGAATTAACAGACATTGTAGGAAAAAATTGAATCGAGTTCCATTTTGCAGTAGCTTTTTAGTCTGAAATTGATTCGCACTGCCTTATTGACTGAGTATGAGCAGATAATCCATATAGTCGACTGAGCTCTAAAACAGGCTATCTGTGAGCTTTTGGGATTTAAAAATACACTGAGACCTTCCTTCTGATACGCTGATATTTCTCAGAACTACTCAGCAAAATTAGAGTTATGGCCATTGCATTATGGGAAATGGGGTTAAGCTCTTTCTCTCTGTCTGTGTGCAGTCATCAATGCAGGAATGAGGAAATTCTTTCTGCAGGCTAATGATCAGCAGGATCTTGTGGAATGGGTCAACGCGCTCAATAATGCAACTAAAATCACAGTGAGTACACGCACGCAAAATTCACAAGTGTGAACATGAATATGCATTTATATCCATATAACCCCATACAAAAATGTACCCCCTAAACCCTTTTTTTTTTTTTAAACACAAACAAATAAATCAAATGAATTATGCATTGTAACCACATACTTATCAGAATTTTGAAGTTACAGTATCAAAAGGAATAATTGAAAGTGTGCTGCCCTAATTCTCATGGCTGTAATAAAATAATTTTACTATAATAATTTAATTACATCAGAATAAATAAACTCAGTACACAAGTAAATACTACCATAATTCTTGAAAGAGAATTTTATGCTCAGCAAGGCTGCACTTGTTTGAAAATACAGTAAAACACGTATAAAAACAAATATTATTATAATTATAAATATCTTTTTTCTGTTTTAAAATATTTTAATATTTTATTTAATCCTGTGATGAAGTTTTCAGCAGCCTTACTCCAGTCTTTAGTGTCACATGATCCGTCAGAAATTATTCTAATTTGCTGATTTGATTCTCAGGATATATTTATTATTATCAATGCTGAAAACACTTGTGCTGCTTAAAATTTGGGGCGAAACTGTGATACTTATTTTCAAGATTCTTTGATGAATAGAAAGTTGAAAAGAACAGCATTTATTTGAAATAGATGTTTGCTTGTTATTTTTTTTGGAACAATGTAGAGGTCTTTACTGTCACTTTTTTGTGTCTTTGCTGAATAAAAGTGTATATGTGTATATATATATATATAAAACTGATGCTAATTTTTTAGTGATAGTGTTCATTCACCCTTGTATTCTGCTTTCATTGCATGCAAATATAGATTAAATTAGCTGTTTTGTCTCCCTTTCGAGCTTCTTTAAAGTCCTGGATTGTTTGCATTAGTTATCTAGCTATTAAACAAGCTCACATGTTAATCTGATATCCCAGACTGCTGCACACAGGAACATTTAAAAAAACAATGAAAGCATTCAACAAGTTCATTCAGTCAGTGTCAATGGTTCTGTCAACACTGCAGACTTGTTCACTGGGAAGGAGATTCTGGTTCGTGTTCTCTGGGAGTTTATCTATTAGACATAACCCAAATAACAAAGTTCAAGCATTTACAAGCAAATTACAGTAAGAAAACACACCCGCACAATAAAACATCAAGTTTCGTAATTGGAATCTTCTTCTCCTCTCAGAGTACATGTGCAGGCACATGCATACGCACTGGAAGTTGAAAGTTTCTCCAAAAAAAAAAAAAAAAACCTCTGTCCTGTTTAATCTCTGTGTTCCTCATCCTGATGGCGTTTTCCATGCACAAGTCACTTGGCTGACTAATGGGAAGTTGTATTGTTTGAGCGACCCTTACCTCTGAGTCAGAATACTTCAGAATGCCCTCTCACACTCACACACCCTGCAGTGTCTCTTCTACTCTTTTTTTTATTTTTTTTTTCTCTCTCTCTCTCTATATCACTAATATATCACGCTTCCACATGCAATGGCAGGAAAAGCTCTCACTGTAGGCCAGACACTTTTGGAGCGTGGGCTGATGGATTGAAGGGCTACACAATAAGCCGTTGTTGAGTTATCTTGTGAGTCTCACAATTGATGGTTAATTCATCTGTGGTCCATTCATGTTTTTTCCCTCCGTTTTTTTTTTTTTTTTGTTACATTGCTTTGCATTTTCAGTCTTCTGCTGCTGCCCTGATTTTGCTCGTCTTTGAAAACTCCCTCTCACTCATTCCCTGTCATTTTCTTTTTCTCTCTTTTTTTGTCTCACCCAGGTTCCTAAGTCTTCTGATGCCGTTCACTCTGAGAGTCAGAGGTTGGCTTCAAACGGAAACAAGAAACAGGTCCCATACAAGACCGAGATCATTGCAGGAGTGGCTGTCGTCACACAGACACAGGTATTCTCACCAGAGATGGGAAGTAACAAAGTACAAATACTTCGTTACTGTACTTAAGTAGATTTTTCTGGTATCAGTACTTTACTTAACTATTTATTTTTCTTACTACTTTTTACTTTTACTCCTTACATTTTTACACAAATATCTGTACTTTCTACTTCTTACATTTTCAAACCAGGCTTGTTACTTTAGTTTTGGTGGATCACCATTCGATAACAAATCTATAATAAATCATGAATCGGTTAGTCTTGACTGGCAACGCGATTCGGCTCGCGTGCGCTCCGCCAAAAGGTTTCTATCGCTTTCTATCAGAGTAATCAATGCAAGAGACTCGAGAATGGAGTGGATCAGAGAGGCGAAACTACTGACCTGTTCATGACTTCAAGTGCAGGTCAGTTTCATCTGTAAATAGGCTGTAGTTTTGTGTTTGTTTACTTAGTTAAGAATTAAACTGCTAGCAACTCTTAGCAGTAGCAGCCAGGTGATTAATAATAGCCTACTGTAAAATAAACTAAACTAAATTACTATCGTCACTCAAAATACTGTATGATAAAGGACATCATTAGTAGTAATTTAGCAAACAAATGTTATAAAACATCGTTTGATAATACGTTTAGAGGAGAGGGAGCTAGGGCAGATAACAACACAACCCTTATGAAAATTCAAACCAAAAACCATGGTTATAGTTAAACCACGGTAACCACAAATTAACCATGGTTTTGCTACACTAACTATAGTCTAACCATGAAATGTGTAGTAAAACTATGGTTGTAAATTAAAACAGATTGTAATCAATCTGCCAAAAAAAAAAAAAAAACATGGTTACTATACTTTTACTGTAATAAACCATGGCTAACTTTGGTAAGAGAAAAATATGACTCATGATAATGCAATAACATGTACAGTATTTTTTTCTTTAGATATATTGTCATGATGTAATTATTATTGTACTAATTTTGACATTTAGGCAATTTAAAAGTATAGTTTCGCTAAATCTATAGTATTTAAGTCATTATAAGATAGAACAACAACACATGGTTATAATGTGATACTTTAAATTGAACTAAAAAAAGTTTTTGCAAACAATACAATGAGGTGGTTCTTTTGCAACAAGGTAGAGCCGGTTCTGTTCATAACAGCAGATGGCTGATGGGAAAATTGACAGGTACAAGAAAATTTGTGGAAAAAAGTAAACACACACAAAGTAAGATGTAGAGAGATATCATGGAAAATGAAGAGACTGAAAAGGAAAATGGAAGTGAAGGTGCAGTTCAGTGGAGCACCTTTAATTATTTTGCATGGCCCCAGCCTAAGGTTTTAAACCTTTTGTTTTAATATGTTGACCATACAAAAAAAAAGGGTTGTTTGTGGTTTCAGAATTTGTCATGGGTGTATGGGATGGCCTGGATGAGTGTGAGATTTCCTTGCCTGAAATTTTATCCCAGTCCTGCCCTGTTCTACATGGTGGTTGTTCAGTCATGATATATTCATTAGCTAACAAAATATTAAATGTAAGTTATTTTGTATTAACAAAGGTCTTGCGGGTTTGGAACGACATGAGGGTTAGTAATTAATGACAGAATTATCATTTTTGGGTGAACTATCACTTTAAACACAAAAATATATACCTGTTTTATCCCTCTCTGTCAGTCAAGACCAGGGTTGTCATGATTAAAACTGTTTTTTTAGTCAGTACCAATACAAGAAATGTAAAGATTGTCTGTAACTGTTTTAATACCACATCAAAAATTGATATGCTAATGATGATTAATAAATATTATTAAAGTATAATAATTATAATACATAGCTACAATATAATTATATTATTAAATGTTAATATTAACAAATCAATTTAAAACAATGACATGTAATACCACACCAAAAACACATGCTCTTGATATTTTTATTTAAAAATTTTAATATTCATAAATCACGTTAATATAATAATAATAATAATAATACATTATTATGAATATTAACAAATTGAATGAAAACAATGGCATGTAGCCTCCCAGTACTTCTCAAGCAAGCAGTGAAAATAATGGACAAAGAAATAATTTGCCGATGCCTAATTTTGAATTTGCGGAGCTGTGTGTGTTTTCTCCATGTTCTTATATGTCTGATTTTTCCCTTTCCCCCTCTTTCAGCAGGATGGAGAGGTGGGACACAGTGTTGGAGGAGAGAAAGTGGGCTTGAGGAAGGCTCAAAACCATCCGCCATATTTGCACACCAGAGCAGGACAGGATCAGACCATTATTAAAGCAGGATACTGCGTCAAACAGGGGGCTCTGGTGAGTCTTAAAAGACTTTTTAATCTGGGTCTTGTTGAATTAGGTTTGTGTGTGTTCAAAAATGCCAAAAATCTGATTTGTGGAATGTGTGAAACTGGGTGACTACTGGAGAGAATTCATTACAGGTTATTATTTTCCACTTATACCAGATGAAGAACTGGAAAAGGAGATATTTTGTTCTGGAGCAGAACTCAATGAGTTATTTCAAGTCTGATCTGGTATGTTGTGTATTTATTCTTGATTTATTCAGCAGTTACATCTGATAGTTTGTGTTGAATGCTGCTCAAAGCCTTGTACAATTAAAATTTTAGGATAAATGGCTACTTTTTCATGTGATGTTGATCTTGATCTTGACATGTATGTAAAAGTGTGCTAACAAATTTATTTATTGAAGGAATGGCCTCTCTTCTGTTAGGAATGTCCATAGTCTGCTGTTTTATGAAAGAATGAATATGAATTGAAGGGTTATTTTCTTTTGCATTTGAGTGTTTTTTTGTTTTTGTTTTTTTAAATCTGAACAAAAGATAAAGCAAATACCAGCGCTCTGTCTCAACATGAACAGCACTATACCTGAGAAATTCCAGGCAGCTGCCAGTTGTGTGTGATTCAGCTGCAAATGTTCATGTGTGTCTTGCTGTTAGAGGATAAAACTTAGTGGTTATTGGCCAGAGTAAGGCTGCTTACACACTAAAAGATTTTCAAAATGTGAGAGACCACAAACATGAGGGGGAAAAAAAATCCTACATTTAATCGTTTTGCTCCTGTAGTGTGTGGTGTGCCGTGTTGTGACAAATACAGCACACCACACACCAACAGATTTTTAACCCGATTCTGAACACGGGAAATCTCGCAAAATCTCTCAAGACTTGAGAATAAATATGTTTTACAGGACACGTTGTATAATCACTCGTGCTGTTGCCACAAATCGACAAGCTGATTCTTTATCTCTGCTGTCCAAATCCTTTTGTGCTGCATCATGACTGCGATTGTTATGCTTCCATCTTCTGTCAGCTCGCTTTCTGATTGGATATTGTTTCGTTTCACATGATAATCTCCAGATCGTACGCACGTTTGTCCTCGGGGTTCCCCCCTCACATCAGGATTTCTGATCGTAAATATTCAACATGTTGAATATTTACGATTCGCGATCAGGGCGCCTCTGACGTTCTTCTGAGCAGATTCAGTCACTCTTAACACACCTCACACCAAAGGAAAATCTGATAGGATAATCTTTAGAACCACCAAGATAATCGGGACATTGCCTAGGATAAATCGGCCCAAAATCAGCCCGATTATCTTGGTGTATACCCAGCCTAAGCTGTAGTGGCACTCCATGCCAATAGATCTGGCTCTGTGAGACTTTTTTGTCTTTTTCTCACTTCATTTCTCTTTCAGGAGAAGGAGCCTTTGCGAATTGTTCTTCTGAAGGAGGTCCATAAGGTGCAGGAGTGCAAACACAGGTACAAACAGAATGCCTGCCAATCATATGCTTTGGAATCTTGTTATTTGACTGAATATTCCTATAAATATGGATCCTACGGTTCTTATCAATAAGAAATAATTGCATTGTGCATTTACATTACCGTTCAAAGTGTGTGTGTATATATATATATATATATATATATTTTTTTTTTTTTTTTAAAAAGATTTTAAAATGTAGTTTATTCCTATGATGGCAAAGCTAACTTTTCAGAAGCCATTACTTCAATCCTTAGTGTCACATGATCTTTCAGAAATCAGTCTAATATGCTGATTTGGTGCTCAAGAATCATTTCATAGTATTATGAATGTTGAAAACAGTTTTGATTTTGCTGCTTAATATTTTTGTGGAAACCTACTTTTTTTTCAGGATTCAACATTTATTTGAAATAGAAAACTTTTGTAACATTGTAAATGTCAATTTTGATCAATTTAATGCATTCTTGGTGATTAAAAGTATTTTTTTTTCTCTAAAATATCTTATTAACCCCAAACTTTTGAAGGGCAGTGTATATTTAGATTTGTAGGTGTGCATTTGTAGTTATAGATTTAATATACAAGGTATTTCCTTTTTCACTTTCAGTGAAATAATGATGCGAGACAACCTCTTTGAAGTCGTCACAACCTCCAGAACATTTTATGTCCAGGTGAGAAGTCTTGTCAAGCATCAGCATGCACTTCTGTGACTTAACAGTCCAAAGATCTCAAGATTTAATGAAAAGGGTGGTTGAAATGGATTTCTCTCTTTTGTGAAAATCAGTAGGCTCATATCTTGAACATTTATAACTTTTGCAGAATGTCTTTGTGTTTCTTTTAAAATATGTAAAAACTTTCTTTTTCTACCATTCTATTTCAGGCTGATAGTCCAGAGGAGATGCACAGCTGGATCAAGGCTATTTCAGGAGCCATTGTGGCTCAGAGGGGCCCAGGACGGTCCGCAGCCTCTGTATGTACACACACGCATACATGCATTCAAAAGCAGGTAGTCACTCTGCCTCTGAGCAAAACAATAGAGCATAAATTTGTGAATCAAGCCGAGAACATGTGGAGAGCGTGTGAATATTTTCCAAAAAAAATAAAAAATCCCTCAGGAGTTTATCTGCATATATATATAATTTAATCATGTACCTTTCTTTCTCTTTCTCTCTCTCTCTCTCGCACATATGCGCACAAATACAAACACACAAGTGAATAATAATATGACTGCAGTGGTTTGGGTTTAAGATTGGTAAGGGCTCAGAAGTGTTATTGCACTCTGGAATCAGAGAGTACACTTATTATGTGTGGGCCACAATCTGTTCGTTTCATACTTTTTCTCCCACTCCCCTCTGAACCTAGTGACCCCAAAAAGTATTTGGACACTTCAGTCACACTTAATGTATAAAAGTCATAGATATGTTTTGTAGAAATACAATTAAATATGGAAGAAGCACATATCTAAACATTTAGATGCAGATGGAAGTGGCAACAAATGTTTTCTTCTGTATTGTGACATATGTCCAAGTGAAATGGATTATTGAAAAAGAAAAAAATGTAGGGTGGAGGTTTGGTTCTGTTCACTGGTTGTTGATTGGATGAAGGCAGATCTGAATGCGAGCTCTCAGTCATTCGAAAGAAAGGGGCAGTGTTTGAGAAGACTAAATGATTGGTGAAGTCAAGCGGAGTTCTTTCATTTCACTGGAAGATCGAGTTATAACATTTTGATTAAAAATTACTAGTTTGAAAACATTTTAAAAAAATGAAACATATAGATATTGTTCAAAAGTAAGAATGTTTTGGTTAGTAGATGTTTATTTTTATTATTTATTTATTTTATTTTTTTGCTTGCAGATGCCACATGGTTTGATATTTTGTTATATATGTAAATGCAATGAGATTCACACATTGTGTCCAAATACATTTTTGGGGCGCCTGTATCTCTTTCTCCCTTTCTTCCTCTAATGTAGCTTTACACTGTTGTTTCAGATGCGTCAGGCCAGAAGGCATTCAAGCCCCTGTATTCAGAGATACACACCACGTGTCACTCAAGGCAGCACGTATGTGAGCTCCGCCCCCTTTGATCCGCCCCTTGTTTCCTCTTCCTCGCTTCGCTTTAGAGTCGCTAACGCACATACGCACACGGACGTACTCACCTAGCTTAATCTTTTCCACTTCGCTTTTCCAGAATAACTTCACATACATACGCACACCTAACAGTTCAAATGCAGAAATAAACTTATTCAACAGTTCATTCCAGAAATACATTGTTTTCCGCTGACCTTGTGTCTTCCCGCTAATTCTACCTTTGTTTTGTTCTCATCTGTTTCTTCTCAACCCTGTGGCTCCCTCATTTGAACTAACGGTTAATATTGACGCACTTCATTTCTAATGCTTCAGCCTCTCTGCCAGCCCACTGCAGTCTCCTGCTACACACCCAAAACGCATGTTTCATACATTTCAATTGCTCATCTGTATTTCATTATTCTTTGTTGTTGTGTGTAACATGGTTTTTAAAGTTTGACTTTTTATTTTTTATTTTTCACCATTCTAAATGATGATCCAGACTGGTAATTACTGATTAAAATAAACACAAAACCATATTCATGGCCCATTTTGCTTCCATTATGTGATATTTATTAGTGAAACAGCATATTAAATGAGATGGAAATTTAAAATAGAACTTTATTTTAGCATTTGGAAATTGATTGGATAAAAATTTTGGTAATGTAATCATTTTTACTTCATGTTGACTTTACAACTTTCAGTTTCAGAGTTATAAACACTCAACTTAAGCACATTAATGCATTATGTTGTTTACACATTTCCAAACCTCACAAATTTGTGCACTATTTTGAATAAGGTTTGTGTGCATGAGTGTGTGTGTGAGTTTTATGATGAGGTTATGTGTGCTTTAGTGTTTGAGAGGTGCATTTTGGTGTCTGTGTTTCATAAAAGTCATCCAGACTTCTCAGTACTGACTTGCCGTAAGCTTTTAGTCTTGTGAGGTAAACCCTCGAGTCTCGGACATCAGGTCCTCAATCACTGCTGTTATTAGATTAGACATGTCTGTGCTTTCTCACACGATTGTTAGGTAAAATGTTTTGGACAGTCTAGAGCAATGACTAAGATGCCTTTTCTGTTGTGTTGCAGTTCTCAATCTGATGATAATATTTTTATATCTGTGGATTAATTAGTAACTCTAAACACAGAATGCAGTTCTAACTTTGTCTCAGTATTTGTCGTCTTTCCCTTCTTATATTCATTCTGTCTTTCAACCTTTCTCTCCCCACTCTTTTCTTTCATTATATTTACCTCTGTTTCTGCCTCCCACCTTCTACCTAGGGCTGGGCGATGTTGCTTAAAAATAATTCAAATTTTTCAGTCTTTGGCAATATTTATTATGCATCTCAATATCTTTCTCTTCACTCTAATAAAAACGTAAAGGTATTTAAAAGGTAAAAATATTTTATTTATTTTAATTTAGAGCAGCTATAATTGACACAAAATGGCCGTTGTTGTATATTCGGAATATATACAGGTGCATCTAAATAAAAAGTTTCACAATTTGAGTTGAATTACTGAAATTAACTTTTCCACGACATTCTAATTTATTGAGATACACTTGTATATGTATATATGTGTGTGTGTGTGTGTGTGTGTGTGTGTGTGTGTATATATATATATATATATATATATATATACACATATATACACACACACACACACACACACACACACACAGAGTCATGGCCAAAAATATCGGCACCCTTGGTAAATATGTTCAAAGAAGGAAAATGATTCTGCATTAATACTTTTGATCTTTTATTTTAAAAATTCACAAAAAACTAACCTTTCATTGGATAATAAGAATTTAAAATGGGGGGAAATATCATTATGAAATAAATGTTTTTCTCTAATACACGTTGCACACAATTATTGGTACCCCTAGAAATTCTTATGAGTAAAATATCTCTGAAGTATATTCCCATTCATATTCACAATTTTGATTACTCCAGGGTGATTATGAACATGAAATTATCCAGCCATGGCTTCCTGTTTCACAGAAATATAAATAGGAGGGGAAACAAAGCCCAAATTCTCTTAATCATCCATCACAATGAGAAAAACCAAAGAATATATTTCTGATGTGCAGCAAAAGATAATTGAGCTTCACAAATTAGTGAAGTGGCTTTAAGAAAAGAGCTAGAGCAGTGAAAACTCCCATTTCCTCCACCAGGGCAATAATTAAGAATTTCCAATCAACATAAAATGTTACGAAACTGCCTGGAAGAGGACGTGTGTCTATATCATCCTAATGCATGGTGAGAAGGAGAGTTTGAGTGGCTAAAGACTCTCCAAGGACCACAGCTGGAGAACTGCAGAAAAAGGTTGAGTCTCTGGGTCAGAAAACCTTTAAAAAAATTGTCAAACAGCACCTACATCACCACATGTTGTTTGGGAGGGTTTCAAGAAAAATTCTCCTAGCTCATCCAAAAACAAACTCCAGCATATTCAGTTATCAGACACGACTGGAACTTCAAATGGGACTGGCTTCTATGGTCAGATGAAACTAAAAAATGAGCTTTTTAGCAGTAAACACTAAAGATGAGTTTGATGAACACAGGGATAAAAAGTACCCCATGTGTACAATGAAATATACTGCTGTATTTTTGATGTTGTGTGCCTATATTTCTGCTGGAGGTCCTGGACATGTTGTTTAGACATATGGCATCATGGATTCTATCAAATACCAACAGATAAAAAAATCAATAAGTGACTGACTCTGTTAGAAATCTTATAATGGGTCACTGAGCACAAAACCAAGCTTCTGCTATGGCCATTCCAGTCCTCTGACCCATGGCCGAATTATCCAATGGGCATTATGGGCACTGGCTCAGGGGCCCATGCGCACTTGGAGCCCAAGCGAGGGGAAGAAAAAAAAAATCAGAGTGCCTTTAAGTGCAAATAGCACACTTGTTGGCAAAGGCTATTTACACTAGCTCCGCCCAGCAATGTATGGAAGGATTTTCCAGACTATTTTCAAATAGAATTGCAAATTGTATTTTCAATTGCGTTTTCTATATGTGGACACATAAATTGTGACATAATCCAAATGCAATTGCAAATCTTGCATTACCGTTTGCATTTTCGCTTTCGCGAACGCACAGTGACTGCCACATTTCAAATGAAAAAGCAAAGTCTATTTGCAACTGTATTTCCCATGTCTTACGAGTTATGAGCCTGTCATATTTAAATAGCAGTATTAATTACCACATTTGCTTTTTCACTTTCTCTGCACCGCGCATAAAACCTGCCAAAACTCAAATGCAATCGCAATTCCTTTTGCATTTGAATTTCCGATGTCTACACGGAAAGCTGTCAATCAATGTGAGGGACGGGACTAAACTAGGAGGCGTGTTTGTTTTGGGAGGTGACGTCACTCACAGACGACCGTGCTGAATGCTTTGATCAATGGAGGTAATCAAGCGGCAACCTCCCGCTCTCTCTCGTGAAGCCAACATGGAAGTGACTAAAACTGCAATTCATCGATCGACCGCTGGAGGCTGGCTGCAAAAGGGAGTCAGTCCCATAGACTCCCCATGTTAAAATGCCTAACTTTACAGCAGAAAAAAAACGTTTACAGCCTGGTGCAAAAAATGATTTTGATCTATATAGCTAATTTTGCCCTTCATGACAACTGTGAGGGGGGTGAATGGTTTTTTTTATAACTCATCCGTTTAAATTATATTAAGCCTTTAAGTTCTGCATAATTACGGGCGTGGCCACTTGAGTGCCAGGCGGATTGCCCGCTTGTTGCGCTAGGTGGGCATGGTTTCAGCAACCAGCTCCACTCACTTCCCGCCTCTTTGCCCATTTTTGATTATCCGGGAGTGACGCGCGGCTAAGATGGCGACGGCTGGCTCTGCCCACTTTAGGCCTCAAAAACGCTCTTCAGAATCCTACGGGTGACGTCACGGACACTACGTCCATGTTTTTATACAGTCTATGGAGGTAATCGGTAAAGGCAGCTGCCAATCAGTTCGTGCCTGTGTTAATGAACAGACAGTGCAACCTTCTTGACACAATACATAATTCTGTCTTTTTTACCCCAAAAACAGCGATTATCCCGATAACAGAGCCACAAACGGTACGCACAATAGGTCAATATTCACTATTAACGAAACGCTTTTCACCTGTCTCAACATCTCTCATTGTTTCTCTCACTCTGATTGATGCAAGTGAGAAAACAGACAGTGCAATTCTACACTTATTACAGTACATTTTATTCCTTTCTTTTAATCTGTAATAGTACGGAAGTTCTAAGCGGCTGCATATTATCATTTTTTATTTCTTGTTTTCTCGTGATCATGACTTAATTTAGTCTACTGTTGCTATAGTAACAAATGCAACCTTGACAGGGACATTCTAAAACGCTTAACCTGGCTTAATGTGTTAATTGAGAGTGTTTTTAAAAGACCAGACTCAGCGTAAATGATCGACAGATGACCGTGCGCTCTTCTTGTGGACATTTCAACAAATGTTGCTTCACTTAGAAATAACATCTACAATAAATAAAATACATATAGGCTAATCAAACACTGCTGATTTTGTCCAAAGTTAGGCTACGCTAAACATTTTATTTGTGTATTTAATATGTTTAAATGGTCTAAAAACAACGCATTCAACACCGCAAGCGCAGGCGGAGCGTTGAATCCAAGCTGCTTGGATTCAACTTACTTTAATTCCATATACTCACTTCGTTTAAAATAAAATTATATATAATAATATATTATAATACTTTGTGATTTTTATTAGTCATGTAGGATAGGCTGTGATTTCGTGTGCGTTACAAGCTTGGGATGCTGGTGTGTGCGCGTGTGTGTGTGCGCGTGTGTGTGTGTGCGTGTGTGTGTGTGGTTTCCTAAAGAAATGTAGAAAATACAAAAGATAAGGCAACAACACTGTATAATATCACTGAACTAATGTTTAACATTTATAAGTTAATTAAATGTCAGTAATAAACTGCATAAATAATAGCGATCACGAAGAAGGTCCTCTGTCCCAAACGCGTACAGTACTTGATACAGTATACAATTTCTGTACTGCCAGCTGCTGGCGCAGTTGTGTAACTTAGAAAACAAGTTTTGTTATGTTGAGATCACGAGAAAATTAAGTTGTGACAACGAGAAAGCAACTTTTGTTATGTAGAGATCACGACAAAAATAAAGTATTTTAGGTGACGCGTTGGTGCCACGGGACGTGTGCTCCATAACGGATTAAAACTGTTGAATAAAATATAAAGTAAGATGGAAAATTGGTAAATAAATATAGATTGGCACTGTTTTGTTTTGTTTTGCTTATGAATAAAATGTACTGTAATAAGTGTAGAATTGTCTGTTTTCTCACTTGCATCAATCGGAGTGGTGTATAAATTAGTAAAAAAAAAAAAAAAAAAAAAAAACAGTAATGTGAGGGCTGCAAAACGATTAGTCATGATTAATTGATTCAAAATAAAAGTTTGTTTACATACTATATGTTTGTGTACGGTGTATATTTATTATGTATACAGAAATACACACACGTATATATTTAAAAAAAAAATTATATGTATTTGCATGTAAACACTTGTATATAATTAATATTACATATAAATATAAATATTTTACATATAAATCTAACATATTTTTCCTTAATATATGCATGTATGTGTGTATTTATATATACATAAATATACACAGTACACACTGTGACTAATCGTTTTGCATCCCTAAATGTTGGTCAATATAATTAAAATATAACACATGGTCCATCAAAACTCATTCAGATGCTGATTTGCTGCTCAAACATTTTTTTTGAAAACAGTTAATAGTTTTGTGGAAACGATGATACATTTTTCAGGATTCTTTGATGAATATAAAGTTTAAAAGAACATCAGTTATTTGAAAATTAAATATTTGCAACACTATAAATGTCTTTGTCACTTTTTATCTTTTTAACACACCCTGAATTTAAAATAAACAAACAAACAAAAAAAAAAGGATAAAAAAAATCATACTGACCCCAAATTTTTAAACGACATACAAGTGTAAAAGTTTGCCAGTTTACTATATTTGATTATACCGTATATAAAATATAATTTTTGCATGATAAATCTTTGATTGAAGAGTTTTTAATTGAATCTTTTATCAATGGGTTGAACTGATTCTTGAAAATTAATCAAAAAACTGATGTTTTTGCTACTGAAGGTTAAATTTAGAGATGCTATTAGCTCATGTTCTTCATGTGCATCATGTTCTCATGTTTAAGAATTGTGACACAAGGGCTGGTGTCAATCTGGCTAATAATAGTGTTTTTAGGAAACAAATTGGCCAAATGAAAGCAGATTTTTAGCACCAGGAAAATCAATCGTTCAGTCCAGCTTCTACCTCTACTTCTCACGTTCTCTCTCATGTTGTGTTTTCCAGTGAGTGGGACAGCTGGGCTCTCTGAGTACTAACACTTCTGATCTGGTGCTCTGCTGGCTCTGGTCTCTGGTACTTCTCATCTAAAACTTCTAATATGTTTCTCGGATGTTCTTACTCACAGCTGAGACTGCTCTCAATCATTACCGCACAGCATCAATCTTAACGCTTTCCTCAAAACACTTTCATCAGACCAGAACTTACATAGATGTATTCTCTCTCTCGTTTTTCCCATTTAGGAGTTCAATGTTGGCGGCTCCTGTTTCTACCGCCAGCACACGAGTCACGCCATCCCCTGGACGGCCAGCCCTGCCGTGTCAGCAAACCCAGAATGCCGTGGTCCCACGAGGCCTGGCATGGGACAGCGAGCACTTCATGAGCCTGCTGCCCCTGCCCCGCCCACATGCCCGCCTGTCACTGCAAGAGACCCGCCTCTCCAAGTGACTCACGAATCGCCGTGGCGGCGACGTAGCAGCTTTGGAATGTGTGACGCTCCTTTGCCCCAGCTTGATCTGGATAATGCGGATCTTCCTGTCAGCGAGGTCTGACGGTTTTACGTTAAACTTTTACCTCTGACACAGAAATATTAAGATGTGTGTGCCGAGTTTAAGTGATGGAAGGATCATTGTAGGAGGATAGATGACCAGGCGCTCGGATCCAAACTGATTCGACCTGACCTGTTGACCAAATTCTGAACTTTAAAACAGGTTATGCCGGATAAAAAGAGCTTCAGTCATGCTCGTCTAGATCAGGAACACTACCACAATAATTCAGACACCAAAGATTCTTCCTAACCTTTTGACAAGTGCTGAAAGAAAAGAAAAAGTTAAGGAATATGGATTAAATATCACCTAAACTGAAATCGTTTCTGGGATTGTGTCGGAAAAAGTGAAGATTTGCACTGTCCCGTGGATTGGAGTCGGAAAAGGCTGTTTGAGTGCTTGTGAGAAGTGATTCCTTTTAATATCCGAGAATTCCCCTTCACTGAGCATTACAGAACATACTTCATTTTTCCTGTACAGTTTCCTATTTTTAAAAGTTATTCTATGTGCTGGTAATGTGACTAACTGATCCTGTGGACTAAGCTGGGGTTTATTTTGACTGACATCTTTTATCCACACTTATATATATGGGTGAATTCTTGTAGCTGTAATACTGTTGTCTCTTGCTAAATGAGGAATCAAATCCATAGTTTATTTAGTAACTCGATGGGTTGGATACAGTTAAGCCAAGTAGACTGATGCTGAATAATCTGCCCACATCCCTGTCATTTTCTGGCGTTTTGGGTATGACTGTACTTGTCTGATCATATGAGATCATATGAGTGTTTGCTGTTGAATTGTTCATTTTGTTTTTTGTGAGTTGTTGAATGATTGATTTGAGTATGACTACTATGATGAAATGCTTTTCAGTGTATATTCATCTTTGCACTGATTCATTTTTGCCCTCTGTCTAAAAGAGTGCCTGCGTCTTTTTCTCTCAAAGGTCCAGCAGTTTTAACCCTCAGTTTTTTGTCTTGTTTTGTGCTGTAACCGTTTTAATCTTGTTTTATATTATTTATTATAAGAAAAAGCAATAAACCAAGTCTGAATTTTTGTTGTTGGTTTAAATATCACATTTTAGCTTTCTATACAATGCATTGATATATATATGAAATGTTTTGGTATTGTTGTGTGTTTTTTTTTTGTTAGTTTTTTTTTCTGGACTCATATGTTACTATCAGTTAGTGGAAACAAAAGCTTTATTGCCCTCTGTTGGATGTTTAAAGCTACTGTTGAAAAACTATTGCTCATTGCGGCTCTAAAAACACCTGTTAAACTGCTGTAAATAACTGGACACATGACTTGTTAATTGCAATACTGTTTAAATAGATCTTAAATAGTCCTTGCGTTTTGCCCCATGTGAATTTGCACTGATCTCACTAAGACTGTCATATTAGGAATGTGATTTCACCAGCTATTAGACCATGACAGCAATGGCATCAGCTGGGATAATGTTGGCGAACATTATGTTGTCAAGATTTTGCAAGGCCTTTGGGGAAAGGTAGAGTACCGCAGTCAAAATAACAGATTTAAAAGTGATAGTTCACCCAAAAATTAAGATTCTGTCATTATTTACTCACCCTCATGTTGTTCCGAATCTGTAATTTTCTGTAAAAGACATTTATTTTTTCGGTGAACCATCTCTTTAAGTCATAATCATTGACTTTAATTTGTTGGGTAAATATAAATTTTTGTTTTGTTTTTTTAACCTCATGCTTTGCACCCTTTGTTAATTTTTTGCTTTCTTTTTGCAGGAACAAAAACATGTCAGGAAACCAGGTTAAGGTATTTTTAAGCTACAGTTATTCATTTTGAAATTAAATTTTTGCAAAAAATTGACAGATCTGCCGTTGTTTGTTGTTATTGGCTCTTAACTGAATGCAGGTTGTTTAAATTCCTTTACATGAGCTAAAGATTTTTGGAACATTAAAAAAAAATAAAAAAATAAAAAAATTGAGCAGTTCCAGTGTTGTTATTGTTAGTGTAATTAACACGAATATATAAACTAATATATATTATTATTATTATTATTATTATTTTTTTTTTTTTTGCTAATTAAAATAAAGCTGAAATAAAAATAAAATATGAATATTAGAAATTTCCTTTGCAAAGTTGAAGTACTAAAATAGTTTAAGCTAAAAAGGGAATAAAAATAAATAGTAGTAATATAAAAAAAAGCGAAAATGAAAAGCACATAAATTTACTAAAACTTGAAGTAACATTAATATTTACACTTTTCATTTTAATATATAGAGTACTATAATAGTATAGTAAATCATGCTGAAGTAGCACTGGGTAGTTGAAGTGCTTTCTGTTATAATAATTATTTTAGAGCCTCAAGTGTAACAGTTGCTGAAACCACTGTTAAGTTAATTAACAGATTTATGTTGTCTGAAAAGTGATTTTATTGGGGTACAGGCAACATTTCTCTTGTTCACTCGCCATCTTTAGACATGTCTTTTCAAGTTTTTTTGAGTTGCCTACAGTATAGTGCTGGCTGCGTTTCAGTGTTGTCATTGAAATTGAAGAGATAACTAAACCATTAGTCAGAACTGTCAAACTTAATAGACTTTGTTCACGAGGAAAACCATAAAATCACCCTCTTTGAGTTTCTCGGTTCCACTTAACCACAAAAACAACCCAGCCTTATAGTCCTTAGGCCAGGGGCCTCTCCCATGGCCAAACCCCTCGTAAAGGCGCTAGCACTAAAATAGCCCAAGGGTCTGGTCAGTGAAAGCACTTAAAGTCAGTATTTAGACTAATTATTTTTATTTTTAATTATTTTTTTGCCATACAGCATCATAAATATAGACCTAAAATCTCAGACATGTAGTTTGTGTGCGAACAAGCTCTGCGAGACGCATTATAGGCCTGTAAAATTCCTGGACTCACTCTCATCCGTAAACTCTGCAGTCCATGTGTTACCACAAAAATGTTTATCAGGCTTAATTCAAGCGGCTGTAAATTATAACAGGAAGCTAAAGCTCAGCCTGCCACAAGTAAATGACTCTGTTTGTTGCAAGCTTTAATTATAGGTTCAATTAATTTGCTATTTGGAGGATGGGGTCTGTTTACCATTAGATTCATAAATGTGATAGTTTTCCATAACAACAATGGAAACGCATAGAAAGAGGCCCGGATACACATTCTTACTGTGTGTTTGCGCTTGTTTGTGGTAGATAGGAATTAGTTTATTTGTCTTCCTGTGGGTTTTTTACACATTTTACTAGTTGTTAGAATTCTCTCTCCTTTGACACGTTTTCAATAGTCTTGAGTAAGTGTTTTGGGGAGATTGCACTTATAGAAAGTTTATTTTAAAAAGGCTTTCTTTTACTCCACACTCTGTTTCTAAAATTCTTCCTCTTTATTCCATCTGTAGCAGCTGGTGAGAATTGGCAATGTGGGAAGCAACTCTAAATATAAATATTAATGTTACTATTTATATATATATAATAATATTTACAGATATTGAAACTGTTAGAACACCTCCCTAATGTATGTTATTGTTTCATAAAACATCTCATTGTTAAAACTATGGTTAAAAGAATATCAGCCAAATTTTTTGCTTCGTGTTTGTAATAAACATACCCATAAGGCAGTTTTCTCCAGTGAAAAGTCATCTAGTCTGAATCAGGAGAGAAATATGAACAGATCAAGCACCATCTGCAACTGAAAACAGTCTAAAACAATTCTAAACAAATATGTCTGTGGATTTTTATGTGGTACTACAGGGTATAGACTTTTATTATGTTATTATGTGGATTTTGGATTCATAATTTGGCCAGAAGTGACGGTTTTAGTTAAAAGAAAAAAAAATGTTAATGATGGATTTGTTTTTTTTTTTTGTTTTTTTTTTACAAACATGCAACTCTTCACTTAACATTGTTAATTGATGGGCTGGAGTTGTGTCAGTTAGGCTACTTATGAAATAGTGTGATGTTTTTATCAGCTGTTTCGACTCTCATTGGTGGCACCCATTCACTGCAGTGGATCCATTGGTGAGCAAGTTATGTAATGTTTAATTTTTCCAAATCGTTGACTGAGGTAACAGCATCTAGATTTTGAATGACCTGAAGGTGTAAATTTTAAGCAAATTTCATTTTTGGGTGAACTATACATTTACAAAATGACAGAAACATCCTTTAAACGTTCTTTAAAGTTTTCAGTTTATTTATTTGTTTGTTTGTTTGTCTAATTCATTACATGTTTGTATTTATTTATTTATTTGTATTATTAGCCTATTATTAGGCTTTTTTTTTTCTCTTCTCGAGAACTGTTACCATGGTACTAGCTGTGTGTTTTTGTAAAGAGGTAGGTTTTCACTACAATTTCAGGAACTGGATTTGCATCAGAGACCGCTTTGCTCTGATTGCACATCAGTCTGAAAGAGTTTTCCCACATCCAGGCCAATCGCAGCGCTTGTTGTCATTGTGGTGAAGTGTGCGCGTGGAATCCGGAGCGCTTTTATAAACGCTGCGCCAGCAGAAACTCAAGAGACGCGCATTGTGCTCGCTCCCGCGGCGCTCCAAATTTACACAGCTCGGTCCAAATATTATCCCCGCTTGGAGGCAGCTCAGTTGGTCTCGTTAGAAATTAAAGACCTCGAAGATCTCAATTTACATTCCTTATTTATTTAACTTTGATCAATATGATTTGGATAACTGTATTCTGCATCTGCGTCTTGGTAACATCGCTGCAAACTGATGCGCGTCTCAGTAAACGCTATGTGATCGGCGGATGTCCGAGTCAGTGTGATAAGTCCATGTGTCCATCGATGCCAAAGGACTGTCCGGCAGGACAGGTGATGGATCACTGTAACTGCTGCCTAGTGTGCGCGTCCGGAGAGGGAGAGGCGTGCGGCGGGGTGGGTAAGCTGGGAGACCCGGTGTGTGGAGAGAGTTTGGAGTGCGGAGTGACCGGAGGAGTGGAATACTCCGCTACCGTCAGGAGGAGAGGGAAACACGGTGTCTGCGTGTGTAAAAGCAGCGACCCGGTGTGCGGCAGCGATGGAGTCTCCTATCGGAACATATGCGAACTGAAGCGGGTCAGTAACCGAGCGCAGAGCCTGCAGCAGCCGCCGGTGCTCTTCATACAGCGCGGAGCTTGTGGGACGGGTGAGTACCTCACCCAAACAGAGCACAGTTTTCCTCTTCTTTTACACTTTTTTACAGTGGTACAATATAAGTCCGTGAGTATTGAATAATAGACAACCAACGAACAATGTGTAGGTTACTACAGTATAGTCAACATTTGAAGTGGATCAAAAAATTTCATCAAAGTTGTCCTAAGACAAACGGATATTGTTTTGGTTTTAGGAGAACTTTGATGAAAGGTTTTGATCCACTTCAAATTTTGACTACTATAGTTAGTTAATTTCACATGTAGATAGATAGATAGATAGATGTGAGAGAAAGAATGATGGATTGGTTGCATGGAAGAGAGAGTCCAGATGTTGGCAACAGATGCAGATGACATCTTTGCCGGATGGTATATTCATCATCGGCCAAAATCATCTGCAGTACTGTGCAGTGCACCCCATTTTTATGATCTTCTTCCTTTTGTAAACCCGTTTGGTTGGGAATGTTGGTTTCTTTTTATACAGTTAAACAGCAGACAGACTGATTTTAGTCATATTTGGTAGGCATATAAGGAAGGAAATGTCTTTCAGTTGATAAATATCAAATTTCTGTCTCTAGCAGTAACAGAAATGATCTATGTTTGAGTCAAGCATGTGTTTGTATGTTTTATCATGTTTGTGATGAACATGAAGCCATTCTTGCTACATTATTTGGACTATGAGATCCACAAGTTCAAACTGAGTGTAAAGTGACCAAATGCCCAACTTCAGCCATGCATCTTATATATTGCGTAAGTCTCTGCACTCAGTCATAATTAGTTATTTTAATGCATTTTGACCCTCACGTGCAGTTTGGTCACAGCACTTGCTCATCAGGTACACAAACACTCATCAAGACCACTTTGAATGAACAAAAACCAGAGCAGCTTGTACGCTCTTTTTGTGTATAAGTGTGTGCCCTCAGAATATATAGTTTCACCTTTTAAAATGAAACCTCTCGCATCTTATTTTCTGTTTGTGTGTATTTGTGAGAGATAGAAGGTTATTAGAGATGAATTTGAGCAGGTTGTAAAGGGTTTACCTTTATGAGATTGCATTAAAAACAATAAAGTTCCTATTTTATGTCCTTAAATGAGATGAAATGTGGTCTCTCTTAATCTTTTTCCTTGTTTCTTCATTATTCTTACTGAAAGAGCCTCAATGTGTTCATTTTGGCAGACACTGACTCTTAAATTGTGGCTGAAAGTGGATAGTTGTCTTGGACCAGATAGCTGATCTGTGATAGTGAATCCTCACACACTTGTTGGCTCACATACAATTGTGCTACAACAGTATAAACTCCTCAAATCAGCTGTTGAGTATCAGAACTCCACAGCATGTTCTTTAGAAGATTAAATATTGAGGATACTTTTGGCTTAACCGTTGACATGTCTATTCTCTGCATATTGGCATAATAAAGGCTCTAAGCAAAGTGCCAAGCTGTGAGAGGTCTGTGGCTTCCAAGTCCTGGCCTCACCTAAAGAAAACACACTGTGCCGCAGAGCTCATGATGGCATTTGCATCTGGATCTGAAGGCCAACCTGCTTCTCTGCACACTTCTCCTTCACTTGCTGCAGATTTAAGTAATATTGTGAGTCTTATGCATTCATCAGGAAACAGATTTTTACTGAAGCAGAAAGTAAGTCATCCATGCACCCTCCTGCAAGGCAAGATGTTTGATGTCTGCTTTGGATGATTATAATTGAAGGAAATGGCCTGAACATCGCTAGCCCAAGGAGGGGAATTGGAATGACGCCACCAAATGCTTTCCAGACTCACGTTGCACCTTGAGCTGTTATATTAGCGCTGTTCTAGAACCTAGTAAACTGCCTTGCTGTCTACTGGAGCCTAAAGTGACATGATATGTTCTACAGTTACCCAGAAATAAACATTTTCTGAAAATATGCACATCCTCAGGTCAACCAGGATGCAGATGAGTTTGTTTCTTCATCAGAATGGATTTGGAGAAATGTAGTATTACATCACTTGCTCACCAGTGGATCCTCTGCAGTGAATGGGAGTCCAAACAGCTGATAAAAACATCAGAATAATCCACAAGTAATTCACATGACTCCTATATATCAGTTAATGTCTTGTGAAGTGAAAAACTGAGTTACTGAAATAAAGAAGTCCATCATTAAAATGTTTTTAACTTTAAACTGTCACTTCTGGCCATTATCCATAACACCTTCAGTGGGAAAAGGCATTAAAAATGTTTTGGATTTGTTTATTGCATGAGTTGTTTTATGGATTATTGTGATGTTTTTATCAGATGTTTGGACTCTCATTCTGACGGCACCCAGTCACTGCAGAGGATCCATTTGTCAGAAAGTGATGTAATGCTACATTTCTCCAGAAGATTTTCAGCAAATTTTCATGTTTGGGTGAACTATTCCTTTAATAATGATTAAAATACACAGCACACACAAATATAGGATAAAGTAATACATTTTTTACATTCAGCTTTTAATTGAAATAGAAGTTATCATAAACATTTGTTTTTCATCTCTGTTTGCCATCTTGGGTTTATTCTTTTCACTGAGCTTGTCGCAATGCATTCTGTGATTGCCTTTACTGCGAAGAGAATCTTAAAATGAAAATGTAGCAAAATTGGGCATCTTAAAACTAACTTTAAAATGTTCCAAAACCTAATGAGCTGCCTACCAAGTGAGTTTTATGTATAAGGAGTAAGAAAAAAAAGTGACTGAATGTTTGTGTTTATGTGATTTATTAATATTGGATCTCAGCTGTAATCCTGAAATCTATATACGGGCCCTGAGCTGGAGAGAGTAGTGGGCAGTGTGTGTGTGTTTTAAGTTTATGGCAGTGTTCTTCTTCTTTTGCATGGTTTTCATTAAGTATTTCAGGCTTGTTTCCCAGAGCTTATTGTATTTTGTGGCATTGTTTTTTCTGCTGGCAATTCTTCATTGTGATTTGTCTTTTTTCTTGCTCATGCTGGTTTGTTTTTGTGTATTAAGAACCAAGAATCACAGTTCTTTAATGCAGTGTAATGTATAACCATAGGATTGAAATTCTCTCACACACTCTCAGCATATCTGTGTTTGTACCATTCAGGCTTTTAATTGCTCTCTGTAGAGTGTATGTGCAGTGGTTTATGAACTTTTATCTGTTTTTTTAATGTTGTGTGTGTTAGTTCAGTGGGTTTCATAGGCGCTCAGAGGTTTGTCCCATCCAGACTTCTGCAGATTTGTTTAGTAGCCCTACAAATGCTGATGAGGCACATATTTCTCCAGTCTTCATGGCTTCTCTCTTTCTCTTTCTCTTTGAAAAGAAAAGATATGTAATTTTTTTCATAAAGAAAATAGCCTATTTATTTGTTTATTTATTTATATATTCCTTTATTTATGTATTTATTTATTTTATTTCACTTTGACAATATTACATTCTCATTACAGTTAATCCTGTTATTTTATGTATACTGATTCTTGATATTAGACTGTAACATTATTTTTTTCTGTTATTTAAATCTGCATAAATTAATGGTAGTACAATCAAAGCTACCATAACATGTAAATACTACACATTTTCAATACTGCATTTATTGTTGTTGTATTTGAATTACATTAATAAAAAATATATATTGTTTTACTTTGCAGTAATGAGAATTTATTTAATAATGACATTAAATTAATACAAATTTTTGCTTAATAGGCTTTTTTTCTGTATAATTATACCCAAGTACAAATATAATTTCCTATTTGTCTCTAGATGATTGATTTGGGTGAAATATGACCTGGTCATATTCTGTGAGAGTGAGATTTACTCTGATTTTCATTTTCACTGTTGTTTTTCAATCATTCTTTTATACTTCACACTGTGCTACAGTTTTATATTTCTCATCACCACCTTGTCTCCACCAGGCTGGTCTACTTTCATCCGTACTATTTATTTGTGCACTCTTTCCTTCACATCCTGCTTTTAATTCCCAAATAATAAATCTCAGCCTCTCAGATCTTTTGCTGATGATTTTTCTCTAAAACTCTAAACAGCAGTGACTGTGTGCATGTGAAGGTATGGTTTTGATATGGTTAGAAAAGTATCTCATCCTTTCATTGTCTCTTTGTTCTGATAATGAGTATTGTTTAAATTCTGAGTAAGGTTTTGTCCTTTGTATATATGTGTGCGTGTGTGCTCTGTTTGCCCAGAATCGGCTTTTGTTTAACACTCTTCAGTGTTATGAAAGACATGTTTGTTTATGAGTGTCATCAAGTGCTTGAACTCTTTTTACCGATACTAACACGCACAGATCTACACGTGGATGTTCAGTCTAGAAATTAGCCTATGTACTAGAACAAGAATAGACAGGCACATAAGTGTGAATGATTTCTGTTATGACTGGATCATGAAAAGAACAAGAATGGACTCATTATTATTAATGTTTCATGATTCGTCAAATGCATTTATGTCTCTTTCTCACTGCCCTGTAGCCTAGAGCTTCTCCCTTGCAAATAGATTTTCTCCAGCCGTCTTTCTCCGACAACTATCTCTCCTTTAGTTTCTGTGCTTCTGTAGTATATTATAGGCCAGGTGGACTTTCCCTCAGTAAGGACTCATTTCCTGCTCTCTGCTCACCTACATAGGCCTCGACTGAACTCAGATAAACACAGAGCGGCCTCAGACAGAGCTTACACAACTGAAACTGGACACCATAACTATAACTCCGAGCCACAGGCATGACCTGTTCATCATGTTCACAAGGTTTCATCCCTCGCCCATTCTGTTGACTTTTGTGAGAACTGTGCTAGCCAGGAGTGAGCTCTTCCCATGAAAGAACTGTGCAGAAGCTGTTTCAGAATACAATAGAACAATTTACCCTTCACCTCCATCCACATACGCTACTGTTCAAAAGATTTGGGGTGGTAAGATTTTGGGGGTTTCGAAGTCTCTTATGCTTACTAAGGATGCATTCAATAATAGTAATATTGTGAAATATTATTATAATTTAAAATAACTATTTTCTATATGTGGATATATTTTAAAATGTAATTTATTCCTGTGATGGCAAAGGTGAATTTTCAGCATCATTACTCTAGTCATCAGTGTCACATGATCCTTCAGAAATCATTCTAATATACTGATTTGGTGCTCTATAAATGTTTCTTATTATTATGAATAATTAGTTTTTTGTGGAAACCTTGATATGTTGTTTTGATGAATAGAAAGTAAAAAAACAAACAAAAAAAACACAGCATTTATTTCAAATAAAAATCTAACATTATAAACAATTTTACTGTCACTTATCTGTCCGTGCTGAAAAAAATATTATTTATAATTGTTTTTAAACCTACTGACCCCAAACTTTTGAACGGTAATAGCAAATATTATTAAAATGTCCTGGCTTGGGTAGAAATACCTGAGTTGAATGAATTGATAGAAATAGATTTTAAAATCAAACTTAAATCCGGACACATTTAGGCAGCTTTAAAAAGTCTTTCCTTTTCTTTTTAAACATGCAATATGAATAGTATTATGTATACACTACATTTCAAGATGACTTATTCTGTAATCGAACAGAAAAGTAGTGCTCATATTGATGGTCCAACCTGCTTTCTACAGGCTGCATGTCTCCACCTCCTCAGGAGAGACATCCAGGATCTCTAGGACAAATGTAATTTCATTCTCTCAGACCATATGTTGTAATCTGGCAGTGTTTCAGTGAAAACACAAAGGCCTCATATTTGTGCAGACCAAACGTAGGCTTTTGATGTATTGAGTTCAGAGCCGAGCACATTCTTGGCACGTTTGGATACCAGCCCAATAGTTAAATTTTTTTACTGAAGTAATTAGCCAGGTTTGCGTCACAACGATTGAACCACAGGTAAAGTGTGTTTTGAGCTTGTGCCCTTTTTTCATTAATGTTGAATAAATAGTTAAATTTATTATTGACAGAAATGAGGACAAGCAGTTGTTCTGATATGTTATAGTACATTACCCTAACTGCAGGATGTTTATTGTTGCCAAGCAACATAGAATCTTACAATTGCTTTAACCATAGCTCATCCAATCAGAATTTAGAGTCAGAATTCTCCATTTTATAATTAGGCGTTTTACGTTATTGGATTACTGATGCATCATTTTAGAGTGGACTTTGTCCATCTAGACCAGGAGTTTTGCTGCTGTTTTTTTATTTACTTTGTTTTGGTATCTTTTCTCAAAACATGTGATTTTAGATTGAATGCCTTGTTTAATGTTGGTCAGGAGCTGGTCAGTCTCACCACACTGGATATTCTGTCGCCATAAAATAAACTTTTGTTTCCTTTTTCCTGTTGGTCTGCAGAGGATGGTCAGTTGTGATGGTTTGAATTCTGTGCCCAGTACTGTGTGTTCAAACATTTCATCAGATAAAGTGAGTCAGCATAAGCACAAACCCATGCAGATGTGAATGTCAACAATGATGTCAGTTCTGTCAGGGTTGACAATGTGAGAGCAAAGGTTATGGAGTCTTAAACCATAAATGCATCAACAGTAGCACTGGTTAAATCATTTTGAAGGTTGTAGTGGAAGTGTGGCCAGAATATGCACTAATAATTCATAAAATGCCCAGAAAGGTGTTGTTCTGTCAGAGATAAGAGGTTGTGGATTTGTTTAAATCTTTGTGATCCTCTTGGGTTTCAGTACATGAGCATGGGCCAAGATGAAACAAGCATGTCTGTTTCATTTGTTTCTGCCAGTGCATTTGACCTAATCATAGGTCTCTCTTTCAAAGAGGAAAAAAACAAAGACTTTTCCATCACATGGCTAAAGGGAGGATTTGTTTTGAATTCTTTGGGCTTCAGCTTCCCAGAGTAAATCTCCAGTCCAGTCAGTCCTGAGATACGCTAAATGTCAGAAGACATTATGACTGAAGAGTTTATTTGCATTCCTTATATTCAAGCACAGTTGACCTTTTAGAGCACCTTTTAGTGTCCTGAACTCTCTATGGCAGATCACAGATACAATAGATGCAGACTTAGGGTTGAACTTGAGCTCTGTTTTTTATGCTGTTTACTCAACAGTAATACAGCAGAATGGACCTCAACAACCTGTTTCTGGTTGTTCCTGTTCAACAATGGCCCTAGAAATCAAACTCCCAAACTTTCAGCCAAAATTTTAACCACTACATCACCAGTATTCAAACACAGGCATGAATATTCACATCACCACTCATATGCCTATCAAACAAGTCAGAACTTGTATAATAATAGACATATAAACAACAAAGAAATTAATAAATAAACAAAATGCCACACTATTTTTGTTTTACTTAATTTTTTCACTTCTTTATTTTTATTTACATATTTGTTTACATTAAAATGTAATTTACGTGTTTATTTAAAGACATATTTTATGATATACACTACCATTTCTTTAAGGGGCATATTTACTAAATAGGGCAAATTAGTGTGAGAATGCAATCCTATATATAAAAAAATAAATTTAAAAAAACCATGGGAGTGAAAAGTTCTGCAATTCATCTACTGACAATTTGCAAATTAAAGAACACAGACGCAGCCAGATAATTTCCATAACGACCTATGCAATCCACCAAAAGCAGCTCAAATTAGTGTACAGCCGATAATAAAATGGGTTAAGACATACTTTTTTGAGCGTTTAATAAATGACTACTGCAAACCTTATTAAATTACCTTGCATGATTCATTTAAATGCTCTCCTCCTAAGAATTTATGTCTGAAAGCGAAGCTACAAATGCATATAAGGTCAGATGCAAGAATAGCTGTGTCCACGCTGATGTGATGTTTCACTGCGTGTGTTTTTATTAAATATTGACAGTAGTTTTTTTAACACCACAAAAAGGTTTGCGCTGGTTCAAGCTATTAGCAAATTTAGCCCTAATACTTTTATTCAGCAAGGACACATTAAATTGGTCAAAAGTACAGTAAAGACATAATGTCACAAAAGATTTCTATTTCACAACATTAAGAAGCACAATAGTTTTCAGCATTAATAATAATAAGACATTTTTTGAGCACCAGAACATATTCGAATGGTCTCTGAAGGAAAGATTGGAGTAATGGCTGCTAAAAATCCAGCTTGTGTACATTTTAAAAATATTAAATTGTAGTAATATTTCACAATATTGCTGTTTTAACAATTTTGAATCAAATAAATGCAGTTTTGGTGAGCATAAGGCACTTCTTTCAAAAGTATTAAAAACAATCGAATGGACTCCAAACTTTTGAAAGACAGTAAATTATTTGGCATATGTATTTATTTACACCAGAAAGCTAAAAGTCAAGAGTTAGGTTGTTAAATGGACGAGGAAAGTGATCCGGAACGTTTTCTTCCACAAAACTGAGAAGATTTGGTGTTAAAACTATAATTAGGTTGAATTACTCAGGTCAGAATGCACGCCAGCGCCACGCTGGATATGACTTTAATTACACTTGAGCAAACATTATAACTCTTCATAAACTGCTCCACTCTTTCATTTTAATGTTCCCTCACTTAGCACAAACCCATCTGGCCACAGACACATTTATCTTTTGAACTTGCATGCTTTCCAACAGCCAGGTCTTCCTGGGGTCCCTGTGATCCTGTATAATTAAAAGGGCCCCTCCATCATTGCAGCGACTGTCTTACTGATTGTTCTAATGACAGCTGCTGTCATCTGCGCATTTGAGACTGTGATGCATACCAAAACAGTCTGACCCTGAGGGTGATGAAACGAAAGATTGAAATTAAAAGAGCAATTTTCATGCACTTTATGTATATTATGAGCTTTTGAGTGCTGATAATAAACTCTTTTGGTTGAAAGGGAAAAAATATCTTTCACTTCTTTTCCTTCATGCTGAAATTACAGAGGACAGGAGTCAACATTTCCAGACACGTCCTCCAAGAGACTCCTCAGATCTTGCCCCTCACGTGTCTGTGTGTGTGTGTGTGTGTGTGTGTGAGAGAGAGAGAGAGAAAGAGAGAGAGAGTATGTGATGCTGATTTACGTAAGCAACAGAAGTCCCATATATATATTTACACAGAAAAATCCCACCACTTGTCTTTTTTTAGTTAACAACTAGTCTCATTTTCCTTTCCGTGTCCTGTTTAAGTGATGTCATTTGATATTTTCTGATGTTTGTCCTCTACTGTCCATTTCTTCCGTTAAACATTCTCATTATATCTTTTTTGTTGTTGTTGTTTCAGCTAACCATGATAACCCCAACAGCCTGAGATACAAGTACAATTTCATTGCAGATGTTGTAGAGAAGATCGCCCCTGCCGTGGTTCATATTGAACTGTATCGCAAGTAAGTTTCTCACATTATCATTAGTCTATATTAAAGAGGAATATTTGACCAAATGTCTCATTCTTTACCTCCGTTTCCATCTCTCTTTCATACTCTTTCTGTCTTGTTTAGGATGGTGTACTCAAAGCGTGAAATGGCAGTGGCAAGTGGATCAGGGTTTGTGGTGTCTGACGACGGCCTCATTGTGACAAACGCCCACGTGGTAGCCAATAAAAACCGCGTGAAGGTGGAGCTTAAAAATGGAGTCTCGTATGACGCTAAGATAAAAGATGTTGATGAAAAAGCAGATATCGCCCTCATAAAGATCGATTCACCGGTAAGAGGAACCAACACAGCCCTGCTGTTATAGCACATTCCATGAATATAGTACACATTATACACATTTTTAGTGTTAGAAAAAGCATTGGAAGCATAAAAGTTCTGGTGAAAACTGTATATAATCTACTAAATTTATTTGCATTCATTTAGACTTTATTTAGACTAATATTGCACCTCTAATACTTACAAACTCTAAAACATTTTTTACTGTATATATTTTGCCTGTTTAATTTTGATGTTTGTTTTATGTTTAGATTATGATGTTCATATTATTAAAGCAGCTATGATATTATATATTTATTTTTATCTATATTATTTAATTTGCCATCCTGATGTTGACAGTCAACATTTTTTTGAAAGGTAAGCACCTTATGTTACTGAGCAATTTTTAAATATTTTATTATATTTTAAGAGTTTTAGATTCTATTGTGTACCCTATTCAGTGACATATATCCTTTTAAAACAAATCTGAGTTGGTAAATAGCAGGTAACTATATGACAACATTCAGGTTGACATACGGCAGGATTTCCCTTCTTTTAGCTGTTCTCCCATTTTAGGTTGACTAGATGCAAGGGTAAATTAGGCTAAGGAAGGTAAAGACAAGGGAGGATATAAATACTTACAGAGAGAGGGAAAGTTTACCAGGCCTCAGGAACAGATGTTATACTCTCTTCATCAGGTATAAAATTGATTTTAAGCGCACACACATTCACACAGTGACTTGAAGGCTAACATAATGCTCCAGAAAGCAGATTGCTAAACTGTTTTAATGACCATTATTCTCTCAGCAGGCACTTAGCATGTTTAGCCCACCACAGACCAAACATCTGTGTGGTTTGTGGACTGAGGTGGACAGATTGAACAGTTTTATAATGTCTTTTTACACAGGAAGCCACCTCACCGTGGTTTATAAATGGAAACTGAGGTTTTATTTTTGATCCTGATTGTTTATACTGAAGAGGTTCGAGCCTGAATTCGAACTGCGATGCACTAAACATGCCAGGCTCTGTTTTAGGATATAGTTACTATTAGTGCAACATCAAAAACTAAGTCCAAATAACCTAAGAGTGTTTCATTAACAGAAACAAACAGATGGCCAAGCTTAAGATTGCAGGAATTCAAACTTGGCATTTGTATTTCAGCAATTACTGCATTCACACAGCCCTGTGATATTTGGAAAGGAGACTTTTCATGTAACCAAAATAGGAACATTACTGACCCCATAAATACAGAATGACCAACACAATCCTTATAAGGTGAAATTTTCTATTACCCACAACCCCCCACTCAGGTCAGTGCAGTGCACTGTACAGACTCTTAAAATATATGTCATTGCTGGCTGATAGACACCAGGCAGCATGTTTGGCTGACAATCCTAACCTCACAATCACTCAATCTCTTAAACATATGTTCTCCAGAGAAATGAAGCACACGCAAACCCAGACTGCATGTTTAATCAGATCCGGTGTTCCCAAAGAATCCATACTGCTCCAAGATCAGATTCCTCGGCTGATTCTTATCCCAATCCTGCAGTCAAAACAGATCCCACGGCAGTGCCTATAGTCTGAGATGTTTTATGTAGCTCTCTCTCAGCTGGTGTTTCTGATGCTGCTGGATTGATTCAGTGGGCTCTTTAATGCCCAGCTGCTAAAGAGTTTGCCCCAGTTTGAGTGAGTGATCTTGATTAACATCATATGGTCATGTGTGTATGTGCGAGCAATAGTGAGAGAGTTTGAGAGAGACAGACTTGTCTCTGATTTCTGATATAAGACTTGCCTCTAACTAACAGGGCATGTGGGAAAAGTTTAAAAAAGGAGCAGAAAAGGGCATTTGTTTGAATGGCACGAGTTGGAGGTCACGCTCTGGAAAAGGATCAGGCACCGCAAAGACCCTGAGGAGACTGAGTATGTGTGTGTGTGTTGGAGAGAACTTGTGTGTGCCTGCATCCCTGTAAGCAATTACTGCAATGTCTTCCCATTTTCTGATGCATGTTGAGAGGTTTTAAGTAGGTCAGTACTGTCAAACTTTCAGTAAGTACGTTTACATTCGCAGTTATAATCGAGTTTTTGAGTTGTCCAGCTACAGTTCAATTTGTCTGAGTCTGATTAACATGTATACATGTAGGATGAAGCTGAGCTACAATCACATTATTTAGGTCTGGTAGTCCGATTTCTCAAAACGATTCTGAAATGTTTACAGTCAAAATAAAACAAGTATAGCATTTTAAGAATATGAAGTACTGCTTGGGTCTGACCGAAATCAAACTTTTAAAGTACATGTAAACACAATTACTACTACTTTGAAACAATTTCTAAATGTTTTACATTGTGTTTCAAGGTATTTGTCAGTTCATGCATTCTCTAGGAATTGAACCCTTGACCTTGGTGTTTCTAGCACCATACTGTACTATTTGAGCTACAGGAATGTTTCAGTAGTTGTTTTCGCTAGAAGTAAGTAGTTAACTACAGTGAACCTGCACTTTTGAAAAATACAGCTCATAAAAATCTAATCTCAATACTCATCACTATGAAAACATAATGATGAATACAGAATTTAAAGGGGTATTCCACCTAAAAATCACCCACATATCATTCCAAAGCTGTATAACTTTCTTTTTTTTTGAAGAAGAAGAAGAACGATGGGAACCACACAATGTTGGATCCCATTGACTTCCATTGTATGGACAAAAAGCTCTGAGACATTTCTCAAAATATCTTCTTTTATGTTCCACAGTGGAAAGGAATTCATACAGTTTTGGAACAACATGTTGGTGAGTAAATGATGATAGAATTGTATTTTTTTTATTTATTTATTTTTTTTGAGTGGAGTATTCCTTTAACTAAATATTTTGCTACCGGGTCATGGCACCAAAAATTTGAAAAAGAAATTGTTCTACTAATAATACTTATATAAATCAGGCTTGTATGATTCATGGAATCAAACCAAACAAACAGAGTTTATATGAGGGACAGAACCGAGACTGAATTGATTATTGCTATTAGTCTGCTTGGCTATAGCAAAAGACATGACAGAAAAAACTCATTGTATCTCATTGTCTTGCTGCTCTAGTTTTTGTTGATGTATTCATAGTTAAAATTGTTAGTTCCACCACTAATTTTCATACAGTAAGTTACTCCCCAAAACTGCAAACTTAAGAGTCTAAACTCACATTCACTCACACGTAGTATGCTCATGCCTTGACTTGATGAGGAAGAAATGAGCATATATTTCACACAATGCAGTTTCACTCATGCTGAAAATGGGCAGCACATGGTGGATGAACTGAGAGGGGAGTCATAGAGCCGATTATTTATTTTCTTCCCAATCTTTTGTCCTTCACAGTCTTTCTTCCTCCTTCTCTCTCCCTTTATTGGTGGCTGTCTGTCCCTCGGGAAATCATTACTCTGTCTGCAACAGCCAGACTTCAGAAACAGAAAAGAGGGGAAAGTGTTTTCCCTCTCAGAGAGAGTGAGAGAGAGAGGAAATGTGGTTAGGGACTGAAAATGAATCCATATGTATGTGTATGTGGACACAAATTTCACCCACATTCAAGGCAACACTGTACAGATGGGGAGCTCTTGAGTGTCCAACTTCCATGATCTGTTGAACTTCCCATCATTCCTGTTCCCGAACTCAGAAGCTCCAGGAAAATTAATCATTTTCATGTCTCAGCCCATCACACATTTAGTCAACTCAAAAATCTCCCATGTCTTCCTTTCCATTCCTCTGCTCTGGTCGTGAGCCAAGGCAAAAAGAAAGTTTCCAGTTTAAGTTAAGAGCTTTAAGGCTAATACGTAGCATGCACACACACAGGATTTCTTTGGATTATCGATGTTCCAGTGGCCTAAAATGCAGTCCAGACTACTAATGTGGCTGACTGCTGGTTGGGCCAAAATGAGTCATTTAATATTACAGGGTAAGATGTGAATCACACGTGGGAACAGAGAAGCAGTTTTGGCCATGTGGAAGCAAGAGTGGAAGTGTGCAAATGCAGAGGATATACATGCTATAAACTACCATGTGGGACAGCGTCGTGAAAATAGTATGTCACTGAAACCCCCTTCCCCCAAACAGACTCAGAATCTCACAAGTCTGAACTCGTCTCAAGTTTGAAGTATACAGTATCATTCTTGGTTCCAGGCTGATATTTCCAGCTGTTCTGTGATTGAATACACCAAGAACACATAGGAAGGAAGGAAAATCACAATTAAGTTTTTTTTTTTTTTTTTTTTTTTTTTAGTATCTCAATTGTTTCTTCCAAAATGCAACAAGACCATCAAATGGAGCCAAGAAGTTTCCAACATCTCAGGGTTTTTTTTTTTTTTTTTTTTCCAAAAGAAGGGCCCTGGTAAGCACATATGTCTCCTCTAGAGTTTTAAATGAGACCTCAACAGTATTTTTTCATATTCAAGCTACAGCCACATCTGTCCAAGTATACATATCACAAGTCATTAATGAATATTTAAAGCATTAAATACATGTTTTAGTAACCTTAGACTTTCGTAGCAATCACACATTGCAGGGGCCGACTGTAGCCTTATTAACTTATATATGCTGGAGGAAGAAGATTTACAATTATTAGTCTGTTAGTTGTGACAGAAAACAGACAGGTTTGATTTCAGATGAACTAAAGCATTTACATGACATTTTAAAATACACATTATTGTTTTATTTTGACTGAATGTTTTAGCTCACATGTAAATACACTTATTGTCACAGATATCTCAGACGTGACCACAAAAACTAAAAAGTCTGAGATTTCCATCTGAACAAAATCAATTTGGTTCAAACATTTAATAATAATTTTCTTATCTATGTCTGTTTTTATTACTCAAAGGGAATTTTCAGAGAAATCCCCAAGACAAAGATTAGACTATACTTAAATGAAACATAATTCAGAACTTTATTAAGTCTACTGATCTTTTAAAGGATAAACCTCTGAGGTTTCCTTTGGGAAGATCCTTCAGTAGCTCACTCACTGAAAATAACTTACAGCCACATCCAACACAAACCCACCAAGTGGAGAATTTAGTGCTTGCAAACTGGCGCTTATCTTTTAAAGTCACTCACAGCGTAGTAATTAGAGGCACAATATGGGATGAGGTGCCTACTGACGGGCACAATGATGACAGAGTGGGACGGTGATCTCAGTTACTCCAGTTCCTAGTCATTTTTACTGCAAGTAGTTAATGATGTCTTTTGAACGCTGCTGTTTCTGCTTTTGTTCAGATTGTGACTAACTCCAAACTGGTGTTTAAAGGCAGACACACAGTTTTAGTAGTGCATGGGAATGTCAACCTGTGGAAACTCTGTGTAGTTCTATAACCTTATAATCATAATCTAAGCCTTCGACAGACTGTGTTACCCATTTTGCACCTGCATAAGTGCTTATTAACTACTGGAATGGATGTGGGCAGTCTGTTTCAGCTCTACAAACTGCTGTTTGATTAAAAAAATCACCTAAAGAAATAAAATACATCACTACTAGTTTTACAGGTGAAGAAACACTCAGTGTTATTTCTCCACATCTTAAAGTTTTGAGAGGTGTCCTTACGCTTTACAGAAAATCAAGCAGTGTTTGTTTTCATTGTTGTTTTTGTGTTGTTCTCTGCCTGAATACATGAATCTCTACATGAATCTGGTTGGTATGTATATGTAGAATATTGAAAATAGATAAAATCGTGTTTTGCTGTTTCCTCATTGGAAATCCGAATCCTAGCCTTATCTTGGATGTCTTATGGGAATGACAAAGTCTCGTTCTCAAAGTTCTTCTACTGTTTCATTAGCATTGAGTGAGGGTGAGACTGTTTTTACATGTCCCAGATTGACTGGTATTCTCAGACTATCTATAATAAAGACACCTGGGTAACTGTCGTGCTTTTATAGGCCAGATGGATGCAGGTGTTTCTGCTGGTAAATGTTTATAAGGAACTGCTGACCTGGAGTCTTGCATAGTAGAGCTTTATTAGAGTTCATGGCCTGTTATGGTAACCTCACAACCTGCTGAAATGACCAACGTAACTTGTGTTTGAGTAGCTTGTCTTATATTTATCTAGATTCAGCAGCTAAATTTATATATACAGTGAAAGTATATATGTATATACTTAGACACAGATTGCCAATGTATAATTACTGCTCTAATATACAGATAATAGCCTATATTTTGAGTTCGGACATGAACATTGAGTCATCTTTGTGGTGAAGAGAAAGGGCAAGAAATAGAAAGGGAAGCTTTCAGGGTGGTTTTTCCATGTAGATGTTAAATGGAAACTATATCATTTCTCACAGACACAGAATGGATGACTAACATGCCACATTGACACAAAATGGCTGACTTAGCTTCATTGTGGCTAATAAGTGTTGTGTGTTGTGAGTTGAAGCATGATCTCATCTTTCTGCAATGGTAACCCAATAGAGCACTGATGTTCCCACCAAGAGCAAGCAGTGTGTAGCCGTTCTTTGATTGTGCAACGCATACATAATCGCAGGGATATATATTGCATCTGTGGGATTCTTGATTAGGGTGGATTCCACAGAACTGGAATGAAATAGATGGAGGGTTTAGTTCATGCTTTTTGATATGCATATAAACTACATTTAAGAGATGAGAATTACAGTTTTGTTTTGTTTTTTTTGTACTTACGCTTGCTTGAAAAGGAAGTTATGAGTGTGAGGTCTTGAATTCACATTTAAAGAACACAGAATCACATTGATGTAACTTTATTTTGCTTATCACTGCACATGTTGGCCCCTAGGATAAGGAGAAGGGAGTGATACGTTTTTTTGTCTAGTTTGCAAGTCATCATCATCTTTATCCTCTTCTATTTTAAAACGCTGTTAGTACAGGTCAAGCTTAGGATCAGTTTACAGCTCTGGACTTAGTTTTCTTCCTTTCCATTAGGCAGGTACAGCTTGAGTTGAAACTGTACAGCAACAAGGCAGCCATTTTGTTTCTTTCTAAAGCTGTTCTCATTGTTGTAAAGATTTAGATTTTTCGTTATTGTGTATGGTGTTTGTTTAGATATAACAAAAAATTCTTCCACCCTAACATTTAAGGTAAGACAGCGGTAGTATTGTAGAACATCTTTGTATTATCTTCAAATCAGGTCTTAGTGAGCTCAGACAGACATTTGACAATATCTAAACCATGTAATACTGACAATAATGTTTTTTATTGAATATTTCCCTCGTAAACCTTTCATCTGACGCTTTGTTAGGAAATACAGCTCCCACTGCTGTCATCTGAACTATCCCTAAAATACAGAGCCCATATACATGCACGCAGAATGAGAACGTAAGTGCGTCTGGTGTTTATCAAGCTCAGCGTGTCTGCTATCCACTCTCTGACTCTATTTTTACTGTCAGTAAACAAATTAGACACCAGTGCGATGGCTAAACAAGCATATTCTGTTGTCACAATGATCGTTCTAATCAAGCCCCTGTGTTAAGAGGGGAGATTCCATAAATGATTCCCCACAGGAAGGGCAAAACAGCATTCCGATTCGTCCCATCCTGTCCTAAGTGCCTACTTTTCCGTGATGTCATAAAGGTTGCATGGCGATAAGGTTTCACAGATCTGAATTTAATATCCAAACTCCTATTTGGCAGACACTTGATAGCGGATGCACAGAGGTGTTAGAATAGAACTGTTTGTATGGCGGTTCAGGAAATTGAAGGGTAGAATTATGGAACGCCTGCATACGAGCATTTATCACATGACTGACTTTGAAATGTCATAAAGTTGCTAGAATGTTGAAAACAGCTGTGCTGGGTGGCCACTATTGGATTTCAATTAAAGTTCTTTTATAAACTTTTGCAGGCTTTAGGATTGTGAAGGGTTGGGATATTTCTGTCTTATGAGTAGATACTAAAATAACGGCTGCATTCTCTACGTAACAGACATATATATATATATCTCTCTTTCTGCCCAACAGAGTAAGCTTCCTGTGCTTCTCCTCGGCCGATCGGCTGACCTCAGACCAGGAGAATTTGTGGTTGCCATCGGCAGCCCATTTTCCCTCCAGAATACGGTTACCACAGGGATAGTAAGCACCACGCAGAGAGGTGGGAAAGAGTTGGGTCTACGAAACTCAGATATGGATTACATTCAGACCGATGCCATCATTAATGTGAGCAAATTATTACAACTGCAAATTTTATTTATTGCTTTATATTTAAAATGATTTATTACATATTTTATTATTTGTTATTTTAATGTGTGTCTCTCCATCTCATGGTCTTACCATGAGGCTCACACACAAATCAAGCCGTAAAACACAAGCATGTCTTAACACATGAAATGTCTCTTTTACAGTATGGCAACTCAGGAGGACCATTAGTCAATCTGGTGAGCATTTCTTCATTTCAAAACTGTTGAATAATATCCCAAATGAACATGCATAAACACTACTTATTTGCACAGAGCATGACTGTGTGGTAATCATCAGGGCCTATTTTCCCAGAATGCATATGTCTGGTATTACTTACAGTAATGTTACCCCAGTAAGAGAGTAATTTGACATGGTGGCCATCAGTCAAATGTGTAAAAAAAAAAAAAAAAAAAAAAAAAGGCATCTTTTTTTTTTTAATTTATGTCCCAAGGTAAAGGATTATAGTAAAGAGTGAATATGGAAGGGTCTTAAAAACCCTGACACATAGTGGAGGAGTCTCATCCCAAACATGTTTGTTTTGTGATGTAACCTTCTGACTGTACATTATGCCGTTTACAGTATTACATGGCTACTTACCAAATACATAAATAAATTGACATGAATTTGTGTTATTTTAGTATTATATATGTACTATTATATTATTTATTGATATTTTGAATTAGCTTATTTTTTTTATTTTGTTTCCATTTTAATTTTAGTTTGTTTTACTCATTTTATGTGCTTTTAGCATTTTAATTCATTTTTTTAATCTTTCTATGTAGCTATTTATTTTGTTTCAGTTTTACTAATTTTAGTACTTCAACATATACTTGATTAATTTCAGTTACGTCTTTTAGTTTTAGTTAGGTTTTATTTTAGCAGGCTATATTATGTAAGAATTTAATATAATAAAGCAAATTGTGCAAGATCAATGAAAGATCATGAGGTATGTTCTTGATTGGTTTACTGGGGGCAACAGTCAAATATACATAATTAAAAAATAATTATAGAAGTCATTAAGTATTTGACCGAAAGTGTCAGGTTTATTAGTTAAAGTATATATTTTACTTAAATATAACCAGTTTATTTAGATGTTACCACATTATGTACATTTCTTAGGTTATTGGACATTCAAAAAGTTCCAAAAATGTTTTTACATTTTTAACATTTTTTAAAATTTTTTTAATTTTTTTAAATTTAGTATATGAACAGCAGTACTGTATTGCAGGATGATCGTGTGCATACCTGATTGTTCTTTTTCCTATAGGATGGTGAAGTAATTGGGATCAACACATTGAAAGTGACGGCTGGAATTTCCTTTGCTATTCCATCAGACAAGATACGTCAGTTTCTCGCTGAGTCGTATGACAGACTGGCCAGAGGTACGACAGTACATTCATACCCAGAAATGATATATGAAATAGAGTGTGTTACCTAAATATTTGCTGTGTTGCAACTTTGATTATGTTCTTCTGGCTATTTTACAGGTCGAGGAGTGACTAAAAAAAGATACATCGGTGTTCGTATGATGACCCTCACTCCTGCGTGAGTACATAACCACGTCCATGCATCAAATTAATGAATAGCTAATTTAATAAGGTTACTATCATGACCTTATGGAAGATCTTACATGATTATGTAATCCTATGAGATCTCTGATTTTATACTCTGTGTGATTTATAGTACCATATTATAATTTGAGGCTATTGGGTTTGGGATGGAAATATGTTAAATTCTTTGATGAAAACCGATTTGATGTAATTGCATTTATTCCTGCTCACAGACTGTCCAAAGAGCTGAGAGGTCGACTGCGTGACTTCCCTGACATCAGGTCAGGAGCCTATGTGACTGAGGTCATCTCTAAAACCCCAGCTGCAGCGTGAGTCACCAAAACTCAAAGTCCCATAATGCCAAGCAGGTCAACTCGTTTGCCAGAATTCATGCTGTTTTTACTGGCCACATGCTCTCTGCTGTCATGCTTAGAAGGATATTGTCTTTGGCTCCATGTGTCTCCACATGTTTTGAATTTATGTTTGACCCCCATCTATCAAAACACACTCCCACACACACACACACACACACTCACAAACCTGCTGATGTTCATCATTTCTGCCCATCGTGTTTATTGACTCACACAAAAAACTCTTCCTCTGTATTTTTTGAAACAATTAAGAGTGCTGAAAATGTATTATAATTAAAGGGATAGTTCACCTAAAAATGAAAGTTCTGTTGTCTTTTATGCACCCTCATGCCGTTCCAACACCTATGAGTCAAACAGGTTTGGAACAACATGAGGGCGACTAACGAGAAAACCTATGACTCAGGTCTTGTCACTGCCACATCATATCCGTGAACATTTTCAATGTGTCTTTTTTTTATTATATGCTTGTTAAAAATCAAATGCAAATAAGTACTCAAAGGCAAATTTAGGGTTTGCAGCTCTATGTGATGAAATTCTTTGTTCATGAAATGTTGTTTTGATATAATTCCACAACCACAGTCCTATCCAATGCCCACCACATCCTGATCCATTTTTAGTTTTCCAGAAAGCTTGAACATGTTCAGAACAAGCTCAGATGGCACCCAGACATACAAACAACTGCTTCTTTCCTCTCGGCGCGACACCACTATGCTTATGATTCACAATTGCATAACAGATGATCACCAAATGTCACACTTGCAGTCCAACAAACAGGAAGTACTTGTGAAGTCTAGTATATAACCTACTCTGTCAGGGCATGTGAATGTGTTTTATTTGACCTAATATAGTAGATGTGGGTGTATATTTCTGAAATATGATTTAAAAAGTCATTTAAAGTGATAAGGACTGAATTATAGAGTCATTACATTTGTAATGTTGATGATTTGATGAAGCATGCAGTTCTACAACAACTGTAAAAATACATTACGCACAGCCTTAATAAGAGTTGGTTTTGGAAGCTATTTTGGAGTAATTCTGGGAAATCCAGCAATATTTTATTTGTACTGGAGAGGTTTCAGTTTCTGTGATGTAAGCTCTGAAGATTAGGAGACCTTAATCAAAATGAATTATTTTAGTGCTTTGTAGTCTTCCTCCTTAAATGCTTTTTCCCTCTTCTCTGTCTCTTCTGCAGAGGTGGACTTAAGGAGCACGACGTCATCATTTCTATCAATGGTCAGCGGATCTCCACCGCAACGGATGTGAGCGCAGCCATCAAAAAGGACACCAGTTTACGAGTGGTGGTTCGACGTGGCAACGAGGATGTCATCCTCACTATCATTCCCATGGAGATTGACCCTTGACCCTGAACAGAGCTGGTGTTCATCGATTCCGCCAATGGACTTACCGGGTGTGTCCTCTGCCCCGCCCCACGAGGGACATCTGACCAATTGTCTTTGTTCTTGAAATGACGGGCAGGGTGAAAGCTCAGCCTGAGATTTTAGACTGTACAGAGCATAGTGATGTAGATTCACATTTATTAATGTTTTTATTTTAATCATAATGAATGATTTAGAGGATGCTACTACTGTTTACTGTTCAACATAAGCCAATGGACATGATTAGATTTTCCAGAATATAGATGTGCTCTTTCATTACCCAACAATTTAGTGCACAGCAGCTTGAGGAGTTTTTCAGAACTTGATTGAAATTTCTAACCATTTTTGTAAAATAAAATGACATTTTTGTTGTTGAAAAGATTAAAAACTTTTTGATATTGCGTGTTTCTAGAGCAAAAATATTTTAAATGTTTTTTAATAAATATTTGTTCGATACACTGGTGAAGACTACAATTGCACCAGAAACTGAAAGAAAAAAAAATGCTGAAAAACATTTCACCATGACAAAACATGGTGGTAGACATTAATGGTAGTTTCTGGTGGTACTTTTTGACTTCTACATCACAATATTAGATTCTGTTTTAGTTCTGTTGAACTGTCTATTCATCAAAGATTCTTGTCAGTTTCCATAAAAATATTAACCAGCACAATTGTTTTTAACACTGATAATAATAAGAAATATTTCTTGAACATCAGATCAGCATATTTGAATGATTTCTAAAGGATCATATGATAATAAAGATGGAGTAATGTGTTTTTTTATTTTGTTTTTTTATCAAATAAATGCAGCATTTTGAAAGAGATTTTTTCAAAAATATGAAAAAAAAAAAAAAAAAACACTTACCAACACCAAACTTTTGGAGGGTAGTGCATATGTATTTGCACATCTTTGTGCACAGATAGAATACATTTTATTGAATAATATATATTTTTATTGTTTAGTAGTTTTAGCTGCTTAACTTAACTCAAACTGTTCAAACAAAGTAAAATAAAAGTGTTTTTCATTTTCTGTGCACCTAACAGAATCAGCTAAAAATCACGAACTTTCAGTGTAAGTCATACATGGCACACAGCCTTCAGCTGGCACTAACTGATGCCAAAAAAAAAAAAAAAAAAAAAAGTCAGGAATCAGGCCTATTATGAAAAAGTCCAGAACCTTTGCCAATACTGCCAGAATGTTCACTGCTGCAGCATGAGCAAATAATTGAAAGTTTTGATTAAGTTTCAGTCAGTTTTATAATAATCACTCTTGTCGCAAGTTAACACTCCAGAAACATTCTAAATTGTTTAGGAAGTGTTGTGAAAACTGATGTAGAAATCACTGATTTTGTATACACGATATATAATATATGCAGTGTTTGAAAAATTCCCATGATATCGAAAAGAGGTGAGAACCACTAGCAAACCTTAGTTAAGCCTTTGTTAAATGAACCAAATGAACCAGAGACCTTTTGACTTGATCATCTCTGTTCAGTAAACTCTGGTGAACACTGGTACCATCTAGTGTTGATAGGGTGTAACAACATTCACATGAACTGTTGCATAAACAACAGACCTGAATAACTACATATTAAAAGTGATTTTCATGTGAATTTATTAATATGAATGTAGAAGAAGGTTTTTGTGGTGAACATCAAACAAAATAGTCAGCTCTTTAATTATTCCAAGCACAAAAGGAGATAAAAAACACGAAAAAAGAAAAATAACGAAATGGGGAAAACTAAGACAAATAAGGTATTAAACATTAACCTAAGGAACAAACGACAACAAATAAGAGACAAACATATACAGGTGCATCTCAATAAATTAGAATGTCGTGGAAAAGTTCATTTATTTCAGTAATTCAACTCAAATTGTGAAACTCATGTATTAAATAAATTCAGTGCACACAGACTGAAGTAGTTTAAGTCTTTGGTTTTTTTAATTGTGATGATTTTGGCTCACATTTAACAAAAACCCACCAATTCACTATCTCAACAAATTAGAATATGGTGACATGCCAATCAGCTAATCAACTCAAAACACCTGCAAAGGTTTCCTGAGCCTTCAAAATGGTCTCTCAGTTTGGTTCAGTAGGCTACACAATCATGCGGAAGACTGCTGATCTGACAGTTGTCCAGAAGACAATCATTGACACCCTTCACAAGGAGGGTAAGCCACAAACATTCATTGCCAAAGAAGCTGGCTGTTCACAGAGTGCTGTATCCAAGCATGTTAACAGAAAGTTGAGTGGAAGGAAAAAGTGTGGAAGAAAAAGATGCACAACCAACCGAGAGAACCGCAGCCTTATGAGGATTGTCAAGCAAAATCGATTCAAGAATTTGGGTGAACTTCACAAGGAATGGACTGAGGCTGGGGTCAAGGCATCAAGAGCCACCACACACAGACGTGTCAAGGAATTTGGCTACAGTTGTCGTATTCCTCTTGTTAAGCCACTCCTGAACCACAGACAACGTCAGAGGCGTCTTACCTGGGCTAAGGAGAAGAAGAACTGGACTGTTGCCCAGTGGTCCAAAGTCCTCTTTTCAGATGAGAGCAAGTTTTGTATTTCATTTGGAAGCCAAGGTCCTAGAGTCTGGAGGAAGGGTGGAGAAGCTCATAGCCCAAGTTGCTTGAAGTCCAGTGTTAAGTTTCCACAGTCTGTGATGATTTGGGGTGCAGTGTCATCTGCTGGTGTTGGTCCATTGTGTTTTTTGAAAACCAAAGTCACTGCACCCGTTTACCAAGAAATTTTGGAGCACTTCATGCTTCTTTCTGCTGACCAGCTTTTTAAAGATGCTGATTTCATTTTCCAGCAGGATTTGGCACCTGCCCACACTGCCAAAAGCACCAAAAGTTGGTTAAATGACCATGGTGTTGGTGTGCTTGACTGGCCAGCAAACTCACCAGACCTGAACCCCATAGAGAATCTATGGGGTATTGTCAAGAGGAAAATGAGAAACAAGAGACCAAAAAATGCAGATGAGCTGAAGGCCACTGTCAAAGAAACCTGGGCTTCCATACCACCTCAGCAGTGCCACAAACTGATCACCTCCATGCCACGCCGAATTGAGGCAGTAATTAAAGCAAAAGGAGCCCCTCCCAAGTATTGAGTACATATACAGTAAATGAACATACTTTCCAGAAGGCCAACAATTCACTAAAAATGAAGTATTGAAGTATTCTAATTTGTTGAGATAGTGAATTGGTGGGTTTTTGTTAAATGTGAGCCAAAATCATCACAATTAAAAGAACCAAAGGCTTAAACTACTTCAGTCTGTGTGCACTGAATTTATTTAATAGACGAGTTTCACAATTTGAGTTGAATTACTGAAATAAATTAACTTTTCCACGACATTCTTATTTATTGAGATGCACCTGTATATACATCCAGTCTTCACATATATAGTAGGCCTATTTCACGCAAGTAGGGGGCGCTATAATACAGTGAAAGGCGAGAGCAGGCAACAACACACAGGCTCTTTCAGAGTTCCAGCGTCCTCTTCCCACTGCCTACCGCAGATCAGTCCATTCAATGATGTCCTAATGATATCACAATTATGTCAGACCAAATGAGATGTATGTTTCAATGAGTGAATGTTAAGTGGACAGTATTTTGGCATAACATCTTTCTCAGTTATGTGTTTTGCTTCACTGTTGAGTAACTACGGCTGTTCTTAAGTGGTGTGTTGCAGCTGGTGACTTTTCTACTTAAAAAGTATATTTAAAAAAATTACCATTCAAACGTTTGAGGTCAGTGAGAGAAAGAAAGAAAGAAAGAAAGAAAGAAAGAAAGAAAGAAAGAAAGAAAATATATACTGAAAATGTATCACAGTTTCCATGAAATATTACAACAGTTTTCAACAATGATAATAATAAGAAACAAATCAAAATACAAATAAAACATAAAGTAAGTAAAAGCAGGAAGATAAATTACACTACAATATATTATTTGTTTAATACTGTAATACTGACGGCCATTAACACGACATTTGAGGGTATAAGCTCCATGTGTTATGTAATGAACCATGTGAGAGTGTCTTAAACAGTCGGTACCATGGATTGCTGTCTCTCATGAGGTGACCTATGACCCCTTCTAAGGACACAAGAATGAAATCATCCATTATCTCAGTGGTGATGCCAGTAGCTGAAAGTGCATTTACTGATGCCTCCATCGTTCACAAGCATCTGTTTAGTCTGTACTAATTACAGTATCTTTACTGTAAACAGTCAAAAGAATGAACGAGAGCACTGATGGACAGAGTTTCTGCTTCAATAAATATTAGCATAACAAAGTTTGGCTTTACCAGAGTTCATCCATAAATGAAAATTCTGTCATTATTTATTTATTCTCATGTTGTTCCAAACCCATACGTCTTTTTTTGTTCACTGGAACACAAAAGGAGATGTTAGGTGGAATGACAGCCTTTCACAGAATGACACTATTCATCGTATAGAAAAAAAAAAAAAAAAAAAAAAATAGCAAAGAAAGTGAATGTTGCCTGAGGCTGTCAGTCCCTAACATTCTGCCTACATCTCCTTTTGTATTCCATGGAATGAAAGAAAGTCATACATGTTTGGAAGTTGGAACAACATGATGGTGAAATTATGAATTTTGGGCCACTTTAATGCACTTCATAAAAAAAAAAATAATAATAATCCATCAAGACTCTAATTACTGGTTAATCACAGTACATTAAGAAAGTCTTTCATTTTACATATTTTCAGAATTTTTTGTTTAATTATGCAAATGCACTAATTAAATACACACTAATTTAAATACATTTCCAGAACAGAAATCTTAACATTGGATAAAGCCAGGTTCAAAATTCTATATTTCATTCTTGCTGTTTCATAAAATGTTAAATAAATGTTAATAAAATGTATAAATCAAGCAAAGGATATATGAACAAACCTCTCTGTTAAAAACTTCAGAATATAGCCTAGATATGAATAAAACTGGAAAATTATTTTGAGAAAACACCCTTTAAAGATATGTACTGTAATTAAAATCTACAGATAAATTGTGATCAAATAAACACTTTAAATGTGTGTTTAGAATGTTTTCAGTCCACTAGTCTGAGAAAAAAGACATTTTATGGAAGCAAAATACCTCTGAAAATAACTATTGTTTTGTCTTAAGTTATTAAATCTTTCAAATGACTGTCAGTACTGTGGTTTTGATCTAAAACACCAGGTGGCAGTATGAAACCGTATCGAGATGATAAAAATAACATAAAATCACATTCTTCTAGAATTACACCCTTTAATGCGCCTAAAACACCAGATATTCTCAGCTTTTCAAGATTTTTAGAAATTCTTCGTTTTAAGGCGTTCGCTTAATGTCTCGAGATTCATGCGACAAAAGACAAAACAGAGTAACAACAACTTTTATTTTGTGACAAGCTTGGGAAGACGGGAAAGATGGATGGGTAGCTGTGTGTTTTCTTTTGATGGACGTCTAAGGGACATTCTTCATTGGTCAAGCCAAAGGCGTGGCGTAACTGTGCCACGCAGCTCGATGCACATTAACCAATCCCACTATGATATATACAGAGTTTACTGGTGCAACGTCACGCAACGTATTTAATATTCATAAGACAAGCACGGAGGCTGTTTAAAGTTAAATAAACGCCGCGGCGCGACTGGTGTTGCACACACTGTGTAGCGGCGCTGAGAGACAGAACCGAACCGAACCGAACCGAACCTGCGCCGCAGCAAGACTCTTCTAGACAATGACCTCCATCTGTCCAAGATGCGATAAGACTGTGTTTTTCGGTGAGAGTTTTTCCACTAGAGTTATCACTCAGCAGAAGTACAAGCCAAGTTTATTTCATTGTAATTGTATCAGTGGACTGGACTAATTGACTCAAACTGCAGGGCATTTATAATACATCCCAAAAGGTCAGGGGTAATTTCTTTTATTTATTTATTAAGGAATAAACTTCTGTAAATCTTTACAGAGTTACATAACAAGGGTTTGAAAAGCGTATTTGTTTGTATAGTCATTAGGTTATAAGCAGTGTGATTTGAACACTTTGTTTTCTTTTTGGGATCTTAAATCCAGTTTAATAGTTCAACAACAGATCGGATTAATACTTTATGGTTTGTGTTGTTGGTTTGTGTGTGTGTGTGTGTGTGTGTGTTTATATACTTTATAACAACAGTCCACCATGGACTGGACTTCACTTTGGGTTCTCAGAGATTTATATGAAAAAATGCAATTAATTTCCATACACTAATATTCTCTGCTGTACACATCAGTACTCCAGCCAATAGTGAATTTGTATTTGATTTAATGTATTTTTTGCAAATGTAGTCTTGCTGTCCTTGATAAACATGACGAGTATGTGGCTTTGTAAAAGGGTTAAATGAATCTGTCTACTGAGTTTAACTGGGTCAGAGGAAGAGATTTAAGGTAAAATAATATGTTAATTTCAAAATTACTATTATTATTTTTCCTGCATACAGCAAAGAGATCTCTGGGACCCCAAACTGTCATTTTCAAAAAGAAGATGAGGGTTAATTTTGCAGCCTGTGCAAAACTAAGTATTATTATTGAAAGGTCAAGCACAAGTGACCCTGACGCTCCCACAGCCGCACTGGAGGATGTTTTCTAGTCTGTCCCGTTATTGTCGTCTCCGGTTTAGTATTCTGTCCTGACATCCAGTATCCGCGGAGCTAGTAAATGCTATAGCCCAAGAAAAGAGAATTGGGTGACGGTGTTACGTAAGAATTTGGCAAGGGACTCTTGAACAAAGTGAGCGGATCTGTTGTGCTACTGTTGCAGGTTGGCGGATGGAGTAACTCTCTTTCTGGCTGCATTGAAGAGGAGCTTGATGATTTGATATCCCCACTGAGCCTAGACTTCTGCGTATGTCTGAGTCAGTGTGCTCTCTGTTTGACCTGACTAGTTTTGTGTGATGGAATGTGTGTGTGAGAGACAGACCCTAGGAATGTCAGCTAGTTAGTGTGTAGGGCATTGGGGAGGTGGGTTTAGTCCCCCATATGCTCAATGCACAATGCCAACCTGGGAAATGTTTTTATATCATAGCTCTTTCGCTAGGTATATTATAACTGCAGAAAATATGCTTGTTGATTGATTGATTGTGGGATGTTGACCAGTGTGTTTTTCTCTGAATCGCTTGTATTTCTCACTCCTGTGCTCCAAAGTCCGTGACTGTTTACTGTGTTTGCTTAAAGCAAACTATTGATTTTTTTTTTTTTTAATTCATGAGCTGATTATGAGTGAGAGAACACATGCAAGCAGTTTTTTGTGCAGTAGAAGTTGTAAAACGTTTTTTTAAATATACTGAATCTGGCTGAAAATCAGGATACAATACCGTTCAAAGATTTGGGGTATGTAAGAGATTGCATTTATTTGATCAAAAACACAGTAAAAACAGTAATATTGTGAAATATTATTACAATTTTAAATCACTGTTTTCTACTTCATACATTTTAAAATGCCATTTATTTTTATGATGTCAAATCTGAGTTTTTAACAGTCATTCAATGTCACATGATCCTTTTTTTGGTTTGCTGCTCAAAAAACATTTTTTTTTTCCCTATTATCAGTGTTGGAAACCGTTCTACTTAATAGTTTTGTAAAAACCATAATACATTTTTTCAGAATTTGTTGATGAACAGGTTCACAAGAACAAAATAAAAGAAAAAAAATCTTGCACAAAAACTGCTTGTGAAGATCAGAAAGGTCAGAGATAAGATGCACTTTTCGACATCCGCTTGATAGGAGCAGATCTGACTCAGCAGGGTTTGGATTGAAACGGGATCTCTATTTCAGGCATTTCATCAGATGATCCAGTTTGTTCTTCCTCTCCTTTGATGCTGAATTGTTCATCTGAAAACAGATGCAGACTCCACCCAAAAAAAATTAGTATTTTGTGTGGATAGTCTTCTCAGAGCTCTTGTAAATATTGTTTAGAGAGATCCCTTCAGATATAAATGCACAAACACACACAAAATTTTAGCTGCTGTGTTATAGCTGCATTTCAGCATTTGCTGAGCTGGATACCACTGTAATGATATATGAATTTACAGTAACAGTAACTTTAACATTCATATAAACAATGATTCTAAGTACATTACCATTCAAACGTTTGGAGTAATTTTTGATGTTTTTGAAAGAAATTTCTTATGCTCTTACGTTATTTATATTTAAAATAAGTTCTGTTTTAATATATTTTAAAGATTATTTATTTTAAATTGTATTTAAAATTTATCCCTGTGATAGTAAAGCTGAATTTTCAGCATCATTACTCCAGTCTTCAGTGTCACATGATCCTTCAGAAATCATTCTAATATGTTGATTTGCTGCTCAAGAAACACTTATTATTATCAATGTTGAAAACAGTTTTAATGCTACAGTTTCTTTCATTAATGAAAGTTCAAAGGAACAGCATTTATTTGAAATAGTAAAGACATTTACAAAAGATCTGTCAATTTGGATCAATTTAATGCTTCCTTACTGAATAAAAAGTTTTTTTTTTTTTTTTTTTAAACCAGACCCTTAACTTTTAAATGGTAGTGTATGCTTGATATTTCTATTTTTTTCTTGCTTTCTTTCAGTTCAGAGACATAGAACAAGCAGACCACGTGATGCTAGTCATACAAAGTTAGATTTTGATTAACATATAGTCTGGTCCACTTAGCAGCATTTACTGGCCAAAAACCACCGAAAGGAAGAGGCCGTTTGACTGACATGCAAAGGAGCCAAACAGAAGTTTATCACTACAGGACCATTGCAATTTTATTAACTGTGTGTAATTTAGATATACATTACTGCAGTTAAAGCGGTCATCCTCAGCATTATATATCACACACACTGATCAAATAACACATTACACTCTCTCCCTATTCTAGCTGAGAAAGTGAGCTCTCTGGGGAAAAACTGGCACCGTTTCTGTCTGAAATGTGAACGATGTAGTAAGATTCTGTCTCCTGGAGGCCATGCAGAGGTAAGCAAAACTAAAGCTGATATTGCAGACTGAGATGACATTAAAGAAATCACTCTCTGTTCTTTCTTTCTTTCTTTCTTTCTTTCTTTCTACCTGTTTATTTCCTTGTGAATTTCAGTGTGGAGCTCATTAAATACTGGAGTTTATTTAAAAATCTGTTAGTTAATTGGCCAGTTTGACTCTAGTGCTAAACACTTTGATCAGACAGCACAGACAAGATCCCTGATGACTGTTAGACTGATTCTGGATGTCCTACTTCTTGGTCTGTATGCATCAGCAGTTTCTCAGAGTGAAGGCTGCACATCCACAGTGTCGTAGTTTAGCAGGCGATCACACAAGCTCAGTCCATTGAACTGACACTGATTGTAGGTCATCCCTGTCAGCTTCTATTTGGGTGCCCCTCAATGTCTTTTTTTCTTTCTTCCTTGTTTCCTCTCTCCTTTATATTGAACTGACATGTGTTAGGGTCCTGTCTGATACGTTAGGATACATTTTCTAGTTCAGTGATCAGAGTTGTGTTGTTTCCCTGTTTGGTTAAATGATTGTTCATCCATTCCTTTGTAAGTCTGTATTTCACCCGCAGACTTGTCACTCATCACAAGTAGAAGTTTATGGAGGAATTGAAAGTCCTGCAATGACTGTAAACACAGATAATTGGTATTTATAGTAACCTCATTGGATCTGTCTGGAATGTTCTCTGACTGTCAGGGAGAGATTACAATTACAAATATATATATATATTGTTTATCTGTTTAAGATTGGATAGAACATTTAAGCGTGTTTGTTTTCTTTGAAACGGTTACATAAAGCCATTCCCATACTCCTTTTGAACCCTGAACGTCAAAATAGCAAAGAATGAAAGGACAAGAAATAAATATCCTCGGTACTCCTTACAAAAGTGCTTGATGTTGCTTTATTCAGTCAGTTTTGCAGTATAAAACAGAAAAGAGATTGACAAGAACAGCAGGGTGAAGACTGACTGGCTGTGGTAACAGGAAGTGAAACAGATTCTTTTAGTCTTGGGCTTTACTTGCCTCTTAGAGGAAATGTAAATCATAATATTCTTAACCACAATGAAATTCCTAATGAAATAGCAGTAATTTGTCATTTTCAAACACATGTTCAGTCCAGTACAGCTACTCCAGTTCAAATCATTTTACTGAACAAGTAGGTATATCTGTAAGCATATGCTTTTTCTCTCCCACACTCAGTGTTACTGTGGGTCTTTACCAGAACTATTACAAGGACAATGGAGGGACAAAGATAAGTGTTCATTCAAACCAGAAAACAATTGTCTGCCTTTCTGCCTCTCTTCCTTTCTTCCTTCTCCCTCTTCTCTCTCAACACGCTCACGCTTGCTTGCACACAAACAGAATAGTCACACACAGCTTTAGTTTAATTATAAGGTGAGTTCTGACTTAAAATGAAGGAGGGTTTTGTCTTTTCTGTTGCTTTCTCATTTGTGTTGATTAAAAATGGATGGACAAACAGCTCTTCATTGTCTCGCTGAAGGATATATTTAGTCCTGTTACTCTTTTATTACAGTTACTGTGTTCCCTTTATTGTGTGTGTGCTCTTTTTCTCTTATTGTGTTCAAAACAGCAGGAGGTTGTGTTGTTGTTGGTGTTCACTCGCTGCAGGTGTCGACTGCCTTTTCATCCTAATTCTATTTTTTGGGAAACAGCTCTCATTGGGAACGCAAACTATATTTTTAGCTCATGTCAGAGACACTGAGATAGATGTTGCTTTTAATATATAAAATAGACATTAGAAATCCTTTATGATGATAAATATAAAAATAAATGAATAAAATATTTTCCTAATATGTATTCACTCAGTTTAGCATGTTATTTTGGTTTTATTTTTTTAAGAGCACTGCACACACACACTAAAACGCATGCACTAAAGTAGTATGCACTAAAGTCTACTAAAGTAGAGGTGTGTGTTTGTGTGTGTGTAAGGAGGCTTGAATTTCAGTCCAATTTGTGCCTGACTGGGTCTTTTTATGCAGTCTGGGAGGAGCAGGAAGGAACAGAAGGATAAACAATGACCTCTAATGAATCCAGCACAACACAAGCCTCTCTCTCTTTCATCCTGTCACACACACACACACACACACACAATTATGATCATTTTACCTTGCTTGAAAATGCAGGTTTTAGTAGAAGAATGCCTGGAATAAATTTTTATATTTAGTAATAATCATTTTTTATGGAAAAAAAGTTAACTGCTAAGTCAGAATATTTCTTTTTGTTCAGGTTGTGTCAGCGCTTAAACTGATTTGGGAAAAATATTTTCATTAGGTTTAGTGTGTTTCATTGACATAAAAAAGCTTTTGTGAATGCAGCAAAGCTACACAGAAATAAGAAATTCTGCTAAGTAAATAAAAATAAAAGTAAAATGGACTAACAAAGATTCTCTCTCATACACAGCATGATGGATTGCCTTACTGTCATAAACCCTGCTATGGAACCCTATTTGGACCAAAAGGTATGAACAATAAGTTGTAAGTGGAGTTTGTAAGCCATGTTGTGAGTTTGTATACTTTACACTTAAAATGGAATGTATTTTCATCTTTATACAAATCTGAGTGAGAATCTTGGAGCTGGTAGGTTTTTCTTGTGTATTTGAGTCTTTTTTGGGTCTTTAGTTCTAGTTTCTCTTTATGCGACGTGTATTCATGTAGAGGAAATAAAGGTTTGAATCAGGGCTCATTTAGCGACATCTGACTCGCAGTGACTTTTAGAATAACCTTCCAACCAAAGACTGTACACTTACAACTAGAAACCTTATCCTGTGTGTGTGTGTGTGAGAGAGAGAGAGAGAGAGAGAGAGAGAGAGATAGAGATTCATCTGATTCAGATGGTCCTGAAGCTGTAAAAACAAACTAACATGACTAACAACATCCAGCATCAGGACACTGAAACATCCATCCACAAAATTCTGCCCAGCCAAGTTATAAAAGCACAAAAAGAAAATTATCTAACCTATTGGAGAGAAACAACAGAAAAAAGAAGTAAACTTGAATGTTATTTGGCCCTAAATAGAGATTACACAACTGCAGAATATCTGAGTACAGTGAAAGACTGTAAATTAAGACGACAAATGATGAGGTACAGACTGAGCAACCATACTCTGACTATAGAGACGGGCAGATATTGACAGCACTGGCTGCCCAAAGAGAGCCGCATCTGCCCATACTGAATTCTAGAATACACAGAATTCTAGAATTCATAGAATTGATTTGTTCTATTTTGTTTAATTATATATACATGCATGTATGTATGTATGTATGTATGTATGGTATGTATGTATTTATTTATTATTATTAAATATTATTTTTTTTTTTTTAAATGCATATCTGTTCTTTATTTAATGTAAACACTATACTTTGGCAATACATTGAAACAATTGTCATGCCAATAAAGCACATTGAATTGAATTAGAGAGAGAGAGCAATAGAAAAAGGCCCTGGTAAAAAGCTTTTGTAAGATAAATCTTAGTTTATTCCCGGCAGTTTGGAAAAATTATACTTTATCTGTCAGAAAATTTAAAAAGCGTTTAATAGTTTAAAAAGAGCTCAGTTCTTAGATCATTGTGTGTTTATTCAAAATATCATAAAGTCATGCAACTTTGGAACAATAAGAGAATTAGTTGATGATGACTCAAAAATGGGGGAAAAAATGGTTTAACTATGTTTTTAATATCTCCTATTATGTTGGTTGAAATCATCCAGATTAAAGCAGGTCTATCAGGTTGAACCAGATCTTACAGGGACATTTCATTCAGTACCTTTATTTAAAACTCTAATTAGATAATTTCCTCGTGAGAGCAAATAACGGAATCAGCTAGTGAAGTGGAGATTTGTCTTTTCACAGTCTGTTAAGTGGGATACATCTAAACCACAGGCGTGAAAAGATAATGACACTTACAGGCAGTCCTATATTCACTTACAAACCATATTAATAGTTGCAACAATATCTGCTCAAATGCATAAAAATATGATCATGTACACATACATCCACAGTAAAAAATTCGCCCTGTCTTCCTAAACACCTCAGACACCAGAAGAGTTAAAGCAGTGACGACATGAGAGACACGCAAAGTGGCTGACTGAGGTTTGTGTGTGCATGTGTGTGTATGTGTTTAGAAGTAGGAAAATGTAGTGTTTGTTAATATGCTAGGTTTCAGTGTATAGCTCATATTTATGCACACTCAAACAAGAATATGCTTGTTTCAGGTTATAATATACCACCCAAGTGAGTGTACTATTCAGAAGAGATACATTTTATCAGGGTCTGAAGAGGATATTTTTGGCTTTTGTCTAATGCTATCTGCATTAAGAGAGTCTGAACACTTTGATATGAGCTTTATCAACCATTAACACTTACTCACGCAGTAATGGAATGGTACTCACTGTTCTGTCCTCTCATTGGTAGGTGTAAATATCGGAGGGGCGGGGTCTTACATATACGACACGCCTCCTCAGACACCGGTCAACAAATCATGTAACAGCCCTTCAGACGGATCGCCCACCACACCTTGGACCAGCTCACAGATCAGCTTTAATCAACCTAAAGGTACCATAAGACATAGACTGCTGTTTGAAAGTTTGGGGTCAATAAGAAAAAAATAATTGTATTCAGCAAGGACACGTTAAATTGATCAAAAGTGAAAGTAAATGCATTTAAAATGTTATAAATGATTTCTGTGTATCACAGTGTATCACAAGCAGAAATTTTACAAAAAGGTTTGAAATTATCAAACAATATAAAAAAAAAATATAAACAACAAAAAAGGCAAAAATACAAAAGTAATTATGAAATAAAGCTTAAAATACGGGGAGAAAAAAGTCATCTAGCTAGAAACAAAATGGCACTTGTGAGATGATATACTGACTTCATACATCTACTAAACTTTTCTTGACATCATTTGGTTAAAAGTAATTGAAAATGGTCTAGAAAAGGGACGTTATTCCTAAGAAAAGGTGTAGCATCTTTTGACTGCAGATGACTCTTGGTTTGATATTTTGTCTTGTAATGAAATGACATTCAGTCATAGTTAAGTGTGACTTAAGTGTCCAAATGTGTCCATATGCTATTGTTAGCCACTCTATATATAGACACACTATTCCAAGCTGCATTGTTCCACACATTCCATTATACATTAACACTTCCTCAGCACTTTTTAACACACACACACAGATTTCCACTCTGAGTGGGAGACAGAAATACTTAAACGTGTGTGTTCTAATGGAGGGGTGGGAGGATGGTTTTCTAAAGTGACCCCCTTGGGATTTTACGTGGTGGAATTTTAATGGCCTTCGTTGATTGGCTCCTTTCCTAAAATATTTCCCCTTAATAGGTGTTTTCCGGCAGGCGGGAGATTGCAGGAATGTTAGGGGAGGGTTTTAAGGACCGTTGTAGAAACGTCTGGAAGAATGTCTCAAAACGTAATGTGTTTCCTAAACACGTGAGCCAAGCACCATGATAAAATGAGCACAGGAGAAGACATTAGGGTCTAAAACTGGTAACAGTCTGTCATTTTTGATGTGAGACAGAAGTGTTTATTTAAAGTCTGTAGGTTTGTGAACGGAAGTGCTGCAGATTCTTATCAAAGCACATCATACAGCACAGCTTTAATCACACCAGTCAAGTTATTTAAATGTTTTAGTGACAGATCTTTATTAATAAATTTTATTAGATATTTTATTAGAATAATAATATATTAGAATAATATTTTATTAGACAGAATACTAGGAGACACAAGTCAGAAAAGCACCTATATGTAAGTTTGAATGAATTATGGTCCTGTATGGCTGAAATTATAGTTATAGTTCAGCAACTTTTAAAATGCACACAGATATGAATGTAAATGTTGAAGAAAAATGTATATACATATACATAAAGGTTTTGCTTTTGTTTGTAGCTTCCACTGCACCTACACGAATGTTTGCTGGAGAGACTTATCTGTGTCCCGGCTGTGGAAAGGCAGTTTATTTCGGTGAGTCCAGTGAATCAAATCTATGACTTTTCAGACATTTGAGAATTTTCAGGAATGTCTGTGGTTGGTGTGTGTGAGTGTGTATGGTTTTGTGCTGCTGTATATGTGCAGCATTCGGTCTGACCACTCTGTCTGACTGAGATTTTGAGTCCATTTAAAGGGAAAAAGCAAGAATTCCAGTCAGTAAGTCAATCGGTCAAGACATGTTTTTAAAATAGTTTAAGGTGAAAGTCAAAGATGAGTATTGTTTATGATGGTTACTCGTCATTTAGACTTGATTGTTACATTTAAAGACTTTGTAGTTATTTTCTACCCATACACAGCCAAGTTACAATTTATATATTAAACTGTATAATTAAATTATATATTTATATTTATATACTCAATGTTTTATATCAAATTATTTAAAAAAAAAATTTTTTTTTTTTTGGTTAATTTTCTGAATATACATTTTACATTATTTTTTTAAATACATAACCATTAAAAACAGCATTGTATTAATGTGATGTCATGGTCTAATGCTGCAGCTGAGAAGGTGATGTCACTGGGTCGCAACTGGCACAGGCCTTGTCTTCGGTGTGTGAGGTGCAAGAAAACACTGGCCCCTGGTGGCCATGCAGAGGTACTCACAACCTACTGCTTTTGTTAAAGCACAATATGTAGTTACTGAGACTTCACTACGTCTAAATCCCTACTCGGATAGAGATGTTTTCATATGCGTTTTTGGATTTTGATACTTTTTTGTTTTTAAATATTATTATTATTATTATTACTTTTTTTTGGTTTATTAAATATTAAATTCCACAATTAAATCAGTAGTTAAATCTGAAATGTAAGTCCTAAATGTAATGTAATTCATATGTTTGTAGAATAGAATATCTACCATAATGATTGCTTTATCATTGCTTCAGACTCCCTAATTATGTGCTGTATTTTCTCTATTTTCCACAGCATGAGGGCAACCCATACTGCCATGTGCCCTGCTATGGGTACCTTTTTGGACCAAAAGGTGTGAACATTGGAAAGGTGGGCTGTTACATTTACGAGAAAGAAAATGTAGAGAATGAAATGCCAAGTGAACATTAAGCTCCTTTTTATTTGTTACAGAAATATTTTTTACATTTTAATAAAATTGTAAGATGTAAAGATTTTTCACATAGTCAGATATATGCAAATGTCATTGCATGTTGCATGTATTCTGATCATCAGAAATGGCCACTGGCATCTTATTAAAAAAAGTCATACAAAAGTCATTTAAACATGCACACATACATTGGCTCATTCTCATTTTTCTGTTTCATTTTTCTGTTTTTCAAACACAAACTCACAACATCCAATTTTCCATGCCTCCATTTATTCTTAGAAAATATCTGTAATTATTACATGGCACTGGAGAAAGTTGTAAAACCTTGTGTAAGTAATAAAACATTTTAAGAGAACTTTGGAATTGTTTTTTTTTTTTTATGTTTTTTTGTGCACATTTACTCTCCTAGTGTCTGAACATGACACTAAACAACAATTTAGGATTGAATGTGCACACAATCTCAGTGGTCCTCAGTGGGTTAATTCATTGTCATTTTCTCATCCTCCCGCTTGTCATGATCTTTAATGAGTTTTTCCCTATTCAATGATGAAAAAATGACTTGGTTAATGAACACAGATTGTTTTAGGCATTAAACATACCTACTGTTTTGGTATCAATATTGCATCCTTGACTCAATAGCATTGCTCATGTGTTCAGCAGTGTGTTAATACAAGTCTTATAGTTGCCTTAAATTACTATAGGTTATGACTTACCCAGTACCCTCAACATCCTCTATAGTCTCAGGCAGACACCTGTCGCGTGTCTCAGGTAACTGCCAGGCCACCACAGAAGCAATGAGTGCCACAGAACACAGGATGGTCTGAGAGAAGTGGCCCCAGAAACTGTCCAATAGCAGGACTAGAGGAGCCACAGACACACCCAGACGGCCCAGGAACGAGTTATAGCCCATCCCATTTTGCCTGAAGGATTCAGTCAAATAATTTTAGTTAAATACTATGCATTGATATGTAATGAGGAAATGTATGAGGGAGGCAACTTCTACTTCTAGTGCATTCTTCTATTTTACATTAATATCAAGTAATAAAAATATCATATTATGTTAACTGTTTTTGACTGTTACCTGAGGACAGTTGGGTAAAGCTCCGAGCTGTATAATACAATTGTACAAAAAGCTGCAACTGCGAAACCTTTACCCAGCACTGCCACCACAGTACGACCAACCCACTGATCTGAAATGTGAAAGAGAGGATAATGAACGCCATATAACTGAAAAAAAAACAAATGAAATGATCCTGGCCATTCCTGTAAGTTCAAGTTGTACTGCGCATTTTTTTTAAATGTACTTTTCCATTCTATCCTGTTATCCATTATAGTTTTGGTCCATGAATCTAATCGTCCAAGAAGCGTCTCATGGTTTGAATTTTTAAGTGATTGCAGTTATCATTACGCCGTATCTCGGACATCCCACCTTGGAAAACCTCATTTCAGGGAGGTAGCATCACTAATTCAATATAAATACTCCACAACAGAGAGCTTGTCTAATAGACATATTTCTTTGCGTAAATGAAATGATTTGTACAGTTAAATCGGCACATCTGTTTCTCCACAGCACCTCAGAAGACTGTTATGCATGCACACCCACAATAATGTGCACGAGCGCCATGCGCGTTCTCGCGTGAACATTTAATCAACAGTGTCTTACAGTTACAGTTATTATTAAATAACCTAAAAATAACCTATAGAGAACGTTCCCTGATGGTTTTTTTTTTTTTTTTGGAATCATAAAATAACGTTCCCAAAACGTTGCAAGGCAGTTGTTTTTAAAATAACCTAAAAATAACTTATAATGTTCCCTAATGGTTATTTTCAGGTTATTTTTATAACCCTGTAACACTATCTTTCCAATAAAAATGCCCTGAAATTCGTTTAATGCAGCTTTATTAAAATACAGAAATTCAATTGTGTTGAATGATTACTGATGTACAGCAGAGTGATCATATTGGAGTAAAGAGGTTAGGGAAACGTTATAATAACGTTAAGAGAACGTTGAAATAATGTTATAGTAACATTCTACAAACCAAAAACTAATGTTAGCCTATATTTCCATTAAGAAAACTTTCCTGGCTAACCAGTCAGGGCCTAGACTACTACGGTCACAGATGGTCACAGAATTTGGCATAACATCATGATATATTCCATATAATTTGCAGACATTGGGGAGCTGCTATCAATATGCGGGAGACAGGTGGGATGTCTGCAGTCTTAATGTCTTATCAATCTGTTATAAATAAGTAATCATGCTGCTTTTCCAAGATATTCAGTAGCACCATTACTCTTGTACATCTAATCATAATCAATGCATAATCATATGTTGTTTTTTCCAGTCTCACCTTTGGGTAAGAATATGTTAATCATGAGGCTGATTCCAGCCAGAAGCTGAGCTCCTGCTTCAGTTTTACGTCTGCCAATCTTCTCCAGCAGGTAATATACCATCAGTTTAGAGGGAACCTCAATGGCTCCATACACAAACTGAGTGAGGTACATATTTAGTCCAAAGCCTGTGATGTTGAGGCCTATACCATAGGTCATAGTGGCAACACAAAACCTGTAAGAAATGAAAAGCCATTAATAGATTATTTATAGTCTGTCCTTGTTCTTGTGCAGTCTAGTGAAGCCAACAGCCTGCATTATTTCAACTTATTTTTTAAATAATTGTATTTAATAGCAGGAATCCACAGAAGTAACTATACCTATGATTCTGCAATGAAATCTTAACCAATCAGAGAAACAAGCAAATGCGCTTACAGTTTTTCACATTTGCTCTAAGACTCTAAACCCTATTCTCTGAACCAAATTCTCAACAGCCTAAACCAATTTGTCAAATAAATCACTCTTTCTGCAAAACCTACAAGAAGTTCAGGCAGTTAAGACACTGTTTGCAGATCTCATGCACTCATTTTGCAAAACTCTAAACACATTCTCACTCACTAAGACACAATTTGCACTGTGATGAACTTGTGATGCAAAAACCTAAACACAAGAAATCAAAAGTTAAGCACAACTGCAACACGGCTGTCATCGTTTACACACAATAATTCAAAATTGTTCACACAAATTGCACAAATGGCATGGGTGCATCCATCAGTCTGAAAAGTAGAGCATGAGTGTGTGTACGAGGAAGAGGAGGATGAGGAAGAGTAAGACCAAGAACAGTCTTTTCAGATGAAATCAGAGCTATACTGTGATAGACCATGTTCTTGTGCTTGGAATGACAGAGGCAGCACAAAGAGTTCAACCTAATTTGAGCAGAGTCTCTATGGCCACCATAATCAGTTGGAAAGTTCAAAAGAACAGCAAAAGAAGAGTGGAAGAATTCCAAGACTACCACGGAAGAACTAGCCTGTGGTGACATAGACGTGCTGTCTTGTCAAAGCTGGATCCCCACATCAGAGTTTTTTCCCCTGTTGTCTGCCTGTGACGTAGATTAAGTCCTCTGATTCTTTTTCACAGACAGACAGACGCACACACACACACACACATACCTGTACATAGATATAGATATATACGTGTGTATGTGTGTTTTATTGCTAAATATTTACTATATACAATACACTTTTGTGTGTGTGTGTTTTTATTGCTAAATATTTACTATATGCAATACACTTTTTTTTGTAACTACATGCACTGGACACTGTGTTCTCCATTTTTTGATGTAGTCTGTAATGAATGATCTGTAGTGCATATATTGACTAATATGTGTATGATTTCAAAGCTTTGTTTGATTTTGACTACAGGTGATATGGTTTTGAAGCGATTGTTTGATTTTGCCAGAGGAGTCAGGGGTTCTGTGAATTTAGTTTGAATATTTGGATATGTGTTTAAGCTTTTGAGAAAATGAGTGATAGTTTCAAAAAATGTGTTTTAGCAATTCAGAAAAACTGTAATATACATATTTTACAATGAATTCAAAATTTAAAGCTGTTAAGCACAGTTCTGTTACTTTGATTTTTTGTCTGATTTTCAAATACTTTTTCTTTTAATTCAAAGTTTGTAATGTTGTGATTCACCTCCTATATAGTAGTTTGTTTCATGGCTTTTATCTCTTTAACAAAGACTTTTTAAAAATCCCTACAGGAAAAATAAATGGGAAAAGTTCTTCTGGGACCAAGGCCACTGAAAAAATGTGCAGGCACTGTTGAACTGTGGTTCATTTACACACCATATGATTCCTGTGAGTAGAGCCAATCTTCTCATCTTAGGGGTTCTTACAAGGTCCAGGTACGAATAATTTTTCTTTCCCCCATCTTTAACTATTATAGAGAGAGCCTATAGAAATACAGAGACGTAGTTAGCCTACAAAAGGGACCATATGTCAATCTAGCATTATAGGCCTATATGATTTTCTCTCACCTCAGGTTTGATTCTTGAGATAACTTCCTCCTTGCGGTTCATGACAGCACATCTATGAAGATAATAATGAGCTTTTTCCACCCTCCCGTTGGCTATCAGCCACCGAGCCGACTCTGGAACCCACCTATATCAGAAACATTTGCTCTATAGAACATTCTTACCCTTAATTGACTCATTACGGTAATGTTGTGCTTTTGATTTGACAGAATATGCAAGATCCATTACCACCAGAGGACTGTGGATAGCAGTAAAGGTGACGTGACGGCCACTGTCAGCCATCTCCAGTCTCTGATACAGAACGCAATTAGAGACAATGAGGTGCTCCCAGCAGCCCATCCAATACTGTCAATTATACATACAAGCCTCCTGTGCTGAATGTCCACCCACTCCACATCTAAAGAAAGGCATGCATATACGGTAAGGCCCTTTTACTTGTTTTATATTCACATTCAATCATAATCTGAGGACCTGAAATAGGGGTCTTACTGAGTACAGTTGAGACGGTAACAATGCCGGTGATTGTGAATCCACTAAAGAATCTCAACACTGCAAACATGATGAAGGAGGAAGAAAAGACGCTGGAAAATGCAAAAGCCATTCCTGATATATAGGACACCAGCAGCATTGGCTTTCGGCCAAATCTACATGCCAAACACAAGATAGTTTTAATCATACAGAACATTTCATGCTTGTGGAGGTCTTTATAAAATGCAAATCATTCATAATATTTATAATACACAGTTCTGTTTTTTGAAACATCACCTGTCACTCATGCCTCCAAAAAAAACTGCTCCAAACATCACTCCAACAAAGAAGATGGTGGTCAGAGCTTTACTCAGACCTTTGTTATCACATACCAGATCCCACTTTAAAATATAGAGAGATGGAAACAATTTCTTAAGGAACTGTAATGAACTGCTTAAACTTTCAAACTTAGATGTGGATGAAATGCATCACATTGCATTGCATCACCCCACAAGTTTCCAGGTTGATTTTATTTATTTATTTATTTATTTATTGGATGTGAAAAGGTCACAAGCCATTCACAGATTCTTGGCAGAGTGACGTCACACAGGCCCAGCCCCCTCCCACAACTATTGATGAACACTGCAGTTTCAGCACTGACCCGCCCTGAGTGAACCTTAAACAGTCCGCCATTTTTTCGACACCGGAGCAGGTGTAGACAAGAATGGCTCGCAAGTGATTGAGGTGTTTTGTTGTTGGATGTAATAATGAACATGGCAATCGTCATTTACTCCCGGCATCTGAGCCACTAAAGACGCAGTGGATTAATATTACTTTTGTTTTTGAAGGGACTGCGCCCCCTGATCTACCTAAATACATTTATGTTTGCACGAATCATTCATGATCCAGCTTCACTTCAGAAGAAGTGAGTATAAGGTCTTTTTATGACTCTTTGTAAATCGCCTTTCCTGATAATATGCTAGTTAACAAGTTTCACAATGAATGTAGCTAAAGTTAACAGCCTCTCAGAGAACTGCTGCTGACCTCACGGAAGAGAGGGGCGGGGTGAGCAGAGCTCATTAGCATTTAAAGAGACATGCACCGAAACTGTGTTTTTGACAAGGTAAAAAAGGTGTTGTTTTACACTACCATTGAGAAACTTTGGTTAAAATATGTCATAGACGTTTTTAATTGCACTGCACAGACTTGCTAGCTAATAATTAACTGCTAGAGACTTGCTTGAGTTGCTCCATTTTAGGTTTTACGTTTTAGCTAAACAATGTATTTGAGTAAAGTGTCCTGTAATAGTAAGAAATGTTCTTGTTTTTAGAGGATTCAAAGGAAAAAGTTTACAGTACTCGTAAATTTTGGTCTTTAAACTCAAATGGTTTAAGGCAATCCTCAAATGATTTGAGTTAACTTGCTGGATTTTTCAGCACACAGGCCCATCCTAGCAAGAAAGGGTCAACAACACACCATCTTAAATCTGACCTGTGTGGCGAGAGTGCTGATGAATGTGCTGTTGTCATACTCCCATCCATTCTGGCACTGGACTACTGGAAGTTCTGTGCTGCTGGAGGAGTTTGTCAACAGATCAAACTGAGGATAAGAAAACATGTGACAAGAAGCAGGAGTCCCATCATCTTGAGTTGGTATACTGACAGTCAGTTTCTGCTCCCGACTCAGATTCCCAAAGATTCCCTCAGCATCCAGAGAACTGATATCACAGTGGTGAGATGGGATGGCCGCGATAAAGTTGCTTAATAGAAGGTGACACGGTATAGTGAATCGTCCTACAAAACTAATGCAAAGCATCATCTTCTGGAACCTGCCAAAGCCATTGATCTCCGTAATTAGTTCTTCAAACTTCATGCTTTCTGTTGATACACTGACTTTCCTCGGTGTCTTCCTACAAAGTCTCTGGTTTATGTGGTGAGTTTTTATGGGATATCAAAGGTTAAGGTAACTGGAAGTCAGATGCATCTTGTACTTTGGTCATTAAAAATACTGCTGTGGTTGTATGTCGGTGTTAAAAGTATGTGTGTTCATATCTTCAGACAATCTGCTATCTATAGTAGCTTGTCAGCAGGGGTGAATGATTTGTGATTTGGTTGTTAATGCTGGTAAAAGAGGGTCTCGCCTTTTGTGCAGTTCACGCGGTTAATGTACATGGACATTGACACCTTTCCTTACCTTACAGATGTTATCTTATCACACTAGCACTCTTTGGCTAGTACATGATTTGCTCATACCTAAATAAATATAAACAGTTTTAGTCCCTTTTTGATCAATTTTCTCTTGGTAGATATTTATTTCTGGAGTTTGCAGAAAAAAGACAAGCTCCATCTCTGATCATGTAATAAAATCTTTTGTCATGTTGAGTTGTTGGCTAGTGTTAAGAAGGATTTTCTTAGATAAAACTAGAATGGTTTATTTGTCATAAATGTTTGACACAAACTAGCAAAATATGTCATCTAAATGCCTACAGATTAATTTAGAGAAAGAGTAGAAAAGCAGAAATACATTCTTAGGTGATGCTGACAGACTGGGTTGTTTGTATGGTCATTTGCACAGATTAACTTTTGTTTGCATTGAATCACGAACATCAGCACTGATCTGGGCTTAGAAAACCTTTCAGACAACTGTTATCCAACATGCTTATTGTGCAAGGATTTGTGGTTCACAAAACGTGTATCAAGAGGATTAAAAATCAAAGTTAAAGTCTTTAATCTGACACTTTATGTTGTGTACAAAGGTCCAAAGAACGAAATCACTATACTCATATCTACGGTGGCCGAGAAGTGCAAAACAAATCACAATTCTGAAAACAAAATAACAAATTACAAACTCAAATGCAAATCTAAAAAATAAAATAACAATTCAGAAAACACAACAACAATTCCGAAAACAAAATAACAAGTCAGAAAACACAGCGACAAATCAGACAAACCGGAAGAGGTAGGTATAGTTTGAGACAGCGCCATTGGTTTGAGAATATATTTCTCACCGCTGAGTGGACGAGACATCTGTCAATCAAGGTACAGGAAGAACAGTAGACTAGCGGTAGAAAGTTCGGAGATGTTTAGTTCAGTTTAAATGTATTGCATGAATTGCCCTTACTATGGAATAAAAAACATACATGTACATTTACAACACTGTACTCTGTATTATATTACCTTTGAATCAGAATACAAAAACTAGTTAACGCTATAATGCGAGGGTGTTTCTAATACAGCGTCTATGGGAGTGAAGGTAAATTTGACAGTTATTTCTTCTGACTGCCGTTATCAGTATCTCTCTATTTTTTTTCTTTCTTCTTTTTATAAGTCGTGAAAACACTAATGTGGGTTTTTCTTTTGCTATTTGAGCAAATGGGAATGCAAAAAAAAAAAAAAAAAACGGCAGAGGTGTGTTAAATTAGGATTTTTTATGTGAGGTGGAGAGAATTTAAAGGGAAGAATATAAATAAAAAATATTGAGTTGAACAGTCTTTTTATTAGGAAAATTAAACAAATTTGAGAAACGCCCCCGAACTTTCTACCGCTAGTCTTCTGTTCTTCCTGTACCTTGATTGACAGATGTCTCGTCCAGTCAGCGGTGAGTAATCTATTCTCAAACCAATGGCGTTATCTCAAACTATACCTACCTCTTCCGATTTGTCTTTGTGTTTTCTGACTTGTTATTTTGTTATCGGATTTGTCGTTGTGTTTTCTGATTTGTTATAATGTTTTTTGAATTGTTATTTTGTTTTTTAGATTTGCATTTGTGTTTGTAATTTATTTTGTTTTCAGAATTGCGATATGTTTTGCACTTCTCGGCCACTGTACATATCTTTCTCCACAGACATAAACATTTACAATCTACATTTTATAAACACTTTTTTGATAAGCACTAGGGCAAGATTCCAGATTACTGATTAATGAAAGTGAAAATGAAGTGACATGTGGCCAAGTATGGTGACCAATATTCAGAATTTGTGCTCTGCATTTAACCCATCCAAGTGCACACACACAGTAGTGAACGCACACACACACACCGTGAACACACACCCGGAGCAGTGGGCAGCCATATTGCTGCGGCGCCAGGGGACTAGTTGGGGGTTCAGTGCCTTGCTCAAGGGTCTCACCTCAGTCGTAGTATTGAGGGTGGTACTGGTTGCCCCTCGGGAAAAATAGCGTGTGCTTTGCGTGGTGGGTAAATGCACTACTGCTCCTCTGTGGTAAGAATCCCAATCAATTTTTGTCTTTTTTCCATTTTTTTTTTTTTTTATCTTGTAGTGGCAAGTCATCTGTGCCTCTTCTGTAATTTAAAACAACAAAATGAATATTCTTAGAATAGCAAAAGGGTTTCAGTTTTCCAGAACAGATGGTTTTTCCACATAACCTTACCTGATTCCCTCTGCCTCATTCATCAAAGAATGCTAAAATATGTAGGCTATGACAGTTTCCACAAAAATTTTAAGAGGCACAACTGTGTTGAGAAGGTGATGTCACTGGGTCGCAGCTGGCACAGGCCTTGTCTTCGCTGTGTGAGGTTCAAGAAAACACTGACCCCTGATGGCCATGCAGAGGTACTCACACATGTGCTGTACAACCTACTAGCTTACTTCTATTAAAGCACAATAAGCAGTTACTGCGACTTCACTACTTCAACTTCCCTACTCTGATAGAGATATTTTCAAATGCATTTTTGAATGTTGTTAGTTTTTGTTTGTTTATTAAATAATGTATTAAAACTGTAGCTAAATCTGAAATGTAAATCCTGTGTAATGTAAATTATATATTGTGTAATTTTCGTAGAATATCTACCATAATGATCGCTTTATCATTGCTTCAGACTCCCTTATAATGTTCTGTATTTTTTCTATTTTCTGCAGCATGAGGGCAGTCCATACTGCCATGTGCCCTGCTATGAGTGCCTTTTTGGACCAAAAAGGTGTGAACATTGGAAAGGTGGGCTGTGGACTGAAAATGCAGAGAATGAAATGCCAAGTGAACATTAATTCACAAAGGAAAAACTCTTTTTTTTATTTGTTACAGAAATATTTTTTACATAATTATAAAACTGTAAGGTGTAAAGATTTATTTTCACATAGTCAGATATATGCAAATGTCATTGCATATTGCATGCATTCTGATGATCAGAAATAACCACTGGCATCTTATAAAAAAAGTCATACAAAAGTCACTTAAACATGCACACATACAAAGGCTCTTTCTCTCTCATTTTTCTGTTTTTCTCCATTTTTCTCAATTTATTCATTCTCACCTCCATCAAGAAAATATATGTAATTACTGCATAAATCCTTGTGTAACTAAAACGTTTTAAAAGAACTTTGGAATTGTTCTTTTAAGTTTTTTTGTGCGCATTTACTCTCCTGGGATCTGAACATGGCACTAAACAACTTTGGTAAAAATTTAGGATTGAATGTGCACACAATCTCAGTGGTCTTCAGTGGGTTCATTCATTGTCATTTTCTCCTCATCCTCCCTCTTGTCATGATCTTTAATGAGATTTTTCCTAATCAATATGATAAAAAAATGACTTGGTTAATGAAAACACAATATCAACTTTCCAGTGTTTTAGACATGAAACATACCTACATCTGTTTTGTTTCCAATATTACATCCTTGACTCAATAGAATTGCTCATGTGTTCAGCAGTGTGTTAATATAAGTCTTCTATAGCTGCCTTAACAAAATACTATAAGTTATGACTTACCCAGTACCCTCAACATCCTCTATAGTCTCAGGCAGACACCTGTCGCGTGTCTCAGGTAACTGCCAGGCCACCACAGAAGCAATGAGTGCCACAGAACACAGGATGGTCTGAGAGAAGTGGCCCCAGAAACTGTCCAATAGCAGGACTAGAGGAGCCACAGACACACCCAGACGGCCCAGGAACGAGTTATAGCCCATCCCATTTTGCCTGAAGAATCCAATCAAATAAATTATTTAGTTAAATACTATGCACTGATATGTCAAGTTGCAAGTTATCTTTGGGAAAATGCATGAAGGATACAACTGTAAATATATGCACACCTTTATTTTACATTTATATCAAATAATACAAATATCATATTATGTTAACTGTTTTTGACTGTTACCTGAGGACAGTCGGGTAAAGCTCCGAGCTGTATAATACAATTGTACAAAAAGCAGCAACTGCGAAACCTTTACCCAGCACTGCCACCACAGTACGACCAACCCACTGATCTGAATGTGAAAGAGAGGATAATGAACACAGTGTGTATGACTGAATAAACAAATGAAATGTATCCTCTAGTCTAGTGGCCATTCTGGTAAATTCAAGTTGTACTGCAATTATGCCATCTCTATAATGTGACTTGAACAATTAGGCTACTGTTTTATTTATTTATTTATTTTAAAAAAAATTTTTACACATGTATTTATCCATTCTATCATATTATCCATTATAAACCGTTAGTGGGGGGGGGGGGGGGGGTTTAATGTTATCCAATTTCACTCCGGTGATGTTTAAACTTCTCTCTCCTGTGTTGGTCTGATGTGAACATTAACAGGCATACAGCAGGTTCACTAAATCTGACAAGGCAGCATAACGGGTTACTGAAATCCATTAACCCCCTCTATTTGACACAGAATGGCTTTATTGTCACCGAACTTCACTCTGGTGATGTCAAAGGCAGCATAACAGGTTACTGAAATCTGTTTGCATACTGAACTCATCTGTCTAATCAAGTTAAAGCGGCACAGTCACAACAGGGCATACTACGGTCACAGATGGTCACAGCTAGAATTTGGTGTAACATTGCTATATTGCATATAATTTGCAGACATTGGGGAGCAGCTATCAATATGTGGGAGACGAGTGAGATGTCTGCAGTCTTAATGACTTATTAATCTGTCATAAAAGTAAGAGTACTTGCTGTTTTTTCAAAATATTCAGTAACAACATCACTCTAGCACGTATAATCATAATCAATGCATAATCATAGGTTGGTTTTGTCAGTTTTACCTTTGGGTAGGAATATGTTAATCATGAGGCTGATTCCAGCCAGAAGCTGAGCTCCTGCTTCAGTTTTACGTCTGCCAATCTTCTCCAGCAGGTAATATACCATCAGTTTAGAGGGAACCTCAGTGGCTCCATACACAAACTGAGTGAGGTACATATTTAGTCCAAAACCTGTGATGTTGAGGCTTATACCATAGGTAATAGTGGCAACACAAAACCTGTAAGAAGTGAAAAGCCATTAATAGGTTATTTATTATTCAGACATTGAAATCTGTCATTGTTCTAGTGCAGTCTATAGTGAAGCCAACAGCCTGCATTATTTCAGCTTATTTTTAAAGTGCCCCTATTATGGGATTTTTGAAAATGACCTTTCATGCAGTGTGTAACAGCTCTAAGTGAATGAAAACATCCTGCAAAGTTTTAATCTGAAAGTGTGCCTTGTATAAAGTTATTATCTCTCAAAAGAAAGAGTCGACTCTGAATCACTGAAACGAATCGTTTTTTAAACTAATCCCAAGCCGTTTCATATTGACGTCAAAATGAAACATTAGCATATTGGCCGCTCACTTGTTGCGCGCAGACCTGGGAAACCTTGATTTTCGCGTTGGTCTGAATGAAAATGCAAATTCATTCTTTGCCACTAGGTGCCACTTTTGGAGCGTTAAAAGCTCGCAAACACTGCTTTAAATGAAATCGATCAATCACCGCAGATTAGCGTCACCCAAAGGAGAGGTTTGGAAAAAATGAATCGTTCAACGAATCGTTTGGGTACGACGGCGTTTTAGTGCCACGTTAAAAAAATAAAAAAAATCTAAGATTACGACATTAAAGTCGTAATATTTCGAGAATAAAGTCGAAATTACGGGAATAAAGTCGAAATATTTCGAAAATAAAGTCTAAATATTACGAGAATAAAGTTGTAATACTACGAGAATAAAGTCGAAATATTACGAAAATAAAGTCGTAATACTACGACAATAAAGTCGAAATATTTTGAGAATAAAGTCGAAATATTACGAAAATAAAGTCGTAATACTACGAGAATAAAGTCGAAATATTTCGAGAATAAAGTCGAAATATTACGAGAATAAAGTTGAAATGTTTCGAGAATGAAGATTAAAGTTATAAAATTTTGAGAGTATTCTAACCTTTTGCGCATGCAAATTGCCTGGATTGAGAGCACCGGTCACCCGCAGAAGTTGCCAGGCCACCGGAATTTAGGCCTATTTGATTACTTATTTATTTATTTGATTATTTACTTATTGTTGCATCCGAGCGGCCTCATCATCTTACTGGGATGAGGAAGAGTCCATTTTAAGGACTCGTGGAAACAGCTTAATATCAAGAATATGATATTTATTAACAGACTGAACAGTAACAACTTTTTATCTTAACATCAGCTGTGTGACCCAATCGACATTCCTTTGGGGGGCGCTGTAGCTCTCTTATTTAACCCTGTTTTAATACACTACAAATGTATATGTGGGATTATGAGCAGAAATTATACTATGTGTCATACTCGCGGGGACAGCAGGATATGCTTGGAAATAATATGTCATGTCTTCCATTGCATTCGTTATTTGTAGTGCGCCAGCCACCCAATAGCAATAAGATTTGTGCTTCTGGTACTTTTAATATAAAACAAAGTACCAGCTTTCAAAATCAGTTAGCGAAACACAAATTATGTGTCTTACAATAATGTGTTTTTCAAGCTCTTTAATGACCAGATCGCTGTATTTATGTGAATCAATTCAAGTATAGGCGATTGTTTTCTTTGTGAAAATTCCAAAATTCCAAATTTGTGAAAATTCCACCACCTACTCCGCAGAAACGTGTGTGGCGTCCAAACTTTCATTCTTCACATGTAGCCTATTTAATTAATAAAACGTTCTAAAGGTTGAAGTGGACTCCAACTCCTTAACATAATTTATATTGTTTTCTTTTCTGAGGTATAGGCTGTAGGCTATAACATTAAGTGACTATTCACAAGCTGTTGATTGGACATAATATTTAACGTCTTCCATTCATTATTTGTATCACGCCAGCCACCCAGTAATCGCAATAATTTTGTGCTTTGTTGCTTTTGATATAACACAGCTCAGCATTCAAATTCTGTCAATTTTATCACGAAATACTACAAAATATAAATGTGTTTTTCCTCTTCATTTCAAGTTATAGCAAGATATAAAAGTGACGGAACATCAGAAGGCATGAAAAAAACAGTATAGCCTAATTTATAATGAAAATGTCTCATTATTGTAATCGGAAAGATGATTGACTCACATGCCGCTTAAACTGAAGCGAATACAGCGATCTGTCAGGCCACATTAAAGAGCGTGAAAAAAAAACATTATTTTAATACAGATATTGTTTGTATTTCGCTATAAAACGGACCTATTTTGAAAGCTGAGACTTTGAAATATCTCCTGGTGCTCCTAATCCTGGCCATTTGCATGCGCAAAGGGCTAGAATATACTCTCAAAATATTATAACTTTAATCTTCATTCTCGAAACATTTCGACTTTATTCTCGTAGTATTTCGACTTTATTCTCGAAACATTTCGACTTTATTCTCGTAGTACTTCGACTTTATTCTCGAAACATTTCGACTTTATTCTCGAAATATTACGACTTTAATCTCGTAATCTTAGATTTTTTTTGTTTTGTTTTGTTTTTGTTTTTTGTTTTTTTAACGTGGCACTAAAACGCCGTCGTATTTGGGAGTCGTTGAGCAAATAAGGTAAAAATATTGAGAGAGAAAAAAAAAGGTAAAAATAAATGCATATTATAAGAAAATTAAGGTGTTTTTTGACCTTGCATGCATGTAAACCTGTTTTCGGGGACTCCTAAAACCAAAATATGAACCTTTCATAACCCACAGTAGGGGCACTTTAAATAATTGTATTTACTAGCAGGAATCCCCAGAAGAAACTACATTACCCATGATTCTGCAATGAAATCTTCACCAATCAGAGAATCGAAACAAGCGAATGCTATGTACACTGAATATACACATATAAATTCAAAATTTAAGCTATTAAGCACAGTCCTGTACCTTTGAATTTTTGTCTGATTTTCAAATACTTTTTTGCTTTAAATCAAAGTTTGAAATGTTGTGATTCACCTCCTAGCTGGTTGTTTGTTTCATGACTTTTAAATCTATAACAAAGGCTTTTTAAAAATCCCTATAGGAAAAATGAACCGGAAAAATACTTTCCGGACCAAGATCACTGAAAAAGTGGGCAGGCACTGTTGAACTGTGGTTCATGTACACACCAAATGGTTCCTGTGAGTAGAGCCAATCTTCTCATCTTAGGGGTTCTGACAAGGTCCAGGTATGAATAATTTTTCTTTCCCCCATCTGTAACTATGATGGAGAGAGCCTATAGAAAAAAAGACATAAATGTAGTTAGTAATTAGTACTGACTAGTACTAATTAGTAGTAACTGCTAAATTCCAAAAAAACAGAGGTGCTAATTATCGGACCAAAAATCTCCGCACGTAATGACCTAGAACAGTGGTTCCCAACCGCATTCCTGGAGGCCCCCCAACACTGCACATTTTGCATCTCTCCTTTCTCTGACACACCCAGTTCAGGTCTTGGAGTCTCTACTAATGGGCTGATGATCTGAATCAGGTGTGTTTGATTAAGGTGACATGGAAAACATGCAGTGTTGGGGGGCCTCCAGGAGCGTGGTTGGGAACCACTGACCTAGAACACTGTCTAATACTTGATGGCTGCTCTGTAAATTCTTCGTCATCAGTTAGGAACCTAGGTGTAGCTGTCACAGAAAAGGTTGTATTTTTCTTTAAGTATTTCAGTCATTTATTTTGTGGAAGGGTATTTAGTTCATAAATGATGTGTAATGTATTCTGAATGTTCATTTGGAAATTGCAAAGATATTAATGATGACCTCAAGGTTAGACTATTGCAATGCTTTATTGGGTGGTTGCTCTGCACGATTAATAAACACACTCCAGCTGGTTCAAAATGCAGCAGCTAGAGTTCTTACTAGAACCAGGAAGGATGACCATATTAGCCCAGTTCTGACAACATTGCACTGGCTCCCTATTAAACATTGTATAGATTTTAAAATCTTGCTAATTACTTATAAAGCCCTGAATGGTTTAGCCCCTCAGTACTTGAGTGAGCTCTTATTGCATTATAGTCCTCCACTGCGGACTATAATGCAGATCCTTTTCCTATTTAGCGCCCAAACTCTGGAACACTCTACCTAACACTGTTCGGGAGGCAGACACACTCTGTCAGTTTAAATCTAGATTAAAGATGCATCTCTTTAACCTGGCTTACACATAACACACTATCGCATTTCTATAATTCAAATCCGTTAAAGGATTGTTAGGCTGCATTAATTAGATCAACCGAAACCGGGGACACTTCTCATAACACCTGATGTACTTGTTACATCGTTAGAAGAATGGCATCTACGCTAATATTAGTTTCTTTCTTATTCCGAGGTCACCATAGCCACCCAGATCCAGTCCGTATCCAGATCAGATGGTGGATCAGCACCTAGAGACGACTTCGACTGCCTTGAAATGTCAGCAGAGACCAGGACATCTAGATGTGTCCCAGAGACCGATCCCCTTCAAAGATCTCATCCCCCCGATGGCCGTTGGGACAAGACCACAGGAACCAGATGAGTTTTCTACGCAATCTGACTCGGCTGCAGCCTAGTTTTAAACTGCTGGTTTTGTCTGGCCAGAGGAGACAGACACACTATCTCGACACACTATTTCCCAGTTTAATACTGTAAAGCTGCTTTGACACAATTTGCATTGTAATACGTGCTATATAAATAATGATGACTTGACTTGACTTGACTAATTAGCCTACAGACAGACAATTGTTAAAAAAAAAAGGTGACCAATCCAATTTTATATTGTATATAATTTTCTCTCACCTCAGGTTTGATTCTTGAGACAACTTCCTCCTTGCGATTCATGACAGCACATTTATGAAGATAATAATGAGCTTTTTCTGCTTTGCCATTGGCTATCAGCCACCGAGCCGACTCTGGAACCCACCTACATCAAAAACAATTGCTCTGTAGAACACCCTTAACTGACTAATTTCAGTAATCTTTTTGATTTGACAGAATATGCAAGGTCCATTACCACCAGAGGACTGTGGATAGCAGTAAAGGTGACGTGACGGCCACTGTCAGCCATCTCCAGTCTCTGATACAGAACGCAAAAAGAGACAATGAGGTGCTCCCAACAGCCCATGCCATACTGTCAATTATACATACAAGCCTCCTGTGCTGAATGTCCACCCACTCCACATCTAAAGAAAGACACACATTTACGGTAAGGCCATTTTACTATGTTTTATATTCACATTCAATCATAATCTGAGGACCTGAAATAGGGGTCTTACTGAGTATGGTTGTGACGATAACGATGCCCGTGATGGTGAATCCACTAAAGAATCTCAACACTGCAAACATGATGAAGGAGGAAGAAAAGATGCTGGCCAATGCAAAAGCCATTCCTGATATATAGGACACCAGCAGCATTGGCTTACGGCCAAATCTACATGCCAAACACAAGATAGATTTATTTATAAAGAACATTTCATGCTTGTGGCAGTCTTTATAAAATGCAAATTATTCATAATGTTCATCATAACACACAGTTCTGTTTTTTTGAAACATCACCTGTCACTCATGCCTCCAAAAAAGCCGCTCCAAACATCACTCCAACAAAGAAGATGGTGGCCACAGCTTTATTCAGACCTTTCTTATCACATACCAGATCCCACTTTGAAATAAAGAAAGATTTGTGGAATTGTAATGAACTGCTTCATGAACTTTCAAAACCAGATGTGGATGAAATATATCACTAGTTTTATCATGACATTTTTATCCAAAGTGACCTTACGGGGTTTGAACCTGCAATCTTCCATATGTTGCATCACCCCACAAGTTCCCCAACTAACAGATAGATTTTTGGGGGGGATGTGAAAGGGATGACAAACAACATATTTACTCACACTGTAAAATCTAATTGTGAAATTTACTAAATGAAACAAATAATTAGTTTGAACTGAATTATGGTGGCAGAATTTTAGATCCCAGTTTGTTTCCAGATGTGTTATGTTGGAGTTTTTGCTATGTTGGACTTTTAGGGGTTACCATTGTGCTGAAGAGAAGAATTAAATAGTAATGTTGAACATGAGCCAGTGACTGAAAAACTTTATTTGAAAAGCTATAACTCTGCACATGCAGTTTTGATTGCAATGCACAGAATTGCTAATAATTAGCTAATAATTAACTGCTAGAGACTTGCTTGAGTTCATTTTATGTTTAATTTTAGGTTTCAAGATTTAGCTAAACAATGTATTTGAGTATAGTTTATAGTGTCCTTTAATAGTAAGAAATGTTCTCGTTTTTAGTGGATTCAAAGGAAAAAGTCAAAAGTACTCGTAAAAATATTGGTCTTTAAACTCAAATGGTTTAAGGCAATCCTCAAATGATTTGAGTTAACTTGCTGGATTTTTCAGCACACAGGCCCATCCTAGCAAGAAAGGGTCAACAACACACCATCTTAAATCTGACCTGTGTGGCGAGAGTGCTGATGAATGTGCTGTTGTCATACTCCCATCCATTCTGGCACTGGACTACTGGAAGTTCTGTGCTGCTGGAGGAGTTTGTCAACAGATCAAACTGAGGATAAGAAAACATGTGACAAGAAGCAGGAGTCCCATCATCTTGAGTTGGTATACTGACAGTCAGTTTCTGCTCCCGACTCAGATTCCCAAAGATTCCCTCAGCATCCAGAGAACTGATATCACAGTGGTGAGATGGGATGACGGCGATAAAGTTGCTTAATAGAAAGTGACACGGTATAGTGAATCGTCCTACAAAACTAATGCAAAGAATCATCTTCTGGAACCTGCCGAAGCCATTGATCTCCGTAATTAGATCTTCAAACTTCATGCTTTCTGTTGATACACTGACTTTCCTCGGTGTCTTCCTACAAAGTCTCTGGTTTATGTGGTGAGTTTTTATGGGATATCAAAGGTTAAGGTAACTGGAAGTCAGATGCATCTTGTACTTTGGTCATTAAAAAAAACTCCTGCGGTTGTATGTCTGTGTTAAAAGTATGTGTGTTCATATCTTCAGACAATCTGCTATCTATAGTAGCTTGTTAGCAGGGGTGAATTATTTGTAATTTGTTTGTTAATGCTTGTAAAAGAGGGTCTCGCCTTTTGTGCAGTTCACGTGGTTAATGCACATGGACATTGACACCTTTCCTTACTTTACAGATGTTATCTTATCACACTAGCACTCTTTGGCTAGTACATGATTTGCTCAAACCTAAATAAATATATCATAAACAATTTTAGTCCCTTTTTGATAAATTTTCTCTTGGTAGATATTTTATCAGGACTTCATTTCTGGAGTTTGCAGAAAAAAGACAAGCTCCATCTCTGATCATGTAATAAAATCTTTTGTCACGTTGAGTTGTTGGCTAGTGTTAAGAAGGATTTTCTTAGATAAAACTAGAATATTTATTTGCCATACATGTTTGACACAAACTAACAAAATATGCCATCTAAATGCCTACAGATTAATTTAGAGCAAGAGTAGAAAAGCAGAAATACATTCTTAGGTGATGCTGACAGATTGGGTTGTTTGTATGGTCATTTGTACAGATTAATTTTTGTTTTCATTGAGTCACGAACATCAGCACTGATCTGGGCTTAGAAAATTTTTCAGACAGCTGTTATCCAGCATGCTCATTGTGCAAGGATTTGTGGTTCACAAAACGTGAATCAAGAGGATTAAAAATCAAAGTTAAGGCCTTTAATCTGACACTTTATGTTGTGTACAAAGGCCCAAAGAACGAAATCACTATACTCATATCTTTCTCCACAGACATAAACATTTACAATCTGCATTTCATAAACACTTTTTGATAAGCACTAGGGCAAGATTCCAAATTACTGATTAATGAAAGTGAAAGTGAAGTGAGGTGTGGCCAAGTATGGTGACCCATATTCAGAATTTGTGCTCTGCATTTAACCCATCCAAGTGCACACACACAGTAGTGAACACACACACACACACACACACTCACACACCATGAACACACACCCGGAGCAGTGGGCAGCCATATTGCTGCGGCGCCCGGGGAGCAGTTGGGGGTTTGGTGCCTTTCTCAAGGGTCTCACCTCAGTCGTAGTATTGAGGGTGGTATTGGTTCCCCCTCGGGAACTTCAAAAATTAAAAAAAAAAAAAAATTGCCATTTACAATTTTACACTACTGTTCAAAAGTTTGGGGTAAGATTTTTTCTTCTGTTTTATTCAGCAAGGACACAATAAATTGATCAAAAGTGACAGTAAAGACATCTATAATGTTACAATAGATTTCTGTTTGAAATAAATGCTGCTCTTTTGAAATTTTTATTCATCAAAGAATGCAAAAATGTATGACAGTTTCCACAAAAATTTTAAGAGGCACAACTGTGTTGAGAAGGTGATGTCACTGGGTCGCAGCTGGCACAGGCCTTGTCTTCGCTGTGTGAGGTTCAAGAAAACACTGACCCCTGATGGCCATGCAGAGGTACTCACACATGTGCTGTACAACCTACTAGCTTACTTCTATTAAAGCACAATAAGCAGTTACTGCGACTTCACTACTTCAACTTCCCTACTCTGATAGAGATATTTTCAAATGCATTTTTGAGTTTTTTTTTTTATTAAATAATTAAATTCCACAATTAAAACAGTAGCTAAATCTGAAATGTAAATCCTATATATAATGTAAATTATATATTGTGTAATATTTGTAGAATATCTATTTTCCGCTGCATGAGGGCAGCCCATACTGCCATGTGCCCTGCTATGGGTACCTTTTTGGACCAAAAAGTGTGAACATTGGAAAGGTGGGCTGTTACATTTATGAGAAATAAAATGCAGAGAATGAAATGCCAAGTGAACATTAATTCACAAAGAAAAAACACTTTTTTTATTTGTTACAGAAATATTTTTTATATAATTATACAACTGTAAGGTGTAAAGATTTATTTTCACATAGTCAGATATATGCACGTCAATACATATTGCATGCATTCTGATGATTAGAAATGGCCACTGGCATCTTATAATAAAAGTCATACAAAAGTCACTTAAACATGCACACATACATAGGCTCTTTCTCTTTAACAAACACAAACTCACAATTTCCATTTATTCATTCACGCCTCCAAGTAATCTTAGAAAATATCTGTAATTATTACATGGCACTGGAGAAAGTTGTAAATCCTTGTGTAACTAATAAAACATTTTAAAAGAACTTTGGAATTGTTCTTTTAATTTTTATTTATTTTTTTTTTTTTGCATTTACTCTCCTGGGATCTGAACATTACACTAAACAACTTTGGTAAAAATTTAGAATTGAATGTGCCCACAATCTCGGTAGTCTTCAGTGGGTTAATTCGTTGTCATTTTCTCCTCATCCTCCCTCTTGTTATGATCTTTAATGAGATTTTTCCTAATCGATATGATAAAAATGACTTGGTTAATGAACACACAATATCAACTTTCCAATGTTTTAGATATTAAACATACCTACATCTGTTTTGTTTCCAATATTACATCCTTGACTCAATAGCATTGCTCATGTGTTCAGCAGTGTGTTAATACAAGTCTTATAGTTGCCTTAAATTACTATAGGTTATGACTTACCCAGTACCCTCAACATCCTCTATAGTCTCAGGCAGACACCTGTCTCGTGTCTCAGGTAACTGCCAGGCCACCACAGAAGCAATGAGTGCCACAGAACACAGGATGGTCTGAGAGAAGTGGCCCCAGAAACTGTCCAATAGCAGGACTAGAGGAGCCACAGACACACCCAGACGGCCCAGGAACGAGTTATAGCCCATCCCATTTTGCCTGAAGAATTCAGTCAAATAAATGATTTAGATAAATACTATGCACTGATATGTCAAGTTGCAAGTTATCTTTGGGAAAATGCATGAAGGATACAACTGTAAATATACGTGCACGACATTATTTTACATTTATATCAAATAATACGAATATCATATTATGTTAACTGTTTTTGACTGTTACCTGAGGACAGTCGGGTAAAGCTCCGAGCTGTATAATACAATTGTACAAAAAGCTGCAACTGCGAAACCTTTACCCAGCACTGCCACCACAGTACGACCAACCCACTGATCTGAATGTGAAAGAGGGGATAATGAACACAGCATGACTGAAAAAACAAATTATTGTATCCTCCAGTGGCAATTCTAGTTTAAGTTGTAATACACTTATGCCATCTCTATATTGTGCCTTAAACCATTACAGTGTTTTTTATGTATTTTTTCCCCCATTCTATTCTAGTATCCATTATACAACCGTTAGTTTCGGTCCACGAATCTAATCGACCAAAGCAGGGTCTCAAGATTAAATTTTTTAAGTGACTGTTCCTGCAGTTACATCATTACGCCAGCAGATAGAGGCGGATCTCAAACATCCCACCCTGGAAAAACTCATTTCAGACAGGTAGCATCACTAATTCAAATTAAATAGCGTTAGCACCAAAAAACACAGCTGCACTATTTTTAATTTATTTCTTGCTCGATTGTATGCTGTGTTACTTGGTTATTCAGTGAATATCAATAAATGGTTATTGGACAAGGTCTCTAAGTGCTATTGAGAATTATCATGATTGCATATATAATGATTATTAATTATGGCTAGAATAGCTCTAATGTTCTCCAAAATCACTCTGGTGAAGTCTAAACACCTCTATTTTATATCCTAGGAAGTATTTTGGTCTGATGTGAACAGCAACAGACTACACCAGGGTCAACAAATCTGACAAGGCAGCATAACAGGTTACTGAAATCTGTTATCTATTTGACACAGAATGGTTTTAATGTTACCTAAATTCACTCTGGTGCTGTTTAATCACCTGTTTTATATCCCAGAAAGCATTTTGCTCTGATGTGAACAGTATCAGACATAGCCTACAGCAGGGTCACTTTATCCGACAAGGCAGTTTTAAAGGTTACTGAAATCCGTTACCTCCCTCTATTTCACACAGAATGGTTTTATTTTAATGTTACCCAAATACACTCTGGTGATGTCTAAATCTTAGAAAGCATTTTGTCTGATGTGAACAGCAACAGACATACAAATCTGACAAGGCAGTATTAAAGGTTACTGAAAAATCTGTCACCCCCCTATATTTTACACAGACTGGTTTTAAACCCAATTTCACTCTGGTGATGTCTAAACTTCTCTCTCCTGTGTTTTAGAAGGCAGTCTGATCTGATGTGAACATTAACAGACATACAGCGGGTTCACTGAATCTGACGAGGCAGCATAACAGGTTACCGAAATGATGTCTGCAGTTTTAAAGTCTTCTTAATCTGTCATATAAAAGTGATAATTCTGCTTTTCCAAGATATTCAGTAGCAACATTACTTTTGCACATGTAATCATAATCATTGCATGATCATATGTTGTTTTTTCCAGTCTTACCTTTGGGTATGAATATGTTAATCATGAGGCTGATTCCAGCCAACAGCTGAGCTCCTGCTTCAGTTTTACGTCTGCCAATCTTCTCCAGCAGGTAATATACCATCAGTTTAGAGGGAACCTCGATGGCTCCATACACAAACTGAGTGAGGTACATATTTAGTCCAAAACCTGTGATGTTGAGGCTTATACCATAGGTCATAGTGGCAACACAAAACCTGTAAGAAGTGAAAAGCCATTAATAGATTACTTATTGTTCAGACATTGAAGTCTGTCCTTGTTCTGTAATCTAGTGCCACTGAAGGCTATAGTGCAGTCTATAGTGAAGCCAACAGCCTGCATTATTTCAACTTAATTTTTAAATACAGTATTTAATAGCAGGAATCCTCAAGACAAACTACATTACCCACGATTCTGCAATAAAATCTTCACCAATCAGAGAACTGAAACAAGCAAACTCTGTACACTGAATATACACATATTTTACAATAAATTAAAAAATTAAAGCTGTTAAGCACAGTCTTGTACCTTTGAATTTTGTCTGAATTTCAGATACTTCTTTGCTTTAAATCAAAGTTTGTAATGTGTTTCACCTCATAGCTGGCTGTTTTGTTCATGGCTTTTAACATATTTAACAAAGAATTTTTAAAAATCTCTACAAAAAGTAAATTGGAAAAGTTCTTTTGGGACCAAGGCCACTGAAAAAGTGGGCAGGCACTGTTGAACTGTGGTTCATTTACACACCATATGATTCCTGTGAGTAGAGCCAATCTTCTCATCTTAGGGGTTCTGACAAGGTCCAGGTATGAATAATTTTTCTTTCCCCCATCTGTAACTATGATGGAGAGAGCCTATAAAAGAAAGACAGAGATGTAGTTAGCCTACAGACAGATAATTGTTTAAAAAATCTGATCAATCCCTTTTTTTTTCTCTCACCTCAGGTTTGATTCTTGAAATAACTTTCTCCTTGCGATTCATGACAGCACATTTGTGAAGATAATAATGAGCTTTTTCAACCCTCCCATTGGCTATCAGCCACCGAGCCGACTCTGGGACCCACCTACATCAGAGACATTTGCTCTATAGAACATTCTTACCCTTAATTGACTCATTTGACAGAATATGCAAGGCCCTTTACCACCAGAGGACTGTGCATAGCAGTAAAGGTGACGTGACGGCCACTGTCAGCCATCTCCAGTCTCTGATACAGAACGCAAAAAGAGACAATGAGGTGCTCCCAACAGCCCATCCAATACTGCCAGTTATAGATACAAGCCTCCTGTGCTGAATGTCCACCCACTCCACATCTGAAGAAAGACATACATGTACAGTAAGGCCATTTTACTATGTTTTATATTCACATTCAAACATAATCTGAGGACCTGAAATAGGGGTCTTACTGAGTACGGTTGAGATGATAATGATGCCCGTGATTGTGAATCCACTAAAGAATCTCAGCACTGCAAACATGATGAAGGAGGAAGAAAAGATGCTGGCCAATGTAAAAGCCATTCCTAATACATAGGACACCAGCAGCATTGGCTTACGGCCAAATCTACATGCCGAACAGAAGATAGGTTTTTTCATACAGAATATTTCCTGTGGGGGTCTTCATAAAATGCAAATTGTTCATAATATTTATTATAATACACAGTTCTGTTTTTTTTTAAACCTCACCTGTCACTCATGCCTCCAAAAAAAGCTGCTCCAAACATCACTCCGACGAAGAAGATGGTGGTTACAGCTTTATTCAGACCTTTCTTATCACATACCAGATCCCACTTTAAAATATAGAGAGATGGAAAATAATTTTTCTTAAGGAATCGTAATGAACTGCTTCATGAACTTTCAAAACTAGATGTGGATGAAATATATCACTAGTTTTATCACAACATTTTTATCTGAAGGGCTTGAACCTGCAAACTTTCATATGACAACTTTTCATATCACAACTCATATCACAATTCCCAACAAACTTCCTTTTTTTTTGGGTTGTGAAAGGGAGGACAAACATATTTACCAACACTGTAAAACCTAATAGTGAAATTTACTAAATGAAGTAAATAATTAGTTTGAACCGAATTTGGGTGGCAGAGTTCTAGTTCATTCCCAGTTTTGGTATTTTTAAGTTTTTGTTATGTTGGACTTTTGGGGGGTTACTATTGTGCTGAAGAGTAGAATTTAAGGTTTATGTTGAGCATCATCCAGTGACTGAAAAACTGTTACTTTATTTGAAAACCTATAACTATGCACATGCAATGATGTTTTTTATTGCAATGCACAGAATTGCTAGCTAATAATTAACTGCTTTCTTGAGTTCATTTTACATTTCAAGTTTCAAGATTTAGCTAAAAAATGCATTTGAGTATAGTTTATAGTAATTCAAATGAAAAAGTTTAGTCATAAATATTGTTTTTTAAACTTAAATGGTTTAAGGCAATCCTCAAATGATTTGGAGATGAAGTTGGATTTTTGAGTTGGATTTTTCTGGACACAGGCCCATCCTAGCAAGAAAAGGTCAGCAACATGGTTTATAAAGTGCATCACCTTCTTCACTGAAATCTGACCTGTGTGGCGAGAGTGCTGATGAATGTGCTGTTGTCATACTCCCATCCATTCTGGCACTGGACTACTGGAAGTTCTGTGCTGCTGGAGGAGTTTGTCAACAGATCAAACTGAGGATAAGAAAACATGTGACAAGAAGCAGGAGTCCCATCATCTTGAGTTGGTATACTGACAGTCAGTTTCTGCTCCCGACTCAGATTCCCAAAGATTCCCTCAGCATCCAGAGAACTGATATCACAGTGGTGAGATGGGATGACGGCGATAAAGTTGCTTAATAGAAAGTGACACGGTATAGTGAATCGTCCTACAAAACTAATGCAAAGAATCATCTTTTGGAACCTGCCAAAGCCATTGATCTCCGTAATTAGATCTTCAAACTTCATGCTTTCTGTTGATACACTGACTTTCTTCGGTGTCTTCCTACAAAATCCCTGGTTTATGTGGTGAGTTTTTATGGGATATTAAAGGTTAAGGTAACTGGAAGTCAGATGCATCTTGTACTTTGGTCATTAAAAAAAGTGCTGTGGTTGTATGTCTGTGTTTAATGTGTGTTTGTGTGTGTGTGTGTCCTTATCTTCAGACAATCTGCTACCCATAGTAGCTTGTCATCAGGGGTGAATGATTTGTGATTTGGTTGTTAATGCTGGTAAAAGAGTTTTTTGCCATGTGTGCAATTAATGTGGTTAATGTACATGGACATTGACACCTTTTCTTACTTTACAGATGATATCTGGTCACACTAGCACTCTTTGGCTAGTATAAATTATTTGCTCAAACATAAATATATTATAAACCATTTCAGTCTTTTTGGATCAATTTTCTCTTGGTAGATATTTTATAGGGGCTTGATTTCTGGAGTTGCAGGAAAAAAAGGCAAGCTCAGTCTCTGATTATGTAATAAAACTACATCTTTTGTCAGAGTTGTCACGTTGAGTTTTTTGCTAGAGTTAAGAAGGATTTTCTTAGATAAAACTATAGCAGTTTATTTGTCATAAATGTTTGACACAAACTAGCAAAGTATGCCATCTAAATGCCTGCAGATTAATTTAGAGAAAGAGTAGAAAGCAGAAACACATTCATAGGTGATGCTGATAGATTTGGTCGTTTGTATGGTCATTTGTACAGATTAACTTTTTCATTGGATCACAAACAGCAGCACTGAGGCTTAGAAAACCTTTCAGACAGCTGTTATCCACCATGCTCATTGTGGTTCACAAAACTTGTGTATCAAGAATCAAAGTTAAGGCCTTTCTCACTTTACATTGTGTGCATAGGCCCAAAGAAAGAAATCATTTTATTTATATCCTTTTTCACAGAGATAAACACTTACATTCTGCATTTTATAAACACTTTTTGAGAAGCACTAGGGCAAGATTCCAGATTACTGATTAATGAACAGGCTTCAAGTTTCATAACATATCTTCCGCCATTATCCCAGATGAAGCACCTTGAATAAACTCTCCATACCTGGCCAAACCTGGCTTTGATTTTATTAACTACATTTCCAGGCAGTTTCAAGCTTTTTCAAATAAGGCAGAGGCAATTTCTTCAGCCTGAGGCTTATTAATTTCACCTTTGGCATGAAAGAGCCCTTATAGTTGCCAAAAATGTAACTTTTGAGGTTTTTGTTATTTAAAAAAATAATAATAATAATAATAAAAAAATAATAATAATAAACAAGCCCAACCCTGATAACAAAAAGTAAAACAAAAGTAATGTAATTCATTACTTTCCATAAAAAGCAACTAAGTAATGCAATTAATTACTTTTTTATGGAGTGATGCAATAAATGCATTACTTTTAAAAGTAACTTTCCCCAACACTGTTTCCAAGCACAAATTATTTCTTGTCCTGTAAAATTTACTCAGGGCAAAATGTAATTTCAATGAAACTAATACAGGTAAGAATCCCAATCAATTTTTGCTTTAAAGCAAATTACGGTATGTTGATTAATTATCAGAAAACAACAGTGTGAGGATAACTGAGTGTGAAAGGCCTGTGAGCTATTCCTCCTACAGTATTCCTTTATATGTGGATTAGTGAGTCCACACAATTCTGACAAAAACACCTCAATGAGCAAAACATGCATCTCCCTTCAAATTTCTCTGTAAATGTTTTAATTAAATGATGGCACATTAATAGGGTTATGGGTTTAAAAAACAATTATACTAAATTACGTTTTCTGCACAATTAAATTGTCTTTCCATTCAACCTACTGCCTTATTGTTCATCCATTTTTTCATCTTGTAGTGGCAAGTCATCAGTGTCCTTTCTGTAATTTAAAATAAATATTAAGTGTTATGCGTCTTCCAAACTTATCCAGCAAATAATAGATGCTCAATTTAGCAGGAATTTCAATGGCTCCATACACAAACTGAGTGAGATACACATTTATTCCAAAGCTTGAAATGTTAAAAATAATTCCATAGGCAACAGTGCTGATAGAAAACCTGGCAGTGAAAAACCAAGCAGAAACATTCAAAATGAGATTTATCTGACCATCATTTTACAGATGGTTGTGTGTGTGTGTGTGTTTGTGATTCGAAAGTTTACTACACACCAGGTGATTCCTGTGAGTAAAGCCAGTCTCCTCATCTTAGGAGTCCTGATCAGATCCAGGTATGAATACTTCCTGTTTCCTCTGTCAGTAACTATGATTTTAGCCAAATTCTAAAGAAAGACAGAGAGAAAACAAATAAGTTTGAATGTATGTTAGCAAACTATGCTAGTAAGAGAAAGAAAACAAACACGGTCCCTGACCCCTTTTACTTTCTCATGCATGTTCCAGAGATTATTTAAATGGTTTATCTATGGATGATTTTCTGAAAGAAATAAATATGGCTTTGTAATCTTTGTAGTCAATTGTTTTTCCTCCAAAAACATTTTTAGATTTCTACTGATATTTCTCCATGGAGCATTGGGTAACGTTAGCCAATTAACCAATAGGTATTTAGATCCTGTTCTAGCAAAACTGGGTTGCTGGAAGTAAGCCTATGGGCAAGACTTCCGGTTCATTAGCCACAATAGGGAAATAACGAGAAGAATAACAACGTGCCGTAAACGGTAAAACTGTTTGAACTACAAATCAGTGTGTTCATAATTAAGATAATACATTAAAATAATATGGTAAAACACATCAATTGTCAATATCAAGCAGCAAAACGAACTGTTTTCTACAGCTAAAAATAGCTGGATGCAGATGAAACCGGAAGCAAGACCCATAGAATTTACAAATGGCTGTGGATAGATCTTACTGTGAACAAATTATCCATGCGTGTGTTAATTTTATTTTATTTTTTTGACCTTGTAATTTTTATTAACTTTTTATGACTTAATTTTCCTATGAAATGACAGACTTCTCTCTGGTGACATATGCCTTTTCCAATCATCTTATCTGCTTAAACCCTGTCCTTTTCTTACAGTCGACTGTAAGCTGGCATTCAGATCTGCCTCCACCCAATCAACAACTGATGGATAGAACCAAGCCACATTTTTATCTTTTTCAATAATCTGTTTCAAATGAACTTTACTTAGGAGGGAAAATGTTTGCTATACTGTGCCGTTGTCAACAAAAATATATTGCTGGTATTTTAAAATACCATCTGTTTCTTCACTGACATTTTAGATTTCCTTCTGGAAATTCAACAAGATTCTCTCACCTCAGGTTTTATGCTGGCAATAGCTTCCTTTTAATTCATGACAGCACATTTATGAAGATAATAATGAGCTTCATTTGCCCTCCCATTAGCTATCAGCCACCGCGCTGACTCTGGAACCCACCTATAACAATATCACAATTCATACAGTTAGGTCAATATATATATATATATATATATATATATATATATATATATATATATATATTTTGGACACAGCGACAATTTTTATTATTTTAGCTGTTACATATTCAAGTTACAGTTATATAATAAATATAGACTTAAAAGTGCACACTCTGAGCTTTAATTTGAGGGTATTCTCATCCAAAATGGAGGAAAGGTTAAGGAATTACAGCTCTTTAATAAGTACCTCCCCCCTTTTTCAAGGGATCATAAGTAATTGGACAATTGACTCAAAAGCTGTTTCATGGACAGCTATGGGCTATTACATGGGCTATTCTAAGTGTGCCATTTGCATTTGGAAGCTGTTGCTGTGAACATCATGCGGTCAAAGGAGCTCTCAATGCAAGTGAAACAGACCACTGTTAGGCTTCAAAAACAAAACAAATTCATCAGATAGATAGCAGGAACATTAGGAGTGGCCAAATCAACAGTTCAGTACATTTTTAGAAAGAAAGAACACACTGGTGAGCTCAGCAACATAAAAAAGCCTGGATGTCCATGGAGGACAACAGCAGTGGATGATCGGAGAATCCTCTCCATGGTAAAGAAAAACCCTTTCAAAACATCCAGCCAAGTGAAGAACACTCTCCAGGATGTAGGCATGTAGACTTTGACAGTGACAATCAAAAGAAGACTTCACGAGAGCAAATACAGAGGGTTCACCACAAGGTGCAAACAAGGCCAGATTAGACTTTGCCAAAAACATCTAAAAAAAAAGCCAGACCATTTCTGGAAAAGTATTCCTTGGACGATCAACCTGTGCCAGAATGATGGGAAGAAAAAAGTATGGAGGAGGCATGGAACAGCTCATGATCCAAAGCATACAACATCATCTGTGAAACATGGTGGAGCAGTGTGATGGTATTAGTATGCATGGCTTCCAGTGGCCCTAGGTTACTGGTGTTTAGTGATGGCATGACAGAGGACAGAAGCAGCCGGAAGAATTCTGAAGTGTATAGGGATAAACTGTCTGCTCAGATTCAGTCAAATGGAGCAAAGTTGATTGGACGGCGCTTCATAGTACAAATGGACGATGACCCAAAACATACAGCAAAAGCCACCCAGAAGTTTTTGAAGGTAAAAAAGTGGAATATTCTGCAATGGCCAAGTCAATCTCCTGATCTCAACCCAATTTAGCATACATTTCACTTGTTAAAGACAAAACTAAAGGCAAAAAGACCCACAAACACACAATAACTGAAGTCAGCTGAAGTAAAGGCCTGGCAAAGCATCACAAACTAGGAAACCCAATCTTTGGTGAGGTCCATGAGTTCTAGACTTAAGGCAGTCATTGCCTGCAAAGGATTCTCAACAAATTATAAAAAAAAAAAAAAAAAAAAAAAAAAAAAAAAAAAAATGAACATTTTATTTACCATTATATTTATTTGTCCAATTACATTTGAGCCCCTGAAAATGTGGGGACTGTGCATAAAAATGGTTGTAATTCCTAAGCATTTTATGTTTGGTGTATTTATACTCAACACCAAGTGATTAGGGCAATAACAGTGGGCAATGAGATGGCAACAGTCAGCCATCTCCAGTCTCGAATGAAGTATGCAATCAATAGAAAGCTCATGAAGGGAAATGTCCAAGATAAGCTTTCAACCACCTCCACGAGCTTTCTGCTTTCAATGCTCACCCACTCCACATCTGATGAAGAACAAATCAACAAAAGAACCTATACACACACTCATCACTTTGCCAATTAGAGTGATTCAGTGATCTTTATTTTAGAAACCTCATTGTGTGTTATTTTAGAGCCACAATAATTCTAAAAACAAAACAATTTAAAAAGAGAGTGATTCTCTGAACCCCGAACGTTATCAGGAAGGCTATTCAAGAGTTTGGCAGCCAAATGTGAAAAAGCTCTACCTCCTTTAGTTGACTTTGTTATCCTAGGTACTACCAAAAGTCCAGAGTTTTGCGACCTTAGGGAGTGTGATGGATTGTAGCGTGGTAGAAGACTAGTTAGGTACACAGGAGCTAAACCATTAAGGGCCTTATAGGTAAGTAATAATATTTTGTAACTGATACGGAACTTAATAGGTAGCCAGTGCAGAGACTGTAAAACTGGGGTAATATGATCATATTTTCTTGACCTGGTAAGGACTCTAGCCGCTGCGTTTTGGACTACCTGTAGCTTGTTTATTGAAGATGCAGGACAACCAGCTAGCAGTGCATTACAATAGTCCAGTCTAGAGGTCATGAATGCATGAACTAGCTTTTCTGCATCAGAAACAGTTAACATGTTTCGTAGCTTGGCAGAGTTTCTAAGATGGAAGAAAGCTGTTTTTGTAACATGGGAAATATGATTTTCAAAAGACAAGTTGCTGTCTAATATAACACCCAGATTTTTGACTGTAGAGGAAGTAACAGTACATCCGTCTAGTTGCAAATTATAATCCAAGAGAATCTGTGTACTCTTTTTTGGTCCAATAAGTAATATCTCTGTCTTATCTGAATTTAATAGGAGAAAATTATTGGTCATCCAATCTTTTACATTTTTAACACACTCTGTTAGCTTAGATAATTTAGAAGTTTCATCTGGTCTTGTTGAGATATATAGTTGAGTATAATCAGCATAACAGTGGAAACTAATCCCGTATTTTCTAATAATATTACAAAGGGGCAACATGTATATTGAAAATAGCAGAGGACCTAGGACAGATCCTTGTGGTACTCCATACTTTACTGGTGATAATTGAGATGACTCCCTGTTTAAATAAACAAAGTGGTAGCGATCAGACAGGTAGGATCTAAACCATCTTAAACCATCTTTAAAAAAAAAACACTGCAAGATATTTTAAGTATCAGCCTGATATTATGACAATCAATTTTATTATCAATTTTGAGCAATTAAAAAAAAAGATACTAATAACTTTTATTAGATATAATAGACATAGAATACTAGGAGACACTAGTCAGGAAAGTACCTACATGTAAGTTTGAATGAGTTATGGTCCTCCTTGGCTGAAATGATAGTTATAGTTCAGCAACTTTTAACATGCACACAGATATGTATATACATATACATAAAGGTTTTGCTTTTGTTTGTAGCTTCCACTGCACCTACAAGAATTTTTGCTGGAGAGACTTATCTGTGTCCCGGCTGTGGAAAGGCAGATTATTTCGGTGAGTCCAGTGAATCAAATCTATGACTTTTCAGACATTTTAGAACTTTCAGGAATGTCTGTGGTTGGTGTGTGTGAGTGTGTATGGTTTTGTGCTGCTGTATATGTGCAGCATTCGGTCTGACCACTCTGAGATTTTGAGTCCATTTAAAGGGAAAAAGCAAGAATTCCAGTCAGTAAGTCAATCAGTCAAGACATATGTTTTCAAAAATAGTTTAAGGTGAAAGTCAAAGATGAGGGTTTTTTATGACGGCTGCTCGTTATTTAGACTTGAGTGTAACATTTAAAGACTTTGTAGTTATTTTCTAGCCACATACAGCAAAGTTATAAATTATATATAAAACTGTATAATTAAATTAATTATTTATATTTTATATATTCCTCGTGTTTTATATCAAATTATTTTTAAATAAATACCTTTTTTATTTTTGTTAATTTTCTAAATATACATTTTATATTAATTTTATGTATATATAAAACCATTAAAAACAGCCTTGTGTTGTATTAATGTGATGTAATGTGATGTCATGGTCTAATGCTGCAGCTGAGAAGGTGATGTCACTGGGTCGCAACTGGCACAGGCCTTGTCTTCGGTGTGTGAGGTGCAAGAAAACACTGGCCCCTGGTGGTCATGCAGATGTACTCGCAAATGTGCCATGCAACCTACTACTATTGAAGTACAATATGTAGTTACTGCGACTTCCCTACTTGGATAGAGATGTTTTCAAATGCATTTTTGGATTTTGTCCATTTTTATTTTATTTATTTATTTATTTATTTATTCATTTTTTTTTTGTTTATTAAATATTCAATTCCACAATTAAAACAGTAGCTAAATTTGAAATGTAAATCCTATACATAATGTAAATTATATATTTGTAGAAGATCTACCATAATGATTGCTTTATCATTGCTTCAGGCTCCCTAATAATGTGCTGTATTTTCTGTTCTCTGCAGCATGAGGGCAGCCCGTACTGCCATGTGCCCTGCTATGGGTACCTTGGACCAAAAGGTGTAAACATTGGAAAGGTGGGTTGTTACATTTACGAGAAAGAGAATGCAGAAAATTAAATGCCAAGTGAACATTAAGCACAAAGGAAAAGCTCTTTTTTTATTTGTTACAGAAATATATATATATTTACATATTAATAGAACTGTAAGGTGTAAATATTTATTTTCACATAGTCAGATATATGTAAATGTCATTGCATGTATCTGATCATCAGAAATGGCCACTGGCATCTTAAAAAAAAAGTCACTTAAACATGCACACATACATAGGCTCTTTTTCTCATTTTTCTGTTTTTCTGTTTCACAAACACAAACTCACAATTTCCATTTATTCATTCACGCCTCCATTTATTCTTAGAAAATATCTGTAATTATTACATGCCACTGGAGAAAGTTGTAAATACTCATGTTACTAATAAAACATTTTATAAGAACTTTGTAATTGTTCTTTCAAATATTTTTTCTTTTTTTTTTTGTGCACAACACTCCTGGGATCTGAACATGACACTAAACAACAAAATTTAGGACTGATTGTGCACACAATCTCAGTGGTCCTCAGTGGGTTCATTCATTGTCATTTTCCCCTCGTCCTCTCTCTTGTCATGATCTTTAATGAGATTTTTCTTATTCAATATGATAAAAAATAACTTTTTTACACAATATCAATTTTCCAGATCTGTTTTGGTCCCAATATTACATCCTTGACTCAACAGAATTGCTCAAGTGTTCAGCAGTCCTTTAGCACAAGTCTTTTATAGTTGCCTTAAATTACTATAGGTTATGACTTACCCAGTACCCTCGACATCTTCTATAGTCTCAGGCAGACACCGGTCTCATGTCTCAGGTAACTGCCAGGCCACCACAGAAGCAATGAGTGCCACAGAACACAGGATGGTCTGAGAGAAGTGGCCCCAGAAACCAGAGGAGCCACAGACACACCCAGACAGCCCAGGAACAAGTTATAGCCCATCCCATTTTGCCTGAAGGATTCAGTCAAATAAATTATTTAGTTAAATACTTTGCCCTGATATGTAATGAGGAAATGTATGAAGGATACAACTGTAAATATACGTGCACACCTTTATTTTACATTTATATCAAATAATACAAATATCAGATTATGTTAACTGTTTTTGACTGTTAACTGAGGACAGTCGGGTAAAGCTCCGAGCTGTATAATACAATTGTACAAAAAGCAGCAACTGCGACACCTTTACCCAGCACTGCCACCACAGTACGACCAACCCACTGATCTGAATGTGAAAGAGAGGATAATGAACACTGTATGACTGAATAAACAAATGAAATGTATCCTCTTGCAATTCTGGTAAGCTTAAGTTGTAATATGCTTATGCCATCTCTATATTGTGCCTTGAACAATTACGGTGTTTTTCATGTATTTTCTCAATTCTATCCTATTTTCCATTATACAACCGTTAGTTTCGGTCCACGAATCTAATCAACCAAAGCAGCATCTCACGATTAGAATTTTTAAGTGACTGTTCATGCAGTTACATTATTATGCCAGCAGGGGGAGGTGTATCTTAGACATCCCACCCTGCAAAAACGCTCCGGTTACTAACGCAACCTCGGTTCCCTGAGATAAGGGAACGAGCGTTATGTATGGGGAAAACTCCTGTTTTACTCTGTACTGAATCCTGATTTCTTCACATTTGTGTAGCTGCACAAACCAATGGTGTTTTAGCCCGCCAGAAAGGGCAGAGCCGACCACTATATAAGTTGGCTCGCAGCGCCATACATCAGATCATTCGACAGAAGCGACAGTCATCGATTCGCGCAGCTTATAATGCGGCAAGTGACAAAACACTCGTTCCCTTATCTCAGGGAACCGAGGTTACGTCAGTAACCGGAGCGTTCCCCTTTGAACATTCACTTCACATTATGTATGGGGAACGTATCCAATCACACCGTACTATGAGCAGACACAGGACATCCTGCTCTGCGAGCCCAGTCTCGAGGCACTAAAAGGACCCCTTAAAACTTGAGCATGTTTCACCCAAGCTATAGCTGAGAGCTTTTTATGACCACTTCACCCAAGGAGGATAGTGGGACATTTAAACAGATAGAACTCGTGCCTGCAAGGCAGGGACGTCTAAGTTATAAAATCTGGCAAATGTGGACGGCGACGACCAGCCGGCGGCCGCACAGATCTCACTGATAGATATTCCACTGGACCACACCCAGGAGGAGGCCATTCCCCTTGTGGAGTGGGCCCTCACACCAATGGGGCATTCCAAACCTTCTGATGCATAAGCCAAGGCTATCGCATCAACGATCCAGTGAGAGAGTCTCTGCTTTGTAGCCGGCAGTCCCTTCTGGCAGCCTCCAAAGCAAACAAACAGCTGCTCAGACTGCCTAAACAGCCTAGAGCATTCCAGGTACACTCTCAGAGCCCTGACAAGGCAGAGCGTGTTCGGTCCCTGCTCGCCGTCTGCAATGGGGAGCGCCAATAGGGAGATCACTTGAGCTCTAAAGGGAGTTGAGAGCACCTTAGGAACATAGCCATGCCTTGTTTTCAGAATGACCTTACAGTCATTAGGTCCGAACTCAAGACATGAGGTGGTGACTGCCAGCGCTTGCAAGTCGCCTACTCGCTTAACCGACGCCAGAGCAAGGAGAAGGGCCATTTAAGCGATAAGGGCCGCAGGTCAGCTGAGCTGAGTGGCTCAAAAGGGGGGTCTCTCAAGGCCCGCAGGACTAACGACAAGTCCCAGGATGGCACAGTCTGAGGGCGAGGAGGATTCAGCCTCCTTGTGCCCTTCAGAAATTTAACGACCAAGTCGTTTTTTCCTATTGAATGGCCAGCCTCGGGAGAATGATTCGCCGCGATGGCTGCCATGTATACTTTGAGCGTGGAGGGGGCGCGCCCCTTATCCAGCAGCTCTTGTAGAAAAGTCAGCACGTAGGACACGTCACACGAAACCGGGTCCAATTGCCGTGCAGAGCATCAATGAAGGAAGACTGACCATTTTTGGCTGTAGAGCCGTCTCGCGGACGGCGCTCTCACCTCTAAAATGGTACTGCTTACTCTCGCTGGGAGCCGAATAGACTCCCGTCGAGGCACCAGACATGAAGGCTCCACAGCTCCAGCCGGGGATGCCAAATCAAGCCCTTCGCCTGCGAGAGAAGGTCCCTCCTCAGTGGAATGGGCCACAGGGCTGCTATTGAGAGCTGCATTAGCTCTGGAAACCAAGCCTAGTTTCTCCAGAGCGGGGCCACCAGGAGGAAGGAACACTTGGTCTCCCTGACCCGCCCGATGACCTGAGGAATCAGGGCGATCGGGGGAAATGCATACAAGCGAGCTCTGGGCCAGTCGTGGGCCAGAGCATCTAGCTGTATCGAGAAAAATGTTGGGCAGTGAGAATTGTCTTCTGAGGCGAAGAGGTTGACCTCTGCCCTCTCGAAGACTGTCCAGATCTTCTGAACCGTCTGAGGGTGTAGCGTCCACTCGCCCGGGGCTACATTGCCTCTGGACAGCATGTCTGCACCAAGGTTCAATTTGCCTGGCACATGAACCGCCCTTAGCGAGAGGAGTTCTTTCTGTGCCCAGAAAAGGAGGCGACGAACCATCCTGTAAAGAGTGAGAGATCCGAGGCCACCTTGGCGATTGATATAAGCCACCACCGTCATGCTGTTCGACCGGACCACAACGTGGTGACCCTTCACGGCTGGAAGGAAGGTTTTCAGGGCTAAGAAAACCGCCAACATCTCTAGGCAGTTGATGTGTAGGCACCGCTGCTGAACTGACCAGGAGCCAAGTGCCGGATCGCCCTCCAACAGCGCACCCCAACCCGAGTTGGACGTGTCTGTTGTGATCACTTTCTTTCTGGAGGCCAGGCCTAACCTCACTCCTGTTTGGAACAGATGAAAGGTCTTCCAGGGGGCCACGGCCTTGATACAGCGGTGGTCTACCCTGACAGGAAACTGCCCCAGGCGCCAGGCGTGGGGCGGGATACGGACTTTTAGCCAAAACTGAAGGGGCCGCATGTGAAGCAGGCCCAGAGGAATCACAGAGGCAGCGGCCGCCATAAGGCCGAGCAGCCTCTGAAAAACCCTCAGGGGGCGTGACGTCCCCGGTTTGAGGGAAGCCGCCAATCGCTGAATCATCAGGGATCATTCCGGCGTAAGCCACGCCCGCATTTTGGCAGAGTCTAAAATTGTCCCCAGAAAGACAGCTTGCTGTCTGGGTAACAACTGACTCTTGTGTGGGTTGATGATCAACCCGATGTGTTCTAAGTGGCTGAGTAATAGCTCTCTGTGAGCTATTAGTTCCCGTTCTGATCTGGCTAGAACCAGCCAGTCGTTGAGGAAAGGATTTTGCCTCCCATTTCTAAGAGGAACAAAGACTTTTTAAAAATCCCTATAGAAAAAAATTAAAGGGAAAAGTACTTCTGGAACCAATGCCACTGAAAAAGTGGGCAGATACTGTTGAACTGTGGTTCGTTTACACACCATATGGTTCTTGTGAGCAGAGCCAATCTCCTAATCTTAGGGGTTCTGACAAGGTCCAGGTATGAATAATTTTTCTTTCCCTCATCTGTAACTATTATAGAGAGAGCCTATAGAAGAAAGACAGAGATGTAGTTAGCCTATACAGACAGACAATTGTTTAAAAAAAAAAAACTAATCAATCCAACGTTATATATCATTTTGTCTCACCTCAGGTTTGATTCTTGAGATAACTTCCTCCTTGCAATTCATGACAGCACATCTATGAAGATAATAATGAGCTTTGTCTGGCCTCCCATTGGCTATCAGCCACCGAGCCGACTCTGAAACCCATCTATATCAGAAACATTTGCTTTATAGAACATTCTTACCCTTAATTGACTCATTTCAGTAATGTTGTGCTTTTGATTTGACAGAATATGCCAGGTCCATTACCACCAGAGGACTGTGGATAGCAGTAAAGGTGCCGTGACGGCCACTGTCAGCCATCTCCAGTCTCTGATACAGAACACAATAAGAGACAATGAGGTGCTCCCAACAGCCCATGCCATACTGTCAATTATACATACAAGCCTCCTGTGCTGAATGTCCACCCACTCCACATCTGAAGAAAGACACATTTAAGGTAAGGCCATTTTACAATGTTTTATATTCACATTCAAACATAATCTGAGGACCTGAGATGGGGATCTTACTGAGTATGGTTGAGATGATAATGATGCCGGTGATGGTGAATCCACTAAAGAATCTCAACACTGCAAACATGATGGAGGAGGAAGAAAAGATGCTGGCCAATGAAAAGCCATTTCCGATATATAGGACACCAGCAGCATTGGTTTATGGCCAAATCTACATGCCAAACAGAAGATAGCTTTATTCATAAAGAAAATTTCGTGCATGTGGCGGTCTTTATAAAATGCAAATCGTTCATAATGTTTATCATAACACACAGTTCTGTTTTTTTGAAACATCACCTGTCACTCATGCCTCCAAAACAAGCCGCTCCAAACATCACTCCGACGAAGAAGATGGTGGCCACAGCTTTATTCAGACATTTATTATCACATACCAGATCCCACTTTGAAATAAAAAGAGATGGAAAATAATTTTTCTTAAGGAATTGTAATGAACAGCTACATGAATTTTCAAAACTAGATGTGGATGAAATATATGGTTTTATCATGACCTTTTTTTTTGTGGATGTGAAAGGGAGGACAAACAATATTTACTTACACTGTAAAACCTAGTAGTGAAATTCACTAAATGAAACAGTTTGAACTGAATTTGGGTGGCAGAGTTTTAGTTCCCAGTTTGTTTCCAGATTTGTTATGTTGGAGTTTTTGCTATGTTGGACTTTTAGGGGTTACCATTGTGCTGAAGAGAAGAATTAAATGGTTATGTTGAGGATGAGCCAGTGACTGAAAAACTGTTATTTTTTTTGAAAAGCTATAACTCTGCACATGCAGAGTTTTGATTGCACTGTTTTTAATTGCAATCCTCAGAATTGCTAGCTAATAATTAACTGCTAGAGACTTGCTTGAGGTAATTTTATGTTTCTGCTCCCGACTCAGATTCCCAAAGTTCCCTTATCAAAAGCTACTCTCGATGCTGCGCTCAAAGCGCTATTGGGAACGTTCTTTGTTCGACCGGTTGTTGAAGCACGTGTGTCAAACACGCCAAACTTTGGCTTAAATAACCTCGGTTAGGTGACGTCACTCGATTACGAACACCTGGAGGTTATAAATAGATGTGACACGGAAACATCCTCAGGTCTTTTTGTCTTCAAGGACAGCATTGTTGCGTGTGTGTGTGTGTGAGAAAAAGCACGCTTAAAAGTGAAACTAATATTGAAAAATTTTAGAACTTCGCTGGGCCACAGATTTGTCTCTCCGTGCGACCAAGCAGACGGCTCGTGCCATCGGCCGTTCTACAGCTGCCATGGTTTCCACGGAGAGACATCTGTGGCTCAACTTCACGGGCATCAAGGACAAAGACCATGCTTTCCTCCTTGATGCCCCCATCTCGCCTTCCGGCCTATTTGGCGACGCCATTAACACCGTCACCACTAGGCCACTAGGAGATGATGCTCCTCAGGTCCTGTCTCTTTGAGGCGGACTGTGAAGCATCACAAACTTGCTGCAAGGGGACACCTCTTGCCAAAGCCATTGAAGATGCAATCCCCCTGGTTGAATGGGCCCTTACACCTAGATGCGAAGCTTGACCACGCGCCTCATAGGCTAGGGTAATAGCATCCCTCACCCAATGTGACATAGTCTGTCAAGTGGCAGCCGCCCCCCAGTTGCGGCCTCCATAGCATATGAAAAGCTGCTCCGACTTACGCCACTGGCTAGTGCGGTGGACGTAAACCTGGAGAGCACGTACTGGACACAGTAAGTGAAGTTTCTCCTGCTCCAATGTTGTGAACGGCGGAGGACAGAAGGCTTCGAGAACGACCGGATTTATGTTCGAGAATGGAACCTTCGGAAGATAACTAGGGTGAGGATGCAAAATAACTTTTACCAGCCCAGGGGCAAAATCTAGGCAGGATGGCAAGACTGACAGAGCCTGCAAATCCCCAATCCTCTTCAGAGAAGTAATAGCTGTAAGAAAAACCATCTTTAGGGTCAGAAACCTGACAGGTGCTGACTCTAGTGGTTCGAAAGAGGTGTCCACCAAGCCTGGAGAGCACGTACTGGACACAGTAAGTGAAGTTTCTCCTGCTCCGATGTCAAGAACGGCGGAGGACAGAAGGCTTCGAGAACGACCAGATTTATGTTCGAGAATGGAACCTTCGGAAGATAACTAGGGTGAGGATGCAAAATAGCTTTTACCAGCCCAGGGGCAAAATCTAGGCAGGATGGCAAGACTGACAGATCCTGCTTTATTCTCTGTTGGAACTTTTCGCGCCCCCAAGAGAGAGGCTACAGGATTCAGTTTGCGTATCGTCCTCCGCGTTTCAACGGCGTGGTCTCCACTTACGTGAAACCGGAACGAGCGCATTTGTTGACACAGGAATTGCAAACTCTGCTGGACAAAGGGGCCATAGAACGTGTTCCCCTGCCAGACAGACAGTCAGGCTATTACAGCTGGTATTTTCTCGTTCCCAAGTAAGATGGAGGGTTGCGTCCGATTTTAGATCTTTGCGGGTTAAACCGCTACCTCAGAACATACAAGTTCAGAATGCAGCAGGTTGGTCCTCTCTGCACACATTTGTTAGATTCTATAGTTTGGATGTTCATGGTACTCCGGACTAGTATGTCCTTGAGTCGACATCCCAGAGTCATGTCTGAGACCTCTTCAATGTTTGTGCGCACACTCTACACAACGTTCAGACAAAAATTTGACCTGAGGATGTTTCCGTGTCACATCTATTTATAACCTCCAGGTGTTCGTAATCGAGTGACGTCACCTAATTTAAGCCAAAGTTTGGCATGTTTGACACACGTGCTTCAACAACCGGTCGAACAAAGGACATTCCCAATAGCGCTTTGAGCACAGCATCTCGTTCCCGCTTTTTCAGGGAACAGGGTTACAGTCAAGTAACCCAAGACGATTCCCTCTGCATCCAGAGAACTGATATTACAGTGGTGAGATGGGATGGCGGCGATAAAGTTGCTTAATAAAAAGTGACGTGGTAAAGTGAATTGTCCTACAAAACTGATGCAAAGAATCATCTTCTGGAACCTGCCGAAGCCATTGATCTCTGTAATTAGATCTTCAAACTTCATGGTTTTTGTTGATACACTGACTTTCCTCTGTGTCTTCCTACAAAATCCCTGGTTTATGTGGTGAGTTTTTATGGGATATTAAAGGTTAAGGTATCTGGAAGTCAGATGCATCATGTAATTTGGTCATTAGAGAAACTGCTGTGGCTGTATGTGTGTTTAAAGTGTGTGTGTGTTCATATCTTCAGACAATCTGCCACCAATAGTAGCTTGTCATCAGGGGTGAATGATTTGTGATTTGGTTGTTAATGCTGGTAAAAGAGTGTCTCACCATGTGTGCAGTTCATGTGGTTAATGCACATGGACAATGACACCTCTCCTTACCTTACAGGTGTTATCTTATCACACTAGCACTCTTTTGGCTTCAGTCTCTTTTTGATCAATTTTCTCTTGGTAGAAATTTTATAGGAACTTTATTTCTAGAGTTTGCAAAAAAAAAAAAAAAAAAGAAAAAAAAAAAAAAGAGGCAAGCTCCATCTCTGATCATGTAATAAAACTACATCTTTTTTCAGGGTTGTCATGTTGAGTTGCTGGCTAGTTTTAAGAAGGATTTTCTTAGGTAAAACTAGAACCGTTTATTTGCCATAAATATTTGACACAAACTAGCAAAATATGCCATCTAAATGCCTACAGATTAATTTAGAGAAAGAGTAGAAAAGCAGAAACACGTTCTTACGTGATGCTGACAGACTGGGTTGTTTGGATGGTCATTTGTACAGATGAACTTTTGTTTTCACTGAATCACAAATGTCAGCACTGATCTGGGCTTAGAAAACCTTTCAGACAGCAGTTATCCAACATGTTCGTCGTGCAAGGATTTGTGGTTCACAAAACTTGTGTATCAAGAGGATTAAATCAAAGTTAAGGCCTTTAATTTGACACTTTATGTTGCGTGCATAGGCCCAAAGAACTAAATCACTATATTCATAAATTTCTCAACAGACATAAACACTTACATTCTGCATTTTATAAACACTTTTTGAGAAGCATTAGGGCAAGATTCCAGACTACTGATTAACGAACAGTAAACTCAGGTTTTAAGTTTCATAACATATCTTCTGCCATTATCCCAGATGAAGCACCTTGATTAAACTGTACATATAATGTTAGTAAACTAGTGCCAAACCTGGCATTGATTTTATCAACTACATTTCCAGGCAGTGTTGGGGGTAAACGCATTACAAGTAAAGCGAGTTACATAATCAGATTACTTTTTTCAAGTAACTAGTAAAGTAACGCATTACTTTTAAATTTACAACTAAATATCTTAATTACTTTTTCAAATAAGTAATGCAAGTGATTTGTTTCCCAATTTATTCACTGACACCTCTCCTGTCCTGTATTAAAAGAGAAATTGGGAATGAGATACGGAGGCAGAAGCACTGCCTTCAGCTTAAGGTTTATTAATTTCACTTTTGGTGTGAAAGGGCCATTACAGTTGGCAAAAATATAACTTTTGTATTTTTGGTTAGTAAACAAATAAGCAAGCCCAGCCCAGGTGACAAAGAGTAATGCAAAAGTAACATAATAAATGACTTTCCATAAAAAGTAACTAAGTAATGCAATTACCCAGTGGGCACCTTGATATCAATTTGATGCCAAATATTAGTCAAGACTTGATTAAGATGCTATAACATAATTTTAAGTTTGAATGACAATTTCTTCCAGTGGTAATTGGGTGAAAATAGGAAGTTAATCCCACACTGAAATTAGTTTTATGTATATGTAATATGTTTGATGTTCAGTTTACATCAAATCAAGGTCATGTCAAGTTTATGACGTCAGTTTGATTTGCGTATTTGACCTTTATTTTGATGTTAATTTTAATGTCAATTTGATATCTTTTCAATATCAATTGCCCACTGTGTAGTTACTTTTTATGGAGTAATGCAATATTGTTACTTTTTAAAGTAACTTTCCCCAACACTGTTTCCAGGCACAAATTATTTCTTGTCCTGTAAAAAACTGAAAGGCCTGTGAGCTATTCCTCCTCTAGTAGTCCTTTATATATGGATTAGTTAATCCACACAATTCTGAAAAAAAAACATCACAATTATGAAAACATGCAACATGCAACAAAATGTTTTAATTAAATGATGACACATAAATAGGGATATGGATTTAAAAAAAAAAGTTCTACTACAGTTATGTGTTCTGCACAATTAAATTGTCTTTCCATTTCAACCTACTGCCTTCTTTTTCATCCATGTTTTGATCTTGTAGTGGCAAGTCATCAGTGCCTTTCCTGTAATTTTAAACAACAAAATGAACATTCTTAGAATAGCGAATGATTATGCTTAAGGGTTCAGTTTCCCAGACACACATTGCATATACTAGATGGTTTTTCCACATAAGCATACCTGATTCTCTCAACATCCTCTATAGTCTCTGGCAGACACCTGCCTCGTGTCTCGGGTAACAGATAAGCCACAAAAGCAGCAGAGAGGCCAAGACAAGATGACTTGAGAGAAATGGTTCCATATATCATCCAACAGCAGGATCAGAGGAGCCACAGACACACCCAGACGTGCCACAAAGGAGTTATAGCCCATCCCATTTTGCCTATATTTTGCATTTGTAGGTATATTTTAAATTCAACTTCAAAATAAATAATTATTTACAATTGTACACAACAGTTCAAAAGTCAACATATTAGAATGATGATCATGTGACAGTAAAGACTGGAGTAATGGCTGCTGAAAATTCAGCTTTGCCATCACAGCAATAAATTACATTTTACCATATTAAAACAGAAAACAGTTAAATAATATCATAACTGTTGTAATAATATTTTACAATATTACTGTATTACTGTATTTTGATCAAATAAAAGCAGCCTTGGTGTAAGTGACTTCTTTCAAAAACATTCTTACCAACCCCAACCTTTCAATGGTAGTGTAGCTGTTGACACTAGATTTCATTTTTACTAGAGTATAATATAGAATGAATCTGGTTTTCATACCTGACAACAGTGGGGTAAAGCTCAGAGCTGTACAAAATAACTGTGCCAAAAGACGTGGCTGAGGAGCCTTTTCCCAGCACAGCGATCACCGTACGAACCACTGACTTATCTGAATGGCAAGAGAAAGAAAGCATTGTTGCACTAGATCTTGTCATAGGCCAAAACATTTAAGGCAGTATGACAAAGGGGAAATTGTTTACATTGGCATTTCACTCTTCATGTCAAAAAGGTTAAGTTAAGATAAGTTGTAAGTCTCTCACCTTTGGGTATGAATATGTTAATCATCAGGCTGATTCCAACAAACAGCAGTGATCCAATCTGAGTTATACGTCTTCCAAACTTATCCAGCAGATAATAGATGCTCATTTTAACAGGAATTTCAATGGCTCCATACACAAATTGAGTGAGGTACATATTAAGTCCAAAGCTTGAAATGTTAAAAATAATTCCATAGGCAACAGTGGCGACAGCAAACCTGGCAGTGAAACACCCAGCAGAAACGTGCCAATTTGTCAATTTTTCTGAACGTACTTTTACTGATGAAACAGTGGCGTGTGTATGTGATTTGATAGTTCACTACACTCCAGGTCATTCCTGTGAGTAAAGCCAGTCTCCTCATCTTAGGAGTCCTGACCAGATCCAGGTATGAATACTTCCTGTTTCCTCTGTCAGTAACTATGATTTTAGCCAAATTCTAAAGAAAGACAGAGAGAAAACAAATATGTTCAAATGTATGTTAGCAAACTATGCTAGTAAATGCAAGAAAACAAACACAGTCCCTGACGCCTTTTACTTTCTCATGCATGTTCCTGAAATTATTCGAATGGGTTTCTATGCATGTTATTCTGAAGTGAAAAAATATGGATTTGTAATCTTTGTAAAAAAAGACATTTGACATTTCTCCATGGAGCATTGGGTAATGTTAGTCAATAACCCACTAGGTATTTAGATCCTATTTTAGCAAAACTGGGTGGTTGTTTTATAGTATGTGACAGCCAGTTTTGACCATCTAATCAGTTTCTGATTAAGCTTGAAATATTCATCCTGTCTATTTTCTAAATGCATATTATAGATGTTACGGTGAACAATTTATCCATGCATGTGTTATTTTATTTTATTTTTTGACCTTGTAACTTTTTCTTACATTTTTATGACTTAATTTTCCTGTGAAATGACAGACTTCTCTCTGGTGACATATGCTTGATTTCTCCATTCATCTCGTCAGCTTAAACATTCGTTTCTCACATCCAACTGCAAACTGCCATTAAGATCTGCCTCCATCCAATGAATCAACAAATGATGGATAGAACCAAGCTACATTTTTTCTTTTTCAATAATCTGTCACATCAGCTTTACTAAGGAGGGAGAAAGTTTGCTATATTGTGTTATTGTTAACAAAAAATATATTGCTGGTATTTTAAAATACATTATATTTCTTCACTGACATTTTAGATTTCCTTCTGGAAATTCAACGACATTCTCTCACCTCAGGTTTTATGCTGGCAATAACTTCCTTTTTATGATTCATGACAGCACATTTATGAAGATAATAATGAGCTTTATCTGCCTTCCCATTAGCTATCAGCCACCGCGCTGACTCTGGAACCCACCTATAACAACATCAAAATTCATATTTATGAAATGTAAATAATTTTGTATTGAGAACGTGCAGCAAGCTATGTTTCGAAAAAAGGCACATGTACCAAATGATTTTCAGATGTTTTCTATGACCTCTGATTAGGTTTGGTTTATTTATACTCACCACCAAGTGATTATGGCAGTAATGGTGGGCAATGAGATGGCAACTGTCAGCCATCTCCAGTCTCGAATTAAGTATGCAATCAGTGGAAAAACCATGAAGGCAAATGTCCAAGAGAGGCTGTCAATCACCCCCACCAGCTTTCTGTGTTCAATGCTCACCCACTCCACATCTGATGAAGAACAAATCAACAAAAGAGCATATACACACACTCATCACTTTGACAGTTACAGTGATCTTCATTTTAGAAACCTTATTATGTGCTATTTTAGAGCCACAATAATCATAAAAACAAAACTAATTAAAAAGAGAGCAATTCTCACTGAGTATAGTGGAGATGATGACACTGCCAGTAATGGTGAATCCAGTGAAGAATCTCAGCACCGCAAACATGATGAAGGAGGAGGAAAAAGCACTACACACTCCAAATCCCATTCCTAACACATGTGACACCAGCAGCATTGGCTTACGCCCAAACCTGTACAGAAACAGAAATGTATGTATTTTTTTGGAAAAATGTCTAGTGGGTTTCTAATGCAACTGAGATTAATTTAAATAGACAGTTTACCCAAAAATCTAAATTCTGTAAGAAATTGAAACATGTAGGACCTTTCTTTCTTCTGGAGAACATATAAAAATAGGTTTTGAGAAATGTCTCAGTGTTTTAGTCCATATAATGGAAATCAATGCTGGCCAAAACTGATGTTTACCAACTTCTTCTGTGTTCTGCAGAAGAAAGAAAGTAATACAGGTTTGGAACAACATGAGGGTGAGTAAATCATGACAGAACTGTCATTTTTGGGTGAACTATACCTTTAAGCAACTGTGCTAGTTTTTGCTAAATCTGTACTAATATTTCCATGATATATTTAAACCTCAAAAACCTCATTAAACGAATTTAGTTGCACCAACATTGCACTCAAGCTCCCAAAAGCAGCTGCTCCAAACATGACCCCAATGAAGAAAATGGTGGTTGTTAATCTGCTCAATGCTCTTTTTTCACATACTAAATCCCACTGAAAGACACACAAAAAAAGTGAGACGTCACAACCAGAGAAAAGAACAAAGCGTATAAATCAGCAATACATAAAACAGTAAGAGTCTTCTCACCTGTGTGGCGAGAGTGCTGATGAACGTGCTGTTGTCATACTCCCATCCATTCTGGCACTGGACTACAGCAACCTCTGAGGGGCTGGAGGAGTTTGACAGCAGGTGGAACTGAGGATAAGAGAACATGTGACAGGAAGCAGGAGTCCCATCATCTTGCACTGGAATACTGACAATCAGTCTTTCCTCTTGCGTCAT